>BRZM01000021.1:4772901-5372901 GCA_033238685.1 Lates japonicus | reverse complement strand
GCAATATGGTACTGTGTCACATCTGACTGTTACCTGATTGATTTAATAAGGTAACTACTGATCTGGTGCATCAAATTTTCTTTCTCTCCAATTATTTACTTTATGCAGTGACATTTTCTACAAAAAACAACATGGTGTGCGCGATTCATGCTGCAATATTCAACAAGTGTAAGTCACGTAACTAACTGTCTCAATGTAACATAAGGATGCATGTTAACAAGTGCAGTCATGCATGTAAGTTGAAAAGAGAATACAGACAGAGCTCCACATACAGCACACATTACAGAAAGCACATGAGGGCTGCAGGTTTCACTAGATCTCCATTTGAAATCCAGCCAAAAAGCCCAGTGCTTTGATAGTCAGCAGGGTCTCACCTAGTTCCTGCCCCTTTTGATGGACTAAGATAAGCTTAAGGGTGTCTGAAGTATTTACCAAATGGGCCTAAAACAGCCTCCGCTCCCATGCACACCCCAGAATCCAGGTCTGGGGTTATGTAGACTGTTTAGTTAGAAATGATTGGTGGCCCTTCCTTTTACTCGCCTGCCTGGTACGCCACTTTATAAAGACTGCACTTAAATTCTTGGGCCATCTGAGAGGCAGGCGGCCGATGTAAACATAGTAAATAGCACATTCATCAGGTTCACTGAGTGCATGTCAACCACATTTAACTGATATGCTGCAAAACAACATTTTTAGCATAAAGATTATTATTTAAAGTTACTGATAATTTTTGACATGGGTCAGCTAGTTATACTCAGATTGTTAGAGTAATGGATAGTGGGTTGGGATGAGTGACTAAATATGGAGGATGGATTTTATGAAAACCTAATCAAATATGAGCATTCAAATACCAAGAAATGCACAAATCCAAAAAAGGAAATCCCAATGGTCTAAGCTGGACAATCTAGTAGTAACCCTTACTGTCCCATCACAAAACTTCTCTTTTTATACTTCTCTAAACCTCTCTCTGTTTCTGTTTGTTCACTTGATGTCAAAATGCCAAAAGTAAACAAAAATATCAGAAAATTACAGTCATTTATCACAGCTATCAACAACTATTACCATCCATGGCCGCTTGGAATTTCTTTTATCGAGTTTTAGGAAGTGCACAAACAGCATTACACCCCAACATAACATGTAATTTCGACACCCCTTCTCTATCCATGTGTCCAATCAACACAAGATGTTGACGCACAAACTTGTAGCTTTTATGGCTACAAAAAGCGAATAAAATTAAGTTTAAGAGTAAGACAGCAAGAAACCTCTCAAATATGTGAATGGCTTCGAAGGTTATTTCCATAAAGCTGAACTTCTTTTTGGAGGAAAAAGGCATAATTAAAGTACTTCAATCATTACCATATAAATTTTGAGAGGTTAGTACAATTAACACAAATAAAACCAGTGCCAAGGCGATTGGCAGCCTGTACCAGTCTCTAGACTGCATTGTTTTTCGTGGCACCGGGTTGGATTTTGTGGGAAATCTGCTGGATTTCTGTGGAGCAGAAAGGGTGAGCAGACAGGAAGGGGTTTTGCCGTCCTTCCAGTGAAACTGAGCTGAAGCTTTCAGTTTCTCACAATGGCAGATGGTGGAACAAGTGAAAGGCCAATGGAAAAATCACTTCCAAATGTTTACCCTCTTCAGTAAAGTGAAAGAGAAGACAAACGTCCATGGGGTGATGCAAGGGAGGAGGTGGGTTGTTAAGTTCCAAACAGACTCTTTGACCCAAAGTGTTTGAGGTCTTTCTTTGATGCTGCCTATAGCAATAGCATCACCACAGTGAAAGTGAGTGCAAAAGTTACAGCTGATTCGGTTTATACATTTTAAATATGATGATAACTACTGAATGACAGACATCCATGCCATTTATGTTGTTCACAAATGAATAATGCCACCTACTGTCTTTGAGTGACACCGTTAATACTGAACACTCAAAGGTGCACTTCAACTGAAACGCACTGTTTAGCTCCGTCATGTTTTATGGACTGTCACCTTTTTACTACCGCAAGAAACAAGCTCTACATATCTAGAGGAGAGAGGTATAGTACCACCACATCTACACAACAGGGTACCTAGAAAATGTTGTTTTAATTTTGAGGAACACTTGCACAAAGAACAGCGTAAGTCCTTAGTGATTGTCGTCTCAGTAAAACAATTTCTTGGTGGTAAATACACCAAAGTGTTGTCAATCAATTGGCGGTGACAGAGTATACCAATGTTATAAATGCTATTCTTAGTTCCTTCCTCATCAAAGTAACCAACAGAGAACTCTGTCAATCCAAGTTCAATGTAGTGTCATTTTTCTTCACTTTATTCTAACTTCAGAGGTCTGCACTGACAGGGTCATGGAGCTCTCTGTCAGTTAAAAAGTGTGTGCAGACTTGAACGTTTACACTCAAGTTTGAGTTCAACAGTAACCCTTTTGTTAAATTTTTGACAGCTATTATTACATTAAAGTTAGTGCAATCTAATTACTAATGTTTTAAGCTAAACTTTAACATCTGAAGTGACATGAAATTCATGTCACATTTAGATAAAAAGGTGACAATAGATAAAAGTGAATTCAGTCTTTTTTAAATTACATTTTCACTCCGATAAAATGGGTCAACCAAAGCACAGACCACCCTCCCCTCCCCTCGGTTAGTACAACTGTGCAGCGGGGTGTGCTCTTAATGTGGATGCTGTGCCAAGGTTTGCAAGCTAGCAGCAGCTGGCTGGCCGGGCAGGGGGATGCATAGATACACACAAACCCAGCGTTTGTCTCTTTTTCCCCCTCTCTCAAACATGTTCACTCAATGGCCCATGTGAAAGTGTCATGCCTTAGCCGGGGAGACCAAGTTAGAAGCCATTAGCCTCTGTCAGACCTCACTGTTATGACTACAGATACACAGTGTTAAATCTGTTGAAAAGGGGTTGAAGAAGGAGAGAGAGAGAGAGAGAGGAGGAGGAAGAGGAAGCAACAAAAAAAGTTTTTCTCCTGAAGACAGCACCTCTGCCCTTCATTTCAGCACCTATGGCTGGGTGCCCTCACCAAATGGATTTCTGAGAAAGCAGGATTAGTCTAAAGTACACAGTATGCTAACGTGTGTGACAGTGTAGTCTGTGCATGTGAATGGAACATGCTTATTGTGTCCATAGATAGATTTAATTTCAAATGTAACTCAGAGGCATTACATGTAAAAGCGTCAATAGCTGTCCTGCCAAAGGATTATGGGAATGACTTGCAATAAAGAAAGGTCACATTACTCCACTTTCTCCTAGCTTTCCTCAAACCATTTCGTAGGTTTCCTCCTTCGCCTTCACTCCCCTCTATGACTCATCTCATCTTCCTCTGGATTTTCCCCTCAAATAATGCTACTGTTAATTTTTCATCCTGGCTAACAAAGTGATTTAAAGGGAAAATGTCTAGTAACTGCCAGAGAAATCGTGCTATTTGATATTTGAGAGAAAAGAAAAACTGATTTCTCTCTCTAAGTGAACTGACATCAATACAGACGTGTGGACTGATGTCAGACTTTATTATATATAACTTTCAGCATTATTATTAAATAATTAAAAATACCAGAGGCTGTTGACTTCACAGTTTTAGACACAGTGTGTCTCTCCAAATTCTTCTGATGTACACAACTATACATATTTGCTGTTAAAATAAACTTGTCTGTGTTGGGTTAAATAGGAAGTTAAATATCCATATCAGGCAAGACAAATCTTTACGGCTGTCAAAATGTGACTACTGTTGTGTTTTCAAGATGTTATCATAGAAAAATATTTCAGGGCTGCAGTTTTCTTGCACAGACTATTTATATGGAGAAGAAATTACTTCCACATTGGTTTCATTATGTCTCTTTTCCACTGTGCATCATTTTGGTCATTTTGGTTTGTAACCAACATATCATATCAACTCTAACAGAGCATTTGTGGCTGTGGAGCTTGAGAAAGAACTTACTGCATTGGTGACTTCTATTTCATAGACTCTCTGAAAGGAAGCTCGGTCAAAGAAAACCAGCTTCCCATTTCCCTCCTCTTTCTTCACTGACGTCCCAGTCACAAGAAGCTTGTCATCTGGGCTAAAACAGCAGTCAGTCCTAATAGGGAAAATTACACACATGCAACATCAGTTGATAATCCACTCATAACAAGAATAGAAAATGGGTAGATCGTAATTAAGATGACAGTTAAGAAGTCTCACATGGAAAAGTAGTTAGTTAATCCAGTAGCTACGTTCACAGGCTTCCTGAAGTTGCGAATATCCCACGTCTTCAGGGTGTCATCACCTAGAAACAGTTGGAGACAAAAGGTAAAGTGTAAGATTTACTCTACAGAGAGTCATCAGTGGAACTTCCCTAAAGATTATTTACTTTACTACAGTGTGCCAGCTTGTCCTTACTATACAGCGAGGCAGGACGAATTATTCTTCATTTAGATTATAGAAATATGTTGGGTGAAGGACTTTTCATGGAGTTACTCCTGTTTATCTTTGTGTTAGAGACTTCCTGACTACGTTGTGTCCACAGAAGGAACTCAGGTGTTTATCTCTTGTGAGTGTTTTATTGGTGGTGGCCCCTGTTTATGTGCAAACTCAGTAAGAAATGAGCTTCCTCTCTGCTTAAAAATCATCACTTTTGATCAGTGTTTAAGCATTGGACCCAAAAAATTGGAGGCTCTGAACTGGGGTGCAACATGGGCAATAGCTGGCTGTGGGGTTTTTTAGATAAGACTAAGATCTTTTTCTTACCTCCTCGTGAAGCAAGAGTCATGCCGTCATAGGAAAAAGAGAGGCAGGAGGTGTCTGATCCTGGAGTGTGTGCTTGCCGACAGTGGAACTTCGTGTGGACCTGGGAAGAAAAAGGAAAACAATGGATTGACCACATTGATATGTATAGGGTCTGGTGAAGTTATGGTTTTGTATTGACGTGTAAGATGACTGCAGTTTCAGACTCAGGTCCTTCATAAATGTGTATGAAAGTGAAAGTCTAGAACAGAGGTCTGGATTGCAGAAAGTCCCTCCTGTTTGTGTCTAATAATAGACTTGTGCAAGTGACAAAAATAGAAATACTTGAGCAAATACAGTTATAGGTTTATTTATATACTGTTGACATTCATCACAAACAAGTCTCAAAAGACATTACAGAGACAGACAGAAACCTAACTAGGTGGAATTGATCATTAATTATGGAAGAAAACAACTAACTAGTGCAGTCCTGGCTCTCTCTGTAGTTTCCATAAACATGCTGCTGTGGTTACTACTGATCATCAATATTAAAAATAGTTTTTATAATCCCCTGAAGAACTACACTATGAAACTGCTTTGCTTCACTAGGAGACATTTCTGTCTGTCACTGCAGTAACAAAAAGCCCTTTTTATTCCCTCTGTCTTCAAAACAACACACGGTTTCCATTCTCTCCATGAATACTGTACTATATATTTAACTATGAAGCCCACTACGCCTTATGAAATACCAGCAACTTAACACACTGTACCCTGTGCCCACCATGCTCTTTAGCAAGACTACAGACCACAGAGATTTACCTTGGCAAGCTTCAGCGCCTGTCTGGGATTTAGATTTCTCCTTTGGTCTTACCTGAAATAGTATTCAATATTCCTACTGCGTACATTTTACCAGCCAATAATGCACAACAGACACCCTTGTAACTGCAGCCCTCAGTCAATATCGTCCTGCTGATTCCCTCTTATTATTAGCCATCCTCAGACAAGTGTTATGTCACAAGCCTCAGCCAGTAACAGCAATTATTTGAAGTGTCACAACCAGGATCAATTGCAAAATAAAGGCAAAACTTAAACTAACTAAAAAAATCTCTTGTAAAAATGTGAGGAAGAAAGTAAAAACGTAAGACCACCCTCTCCCAAAAACAGTTAAAGGAGAATTTCACCAATTTTACACATTTTAAAGTTACATTATGGGAAGTGGAGGAACCAGTGCTTTTGGAGCTTGACCCATACTAGGGAGAATTATTAGGATACCTCAGTCTCTAGAGCATCATTTTTATGCTCTTTATAAACTAATAAAGTATAAAAGCTTGCAGTCCTAGTGAAGCCAAATGTTGATGACTGCAGTAGCATAGACAAACTCCAGTTCTGGAGCACTATATGAGTGGAGCTAAAATTATGAGCTGATTAATCAATCAATCAGTCAATTGACAGTAAATTAATGCAACTATTCTGATAAGCGGGAAGTCACTTTCCACCAAAAATTTTAAACTGCCTGTGCTTCCAGCTTCTCAAGTATACAGATTTGGTGGTGGCATTGTAGAGATATTTTGGAAACCATGACAAATTCCTTATGAACAATTCAAGTCAAGCAAAATATTCTTAATTAATCCCAGCCACTGCAGCAATGTATCCTCTGCAAACAGAAGCATTTAAATTTCTTGACTAAACAGCTGTTTCCAAGATAGCCTGCCAGTCGATGTACTTCCTCTGTGCGCACTCAGAGTAAGTGGTGTACTACAGCAGTACAGAGCGCGTATGTGTGCCAAGTCTGCAGCTCCAGGCTGGAAATAACCCAGCTCAACACTCCCCCCCAAACACAGATAATTTTCTCTGTCTTTCTCACACATACTACACACAAAGGAGGTGCAAGAAGAGAAGCTGTGTTGAAGTACATGACCACGCAAAATGTGGAACAGCAGTGAAAAAGAAGATGACCAGTAAATAAAGATGTGATGTTGTTTTTGCATTTTTGACTGATAAATGACTTCAGTGATCAGCAAATTCTCAAAATTGTTGTCAATTAGTTTTCTGTTGGTTAACAAATCTAATATCTAAATGCCTTTTTGTCTGTGTTTTCTCTGTGCTTCTTCCCACGTTTAGTCCCCAGTGCCTGAGTTTTACCTGGCCTGAGTACAGCCAGTTTACAGAGATCGATCATTACTAGACGCTGGTGAAGCAACAGTCTGAGAAGTAGGCTTGCTAACACTCAAACAAACATAACCTTGGTTAATACAGCTACATTTTCATTAATTCTCAACGGAATGCAAATAAATCAGTGAAAAGGGAATTGCAGCAATACAGGCTTTTGACCAAGAAAGGTGGATAAGGAATTTGAAATGAGCACAGAGTGTAGAAGACAGATAAGATAGAGAAATATAGTGAAATGCTGGCGAAAATAGCAGGGGAGAGTGGAGCGTGAGGTGAATGAGTGATGTGTCATCATGACACAAGAAGGAAACGAGGCCATACTTCACTTCCAAAGTAAATGGAGGGAAGTTATTAACTTGGACGAGACAGATAACACTGTTACCTTGAACTGTAGATAACACAGATTCCACTTTTCCAGGCCTTGGCCACTTCGCCTCTCCAGGGATAATTTTCTGCTTCATTTCATCATCATCTTAATCATATATTACCTTTGACTCAATTCCATTTTCCTCATTTGCTATCTTAGATTATCTACCTATTCTTTTATTTGCTGCACTAAAATTGAGTTGGATGAGAAAGTCAAGAGGTCAATTTAATGTAAAAACTACATTTTCTAATCTTGCACCAGGTGTGGAAGAGTTAGGCCATAGGCTTTCTGAAGCCTTATAAGTAGCAGCTAAAGTATAATGTGTAGGGCTTAAACGCAGTCAAACACATAATAGACTAGCTTTAGGATACATGGTGACTGAGCTTAGAGAACGGACTGCTTTTTTTTTTTTATCAACCTAAAACAAGGACACAGAGGGGGCCCCACTTCAATCATGCAATCACAGCGACCACTGTGTCCATGTGCACATGGACAATGGAAGCTTATCCAGACACATAATTTCCATTCATGTAAGTGTGGATGCATCTATACATGGTATGCACAAATAGGCTGGGTGAGATCAATGGACTATGAACAAAAGGGTATGGTGTGGAACCATTTCCTTGTAATTATCTTGTCTTATGAGCTGTTGTATGAAGCTCAAAGGAAAATCATAAAAATGTGTCAGGCTGTGAAGATAGTCCAGGCTAGTTTCCACAGTTTGCAGGAAAAAACTAGTGTCTGAGAGGTGAAGACTTGCAGGGTGAGAGTATATGGCACCAAACATGTATACTACACCATAAATATACTGCAATGAAAAGGTGATGAAATCTTCCTTATATAACTTCAGAGAGAATTGCACAGATGTGTTTGTTTTTTTCTAAAATCTAAAACTTTTTTCTTCAAAACTGTTTTTCTCTATGGCTACAGGTTTCCTCAGGTCAACTAGTAAGAAAAGTTATGAGCTCTTGTTCGACCCGAGATGAATCATTCCACAATTTTTTTTTAAACTTTTTATCCAAGATCTTTTGTTTTAAGATTAACACCATCTGCTGTTAGCACATTCCATGCTTTAACCCATTTTATGTTGCACTGTTGTGCTATGTTACACCACCTTCAATCTGTTTTGTTTGCACTGAAGATAAATGTTTCCCTGCCCAACTCATTACCAGAGGTAATGCTCAAAAGAAAAACAGACACAGCGAAGCAGACTGGAACAACAGTTATAATAGAAATACCAAAAAATGGGATGGCCGATATTTATCTTAATTATTACTTGACTATGAATCAGAAAAGGTTGTGCCTTTAATAGGTAGCCTGTGGTCATTCTAGCTGCTTATTGCAAATATAACACCCAATCCAGCTATTTATAGATCATACACTGCTGTTGTGAAAGCCTGAGTGTTTATTTACTATCCTGATGTTGGCTGGCATTGGTAGATGCCATGGCGTTTGCTTCCTGTGATAATCTACACAGCCGGTTTGTGAAACCGGATTCTCATACACTGTTTGAAACTTCTCTCACGCCTTGTGACAGCCTCCATGAGCTGTGCCCTTCACTCTAGCCAACAAGTATCATTATGAATTGTTGGATAAATCAAGCCAATGTCAGTAGTTTTTAAACAGATATGCAAGTATACAACTTAATATAACATTGTACATCCATACATGCATACGCACAATTACATGCACACACAGAGACCTGATCCACATCTACACACATTCAGCAGCAGGAGTTGATAAATAGCTGGAGGAACACAGCATTGGGTTTCATCCTCAGCAGACTATGATAGCAATCTACCACAGGGCCAACTGTTCCTAACCACACTATCTGAGTATCATTACATAAATACTGTGCGGCTCTGCATTTCTCCTACCTCTGTATTTTTACAACCACACACCTGAAAGACTTAATGATGCCCACTGTGCAGTCAGTTGTTACATCTCTCTCTGACCTTTGTTTCTTTCTGAGAATCAAGTGGCCAAACCGCAGTCCTGAACAGCTGCTCTGATCTTTCATGGAAATCGAGTGGTGATGTGATGTGAAGCTGTGTGTGTGTTAGAGGATCACACTGGATTGGATGTCCAGATAATCCAATAGTGGTCTATATTAAAGTAACTGTATTCCTCTACTGTATGTCTCAGCTAAAAAAAAATGTGATTCTGTAATGTTCTGTACTGCTCCTGATTGCTTGTCTCTTTCTTATGGGTTAAAACATAGATGAGGAATAAGTACAATTCTAAAAGCTGTAGTTTCCTTAGGATCTCGACCTAGTAACACCACATATTGAAAGGGTTGATAGGAGGGATAATCTGCTGCAGATCTGGTGTAAATGTCTGTGACCAAGCTGTCTTTAGATAGCCTGGTGGACCATTATGATTGCACTTCAAATACTTCCATGAAGACAGGTTCAGGCTGTATATGTACTTCTGCCGGTTATCAAATCCTAAACAATTTCCTAAACTTTTTTATGGACTTTAAGTTCTTGTGTGATTGTCTGTTTTAATCTCCCCATCAGCCCCCTCTTTTATGAGTATATAGAGTTAGTGGTTGACGGTGATACTGTGCAGAGACACATTATTTTGTGCACTGAGGGTCCTTTTAGGCTGGTGACTGCAAATGATATGCTGGTCAGAACTGGTGGTCAGTTTATGCAGGTGACAATAAGCTATATGGAACTGGAGCAAAAAGTGGGTGTTGAGTGGAGGAAAAGGATCCTGGAATCTTGAACAGTTTTCTAAAAACAAGATGGGCTCAAAGGAAGAATCATAAAGGATCAACACACATCAAAATTCAGCTGTGGACCAACTAAAAACATCTTGGGGATGTCTGGATTTGCTCATAATTAATGATCGATTGCAGTGACAGCATATGCAGAAAACAAGAGACAGTTCGCCATGTCATCTTGTCTCATAGTACACTCCCCACTGTGTAGCTTATCAAAACCACCTCTTTTGGGGTCCCACTTTGAAGTCTGGAAACATCTAAGTCCACCAGTGACATCATAGCATTCCTCAGGTCTCTGTGGTAATGTTTTGGAACGAGGGCCTGCACCCTCAATGCACTAAGTATCACAGAGTGCACATTACCTGGCAACCATTTAAATGCGGTCTTGTAATTCTGGCACCGACCCCTCTGGTCAGAGAATGAGCATGCAATCACTCTCTGTGGCAGTCCACTAAAAAAGACCTACTTGACTCCCATCATAGGATCAATCAACCAGTGTCAGGGTTCAAGAGCACGATGTGTCATCCTCAATAGCTTCTCTTCAGGCTGAGCTTGAGATCAAGGTCATGTACATGATTGATCATGATTGATCTGCCTGCATATTCTGGCCATGAGTAATAGCGGCAATACAACAGGAGATAGGCTTTGCTGGGAGTGGGGGGTCGCAATAAAAGCATAGAGAGGTCTACTCCTTTTTAGGCTTGTGGCTGAATTTGAGTCAACGGCACAGGTTGCTGATTAGGGCAGAGGGCACTGACTAAATTCTTGAGCCATTCAGACAAGACAGGCTCCAGCGGTCAGACAACAGACATGACTATTGTAAGCTGCTATGGGACGCTGGGTAAATATTTAGTTTGGAGAAGGAGGGGTAATAAATTTTGAGAGCTTTAACCCAATCACTTGGAGTCTGCTTCTACGAGCAGCCCAGGGGTAGAATGATGTGTGAGTGGAGAGAAGGCGGGAGTCTATACAACCTGTGTATAGATACTCAATAAGAAAGAATAAGAAAGAAAATAAATCCCTTATCTAACTACATTGTTTTTGTGTCCTGTGATTAGGAAGTTGACTATTGGAGTAATTACCATGTAGCCTACTTCTCATTTGACTAATCTGGATAAGCCCCTCTGTCCAATCAGGCTGTTCCAACTCACTAACTACAGCTTAATTGTCACTGTTGCTATTCTCATATGAAATAACAGAAGCATTCAACCATGTCCACATATGGGGTTGGACAGATGAAAGGATATGAAGTGAAACAAAAGAATTAGAATAGAAATGTGGAAAAACCTTAGGGTCAGAAAAACAACTTCTTATTCTCCAGACAGTTCACGAAAAAAAGTTCACACCCAATTGTCCTCTGTTGTCCTGATACTGGTTGTCTAAGAGTGTATTTAGCAATATCTGTGTGTACTGTTGCCCTTTATCAATTTTATTTCCCATTTTAAAATGTGGGTCTATAATGTTTTAGGACTCCTAGGTGGGTAAGTTGTGAAATCATGTTTGCAACAGAGTTAGATATAATGTAAGACAATACTACACTGGAATAATGCCTGCAATATGTCTTCTTTGAAAATATTGACTTATGAGCACTGCAGGTCCTCTTAACTCCCTCTTCAACAGAAACACTCTACCTTTTTTTCTCCTCTTCCCATCTGTGCTGCAGAAGTGCATCTTGAGTGTGAAAAAGCAAGTGAGTAAGAACCTGCCAAACCGTCTCTGTCATTGTTCATCAGGACAGCAAGTAATATCCCTTTGCTGCCCAGACCCTGACCAGAGAGGTGCCACAATGACAGCCATCAAGAAGACAGACTCATGGGCAGACAGGGAAGCATGGGTTAAGGAGTAACCATCAGTGATATAACATTTGAGGGCCTCAGAAGATCTACTCATTGAGAGATGGAGGAGGTGCATTCCCCAGCCGGGAATGGAAGTCATTTTTATCCACAGTGACGATCTGTCAAATAACTCAAGTGAAAACAGCCAAATAAATGAGAGCAATGCTTCCCAGGAGCCAAGATCAACTATTACCTCAACAATGTGAATCTGAAGAATGGAATGAACACTTTGATCACTTAATTGCCTAATTAACTAATAGCGGAAAATCTACAGAGGGAAATTGTGATTGGGCCTCCCAGCAACTTCCATGCAACTCAACTCCATCATCACACGTCAGTTAATTCAGTTACATAATCAGCTATCTTTAGTCATGTTAGAGAGGAATGGCGATTCTCTCTGTCAATCCGCCACTTTGGTTCCAGTGCCATCATAAGGTTAGGTTCATTTGTGGAGTAAAATGTCTCTGTAACTACTGGATGGACCATCCATACCATTAAATATGATACACACATTCATGTCCCCCTGGTGTTCCCTTGCCTTTTGCCCTGATATATTTATTTGTCCAGTAGTTTGGATTAATACTAACACAACCAGTGTCATTCCCATCAGCCTCAACTGTACTTTGTGTTTAGTGCCAGTTAGTAAATGCTAGCATGCTAACACACAAAACTTGATTGGAAGAATAGTAAATATTATTGACATCCACATGTTAGCATGGTGATGTTAGCATTCAGCTCATAGCATGTGTCTAAGAACAGCTTCACATAGCCTCTAACACAGCTGTGAACTTATGTTTGGATACAGCAAGGGTGACTCTGGCCAAAGCTGGTTAATGTGATAACAGGGTCAAAACAAGTCAGACAGGCTATTTAATAATATTCACAACTACTCCCAGTTAGAGCAAATGCATTTTAAAGCCAGGCATTTGAATTCTGGTCAGTGTTAATGACATGGTGAACTCTGACCTCTCTGGCCCGTGACCAGATGACCTGAGTCTCATGACTCTGTAGCCGAGGCCATAACAAAACAGACATCCCATGTTTACAACCACATTGTTTGCACATTGTGGTGGTTGGTATGTGTGTGTGTGTTTTAAGACTCACACTGAGGTTTCTGTCCCAGATCTGGATGGTGCCATCTTGGCAGCCTGCTGCAATGAGCTTCCCATCACGGCTGTAGGTGCAGCATGTGGGTATGACCTTCTTCCCCTGGAAGGAGCGTGGTTTGAACACAGACTTGTGCTTCTTCTCCGAGTTCAAGTCCCATGTGCGCACAGTGCTGTGGACAGACAGAGAAAATTTAATTTATCCTTGCTTAACTCTCATGAAGCAGTCATAAAATATCTGTCCCCCCTTGGTCACTAACACCATCCACCACCATAATAAATCTGAAACATATAGAGATACAGTGTGCCCCAGTCATTCTTATGAACTTGAGGTTAGGCAGCTATGTGTTGCAGGGTGAGGGGTTAGCAAACAGCAGAACAGTACATCAGTCTGACAGGCATGTCTGAAGCTTCCATGAAATTCAAATTCTCTCTCCTACATCTGTTGAACAGATTACACAACCAGAACCACTGAGAACAAGGACTTTAAAAGCAGATTTTTCATATATGTTCAATTGAAAATTTCCAAAATGTCCTCAGATGTAAGCTCAACAAGAATCCCTGATAGTTCCAGATTTATATTTAAAACACATTAAGCTGACTTAAATGGTGATAGTTTTGACATCAAGCCTGTAACAAAACTACATTTACACTTAAACAGTGCACAATGAAGTCATATAGTATGGTCAAGTGTTCCATTAATCACAGAGTGAAACACAAAAAACAACTTAAGTGTGAACTATCTGTTAAAATAAGAGGTAGAGGATGAAAAAAAACCTTGGAGCAAGCAGCTTATGCTTGTCCAAGCAGTTGTCAGTATTTCTGAATACTTTGAATTTCAAACCTGCCAGAGCCTTTGTAATATCACCAGAAAAACAAAAACTAAATAACGGATGCTGCAGTGATCTAAAAGACATCTGTAAAAACTGATAAAAAGAAGATAAAAATGATGACAAAGGACAAACTGAGGTGCCCACAGGTACCACACATTAAGTTTAAAGACTTAAAGCTCAACATTTATTTATTGAAATATATGACTACACAGAAAAATGTTTAGCCAACCTCTCACAGACCCATACCAACACTCAAGCCAGACAGAGTGTGTCCAAATGTGTCTGTAACCCACTGCTTGCTTTAGTGAGCATCATGACCTTTGGGTCATGAGGTCAGCAGAGGAGCATAAACACACAGGCAGGGCTGCTACTAACAGCCAGGCAGGGATTCCTCCGTGGCTGGATACAAAGTCACAGATACACACACTCAACTGTGTTTGGATAAGTCTAACAATGTGATACAAATGCCAGCTGAAGACATATGGTTTGAGTGAGAACTGGCAAGGGTCAAATAAAACTCTGTTTGATGCATAGTTGTGTTTAAATCTGTATAAACCAAAGCTGTTCATAAATCAAAAAAACTCTTGCTGGGAAAAAAGGTGCATAAGCCACGTATATAAAAGGAGGTTGCCCAGTACAACATTGTACTGGCTTCTGCATTGTACAGTAAGTGTTTACATGAGCAGATATAAATGTGTATGTGTGAGAGTCAATGAGAAAGAGTGATAGCCATGGACTGGATGACAAATTGGTCCACCTGCTGCCTCACACAGACATCTCTATTTTGTTTACGGAAGACTTTAGGCGTCTGTCAAGCCAATAAAGACAACATAACCTTTCGTGTAGCACACAAAACCTGGAATGCTATTTATCGTAAGGGCCCTTTCCAAAACATGACACTGCTGGCTGTCAGGGGGATAGAGCCAAGAGGATGGAGCCCACCGGTGTTGAGCCAACTACGAACACAGAGCAAAGACTGCACACGCTCACCTGCCAGAGCAGACAGACAGAAGACGATAAGGGATAAGGAAGGGGAAGCCGTCAGCTCTAATATATGGTAGTCTAATTTCGTTAATTAAAGTGTAAAAACTTTCTATCCCCATTCCATTAGAGTAACAAAAATGAAAAGAGGTAATAATAAAAAATGAACTGCAGTTTCATCTAATTAAAGTTCCACCTTTTATTCCAGAGGGAAACATCTGGGGCAGTCTCAAACCTCCCTCTTTCAGAGTGGGTGACTGTTTTGGGAAGGTGATAACAATGAAAGAGTATGAGATGTCAAAATATTCATATGTGGCATGAAGAAACCACCAGAAACAATCAAGGGCAATACCTTCACCCTTTTCCTCTTCCCTGTGCGACCCTGTTTTCCCTTCAATCAGCAGCCCCTTTTTTCCCACACAAACGCTTCAGAGACAGAGGGGTGAATGTAATAAAAATGAGACCCATACATCCTCAGCCATGCGTGTGCACTTTACGAGGTAGTGCAGTCGTTCACACATCAACTGCGGAGTGACAACTCCCTTGGCCCCAGATTTTATCTGTCGGTCAGGTTATAGGCCCTAGTGGGGGTGATGGTTGCTAGGATCATTTTCCCAGATGATGAGATAGGGAAGAAAGAGGGAAAAGAAAGGCATACATCTTATATAAGGTTGTTTATTGGTTGAATTCCGGCTATGAGGCCCTGTTGTGTTGCCTGATCGCCGGTTGACTGACTAACTGGGGCTCTGTTGTGAGAAAAGCGGATTAGGAGAAAAGATGCTCCATCTTCCATCGCAGCTGAAGAAGACAAAGTGGGGAAATAACTGAGGGATTTAGTAGAGGGGATATGCACAGTAGCATTCAAGCAAGGAAGCAAAAGAAGAAAACACTGTGGTCTAAGCAAAGATGCACTGTGGGTACAATGAGATGATGATTCAAGCAAATTCACAACATTATTACTGTGGCTTGAAGCTAGCAGATAAACCTACCAAGGCCTTAGCAGGGCAGGTAAGACCACACAGTACAAAGACAAAATTCTGGACTCAGGGAGTAGAAAAAATGAAGACAGCTCCTCAGATTTAAAAACGCAATCTGGCTGATAAGATGCTTCCCTACCAGATCTCCCCACAATATTCAGTTCAGTAAAGGGGCTGCACTTATATAGTGCTTTTCTAGTCACATTGACCACTCAAAGTACTGCACGCTACAGGTCACATTCACCCATACACACACATTCACACTCCAATGCTACATTGGGGGCCAAGATAAGAAACACACACACACACACACTAAAGACACAGAAGTCAATGTCAGTCAAAAATTCGGCCATGACTGTAAACTCAACAAGAGGCATAAATGCACTACTTGAAGGTACGGTATGTGCTTTCTTGGGCAGGATACGGAACAGTTGCATTGTAAGGCGGGCAATGGTTGGAGATGCGCTGGACTGTGGATGAACCTGATGTGTCAAACTGTGTGAATCGCCCCAACATGCTTACGTTCACTTTGTGGTGTCTGTCCTCACTCTTCACCCCTGTTCTGTCACGCAGATCACATTCAATAACCCAGCAGTACTGCTCTTTCTCTTTAAAAAATCCTAAGTAAGCTGCTGCCAATCATTTGGCTGAAAGCACTGAAAAATTACCTACTTGCTTGGTCAGATCAGTATGCCAGAAATGATCAATTAGGACATACAGGATACAAAACTTGAGAACTGTATGAAATACTGACCTATACAAAGCTTTAAATAAGACTTTAAACACAGGTGCTGACTACTCTTGTCCAAAAAAACATCATTGATTATTGATTTATCCACAGAACGGATTGTGAATCTTTGTGTGACTTTTCCTATTTTTGTGGATGCTCTCCAATGATATTCCTGAATGTGCCACATGTTGATGTGATACATGTGGCACATTCACGAATGTGTTTGGTTGGAGCCCACAATGAAGACAAATAGATTGTTCCTCAACAGTAAAAATGACCTGCCATGTTGTCCTCTGGGTCTTCTTGCATACAGCTACACGTCAAAGTCCAGCTGCGGCCCTGACACCAGGCCAGCACGAAGGGAATCCCTGGCATTCAAACCTCTTGGAAACATTCCGCAAATTGTGTGTATTTGTGTGTGCACATGCGCAAGTGTGTCTCAAGACTCAACAGAAGTAACATGTGGGCCCAATTAGAAAGTCGCCGTTTGTCCTATCCTCTGCTCCGCTGGCGGAAATTTCAGTCACAAAAAGAGCACAACATGAATTTCTGATTGTTCTCCTGGGGCACCATGGAACTACACACAGTAAAACAAAGAATAAGCAATGTCACGTCCTTGAAGCCACTGATGCGAAGTTTTCCTAAATGTAAGTAATGTAATTTTTTTTGTTAACTTTTAACAGAACGTATTCAAGGATTTTTAAGCCACTAGTTTTAGATTGTGCTCATTAGAAAAGGCTGCAGATCTCAAAATACACCACTGACACAAAGTCCCACTCACATTTTAGTTTACCTCAAGTTTAAACCTGCCAAAAAAATACTTCCACCGGGAGTAGACCCAGCACATATTGCCTTCACTTTCTGAGAAATAAATCTGCAGTTTTCAAACAGGTGTTCAGTCTTTCAGCAAAGACTTAGTTAAAGTGCCTCTCTGTTTAACACAAATTTGGCACCCTCAGATCAGACATGAATATTGTCGGAAAACATTGTGCCATTTTACACAAACTCTCAAACAGAATGACAGAAGAATGTGAAATGTTGACACATTCACACCAGTCTGAGCAGAAATGCTTTTCACTAACCAACTTCAGTCGCACAATTCTGCTCAAGCCCCTTTTCAACACTCAGTGTGCAGGGACAATCGCTACCACCCTGCTGCTGCATTATTAAACTGCTTCATCAGTACTTCCCTCTCATCCACTTCCTCTCAGAGAGAAACGTCTGGGTTGATGAAATCATTCAAAGAGCTGGGAGGCAGTTCTTATGAATGAGATTCCACACAACTGGGGGGGATCTTTAATTAAGGAGCTGGGCGGTCCAGTGATCATGCTTAATAACCTATTCAAATAAACACAACAAAGACTTCAACTAGGCTGATACAGGAAGAAAGACCAAGATGTTGGTCTGATGTTTAAGCAGACATAACCAATAGCAGGCACCCACTGGTACTGTTGGCCAACTGCTGGTCCATTGTCAAGAGGCCTACTGACTACAATCTGTAGTCATACCTATTCATAACTATTCAAAGGATGGCACTGAAGTGGATGGAGCGGCGTAAATGAAGTGTTGAGGAGCAGAGGACAAAACAGTGTTTGATGGTCCCCCCAAAATAACTGGAGCATTAATAATCTGTGTGGACTGAAAGCCTAGAATATCCTAAGGTTATACATGGGGTTTTAGTACATTAGGTCCATAATTCCAAAGGTTCACCTATGAAGAGACAGCAGTGTCCCAGCTCTGCCTTCACAGTGGCTGCAAAGTACAGTTGGGATTAATGCAAACACCTATCTGGCAGCAGCCAGTCCTGAAGTTCTTGTTTCAGTTTTGGATGAGTCATGTTGTCATCCATAGACAGTAGGGTCCTGGACATACTGTCTGTGATGTTACTCATCACTTTCTGAGGAGATGATTTGAGCTCAGATATCACTGGCTGGCATTTTAGCAGTTACTGGAACCAGAAGCCAGAAACATATATTTAACTTTTACTGACAAAATCAAACTTTAAAAACAAATCCCATCCAGGACTCACTTTGCAAGAGGTGAAAGTATTTTTGGGGGAAAAAAATCTTTTTTTTAAGACAGTAGTTGAGTAAAATCCAGAACCCCCACATATCTGGATGGATCAGCAAACACCCAGCAGAGTAAAATCCACACAGTATCTGTCCTCTCAAAGATGCAACATTCGCTCTGCCAAAAATAAAAACAAAACAAAAACCTATGCATGCTAAAATCTTGAATGCTGAAAATGATGAGTTACCAGATTGCAGAAACAAGGATTTAAGTAACATGATCTATGTGTTTGGCACCTGTTTAAACCCTGGTGGCTACATTTTGTTTGCACTGGGGGAATGAGAGGAATTGAAGAAGTGAGAAGGGGTAGTGGGTCCACCAAGAAAGTAAAGCACTTAATCTTCAGGTAATGCCTGTACTGCACTGCTCATTACTAATGTGATGATCAGTAGAGGTGCAATATGGGAAATTTAAGAAGGGTTAGAAGGACAACCTCTACCACCTATAAATCACTATAGGCAGTCCCTCCCTCTCTCTTTCCTTTCTTCATCACTGCCTCTTTCAGTCTCTGAGACTCAGGTTGCTGTGCTGACCTGCTCTGCTGCTGTGAACCTTCCTCACATGCAGCTGCTCTGCCTGTGAATGGCTCCCTGTGCGCTCCTCTCCGCTGTTCTCCTGTGAGCTGGCCAGGGGCAACACCCAGTGTTAACGTGCCAGGGGAGGATTTCCAGAGCCTCAATAAGAGCTAAATAAACCAGCCTCCACATCTGGGAGAGCA
Source organism: Lates japonicus (assembly GCA_033238685.1). Classification (NCBI taxonomy): domain Eukaryota; kingdom Metazoa; phylum Chordata; class Actinopteri; family Centropomidae; genus Lates; species Lates japonicus. The sequence continues at coordinate 5,353,678 of BRZM01000021.1, read as the reverse complement.
GTAACACTGGTAAACACTGGGCTGCGGCCTGCCCACAAAGCCAGGCCCTTGTTTCCACTTAATGATGATAGCCCTGGGTTTCTGCGCTGCTGCCTGTCACACTCACTTAGACTCATCACTGTGCTCTCACTCACAAATATTCACGCACACCTATACACACAGCAAAGGGTTACAGCTTCTGCCATCATTCAGGTCTAGTGCTGTTTTTAATGAAACAGAAGACTGCAAACGCTCTGCTGACTGGAACAGAAAGATTATGTGTTTGTGAGTGACATTTTGTTATCTCCTGCAGTGTTGTTCTGGTCCAAATTACTGCATAAAAATGAAGGGCTGCATTTGGACAATGTCCAGTGTAAAATGTGCCATGTATCAATGCACAGCTGTGAGGCCAAGCTACTCTTTCCAGAGGCATAGTCTGGACTAGAGGACTCCCTGCTGGTGACAGAGGAGAGGAGAGCAAAGAAAAGTCTGTTCAGTTGAGTACATTACCTTAGACATGGTATACACTAGTCAGTGGCCCAGTAAAGACAAAACGTTGGACAAGTAAATCATAATATTCATAATATTATCATAAAATATGCCCCATCCAAAAAACATTTAATCTGACAAGATAAATATAAGTTTTGGTTGTTTCTAGTAATCAATGCACATTACATCATTGTCAGTTTTTTTGCACATCCTGGTAAGTCATGAAATAATGCAACAAAATAAGCTGAATGAATTTATTTACAGTTAGAAAAAGATGTAGGTGAGACAGGGCAGCATATAGTATTTCTGATAATTACTTATAAAGACACCATGGCTCCTCTTTCATATACTGTTGCATTACAGAGTTGCTTAAGTTGCCTTTCCTAAATAATTATTTGTGACAATAACACATGCCTATGCATCTAGTGGCCGTTTTCATGTCTGTTTCTCCTTCAGCAAATTTACAGGATTACATCATGATTATTTAGGTTTATGTATATATAGAAGTTACAAGAAAGACAGAAGGGACTTGTTAGACTCTCTCACCCGTCATTGGAGCAGGTCATGAACTCTTCCTTAATCTTGGGATGCCAGAAGCCACAATTCAGCATAGCTGTGTGGCCCTGAAAAAAGCAGAAAGTGAAAATTAACAAACTGCAGACTTTTAACACGCTCTAAATTGTTGCTCAGTGGTTAGCTTCTAGTCGCTTTGAGAATCAGCGCATATTTGAATCGTGAGGTTTACTGTAGATCCAGTCTTGGCATTAAGGGTTGCAGTTTGCCCTAAAACTGTTTTCAAAGTCATTTGGTATTTAGAGCCCAGCTGTAGCCGTTGCACCCAGTAGGAGCTGGTCACCAGGAGGAATCAATGAAGGTAAATTAATGAAGATGTATTTTGCAATCTCACTGCACACAAATTGTGTGCAAAGACAGCTGTTGCTCTTCACTGTTAAATCTGGAGCCAAGACTGCTGCATAAAAGGTCACTACTTAATTACTTCAGGGGTGGTATTACGTTTTTGTGACGATGCTTTTTGAGAGGTGTGTAGTGTGAACTACATGGTAACTGTGAGGCCTGTATCCACAGACACACATGCAAAAGATCCTGGGAACTACCAGTTATTTTTCTTCATTTGAATTCACCTTAAAGGGCTCTGCTTCAGAAAAGGACCTTTAAAGTGATCATTTTGTAACCTTGACTTTTGGCCTCCTTGACAGAGGCCTTGCCTTACCAGCCACTGAACTCTCAAGCAGTGCAGAGGGCAATGTAACAGCTTCAAACAGCAAGCTTCTAGCAGAGTAACTTTTAGACATTTCCTCTTCTAGAGTAGTCCTGTGGAGAATTACTCATAACAAATGACTTCAAAGTGGAATAACCCAGAGAGAGGCCTCCCCAGTCGCCAGGTCAGAGAGGAACCCTTGAGCGAGCTGCAATGAGGCTTCAGATATGACATACTGCTATTTGACAGGATGCTTAAGAAAGCAAAGCCTTGCATGAGCAGAAGTCAACCAAATGTCATTGGTATATGTGCATCAGGAAGAGTGGGCTGCCTGTTCACTGTCAAATACTTTAAACACACCACTTTCATAATCAAGAAAAGGGAACAGCCTAAGTCCTGCTGTTTAATGACTAGAAAGGATTAATAACAAAATGGCCAGTTGTTAAATTTTATGGTAAAATACACACTCACTATATGATGAGGTTAAAGCTCCAATGGGCTGAGAATGACTCAACTGCCTCTCTGCTCTGAGCAATAACATCAAAATAAACACACATGCTTCATGATTAGGGTAAAGGAGCCGCTACCTTCCTAAACAAATCTGATTCCTCTTCCTCAACAGTTTAAGGCAACAAATTGCCAATGACTAAGGAGAAACAGACTGATATTCATAGTAACAGTGAACACAAATAGAGTATTTTAATGACAAACAGAGCCAAGAAAAGAACCCTTCCTAATAACAAAAACTGACACACTGGGGCCACTACTAGCATGCTGGGTTTGTTTTCACTGAAAGTGCATTTAGCACTGATAGACTACAACTTGGAGCTGAATAGTCAATGAAAATAAATAAATAAATAAAAATTAATTAACAAAAGTATGATCATGTGAGTGTACTAAACATTCTTTTGTGAGGATTTACTGCTTTTCTTGGTTTTGATCTTTTTGAATTTTGGAGTGTTTATTAAAGAAATATCACTGCAAGCTTATACAGTGTGTGGCAAGTTTCTCTGCACTCAGCAGGATGAGTTGGAGGCAAGTAATTGTCTGCTGACAGAGGAAGAGTAAAGGCAAGGACTTAATTATCACATGAGACACAACTAATCGACTGGGACGCTGTCAGCAGGCCAAAACGCATTTTCATTGAACCAGACCCTCCCTTCAGCTCCAGATGGGTCTGAGCAGGACAAGAATGTAGGACATCCAGGAAAACACTACTTGCAATCAATGGGCCTTCACTTGTTCAAGTAATTCATATGGGTGGTATAAACCATGTCTAAATGCACTGCAGATGGCACAGATGGTTAGTGACCACCAATAAGGCTTTCTTAAACTTAGCAAAACCCAAACATGGACACTGAATTAAGATCTTCCTTTGTAGATGCAGGTACAAGCGAGAGATGAACCGCGACAGTAATGAAAGCATGTGCTGTTCCTCTCCCCCTGAGACTGCCTCTGGCTGTACACACAGCACCGACGATTATCCTCACATACAAAAACAGACCAGCTCATAGCTACACCTTGCTACTATTATTCATTGGCAGGGTTAACCCATGGAGCAGAGGAGCAGAGTATCCAGCCTGTGTTTAGAATTAGCAGTCACTCTTGGGCAAGCTGCTGTTGCTATATAAATAAATACATGTGACATATTTAAGATTAATTCCAGTTTATTACGACTCTCAGTCCTATTTCTATGGTTTTAAATCTGTGAATGTGGCGACATCCCTAAAAAGAGGCTGGGCAGGGCAAGAAATATCAGGCAAATGTTAAACAAACCTCCAGTTACTTAAATTTATTTCAAAGATAAAAATAAATCATTATCCAAGCTGTCTGTTTGTGTGTGAATGTTCATCTCAGTTTACAGACTAACATCTTGGTTAAACTCATGTTTATCCCTCCTGCTGGGCTTACTGTGGTTTCAGTGATGAGTACAGCATTATTATATTCAATATAAACAACAGCCAAAACTATGACAATAAGACCGAAGTTGAAATAAATCCCAGTTATTTGTGAGCGCTACTTTGGCATACCTTGGTGTTAGCCATATCCACAATGTACTGGTCTCCCTTCACACACTCCATGACATTGAAGCCATCGCGGTCCAACACCTTGGCCTGTGAGTTACCAGAAACCACCAGGATGACATCACCAGTGATGCTGTACTGTAGGGACTTGATCTGATGGCTGAGGTGATATACACACAAGACACACGTGAAGTCAACAGATTTCGCATTTTTGTGGTGCTGATAAGTTCTGATAAGTGTCTTTGTGCGTGTTTACAAGCCATCTGTGAGCTGTAATTGTACCAAAAACACTGTTATACCAAAAACATTGTTATATAAGAAGCTTTTACTCCTTCAAAGGGAAAAAAAAACAAACACCATATAAGTGTAGCTATAGGAACAAAACAGCACAACATCTGATGTACATCTGATGATTGGTCACTTTGATGTACAACAAGCAACACACAAACATACTAAACCATAATAGAGCATAATGGCATTTTAAAGCTAAGAAATGGAAAGACTATTAACACACGCTTTGAAACATATCACACACACAAAACATAATGAAAACCATTGAGAGTAAATAAACATAATAAAGATCTGTTATTACTGACATGTGCTACATTAAAAACATAAAGTATGAATTAAAAAAAAAACATTTTCAAAAACGATATGTGATTTTTATGTTTTTAATTTTGCACTTATGCCATTGTACAATGCACAGCAGTGCATGCAAGTGAAGAGACCGACAACTATCTGGACCACTTAACCAGAGTGAGATTAGCAATTGGGGTCAATATCAAATAGCATTAACACAGCAGGGGGTAGATGGGGCACCAACATTTCCATACATAGACCAAAAGTTCCATTGCAGAAATGAAAGTGAGGCTAACATCAGTGCTGTTCTTAACTGGTATCTTCAAATAGCCCCAAATGCTCAGATTCTTCATTGTTTGACACAAGTTTGACTCGTGTTCAAGGTCATGAGTTGCCTTTTTGAGGAAAGAGGAACAGTGGACCTCAACAGCACAGCTTTCTATATGAAGCTTGTTAGGTAAACCAAACAGGCTACTGAATCACACTGCAATCAAATTAAATGTAGCGTAAATTTGTGTTAATAAGGGGAAGCCTGCTCCAGCTCAACCCTCTGGTTCCCAAAACCAAAAAGAATTAGATCTTTGATGATGGCTTCAGTGGAAGACAGAATAAACACACGTGGACACACAAACACCCACATATCTCAACCATCTGCTTCTGAAAGGCTCATTTTGAATGAAAAGAGAGGATGTCACAGAGTTAACATGAGGCTCAATGAAGCTCAACAAATGTGTGTTTGTGTATATGTGTACACTTTGGCACAGTGAGTGTACTGCATGTTTGCATGAAACTAATTAACCACATGTTAAGCAACTGCGTTGATGTTCCACGTTGTGTTCTCAGAAATGGACTCACCACTCACAGGGCTGCAGGGACCTGAAGGCCTGCAGAGCCTGGTCCATCCCAGCAAAATCCCAGAAACGAACATCATAATCATATCCACCAGTCACCAGACGGGCTCCAGAGGGGTCTAAGCCAAGAGCCGACACCTGAGGAGAGAGGTGTTTTATTTACAACTTCAAGACAATCTATCAGTTCATTTTTAAATTATCATCCAAAAGAGGCAAACCAACTGTGGAAAGTTTCTTAATCTGTTAGAAATTTTTGACAGTGTTGTCATAGTGCCTCCTCTAAAGGCAGCAAAATATTTAAAGTTTGTTCTTCTGTAATCAATCAATTATTCTAATCTAAACTGTCTTCAACTGCAATCAGCAGAGGATCTGGACACCACATTGGCCCTTTACTTAGGACAAAGAGAACTCAAAATTAAATTCACCTTTTTTCTCACTGCTGCAAAATAGCAAGCAAAAAGACTTGCTGCTGCACTTACTAAAATTCAGCAAAACGTTGGGTAACCTTGGCTGAAAATCTAGTAACTGATGCAGATCTGCACTATGAGATGTTTTAGTGTCTGCATAATGTAAATACATCTTGGTGCTGATTACAAGCCACTTATGATGAATAAAGACGCTCTTATTCTTTTTCCTAACAGAAAGTCATTGAATAAATTTCCACAGTACCATATCATCAACAATTATAATCATTTAAGTGCTGAAAGAAGAAGTTCTTACTGTCTTGGTGCCGTGCTGTAGAGTGATCTCATGGGTGTCTGGAATCTTCTTCACTGGATTCTGGGGCAGAAAGTTGAGATGAATACAAGGAAACAGTAAAAGAAGACAGGACTGAATTAGGTGTGTAGTTACATAGTAGCATTTCATTCCAAGATTCAATCAAAAATGAACTGGTTGTGTGACTAAAAAGTCTGGAATCATAGTCATCTGCTGCAAATTACTGCTTGGGATCATTCGCTTTGATGAATGTGAAAAGTAAGAACCTGAAGTATTTCACTCACAGCTTTAGACATACACCAATGTAGTATATGCACCAGTGTATCAACAATGTATCATCATCATTTAATATGATGATATATATAAACTGGTAGTAGTTATATGCCTCCACCAACAAGACAAGTTGCAGGAAATATGGTCACAATCTCCCCTTTCTTCCTGAGTTATGGTGTTAAATAATGGCCAGAAAAGTGTTTTTGCAGAACATGATGATGTCACAGTGAAGCTGACCTTTGACATTTATTGGACATAAAATGTCATCACTTCTTCATTTTATCCTAGTTGACATTTGTGTTAAATTTAGTCATTATTAGCTTATGAATTCTTGAATTATAGCCAAAAACATGTTTTGTGAGCTCACAGTAACCTAGACCTTTGACCTTTGACCACCCAAATCTAATCAGTTCATCCTCGAGTCCAAGTGGAAATTTGTGCCAAATCTGAAGAAATTCCCTGAAAGCGTTCCTGAGATACTGCCTTCACAAGAATGGGACAGAAGAACAGACAACCTGAAAACATAATACCTCTGGCCATGACTATAACCAGCATGGAGGCACAATAAAACAGAAAAAATACCAAACTGACAACAGAACTACTGTTCAGCAACACAGCATGATAATCTCATTATTTACAGTGCAAGAGACATCACAGCTTATGTTCTCTTGTGCTGCCATCTAATGGTGGAATCTTAAAAGTGCCGCAATACAGCAGCAACTGGTGTCTTAATAGGCTTTTTTTTTACAGAAGAGATTTTGACATGTCACTGATGGAAAAGCGCACTTGTAAATAATAAAATAAATGATAGCTCACTGTTACAACTTACTGGAACACTGGAGTATACCAGAGCCATCATAATGTCATTTGTAATGCCTGTGCTTTTCCTACTAAGTTAAAATATTTGTTGTGAAAAAGGCCAATATGAGGCAACAGGAAGACAGATGGAACATTTTAAACAGAACAAATAAAAACTAAAGGACATTCACACTGTGTACCTATGGGAGATATTTTGTCATTTTCATGAAATACATTCTGTTAAATGGGTCATTTCAGACATACGTCATCATCATCATCATCTTGTGCCTCCTGATCGTCATCGTCATCGTCATCATCATCACTGTGAGCTGCGCTGTCTGTGTAACCTGGTGGAAGAGGCGGTCCAACAAGCTCATCATCATCCTCCTGGGCTGTGTGTTGATGAGGTACTGGAGGCCCAATAAGCGTAGAGTCAGAGTCGGAATCTGAGTCTGAGTCTGAGCCACTGTCACTGCTGCTGTCACTCTGCTGTTTTCTAAAAAGAAAAGACAATTGAATTGTCAGAGAAAGCAAAAACTTTTATCACACTTGAATAACATGTCATGACATGTAAATTAACCCGAGATAATGGAAGCCAGACCAAACTGTAATATAGTGTTGAATCTGAGGGGCGGCCCCATAGCCGAATGGTTAGGGCACGTACCACGTGGGCCCTAGTGGCCTGAGCAGGCCGATCTGGCCGGACCTTTGCTGCATGTCATTCCCCTACTCTCTCCCTGTTTCCTGTCTCTCTCTCACTGTCCTATAAATAAAGACATAAAAGCCCGAAAAAAATACTAAATAAATAAATATATATATATATAGTGTTGAATCAAACACAAAAACTCAGAAATCTCTGGTTACCTGGAAGTAGCAGCTGCAGCTTTGCCTCTCTGAGAGTGAACTGATGTCTTGACTGAGTTGGAGCTCTCTCCTTCCTCCTCCATCGGAGTCCCCTTCTGTCGCTCGTCTAGGGATACATCAATTATAATTACACACTCTGCATTACTAGACGACTTGTCATATCATGCTAGTTGATAAACCTACCTAATACACGCTGACTCCTCTCAATGGCTGTTCGTCGGGTCTGTTCAAAAATGGCATCCAGGTCAAATGTGCGGGCTTTCTTACCTGGTAGGAACAATGACTGCCATGACTCATATTGTCACATTTAATACACAGTAATCAAAATAAGCATACTAAATATTTAAGTATTGTGCTGGATTAGACATACCAAACCCAGAGAATCCCATGACAGATGAAATGTCTCCATCACCACTCATCTTGCCCGATGCTGCAAAAATGGCCGGGGCAGTAGTTATTATCACTTTGTTTATTATGAGAACTGTAGTAACAATTGGCTTTTTACAAGAATGCACAAAAATACAGAATGTAGCTCTCTTGATTGTGTTGATTTCTTTGTAAGCAAAGCCGTTTCAACTACAAGCACCATTCAGTGACCACCTTTGTAAATCAGAGTGTGAAAAGTATGAAGTATGAAGCCGTGAAAGCTTAAAACACACAAATGATAGCATAAGCGGTCCAGCCATTCCAAAGCTAACAGCCATAAGTAGGAATATAACAAAAACTATACATGGTCATAAGTCTCATGTGGTTTGGTGCCCTACAGTCAAATGTGCATGCCCAGCAAGTGTCTGACATCCCTCTAGATCGCTTAAATGTAATGTTATGTTAAAATACTGAGACTTGGGTACAATAAAGAACAATAACAGCTTTTAAGAGAATTAAAGCTATGGCTAACTACAGTTAAAGGGCTTTTAAGAGTCTGCGTTGGTCACAAATGTTGGCTATCAAATAAGCTAGCAAGAACAGCAACGACGTTTGTTTTTTTTTCACATACTTGCTTAAGGTAGCTAGCTGAGAAATGTCAAGCAAACTGGAAATGCAGCCCGTTATATCGGCACATTTATTTTTAGGTTGTGAAAAACTGATGCACTAAACTTTCTAGACGTGTGAGAGCAAAAAGTTGCTACCTTCGTCCACTTTGTTGGGATCCATGTTTTCAAATACGACGGTTACCTTTGACCTCCGGAAGTCCTTCTTCTTCTTCTTCTTCTTCTTCTCTTCGTGTTTAGCTCACAGGCTGAGCTCAGAGTAGTTGACCTGTGCAGGAGGCTTTATTCGTTATAGCACATAAATGAAGTGTCATTTAAGAGGGATTTCTGTTAATGTTTTTTTACGCGAAAGATACGTTTGGTTTAATACAAGAGATTAAATACAGCATCACTTTTTATAGCGTGAAGTACAGTGTGTGCTTTTTTTGATGACCGGTTTCCCTGCCAGGCTCTGGTCTGATCAACAAGGTGGTAAAACTAACAAGTTGAAAGGAATAGACAAGTGCTAGATCATATTATTTTCAAAAGAGAGAAATTCAGGACTTCTGTGGGTTTGACACCCTTTGCAGCTGAGAAAAAGAACATGCAATCTGTCAAATGTAGATGTCAGTAGATCCACTGCAAAATCCAGAGTATAACAGAAGAGGTAAAAGGTCTCCTGGTTACATTATAGACTACAGAAATGTGTCTGTCTGTGTGATATTTGCTGAAAAAAAATCAGACTAACAATAAAATGTCGAACATTAAACATTAAGATGCTTATGTGCATTTAGTGGGTAGCTCTATCAGGCTGCAGGTTGAGACAACAATGAAAATGGGAGGAAACAGCTTTTAAATGTTTTAATCCAGATATTTAATTGTAAGGTGATTGAGGCTGTACAAAAATAAATTATAAATCTAGAAAACTTTGCACACATACACACAAATGGCACAAACCTACATTTTCAAGAAGAGGACATCAGATGTCAATGAGACAATGAAAGTGATTACATCACATTTATTGTAGGTCTACTTTACAAATAAACAAAAACAATCTGTCGCAACACATTTATTTTCACCACTGATCTAAAAATGATCATTTCTATTATCACAGTTTACAATGCTTCTGATTTACAGTATTCTTAATAGGCACATAAGATCTTGGAAGTTTTTTTCCCTATACCATCTACTTTATTGTCACTAATGGCGCTGTTTTTCCTTTCCTTGAGAAACTGAAGCTCAAACGTCCTCTGCAGCCACCATCCTCTCAATAGCAGCCCAGTCTATTTTGCTGAGGCTGCTGCTGGCGCTCTCAGACAGGTTGTCCAGCCAGTCCATCCCTGACACACCAGCTCTGGCACCATCATCCTGCTCATCCAACAGCCCAGCCCAAACCTGTGAAGTGTACATCAATGGATTAAACTTCACCTGAGACCACACCATCTATCACCAAAAAATTATTGACACTTGTGACATCATTGCTATTTAATGGAAAAGCAACATTCCTCTCAGATTTAGGCTAATATGTGATGAAAAATGGGATTCTTACCATGTTAGACTCTGACTCCCCTAGGTCCAGGAGCCTATTCAGTTCTGAGGAGGGCTCCCAAGGGTTCACCTCTTTTCTGTCTTCTGTCTTCGTCTGCTCTCTCTGGATTCCAGTCCCTCCTGAAGGACTTTTGGTGGACTGTGTCTTTCTCTGGAGTCCAACATGCTGCTCCTCATTCCGGCCGGCTCTGAGCAGTTTAGTGTGGCTCTTTGTGTCAGTGAGCATGCCACGCCTGGTCACCTGAGACAGACGATCCATTGGCAGAGAGGTAACTAATACCAAATAAATAAATAAATTACAGAACATAAATAAGTTTTTCCAAATGTAATATTTTCTTTCATGGCATTAAGTGGAAAAATATTTGTCAAAGTACTTATTTTTTCACAGGTAACATATCAGTTTAGTTGAATATTATTACGATACCTGGTCTATGTAGTCCCAGTCTCCTGGAGTGATCCTCAGAAGGCCGTCCCTGCACCTCAGCAGTCCATGGATGGAGGTGGGGCTGAGTTTGTCCTGACTGGGACGTAATTCTTTTATCATTGGCAGACACAGCGTAAGCCCTAAGAAAAAGATATTACCTACATTACCAAATCTAGATGTTTACAGATGTTTAGAATGAACGTGCAAAACAGACTTGCGTCCATACAGATTCTGATCTTTATGGAATAATTAATGAATGATTCATGTATCAGAGTACAATTGCTATTTAATGAGACAAGAGCCTGGTCAGATTACAGTGGCAGACAATACCTGTAAGTGCTGCCAGCAGGTGGAGCTGAGGTAGACCGTGTGGTGGAGGGCAACGGAGGAGCCTCAGCCTGTGAAGAGCTGCGTGGGACTGGACGAGTGGTGAGAGAGTCACTGGCTAGAGAACAAGCTTCATGGGTCCTCTGGTTGTACTGCTCCAGAAGCATGAACCTATTAAACCAAATGCAAATAACAGTTACCTTCCTACACATGTATGTCTCCTGTGCACAGACAATGAAAGCAGGTACATACTTTTCTTTTTCCTCTCTGGTTCTCCAAATGGTTGTTTGATTTCTGTTTGTTGATTTCTGTAGGAGGAGGGGTACAGCAATAGTATATAAGAACATGGATGCAATGTTAAAAAGCATCACGTGCAATGAAATATAAATTCTAGCAAAAAGGTGACCACATCTCACCACTTTTCCAGAGGTAGAAAAAGGTTTACGCTCCCTCTCCCTCAGGCTCTCTCTGTGTTTTTGATAAACAGTCAGTCTTTCCCTCTGTTTCCTTCTCATCCAGATCCTCAGCTCTCTCTTCTCGTCCTCTGGAAGGACACTTTTCTGCGACATCCGGCTGCTTTGCTGCTGATCCAGCCTGCTGTGGGTCACATAACTTTCTCTTTCAGCTCAGGGACACACACAAAGTTGTTTTAGCAGCCATTTGTTTAGCAGTTATTTTTGGTAGGTACCATACCTGTTATGGTGTGCAATGTGTGAAGAGGACAAATCCAGGTCAGTCGGGGATAAATACCCTTCCCTCACCAACTCGTCTAAGATCTCAGCTGTATCAGATAGCCCAGTCTGACCTAGAGTCTCATCTTCCCATCTGGAGATTATCAGGTAGAGGGAAAAGCATTGTGAACTGGGAGATCCATAACTGATAATGTAAGTCACGACATGGTTATAAGACTTCAGATTACATTTAAACTTACAGATGAGATATTCCAGATGCTTCAGTCAGCTGATCTTTTGTTTCTGTGGGCGAAACACAGACAACATTACACAGCTGAAATGGCAGCTTTTAACATTATGACTGTACTGTGAAAATAACCATGTATCTGACTACAGAAAGATAAAGAATCCATCTAAAATCAGCAATAGTTGACTTGAGGTCTTGAGTTACTTAATATTCAACTTTCTTTTAATTTGCAGTTGGCATTCAGGAGTATTACTGTGTCATACCTGGAAAATGTGTAAAGCCTTTTACCTTTATCAGACATTTTAAAATATAACTATATATGCAGTAAGTAATGTGTTTAAAGTAGTAACTTTTTTCAGGAAATGTGTGAATAAACTGTATCTTTACTTGGAAGGGTGTGAAGATAGGAGGGACCAGCTCTGTGACCGTGAGAAGGGGATAAATAATGGAAAGATGGTTCCTGATTTTCCTCTTCCTCTTCATGGGCATTCGGTTCAGTTTCAGTGTCAGATCGTGGTGTCCATGCTGTTACAGATGGAGAATATACACCTGGCATTAGCAGAGGCTTATGTTGTTTTTTGAAAAAAACTATTTTACTGTGTTATGTGTTAACTCTATTAAAGCAGCAACTTTTGCTTCTTGGTTTCAATGAGTTGCAATGGGATTTAAACACAATGCAGTTTTGAATTTCTATATAGATGAAGTGTTTGGAGGCGCACCTTCCTGTGGAACAGACAGTCTGACCGTTTTTTTTACTGCCATTGTAGTCTTCACATCAGGAGTCAAGACCGGGGTGAGCTTTTCAATGGTGTTCACCAGCTACACAAAAACAAAGCAGGACAGGAAATGTGTCAGCCTTATTAGCAAATTTGTAAACTTGAAAATACAAGCAGAATGAATAGAAAATCCAACATGCTTATGTAAAAATAATACCATCCTGGAGTTGGAAAAGTCCATCTCCAGATAGTCTGCAATGTTCTGTAGTGCAGCCAACTGGGCATCCAGCTCTGACAGGCGGGAGGAGAACCAGACTGTAGGAGGTGAGGAGGAGGCTGTGTGAGGCCCAACACTTTGCGTCTTTATGGCTCGACAAATCGTAGAGTCGAGAGTTGGATCTGCCACATCTTGTGAAGTGACTGTCTCTTGATCTGTATTGGGCTCAATGTGGCTGAGTGGAAGAGAATCCTCAGGGGTGGTGGGTTTCAGGAGATTGTCTGGAATCACGATTGAGGGTTGCTGATCAGCAGCTGCAGCAGCACTCCTAATAACAGAAGTTGCAAGAGCATGAAGCTCAGCAGAAGTGGGTGAAGAGGGGCGGACAGAAGGCACATCATGTGCTCCTGGGCTGAGACTCAGCGGCAAATCATGGTGCAGTGCTTTGTCTTCTAGATCCAAAACACTTATGAACTGGCGGCCATGCAGATCCTGAGACAAAGACCAACAAACAGAGAGAAGTGTATCATAATATCCATTAATTAAAGTAACCCCTAGCTAGAATGCAAATTTAATATAAAAAAGGTATGCATGTGCATAGAACATGTATGAAAATATAGAGATCATGGTCAGTTTTGTAAAAAAAGACATATTGCATTCTACGCAGTGAATAGCAGGTACTAGTGTACTGTACTATGGTCAAAATGTAGAATGTGGAATGATCTATTTAGACATAGATTTAGAGTATGAAAGCACCATTCACAAGCCCTAAGTCCACATTCATGTTTGGCCTCTTACCAGAATCTTCTCTGCTTTCTTTGGGGTGTCATCTGTGTCTTGAACAGGATGTTCATTACAAACCTGGAAATTCTGTGAACTTTGTGCTGCGTGGACAAAACACATACACACATACACATACAGTTTAACTCATCGTTGTATTCAGAAAAAAATAAACGCTGTGTGCTGTCCTTGCAGGTACAAATTCAGATCAACTTACGTTTAGGGCTTCTAGTAGCCACGGAGGCAGACACAGCTTTATCCACAAGTGTGGGAGGAGAAGCTGAAGGGAAAACAGTCAACATGTTACTATCTCAGACTCTAGGTTTTGAAAATCATGCAGTTAAAACAACCCCTTTATTTTACTGAATAGAGGCAGAACATAAAAATCCAATGTATTAATTTTTGATTGATCAAAAAAGCCCATTACCACAGCATTTTGATCAATTACAATCACAAGAGCAGTGTGATAACAGTGCAGAATATTAATACTATTAATCTTCACTCACTTGGGTCTGTGTTGGTGAAAGCATCATGGCACTCTGGGGGTCTTTTACATGTGGATGCAAAAGCGTGGAGCTCAGCTGAAGTGGATATGGCCTTGTTCAATAATCTCTGACCAGTCAGCAAGGAGTCAAAGGATCCTTGGATTTGAAGTTAATGAAAAGAGAAATCAATAGAATTGTAAACACAGCATTATAATCTACCCATGTGTCTGGTTAAGACCTAAATTACTGTGCATGTATCACATATACAAATAAAGACCACTGGGTAAATTGCTATGATATTTTGCTAATTAAAACAAGATTACTACAATCAACTTAAGTACACTTTGCTCCTTTGATTATCTTGAAGCTTAATAAGGCAGAGGAAAGCTCAAGGAAAACTTAACTCATCTGCATTTCATCAGAATGAGATTAGTGCCAAGCCATCAAAGAAATTGCACATGAGATCCAGGCAATTAAACGGGCAACATGCAACCTCACTTTATTCAATCACTATAAATTTTAAACTGCAATATTGCAGATCTCAGTCCTTCCTCTGAGATGTAGTGGTCTGTGTTTATCTTGCATTTTCCACATATAACAAAACAGTGAATTATTGGTCTTTATCACTATTTCTTTTTATTACTGCTACGAAGCCAGTCCTTTCTTTAATGCCACCAATCTACTTCTAATCTATTAACTGGCAACATAGTGGATAGAGTTAGTTGCCTTTTCAGTTTGGACCTAAATTATTTGAATGCACAGTAACTGGTCTATCTTTGGAAAAGATGTGTATAGTCAGGAATATATCTGAGACTTACCAAGAGGAATGGCAAAGTCATGTCCGGGAGTGATCTCCTCTGCAGCTGCAGGCTCTGCATTTACTGGCTCTGTTGGCTGAAGACATTGGAACACACAAATGAAAATGCAATAAGAATTTAATATTGTTCATAGCACAAAATACTTCCTATTAAAAGTGATACTGGTCTACCTCTTGCATAGGGATGATGGACTCATTTGGTCTGAATGTGACCTCTGTTTTTCTTGCCCTCCCTGCCTTCTCCTCTCTCCTCCTCTGCCTATAAACAACACACAGCAAGCAGAGAGAGTAAAATAATCAGCATCATGAAAATTACAATCAATAATATCACTAATAATATATGTGATTGCCTCTTGCTGGAGTTAGAGCTGGGAGAAGTGGTAGCTGGTCTCGTGATTTCAGTGGGTGGGTCTACTCTAAGCAACTGGAGTTGAGCCTCTTCAATGTTCTGCCTCCCGATCACTGAACTTGTCAACTCCTCCATGGAGAAGAGACGGGTCATTTGGGTTGAAGGAGCTGCCACGGGCACAATCTGTGGCAGAGACAGATATCTGAAAATTACAACGCAAGATTTCATGATACCTAATTTAAACATCTTGAAGTCACAGACGTATTGCTTACCATTTTTGGTCCAGACTCTATATGTAGAAGCTTAATTGGAGGTGTTTCTCCAATTGCAGCTGCAATGGCGGTGGAGGGCCTAGAAAAAGATGGTAAAGGTAGTTTGGGGAAGGTGATGTTGCTATGTGGAGCAGGCTCACAGTGCAGCAGGCGAAGGCCCTGCGTTGGTGCAGGCATATGAGCTGTTAAAGCAGGAGGAAGTAACAAGAACTCCTGCCCCCTGGACCTCTCTGGTATCTGAATCTGGGGTTGAGAGTTCCTGGGAGCTGGATCATATAGATGATTAAAACTGAGTTGTCTTCTTGGAACTGAAGGCCCGTTTCTTTTGTCTTCTTCTGCCCTCTTTGAGGCAGCGTGATGACTGTGTTTAAGTTTGGGCTGATGGGATTCTAGAGGCGCAGGGTTTGCAGTGTGCAGCATCTGGGCAACTTGGACTGGAGGATAGTGAGGGGCACTCTGCTGGGGCAACGGAGGACGATGGAGCTGAAGTAACTTCATGCCCAAGACCTGGGAAGCAGGCTCATTTTGAATGCTATCATTAGAGGGCAGCACCATGGGAGCATTGGGAACAGCATGACTATTGTCAGTAGTGGCTAGTAGCCCCTGGGAGGATGGGATTAACCTCCTGTTCTGTCTAAACTGGATTTCTGGTGACTCTGCCTGGACAGTCAGAGGCTGCATTTCCTGAAGAAGAGAGAAACTATATTTAGCTTGATTTCACTGTTTCATTTAGATATTGTTTACACAAAAAGACAATATGTTACAACTTAAAAATACATTTGGCCAATACCTGATAATTTACACCTGCACTATTCACATTGGAGGGTAGATTCCTGGTGATTTGATGCTGGCCATCTGTTGGAGAGGTTTTCCCTGAGCTCTGTACAGCAGGCTGGTCTGCAAACATACATGCAGGGGCCTGACTGAAGTGAGTGTTGTTGGATCCTGAATTTGGCACACCTGCCTGTGTCTGCGGTGCCGCAGAAATGGCGGTCTGAACAGGTAAGACATTTGGTTGAGTAATGAAATTGGTCGTATAAGATGAAGGCACATTAGGGTGTGAGGAGTTCATGTTAGACTGAGCCAAAGCAGAGCTCTGCTGGGCAAGTTGCAGGTTGGAAAATGATGCTCCCAAAACCTCCATCAGACTCATGTAGTTGATATTCTGCAACAAAGGACAAAAACACTTCAGTTCACCATAAGGGACAGTTGAGTGCAAACTTCTCCTTTGAGTCAGTCTGTTCTTACCTGAACCAATCTAAATAAGTCTTCACCCAGTCGCTGTCTCATTGGTGGAGTCTGAGTTGATGACAGCTGATTGGGGGCAGTAGAAACAGCAGTGGGTGCACCAGCTGTGGAGCTTTGTGGTTGAAGGCTTGGAGGATCTACAGGTGTATTGGGGAGCAGCACTCCAGTTGAATCAGTGCGCTCTGCATGAACCGAGGCCTCAGGCTGGACAATGGGAGGAGCTTGGGGTTCTGGGTGTGGAGGAGCTTGTAGACTGCTGGGATGACAGAAAAAAAAAACTGTGAACAACATAACAGACAATTTCAGCATTCAAATGCTGGCCTGTAATTCCGCCACCATAACTGTTAATATATCATTAACTCAGAAAGTTTTTCGAATTCCAGGTGTGGTGTTGAAGAATTACTGTTAATTCTAAGTATAGAAAACATTACATAACACGATAGACTTGGACTCTAAAAGAATTATGCAGTACTGATAAAACTTCTGCTATAATTTTGGCACTAACTTACTGCAGTAATGGCTCCCCTTAGAGAAAAAACGTTTACACATTCACATGTGTTTTTTCAACATTGAACAAGCAACATTAAAAAACTCACAGAGAGGTGGAACTGGACACATCTTCAGTGTTTTCTGAAACATCCAGGTCTGCGAGCTTTAAACTCTGAGAAGGAAAAAAAGTACAGTTATTTGTGCTTTGATCTTGATGATACATAAGAAGAATGGAAATCCTGAATGGTAATATTCACCGTTTCAGGTGTGCAGATGTTTCCATGGGAAATAGAGGATGATACCTCCAATCCCTCACTGCTACTACTTTTGCCTACAAATATCAAATAAATCAATTAATATTCTCTGTTATGAGGGTTGCATTCCAGGAACTTTTATAATCCAGTATAACCAAGTATCATACCTTCTTTTTCAGGTGTAACATCTAAGTCATCGAGAGATAGTTGTTGTGAGTGGGACTGTCTCCGCTGAGCATCAAGAGTCAGTTGATCCTGGTCATTAGGGAGAGGTGTCCTGTGAAATGTCAGTTCCTCTGGTTCCTCTGGTTCATCTGTACTGCAGGGAAACAAACAGTATATGTTAAAAGACACAATAGATTCTTCATGTAAACAGTAAAATGAAAAAACACAAATTATTGAATCAATAACTACAATACAAAATAAACATGGGTAAAATTTTATTTTTTCTATCACCATGTGTCCAATTACTGTGATATTTGCTGTCATACCAATTTATCTGACAACAACCAAATTTCAAGATATTTGGTTGTCTATATTTCCAACTTTATAGCACAAACTGGCTTGATATGTCTCTAACTACCCCAATAACAAGTATTTGTATATAAAAGCATGGGGCACTCACATGGACAGTTCTCCTTGTTGTAGATTGTGATCAAGACCAGTGATGGGAGTGTTGGCTGACCCAGGGTAGCCTGTATCAACACTGCTCTCTCTCTCCAGCTTCCTGTCCACCTCAGGTTGCAGCACAGGGGCTACAGTCCATTGTGTTTCCGGAACTTGGATGTGGGCACTATAATTGTCCATCCCGAGTAGAGCAGTGTACCTCCACTCCAGTAAGCTGAGGGAAGTGAGGACAGCGGGCGCTGAGGCTTTGACACGAATCACTACTCCTTCATCCGCTGCCCCTCCAGCCCCTCCTCCTCTCTCTTTCTTCTTTTTGCCATGATGTCCCAGTAGCACCCTCCTATCAGCCCAGCGTACCATCCACTCCAGCAGCCTGCCCAGCTCTGGAAACTGAGCCTCTAATTTAGGATCCAGGCCCTGCTGCAGTTCAATCACAGCTTCCACTGAAGTTGAGGAGCCAAATATCGAGGCCTCTGGTGGCTGCCCCGTGGGAAAGGCACTTTGAACAGGGCTAGTTTCAGAAGCAGACTGGCCTCCTTTCATTCTTTGGGTTAATGGCACACTGCTTTGCTGTCGGAGGCCAAACAAACCTTTTTGCCTGCCAGTTCTTAGCCCAGGAAGAGAGCTGACAGAAAGGCTAGTTCTGGATATGGGGGCTTCACTCCAGATGGAAGATGTTTGCGGCTCAGGTGTTGTACCTTGTTTAACAGGCTTGTAGCAGCACCCAGCTCTGAACACTGGGGGGTCATTACTCCAGTGTTTTCTCCCGGGGTGGTGCCCATCTCTTTGACGGCGATGAATACTCGTGAGCACATCAAAAGTGAGGGAATGCAGCTCTCTCTCCCTCAGCTGGGAGGAGAAGCTCTTCAGCAAAGGAAGTTCACTGCCTGAGTCCCCTCCATCGGCACTATCCTTCTCTAGCACATAGCTGAGGAAGAGCTCCAGGAAGTTTAGGTACTCCTCATCTTCCAACTCAAACTCCCAGGTACCAACCACTGGTAGGGAGGACTTCTCACTCCCCTTGGTGTCGTCTAGGTGAGTCTCCTCCTGAATAGCGTTTTTGATCTTAACAGCAGTCTTTGTATATTGTCTGTCTCTTCCTTTTTTTGCTTTTTTGTCGCTGAAAAGAAAAAACAGAGCACATAATAAGCCACAACATAGATGATACATCAGAGTAATAGCAGTGCTTTTATTCCACACTGGCTACCTGGTCGTGAGCTGGCTGTGCTGTTCAGGGGAGATGGCCTCAGATGTATTCTCTGCTGTGTCTCCATCACTGCACACTGGGGGGAACCCACAGTCTGTTAAAGTGCTGGTGCTCAGGCTTGTACCCAGTGAGAATTGCCTTAACACGGCCATCCCGTGTTTGCTTCCCCTGTCCTCTTCTTCCTCCTCTTTCTCCCACAGATGGAGCTCAGGCGGGGCCAAGTGCCTCCGCAAACGCCCAAGATGTTTTCTCCTCTGTCTGTGTTTGTCTTGAATCAGAATCATCATCAACTCATCCACCTCCTCTTTTTCTCCTTCTAGAGACAGAAAACAGACAGTGACATTTAAAAATACATTACATAGGTGGCCTTAAAGCAAAGGCACAATCTCTTCTATACAATAAGATTATTTTTACTATATAATGCTAAATCCCTGTTTATGTATTCACTTAAATTAATACACGCAAATCACATCCTTTAAGTGTTGTATAGCTTTTTAAAGTAACTTAATGAACAGAGGTGTTCATACCAAGGACACTGCATTGCCTCAGTCTCTGCAGCAGTGAGTTATACTTCTCTCTCAGCGGGACTCTGACAGACTCTTCCTCCTGCGGGAAGGCTCGCACCAGCGTGTCGGCCACCTAAGAAGAAGAACAGGGAAGGATGATAAATTTAATAACTCAAGGTCAGTCATTTTTACTTTAATAAACACTGCTTGTGTAAGAAACGGCAAGTATCAAAGTCATTTCACCAAAGAGGCGGGAGGTAGTTCAGACACAAGGCTGAGTAGTATGTCCTGAAGAATTTCTTCAGCATTGAGAAAGCGTGAGAAAGGCAGAAAGCGACAGGCCCAGTGGAGAGCATCGACGCATCTCATTTCTGAATCACCAGGGACCTAAGGGACACAAATACACACACATAACTCACAGGGCATTGGTAGCTAAGAATATTTACAGAAATATGTCACACACCCAAATACAAATATAATACCTGTTCATCTCTACACTGCTGTCTGGCAGCCTGATATTTCCTACAGGAAATGGAGAGTTGGTCCCTGACATGCAGCATCCAGCATAAACCACACAGCTCTCTGAAACAGACTTGTAGCAGAAATATAGTTAATAAGTACTATCTGAAAACTGATTTTAATAGTCACATTGTACATTACATGGCATCTTACTTATAATTTGGATGGTATCAGGGTCCAAGTGACCGTCTTTGTTAGGTCCCCGTCTGAAGAAACCAGATCGGGTGACAAACTTCATCAGGCCTTCTGGGAAAGCCCTCTCTTCTTCAGCAGCCGCTGGATATGAGTACTTCTTCTTGATCTGAAAACAACATCAGATATTTCCACTATTTAAGATGGTATGGCACTTCATAAAGTGTAATCGCAAACTTTTAAACACTGACACCCTTACGTACCTTGTATAGTAGGTGTCTGGCACGGCGCAGATGGGTGATGTACCACTGAGCAGCAGGATGGCAACAACGAGCAGATTTCAGAAGTAAAAGTAATCTTTGCAGAACCCCAGACACTTTGTGACGTGATGCAACTTCTGCAAACTGCCCTGTTGTCCCTATTGGGTCCTAAAAATGATACACATGCAACATTTACTTACAGGATTTGTATGTGAACAAAGGTAAATGTTGATCTTCTACTCCATATACCTGTGTGTTGGGGGAAGGCTGAGGACAATAAAGAGGTGGGGAAGGTAGATATAGTCCATTGGGCACCAACATAGGTAGGCAGGAACACAAGTCCTTGGCTGTTTCCAGCAAGGAAGACAAGGGTGAGGACATAACGTTCACTCCAGCCATGACTGATGCTTTCAGAATCTCCTGTATGGAAACCTGCAATGAATCCCAGTCTTCTCCTTCCAAAGGATCTATTAAAAGGAGGTGAGACAAGGCATAGATTAAAATTAAAGGGTTTTATGTGTGTTGTGGTCATCTAACAGTTGTCAGGTCACACATACCTGTAAAGCTCTTGTCACCATCCATGTCTCTGTGCTCCTGGGAGTCGGACTTATTGCCAAGAAGACACTCCAACTCAGCCTGAAAAATGTTTTCTGCTTCCAGAACTGTCGGGAGATGGAGCTCTCTCCTCCTCAGCCTGTCATAAAAGATGTCACAGGTATGCTCATGAAAACAAAGTTTGAAACTGGCAAAAGTAACAAAAACTTGCACCATACACATTATTATTCTCTCCCTGATTATATTGAATGCCTTCTATCACACTGACCGAGCAAAGTTGAAGTGATCAGTGCAATAGCTTGTATAGGCCAGACTCAGAGACACTGCTGTCTTCCAGTCCCCAAGATGGTAAGCCAACCACACAGCCTCAGGAAGCAGACCTCCTAGCAGGAGCAGGTCCTGGGCGTACTCCACTGTCCACACTTCTGACAGATGCTGTCGTCGAACTGCTGAAGCCACCTCCTCCTGGCACAGTGGCACCAAGCGCCCAACACTGGGGGCTGAGAAAACACATATTACCACATTTGCAATATTAATGAAGAAATAATCTTTTTAACTGATAAATAACTTTTGGAAACATACCATCAGGTAAATGTAGTGGAGGCAGGACAGTCACATTGTGAGGGGGCAGGATATGGAGGGGTTGGTTGGTGAAGTAAGAGGCCATGAATCTCCCCAGGGTCTGAACCACTGCACAGGCTGCTTCACTGTGGAGGTCCATCGGGAGCCATGGGCAAGGAAGAGAGTCTGCAACAAGACACAAAGACAGGGCGAACACAGTGAGGTATAACTGTTATGTGTGCAATCACCGAGAAATGAAGGCAGACTCTTATTCCACAGCTCCACCTTTTAGACAGTGTGTCATATCTTAATAATGTATCTAAGTAAATCTGGGAAGGTTGAGATGCTAGTTATTTACAACTTAATTCCTTTAACTGACTCACATGTGAAAACTTTCTATGACAGAGGAATTATTAGGTATGGCTGACCTGTTATGCAAGACATGTTGTCTTTGTGGTGTCCAGCCCTGTGCAGTATTAGGCGGGCCATGTGGTCACCTAATTCCTGGGCCTCCCTTAGACAATACTGGGACAAGAGACTGTACAGGAGTGCCAGACAAAGCCGTGTCTCCTGGAAGACCCTACGATCACAACCTAATAAAAAGACATACAATTACCATTTCAGATTGAATGTGAACATGTGGTGTACTTTAAGGGAAATACTGAAACAATGATCCTTACTTTTGACATTCTCCTCACAAATTTGGGACTGCCAAGCATCAGCACTTTTTGGATACAAGCCACACAGGAAAAGATGTTCACCTGGGGGGAAGAGAGTGAAATGCTAAACAACACCAGTGATTATTCAGACATAACTATTCTTCTAATTGATCTGAATCACAGTAAAACTACTCTATTGCATTTTTTATTGGGTTTGTTTACCATAAATGTACAAAATCAACATGTTATTTATGTCCTGTAGCTGGTACAATAACCATAGTTGGGTTAACAGTCCATCTGTTTCAGACCTGGGTAACTCAGCAGTGCATGGCCCTCCTCCAGCCTTCCTCCCGTAGCCTGCAGAGCTGTTTGGATCTGTGACATGATGAGAGACAACTGTTGCTGCTCCTCCTCCCACCCATCGCAGCCTTTAAACCTTTCAAGTTCTTCCAGATACTGCTGGGTGATCTTGTACACCCACTGCCACACTCCAAACAATCTGGCCAAAAACAGAAAATCACCAATCTTCTTTGACTTTAAATTCCAGGTAAAGCATGGCACAAAATTACCACGGCTGAAATCAACAACAACATATTTGCTCATAAACACTGGCACATAAAAAGCCAAGAGTCAGTCTCTACCTGCTGGATGGTCGCTGAGGGACAGGTTGTTCCTGATGTAGCGAGCTGAGATTCTTTGCTTTCTCTTCAGATTGTAGAAGAGGCACATAGTGTACATCTGAAGGCCAGAGCTGTGGTGGCCGGGAAATAGATTCCTTCTCTGCAGAGGACCAGACAGTTCTTTGCTGCAGGCTGTAGGTGTGGTCTAGAGAATCAGAGACCAGCTGCAAGATATGCAGGGTGGAGGACAGATTTTGAGATGACAGCTGACAGTGACCGGTCTGGTAGAACTCAGGGTGAGGGGTCAGCATGAGACATGCCAGCCGTTTACTGAGCTCTACCACCAACCCCAGGCAGCACGGCCCATCTGAGTGAGCGCTATCCCAGGGAAGAAAAGATAGAAGGGCTTTGATAAGATGAAGCAGGCAAGTAGGAACTGTGGTGTTCTTTTTTCCTGTGTGGACCGTGGAGCTGGGGATCAAATGGAGCAAAGCAGCAAATCGCACCACACAATAGAGGATATGCTTCAGCAGACGAGCTCTGTGTTCCACAGCGTTTCCTAGAGACATGCTAAAAGCCCAGGCTGTTAGCAGTTTACTCTGGATTTTCCCAAGTTCACGATGAAGAAGAGGAGTCTTTCTCTCTGCTTCGGCATAATCTGGACCAGTAATAAGTCCAGAATCTGTGTGGGTATCCAGGGCGTGGAGTGTGTCAAACATGGAAGCAAACTCCAAACGACCGCCATCCTCCAAATGAGAACCAGCAGGAGGTCCATCTAAATCAGAGTCATCCTCAAAGAAAGTCTAGGAAACCACACAGTCAAACAGACAGTCAGAGACAGTTATAAGCAGCCATGATGCGTTCTTATTCAGTGTAATTACATGCAGAATAGTAGGCTGATTATTTTTACACAGAATCTAAAGCTGTAATTTTCTTGATGGTAACATGTGACCGACCTGTACTTTTTCAAGAAGCTCCTTGGTTCCACCCAGTGTCCCCTGGTCCTGCAGGAAAAGTGGCAAAGTGGACCTTTCTGTGGCTGCTGAGAAGACAGAGTCTGTGGTGGTGGGTCCACATGTAGCAGTGGGGTTGAGTGCCTCAATGCTGCTGTCAAGATTCAGGCAAGATACGGACTCCAACCATGCCCTCACATGAATCTGAAAGTAATGAATATGAGGAAAGACATATTATTAAGAATAGTTCTGAGGAAAGTACATACAAAAGCTGAAGATGACTAAGATCCCTACTCCCACTTATACTAGTCCTTGGTTTACCACCTGTGATTTATCCAGTATCCGGCTGGCCTTCTCGAGATCCTTGCTTGTGTCCTTTAGGAGTGTTTTCAGGAACACAGCAGGAGAAGGCCTATCTAGCACCCTCATGACTGTGGCCATGTAGCCATCAGACACAATGAGATACAACAGCCGTGGATGCCAGGTCACAGAATATCGCTGCCTCAGGACGTCCCGAACAGACAAGCTAGAACTGGACAGAGAGGCCTCCCCTTTTCCTGCAGACACTGGTGGTCTACAGAGAGAAAGTACAGTTGGTGTAAAAACAATAAAACTTTTATTACATTGAGCAAATAAGATTAACATTATATGTAATAAACCATCACGTTTCATGCTGAATTCATACTTCATTCATGCTTTGGTAAAATAATAAGAGAGAGGCAATGGCATGACTCTCTTGTGGAAAATTAAGAGTAAAGAAATCAATACAAAAGATGACCACATTTGAGAGGAAACAATAACTAAGAAGATCAACCCTGACAAACTGATAATTTGTAACTAGCAAAATGCCTCAGATGTATACCTGTACGTGACGAGAGGGTGCAGGGGTAGGAATTGTGCAGGCCCAAAGTCAACACTGCAACCAGTGCTTGTTAGTGTCAGAAGCCCCCCAAGGCGAGCCACCATAAGAAGGGAGCCTCTCTTGAGGACACAAGCCAGGAAAAGGCCACTGGGTGACCAACTCACACTGCCCACCCAGTAGGACCTAAAAGAGAGTTTATGTTAAGTTGTTTTCTAAATAAATGCACACTGTGCATCAAAGATTTGTCAGTAGTTCTAATGATAGATGGCCTTCAGGTGATGTAAAAGTAGACTTTGTTTTCTTCTCTAGTGATGCTGGGAAATGCTCAAACTGTCAACACCACTGTGTTTATTTAAAGTCGTGATGATTCAGTCATGAACCTTCACCAGCAATATTTAGACATTCTGAATAAACAGATGTTTGCCCTTAGGTAAAGCCTCTCATTGGCTGACTACTGCACAACACCAACTACAACACCTGTTCCCATTTTTACTCATGCATACTGTACCTTATATATTTAGAGGGGATTTCCATTTTCTTACTTCCACATCCTCCGAGACCACTTGATACTGAGACAAAATTCTGTGTGCTCACATAAAGGACTTGTGTAGCCTGATTTTAAAAAACAAAAGACAAATCTTGATTCACATTTCTACAGACTATCTACCTGGAAAAAGAAAAAGCTGAAGATGTGAAAAAAATAGAGATAAGAGGGGCCAGGTGCTCACCTTTGGCTGCCTCTGGTTCAGGACAATGGCTAACAGTCGGCCATCTGGGGAGAAGGCTGGCACCAAAGCCCCTCTAGACTTCACTGGTTGGCAGGGTGGGGTGAGATGAGACATGGGGTGTGTTTTGGTGGCCCACTGTATGCTATATCCCACAGAACTACAAAGAGAAATGTGGACTTTTTACTACCGTAATATCCAGAGAGAGTATTGACTGTTACTGTACATAGACCGGCTCACTCACCCCACTCTCATGTGGCCCTCCCCCATTGAATTCTCAGACAGGTGATGATCAGATTCTTTCCAGATGTAGAAAAATAAATATAAGCAGGCATCACCTATAGCCTAAGGGAGTTTGAAGAAAGATGTAATAATCTGCAGATCTGTAAAACAGTGCCACTGATTGAACATCACACAATATAATAAACATGCAGTCTTATAACTACAAGAAAAGGCCTTATAATAATAAAATTCTGATCTCGTAGCTAAATGATAAATAATGCTAAATAAGAAAAATTAGAACAATTCAGAACTTGCAAGAGAATAATCAGGTTTTTAAGTTTTCCTCACATTCAAAGTAATTTTGTGATAAATGTCAGTTCATATTATGGTCTAACAAAAATGAATTGTTAATAACTATTTCAGCATGCTTGATTTTCCAAAATGTAAACAAACAATATGCCAAAAAAAATTCAACTCACTGAACTTATGACAATATTATACTTGTGAAAGTTTACATCTGTTCATGCAAGAGAATGCTTTATACTTTTAACTTTTAATGTAACATTTTCCAAAATACTTTGCTGGAAAAAAAACTTAATACACTTAATTATAAATAATTAAGCCGGGAGAGACAAAAAATTATCCTCCCTTTATAATACCTTCCACATTACATGGTGACATTAATATCTCCCAATATCTCAAACCAAGGAAGAAATAAAAACACATTAAATCAGAGCACACCACAGTGCCTTTGTCATCTCAATTTGCAATGACTAATAACCTTAACCTTTGCCAGAGGTAGTTTTCTCAAACACATGAGATCCAGATCTGGGCTGCACGTTCACAGACGCTGCAAAATACTGTCTTACAAGCATTCTTTTGCCAGCAGATGGCAACATGCTCCAACAAGGATTACCAGGCACTGTACGTATACTCAGCACAGCAAAGTGTTTTTGAGTTCAAGTTAAAAGCCAGTCGTGACTCAAGCAGAAGAAATTACACTATAAGGTGGCATAAGAGGGTTTTTGTACTTTGTCTCTGAGCTATTGCTGAAATCTCTCCACAAGGTTAATTTTCTCTGAGTAACATGCAGCCTATTAACTATCTGAATGTTTGTGTGCAGTAAGTGGTCTCCTCCACTATTAACATGCTCTAGGTTGTGTGAACCCTTAAGCAATAATGTTTCTTATTGGCTTGTTACAGAGAGTTATTAGGTTTGCCCCCTGGCCCCTGCTGGTATTTAATTACCCTTGCACTCTCTCCTTTTCATCATGATGGAGATGACGGCAGCCATTGCCAATAGGTGAAAGAGGAGACTTCACCAGACCCATAATTGGTTCATTTGCCTCTTCCTGCCAGGCACAGATGGAGCTCTTTATTACTGTCACTGCCAGGTTCATTCTGGTCTGATGAGGACTGTCTTAAGAGGGCGAGCTTGACATCACATGAGGACATGGCCAGAACAGAATGATGATCAGGGTGAGAGTAGTTACAGTCCTGTACAGACTTCGTACATTCATAAAAACACAAGTCCTCTCTCAGGTAATTGATTCTGACTGATTCTGATATAAAAACAATTTTAGTTTAGAGAGGCAACATTTTCTCATGTACAGTAATCTGATATTGTGTTCTATAAACCTACTGACCGACTACTTAACGTGTTTAACCATAGAGGATCTGTATTATGTACACATAATGCTCCTATGCTAACAGTGGACTCCTTTCATTTTTGATACCCTGCATAGTCATGAGAGCAACGTGTGATTAACTAGATAACTATTTTCCAACTACATTTTCAGTTTTCAATATCAGGACAGAAGTTGGCATGGTAACCTCGTTTGCCATCTGCAGGCCTCATTCATACTGAAAAATGCCACTCAGGGAGCTGTCAAGAAACAATACAATATTCTTTTTCAGTCTGTCTGCTGTAAGTCTCACTGCTCGGTGTGCGCCTGATTGGCTTTCTCTGGAAATAACAAACACCTGTCTTTGAAGGGTTAGGGTTTGTATGGTTGGTTTCCATTATAATATGTGCAGCGTGTGTTACGTATTAATAAACGAACAGGATTCTCAATTCAGCATTTAAGGATGAACTGATTTTTGTTGTGTGTTTTTTTGGGGGGGGAAATACTCTTGACCAGGTGCTGTGACTTCGTGGAGCCTTATCAACAAGACCCCAGCCAAGAAATCATCCCACATATTGTGCACTTACTTTCTTTCTTGTCAAGAATAAGAATCTCAACAATAAAGCAAATAGTTTATTTCCAAATATATAAATATTTCCTTTTCCTTAACAGCAGAGGCGAGGCCGGCTATGTTAAACTCATCAGACATGCAGCACACACCGTATGGTGGGATTGGGATTAAAAGGCTTTTTTCATTCCAGAAATCTTTGCTTGTCATAGTAGGAAGAGCGCTGGTGTTACTAATAACATTAATGATGGCTCTGCTCTATTCAAGTGTTCCTGTAAGCCATGACAGTGTGACTAAACAGAATTCAGCAGTCATTAATTTTATTATTCACACCCGCACTTTTCCTTCAGTGACATGTCAAAGTGTCTTCAGTGAAAAAGGCCTATTTTGGATGTTAGTGTCTGCAGAGTAGACACATCAGCTCGGGAAATAAGCAAGTACACACACACACACACACACACACACACACATGCACACCCATATAAATGCACAGGTAGATTTACTTCTCCCCTATAATGCAGTCGCCTCATGCTGTGATGCCATTAGATTTATAGCGTGTACATTTTGGCAGCCACAGGGAACTTATTATTAGATTTAAGCTGGTTGAGTAGTCAAGCATAGACTCTTTTCAATCTGAATGTGTCACACACCTCATGCCCTTAAAGGTAACAAGACAGCAGACTATTAAAGTGATAAGTGCTCAAATTTAAGCGCACAACATGAAAATACATTCTTGATTTCAACACAGAAACACACACTGTGACACACTCACTGTCACACCATTGTTTTTATAATATTGATATTTTGAGAGCTGGATTAACTGGTTTCAATTAAAATTTAGATTTTGTGGGTGTTGACTAGACACATATACACACAACACACCTAATTCATTTTGACTTGACTCTTGAGATAGTAGGCAAAGCAGAGGTATGAATAATTACATCAATGATGGCTTCATTACATTTAACAGTCACAGTGAGCCATCGAGCATAATACCAGGATCCTCAAACTGGGAGACACTGTTGGCGCAGAGATTAATTACAGCTGTGGTTTTTATCCTATGACAACTCAGACTGTCTCCTGCGAAAATGGCACACTAAATTGTTTTCAGCAACAGATCATGACAAGCTCTTATCCTGAGATATTTCTAACCTGAGAGAGAGGATTTATAGTAAAATGAGTTCTCTATTTTCTGTCAGGCCACATTAGTCATTTGCATTGGAGAGGTTTTCTTTCACATTTTTTGAATATCGCTTTTTGTTTGAGATGCTGCAGCTTTTCTGGGTTAAACTGGTTCTCACCACACATGGGTGAGTTTTAGGAGTTTTTAGGATCAGCGATCATGTGTCGCAAAGACCTTAGCAATGCCTTAGCAATTTAGGTTTGTGGTGTAGCTGTGCTGGATTGCGTTATATTTTAAGGTGTCTCCCAGTCAGTCATGGAAAGTAACTAAGTACTTTGCTGAAGTACCATAGCACTATTATCAGTAAATTCAAAATTTCTCTTAAGTATATGTACTTAAGTACAATTTTGAGGTACATGCACTTTCCCTTTTATGCTGCTTTATACTTTCTACTTCACTACATCTCAGGTTGATTAGAAATCATCGCCACATTTATGAGACAGCTTGGCTTAGTGTACAGGGTGACTGAAGAGATTCAGATTATAAAAACATTTACAAGCATGATCATCTTGTAAAATATGATGAATTGTTTTAGATTAACTATCCATCTAACACCTATCAACCTTGACTACCTTAAAATGATAATATAGCAGTTTGGAGGATAAGAAGTGTTTAAGAATATAGTTTAAGTGGATTTTGGTTGATAATGGTTTAATTTTGAATGCAGGACATTTCCTTGCAATTGAATATTTTTACAGTGTGGTATTACAACTTATACTTATGTAATTGATCCCCCCCAAATGATGCAGGTTTTTCTTCCAGCTCTGCTCTTGCACTACTTATTAGGATTAAGATTGAATTAAACTCTGCTGATTGGCTGAGGTGTAGAAACAAAAATACAGGATTGATGTGTGGTTTTCTTAATCGACCAGACGTGCAGGAAATCACGATAGACTCGCATTTGTTTTCTTGTTAATACATCAAATGCTCTTCTCCTTTAAATCTTTCCGCGAAACAGCAACGTGCTTACTTTGACGGGTTTGGCATCACGGCATCGGCCGCCTTCTCTCGCATACGATTGGCCGAGTCGTGGGAATATTCAAATACAGCCTTGATTGATTGGCCCGGAGCCGGTTTCAACAGTGCAGAGGACTCATTGCCATTCCGACATCACTCTCTCTCTCTCTCTCTCTCTCTCTCTCTCTGTGGCATACACACACTCACTCACTCACTCACTCAGCTTTGTCGGCTTCTGGGATGAGATGCGAGCAGCTTGCACGGAAAACACAATCGGCGAAATTGTCTCGAACGCGAGTGTTGAATATGTTGAGGAAGTAACAGTCAGCGGAGCCAGCTTCATCAATGGATTTATCTCCGGAGGTCTCCAGTGCGCATCGCGAAATCAGTGGCGAGCTTGCTTTTCCAGAGGAAATACGCCTTCCGAGCAGGAGAACAACCAATCAGCCGTGGCGAACCAAAGATAAACAAGCCTTATGATCAAGACAAAACTCTGTAAGACATCGATTATGTTTCTCATATTTCCATCATGATGTTTAGGGGATGCTGTGTGTGTGTGTGTGTGTGTGTGTGTGTGTGTGTGTGTGTGTGTGTGTGTGTGTGTGAGAGAGAGCTCATAAGGGGGGAGATGTTTCCCAACGCAAAAAATGTTTTCTTTCCTCTGCAGTTGAAGCAGCTGAATTGATTTTTAATGGTTGCTGTGTTGACTACACGACAATGACAGAGCCAAGGAAAGAAAAAGATGTATGGTTGTAAAGATGCCTCTGTGCATGATGTCAGGATTCGCCCTGCATTGATTTTAGGTCGACAGCGCTAAAGTGGTGAAAGATGCCCAGTGCGCACTAATGGATAGGAGCGTCTCGCCCTTACTATATATCAGTGTCCTGCTATTGCCTTAATGTGTATTTATATGGGCCGAGTCCAGCTATGAGGTGTGTAATTTATATTCACTGTACAGAATAACTCATTTAACGGCAGACTTCTCCCTGAAATGTATTCAACAGTTAAATACAGGGAATTCTGGGCCTACATTGGTAATTATATGGATGAGAAACATTTTCATAACAAACATCTGTAGTTTCTAAATGTTTTTTTTTTCTTTCAGTGCCGTTCTGCTGCGAGACAGTGCAATTTCTAGTCTCATCTGTGTGCATTTGTGAATTGGATGATGGGTCTGCCTGCACTCAAAGGCGCTTTATATGTCAGCATCTCAGTGGAAACGGGAAGTGCTTTGAAGTATATTATCGGTCATTCAGGGCTGCCTCTGAAGGGGTTTCCATTTCTATTGTCTAGAAGCCGGAGGTGGGATCATCGCACCTCACTGCACCGGTGGCAGCCGAGGTTGAAGGTTATAGCCGCAGCAGAGGGGGCCCTATAGATTATTGGCCAGGTGTGAAATTCTACCCTGCATGCTTTTTCTTTTTTTTTCTTTTTCTTTTTTTTCCCCCCTGCCTGTGCCAGACTCTTTATTACCCAGAGAGATGGGATGTCACAGCTTCTCACCAGAGGCAGAAAAGAAAGGCCAGCAATTTGGTGTTTTATTGTCCTCCTCTTCTTTTTTTTTTCTGGTTATTTTCTAACCCAGAGGAGAAAAGTAGCCTATGTCAACTTGCCTGGGTTCATTTTTATTTCTAGGCATGTGGCTATCAGGAATAGGCGTAGCTTTCTATCTTATTATTTCCTTTAAACATATTCAAATTATGTCTCTGTGGCCTTTGATTTACCACAATGTCATAATAAGAAATATTGCCTCATCCTCTTTTCATCATAAAGTATATTGTTGGAATAAATCCATAAATCTGCTTCTCACACTCTAAAGCTCTACTTGTACTTTAGCAGATGTGCTCCTCAGTTGTAAAACGTTATAATTACACAATGACAGACATTCATGTTTTTGTTGTTTGCTTGAAATATGCTTTGCTTGGGGCCTGAACCTCTTTTTATTGCGAGAGGGTTGTAAATTGCGTCGTATCATGAGCAGTCAGTGTGCAGGTATCCCATGGGGGGTTTCCCTCTGATCTCACATCACACCCCAGCAGTAATTCCAACTCTGTGAAGAGAAGGGATTTGTCATTTGGCTGCCTGTTTCCCTTTTGCTTTCTCAGGAGCGAAGCTTCAGCTCTTGATTTATTGTGAAGTTTTCCCCAGGCTCGCCCAATCTCCAGGCTCCGCCGAATTACTGAATGGAGGAAACCGCGGCTCGCCATGAGAATGACCTTTTCTTGGATGATTATTACCCGGGCCAGTGCAAGGACTGATTAAGGTCATGTCTTTTTCTGCCATGTCATCCGCTGCTCCACGTTTAAGGCTTGTTAAGTGTACAGTGGGTTTTCTGTTGTGCAGCAGTCTGTAGTTAGGAGACTGAAAGATAAGATGATGCAAAATGACTTTGAAAATATACAGTATGTGCGCCCAGCCTCTCTCTTCCCAACTTACAGGGATAATGTCACTGGCTCGGTTGCTTAGCAATTTCTCCCGTGCGTCCTTTGTAATCACCTTTTTATCTGCTAAGAGATGTCATGTGTAATTACAGGCAGCCTGCCATCTTTTGAAATCTGTCTAATTGGTCTTTTCATTCTAATAGGATGAAGGGGTAGTGAGACGGGGGTTAAAGGTGGGAGGTTAAGGACCGGGCCTCTGGGGGTCACTGGGGAGGGGACGGGACTGGCAGGGTTATGTGGAACTCCAGTAATCTTTATTTTGTCTACACGATGGTGCTCGGTCATTACTTCAAATTAACGATTAAGACGGCCAAATTGCAATTGATGCAGTATCATTTGCCCTGAACAGAAAGGCAGTGAGATGATGACATCCTTAGTTGGTCCAGAGATCAAAGCCTGGCTTTTTTTTTCTTTCCTAGAATATTTTGATGTTTTGATGCCTGGTAGAGAGCTTATCATTAGGTTATCTCCCACATAACAGCCATACCAGCAGTATTTTTTCTCTACAGTATCTAATGAGTTTTTGTTTGTTTCAAGATTTTAATGACTAGGAGGAATCGGTGACCCTTAAAAGTATTCCAAACAACTAGGCAGGACCTAGGGAGAGGATTTTTCACTCATCTTTACCTTCTCCTTTGCGAAATTGGAAGCCTAAAAATGCCCGCTGCCGAGTTGACCGACAGACGTCAACATGAAATTTAAATCACAGTTCGCCTCTTTTGAAAAAGACGCTATCTCCCTACAAAATCTTCAGCTTGCTCTTTCACCATCTGTTATCTTTGAAGTCAAGGTTTTCTAAAGGCTGGACAGCATACCCATGGCTCTTTGACAGTGTGTCTCAGTGTGCATACTGGGATAAGGATAAGATAAGGCTCTGTTTACCCTCTAATGCTACCTTGGCGTTAGCCAGACTTTACCCCATGTAGTGAGTTTCTTTTACCTTGGCACCGTGTCTACGTGCAAGGGCAGATTTGGGTCAGTCCAAGGCTTTCTACTCCCTTCCAAGGCTGCTCACAAAAGATAAGACTTAATTGTGAAGCTTTGGATTAATGGCTAAATTTGTGCTCAGCATCTGTACGAATAAAAAGCCTGAATTGCTGTTTTCTAAATAACAAACCCAGGAGTACAACCGCCTTTGTCTTGTGTATCTCAACCAATCATTTCATCATGTATAACTGCACACTTGAAAGCTTGCTAAATGTCATTTATTCAAGGAACTAAAAAAGCAATGATCGTACAGTTCATATATATATATTGGATGGGTTAACCACCAATTGTCATACCAGTGTTGTTTTGAAAGACTGACTCACAGAAGTGGCCTATATTAACTCCAGGGTAAATGATTAATTGTTTGTCAAAACTGCAAACCTCATAGACAAATACTTCATGCTGGCAGTAGCTGTGGCTGCTTCTGAAGTTAATGGAGCAAGCTCTGATCCCAAAGAGTTGGACTGTCATTCATTTCAAACCATTTGTTGCTGCAGTGTTAGATGTTAAAATATTAAATAACTGTTTGCTGAGCTTGTTCCTGCTGAAGGTGATGTATGTTATTTTCACCGGTGGTAGCGGGAATAGAAAGGCAGAAAGGGAAATATGGTCACAAGTTTTATGTGTGACTGCGGAGGTTTTTTTCTGCAGGTAGTTGGGGAAAAAATATCTGTTCTAACTTTATGTGTAAATCAATCTTTCACTAAGTTAAGACTTTTCATATTTAATATGTCATTTTTCTGGATTTCCAAATACCTCTAACATTTTTTTCAGATGGTAAATCGATTGTGAAATGTTGATTGATGTAGTTTTCATATTGGTAGCAGATTACCATAAAGCGTGTAAATTGCTTTGCACAGTAGACCAATGAGGAGTTAAAACACACTGACATAAGCTGTGCTT
Source organism: Lates japonicus (assembly GCA_033238685.1). Classification (NCBI taxonomy): domain Eukaryota; kingdom Metazoa; phylum Chordata; class Actinopteri; family Centropomidae; genus Lates; species Lates japonicus. The sequence goes on along the minus strand of BRZM01000021.1, from coordinate 5,318,998 downwards.
TTCTTTATTGGAACAACAACACAGGGAGGAGGATGTGTGCAGGGGGAAACTGCAATTTACAGACTTCTTCAGACTCTGAAGAACATGAGGGAAATTTAGTTTGTACAATAATGATGTGCAGGTTTATATTTGATTTATTAAAACAGCAGACTTTATCTTATTATGTGCGTCTTTGCAATAGTGAGGCAATATGTTGAAGGTACTGTAGAGAAGAGATTGTCAGTTTGATGATTGACTGCCGCTACAGAGTTGAAGACCTGTGATTTCCGGCACGATCCTGACTTCTGCGCCCTCGGCTTCATTGGAACCCGGCTGTGTTGTGGCTGCTACATGAAATTCTGCATGAGCGAAAGTCTAATGTTAAATGTTTTTTTCCAGACACCTGGTCATTGATGCTGCATGATTTACATCCAACTGAATGCTGTGGACATCTGTCAGAATATTGCCCAGTGATCGTATTTACATAAATTTTGCACTGGCACACAAGTTGTATAGGAAACGCTTTTAAAAACTGTTGTAATACCTTTTACAGGAGCTAATCTCAATGGAAATGAGGCTCATTGTTGTCAGCGTCGGGCCTTGAGTGTTCTTGCAGCGTAGTGCAGAGTGGCTCCGGGTTGTTTGGTTATCCTGTATGTGAACCTTTGTGTCCTTTTTTCTTCTTTCTCCACAGAGAAGGAGAGGAGAGAAATCTGGGTCTCTCTTATATGCTGCTCTGATACCAATTATGCAAACTATTATAGAATTTAACCAGGGCAGCTCTTATCGGCTAATCCAGAAGTAATAGATTCTATTAAAAATGTATGAGGGGGTTGGGGGATCTGTGTGTGTATGTGTGTGTGTGTGTGAGGAAGGGTGTATAAAGATGAATCCAGCAGCTGCAGCAGCCCTGTATGTCAGACTGCTTGTCTGGTCTCCATTACTTAAACAGGTTCCTGCAGTGCCTACCTTGAAGATGGTGTAAAAGCCATACATAATATACAATTAATTATACAGTAAGTGGATTGTTATTCATGGGCCATGTCATGTTCATTCAAAGAGGGACACTGCTTTTTCTCTTCTCTAATAACCAATTGCTCTTTGTTAATCATTTCTTTCTTTCTAAATTAGCCTTCTTTTTTTTTGCTTTTGTGTTCTTTCCCTTTCCCCTTTTCGCTCGTCTGCAATTTCTGAGTGGAAGGAAGGAAAAACATTAGCATAGCACTCACATGCTAATCCACCCAGAGAGTGAAAAGGGTGCTCGTCTTAAACCTTTTTCATTATCATCTAATTATTAACTGAGGATTCTGAGAACTGCTAACAGGAGCTGAGATGGTTCGGTTAGGGAGGGGTGAATGTGTGTGTAAATGTGGCAGGGCGAGTGTGCGTGTGTGTAAAGCCAGTGTGTATCTTTTTTTTTCCCTGTGCATTTCATGTTTGCTGAGAGGGAGGCTCTCTTTGCAATTTGCCTCTATCTTCGCTCTTACCCTTGATGCTGCGCAGAGTCATAAAAGACTCCAGAAGGTCAGACAGATGCTCTCGTCTGAGTCCCTGTATAATTTAGGGCTTTTTCCCGCTTTGATGGTTATTCTTACGCTGCCACTTTGCACAGCCAAACAGGTAAAAAGTTAGGCATGGCCCATATTTGATTTTTTAAACATAATATTGTGTGGGTAATCATGCATACCCAGCTTTATTATCCCAAGAAATAGCATAGACAGTCTGCAGTTTAACATATGTCAGGTTCCCTATTGTAGCATGTATATGATTTGTGCTAGTTTGATGACAATGCATCAATAGCTGTCTCCAGAAAATTAGCTATAGGGTATATTTTTTCTTGAACAGATGCTATTAAAATAATAACAAGTAAGGCATCAGCTATCTGCTTGCTAAACCGAAGCAGCCATTAAAGTCTAAAGTCTCTCCATCACTTCCCTTATGGCTCCTTCAGTTGACCTTATCTTCTCAGAAAATGCCCCATTCCTGAATCCTGTCAATGATGAGGGAAGAGGCTTGAAAAATAAACATGTCTACCAAAACAACCTTATCAGGGAAACCGTGGGGGGACAGTCAGATGGACTGCGAAGCAAAAGGTCTTTATCTCCCTGGCACGCCCTCAGTGGACCACATCATGCCGCCTTATCAGCTGTGTGGATGTCACCCAAGAGTGGCGAGGATTAGACGTCCTTGCAGCTTAAACTTTGCGTCCTTCTCCTTAATATGCATGTTACAGAAGTCCTTGAGGAAGTGAACTTGTAAGACGCTCAAAGTGCCAAAGTATGGGCTTTGGGGTAAATGTGAAAAGTGAGATATATGGTTTATAACCTCTAACATAATGTGTTCCATAAAGATTAGCTGCTGATTGAGCAGCTGATTGAAGAAAACAATCTTGGACGGACAGTAACACACTGACCATTATGTTAATAACAAAGATCTTTGACCTTATTTGTGAAGGTTGAGTTGAACTACGATAATGACTGCCATTTTTAAGATTGCTGACAGTTACTTTGCCGTCGTCAGATATAATTTCAGCAGTCACAGTTGTGAGAAATCTTGATATGACATCATAAGAAAGTGCAAGACACAAAACTTTTTTTGTTGAGCAGAACATTAAATGGAGAACTGATATTGCTTGAGAACTTAGCCCAGATATTATCATGAATTCTGGGAGCGCTTTCATCTCTTATCTCTCTTCCCTTTTTCGGGTAATTCTATTCAAGAGCAAGAAGGCAATTTTAAGCTTAAGTTTTCATAAAATCTCTTTAAATTTAAAATTTAGATAGCAGGGATGAAAGAAACCATCATTACTTGCACTTTATGCATCGTATCTAGCTCCCGTTTCTGCTTTCAGTGAAACTTTTTTTTTCTCAAAGCCACTGCTGGCCTCTCTTTGAATTATAATGACCTCCTTGATGTATTTTCTTCCAGCTGCAAATTACGGGGGTAATGGAAGGTATTCCAATTCATGTCTCATTTTCTGCTAGTGAAGGGATTTCCCTGGAGATACTTTTTTCTCTCTTGTGTTCCTTCTGCGTTTTCGGCACCTCCCTCCCGACAAATGTGTGGTAATGGAAGGGGTTGTTGTGAAACTGCTATTATTTCCAAAATGGAATCTGACCATGCCGAGGCTTTTAGCTCCTCAGATGTGTGTGCTCAGACGAGACAGGTTGCACCGAGCAGTTTTGAAGTGGGCTTGTCACCAAGGGACAGATGTTGAGCGGAGGAGGGGAAGCGGGCGCACAAGGAAGGGAAGAGCGAGGGCTGGCACCTGAGTAAAATGAAAGCCACTCTGTCTCTTCTTCCTTTTTGAGGCGAAGGTAATCATGTTTCTGCAGCTCATCACTGAACACTCTGTGTTCTGTGGTTGACTCACTTTAGCTGGCCCCTAGACCCTGAGGGAGAAATGAAGGCAAAAATCCAGAAGAACTGAAAAACCAAACGAGAAAAAGAGGCAGTCTGACAGCTGTATGCTGCAGGCTTATATCACCCTTGTTGGGGACTACCGTCTTGAAATGAAAATAGGCCTACTGTGTCTCTTTCTATTAGCAATCATTGGATTTATCAACCATTAACGACAGATGTATAGGCCACACATCTGTCATATTTTGCATTGATTGCAGTTGTTGGTCTACAAGATACCTGATTTACATATGGTAATAAGTATTTTACGGTAGCCCCAGGTTTTTTAGTTTTGCAGTGCTAGCTTTCAGATTTGCTGACTCTCTCAGATAATCAAAGAGAATGTCAAATGCGATTATCTCTGAAATATTCCCTCAATGCCTGGCTTTCTTTTCAGAGTGATTGCTTCAATCAGCACAGCTGTAGAGAGGCGCCTTCTTTTTCAGACCCAGTCTCTCATTTCCTCCGACAATACTTAACTCTGCAAACAGCCCAGCCTATTTTAGGGAGTGAGCTGGTTTTGGCTTTCTCTGCTGATCAATACAGCCATAAATTTATGGAACAAGGAACCCAGGTCTCAGGGCTAGTTACAAATTGAAACACACAGCCTGAGGCTACAGGAGGCCTTGTAAATGATCTGTGTGATTACAGCCGACAGACCAAGGTTGATAACAGGAAAGAACCATCATAACAACTAAGCAGGAGGAGGAGATGGAGTCATCATTAAGTGATATTACTTTCTTAAATGCACAGTCTCGGCAGTTCAAAGCGGGGCTTGTGAATTTTAATATGGTAAAAGGACCCAAGACGTTGAAGAGTTTTAAGATATGTAAGCTACTGAAGTAACGTGGAAGCAATGTTTTTGAAAGAGGAGAGTCTCCTATGGGGTTTTTGTGTGGTGTGCAAGCCTGCAGTTTTCTTCAAATTGATGTTTGATACAAGAGTTTGAATGTATTGCTTATCATTTGATTTTTCTTCCAAACTTTAAGTTGGCATCTACTTTCTTTCCAGTGATCCTCAGATCTATGTGGCATGACAATGCAATCGGATAAAGGTTTCTAAGTCATGCTAGCACTGTTTCTTTATGGATGATAGTATTGGTCCACCTTGGTCCAGACTGGAATATCTCAACAACTACAGCCCTGAATGCCATAAAATTTCATACAGGCATTCGTGGTCCTTAGAGAATGAGACCTTCAGACTTTGCTGATCCTCTGACTTTCCCTTCAGTGGCACCACGAGGCTGACATTTTTGTTTTTTTGTGAAATATCTCAACAGCTAATTGATAGATTGCCATGAAATTTTGATACTGACATTCAGAATTTAAATTCATTGTTTATGACCTAATATCTGCAAAACAAATGATATTCCCATCAGCCTCAATTGATACTCTAATGTGCTAAGTAGCTAATGTTGAACGTGATTTACATATACCTGCTTAACACCAGCATGTTAGCTTTGTCATCATGACAATATTAGCATGCTGAAGTTAGCATTTAGCCCAAAACGCTGCTGCTCTTTAATCTTGTTTAATCAGCATTACCTTTGGTGTTCATAGTATTGGCTATAAAGTGAAAACCATTTTTTCCCCTTTATTCTAGCAGGTTTACCCAGGCTGTGTACAGCCCTAGTGAACTAACATGCTGGCCTGTATCCAGAGACGGCAGAACCTCTCGTCGCAGCGTCTGGCCTGCACACCCAAAAGCCTCGATGTTCCACCACCGCCATTACTGCTGCCAGTACCACCACTGCAGCCCTGCACCCACAAAGGTGAGTTTGTATCAGACGACAAGCACTCTACAGATTTATCAGTCGAACAGTCCAGTTTAAGACAATATTAGTGACTGGTAGGATTTCTTGGTCTTGCTCCAGAGTGATTTTTTAATGTTGCTGTTCAGCTTGACCTTGTCATCTCCCAAGTTCACATAAAGATCATTCAAAAAATGGAGAAAACCAATCAAACAAAAAAGCAGCTCTGCACAAGTGATGTCCCTTTAAGTTTGGACCCTTGGATGCCACTGTAGCCTTCTCATGCCAGCGTGGTCTGAACTCCTGGGAGAAGAGCCAACTCCTGTTTTTTATAAACAGCAGCCCCTCCTACTCCAGGAAATAACAATTAGTAAATTGATTAACTTGCAGCAGTGATTTATCTGTTACACAATAGATAAATACCACAAGTTAACACTAGAAAAACACCCCTAAACACAATCAACGGAATAAATATCAACACAACTGCTCATAATCAGCATTTTCTGTCAAACACATTATAACCTTCTTCCATCTATATCTCACACATTCCTCCAGAAAACTGACCAGAAAAAGGGTCCAAATAGGGTGGGACTGGTTTGTTAGATCATGGGTCCAAACCAGGGGATGGCTATGCATCTAGATATCTATATCTCTTTGATGCTTTCTTTGTAAAAGACATCAAATATTTGTGAGTATGGTCACAATGTACAAACAACATTAGCTGAATACATAGAAACGCATGGTTCTAGCAGTGAGTTGAGATTTCAGCTGTTGCAAAGCTTCTCGAATTAAAAATAATGGGCCTCCTGATGATGATGCCTTTTAATTGGGCTGCTAATCAGCGTGCTCCTGCAGTGCAAATGCGTTCAGGTCAAAGTGGACTCTGAAATTACAGAGTTAATCAACTCTCCCATACAGGGTCACTAATGATGTTCACATTTTGTGCGGAAAGCGCTCGCACATCAGTGTTGTTTGACCTTCATTTTGACTGATTATACCGCATGCACCGAAAGGTTCAGTGGGTATCTTTGGGACTAACCTGGATTGACATTTGTGATTAGATTTCTTTCAGTTAATTGGTTTAATGCAGCATGTCTGCAGATTTAGTTCTTGGTCTGATTGTGCTTTTTAAAACATTTTCTTAATGTACATAACTCTACATCCATGTTATTTGCGCAGTGATCCAAATTACATAGTCTCTTTTCTTCCTGGATAGTCCAGATTCATATAATGAGATCAAACTACAAATGAAGTTATTCTGCTGTGGTTTCCTTTTCTCAATTGCTTTAAAAAAATTGCTGATGCCTCATACTCTCTGCTGGGTCTGGTTTGAAGCTATATCGAAGATCTATAACTACTTACAGTTTAGGAGCTCAGCTGAGTGTGTGTTTGTTGCAGTTTCATAAATGCACTTAGCCATAAAATATCTTAAATTATTTGGTCCTTTTGTTTTCTTTTTGGTATAAATGTTGCAGATGTTATTATTCTAAGCCTGTGCTGTCATATATTTAATGTGTTGTCTGTATTTAAACCCATGGAAGAATAGCTACTGCACTGCAGAAGCTAACAGGGATCGTTGTACGTACGTGTAACAGTACAGCTCAGGCTTTCTCTGAGAAAGAAAAAGTATGCAAATATTGGCCAGTAACATGGTGTACATTCAGATTCCTCTCAGAGTGAATCCCCATAATTTGACTATCAGTGTTAGCTGAGCCTATACTGTCATATGTGCGCCTTTTGTGTGCAGGACAGGCCAGTGTTCCAGGTGATCTTATCTGACTGACCCTGTTACCAGTAAATGTTTTGTTCATTTGCATGGGGCTGTGCATTTTCATATAGAATATCATTATTCACGTATCAAGTCTAACTGAGCATGTAATGATCAGATTTCAGCGTCTATTTTAACTTAACACCTGCATGTACACACAGGTGTTTACGTATGTTCTGGATAGATAAGAGCCGTAAGAGTTACCCTGATCTAACAGGTGCAACAAGGCTAACAAGGATATCAGTCAAGGGAAGTGTATAATAACCACATGAGCCTGAGATGAGGTCCAATCAACCAAATGAAGAGGAAATACCTGTGTGGTGGTGTGGCAGACAGACTGTGTAGTTAATTGGTAGCAGTTTTTTGCAGTATTATGTTTAGACTTCACTGTGTATCCAACTGACCTCATGTTTTAAATGCTGAAATTCCTCCTCTCTTAAGCTCCATCTCCCCCATCTCCTCATCTCCCATCTCTTTCCCTGGGTGAAATGCCTCTTTGTCTTTTTTTTTTCTTTTTTTTTGTTATTAAATATTAATTGGGAATCAGTGGAGCACTTGTCTGCTAAACGTTGGGACAGAAGGGCCTAGTTTGCCTGAGGCAGAACCAGGGGTGCGTTTCTCATCCTGTTTACCTGCAGGGCCTCCCACCCTTCCACCCCCACCCCCATCCACCACCCATTGAGTTTTATGTACTGCGACTGTGCGTAGTGCAGCACCCCTCCAGCTCAAGCCTGACATTTCAAGCACAGCCACGGGGGAAACAGACCGCCGATGGGAGCTCAGTCTGTGTGGCCCCGGCTCCTTCATTAAATGAGTCGTTGTTGGATCGAGTTAAATGGGGACAGTCTTTGGTCGCTGCTGTGCTTTTGAAAGCCATTTCCATTTTTAGCCATCAATAAATGGAAGGCAGAGGGCATGAAAGCTCTCAGCCACACAGACCCATGTGAAAGATTTCTGAGAAACGAGTGTTAGGAATTATGCGATGAGAGTGAATGAGAGCTGCGTGCTCTTCTCTGCTATCTCAGCTTGAAAGCAAGGGGCTGGAAATGCTTCTTTTTTTTTCCCACGCTGCTGGCCTGGCTTGTGCTCAGGCCGGCTTTTAGACAGGGAAACTTTGCCCAAGCTGGGCCAAGCGGCACAGAAACAAATGAGGAGTGACACTGGTGCAAAGGAGTATTCGCCAGAGCCTCCTTGAGCACACATAACTAAGTGTTCAACCCTGAGGTTACTCTGTTCTATGAGCACCCTTCATGTAGAGATTACGGACATGGAAACAGCGAGGCATGTGGAAATGGGGTGAATGGGTGTCTGTATTTTTATTTTTCTGTGTTTACAGAAGAATGTTGTGAAGAGAGAAGTTAGTGTGAGTGAGATTTAAGAGCATGCGCCCTGGTGGCAGTACATCCTGCGTCTTCTGTTTCCACTTCATCCATATCTATCTAATGGTTGTCTTGGTTGTTAGGTTGCCTAAACCACATGGAGGCATTAACTGGCAACCTTTTGTTAACCTCTTAGGAGATAAATATTAATGCCTTTTCATTGAAGTACTTTGACACGAGGAAAGCTGCTGATACTGCACCTTACTGGTGATGAGACTCTTTAAACCTGTATTAATCATTAGCTCTGTTTCTAACAGCAGCAGGCGGCCGTTTTCAGCAAACAACTCTGCTGCCCTGTCCAGCACTAAACAGACAAGATAACTAATGTTACTCGCTGATTAAAAATGTCAAATATTTAGCAGGCTAACGTTAAAGATTTTTTCAGGAGTTGATGTATAGACTACACCATATCTTAATAGATTATGACTTGCCTTTAAGTTTGTCAGGTGGCCTGAAACACAGCTCCAACTGAATGCAAATGTTGAAGAAACATAAGTCACCCTGTAGCTGTGTGTTATTGCAACTAGTTTAATCAGGTTTTGTCTGCAAGTTTGCATGGCAGATGGCTCTAAATACTACAGTACCCATGAGCCTCGGCCACTGTTACTATGGAGAACCAATCAGAACTGGTACAAGTCACAACGACAGCTAGTTCAAAACACTACACTGTTGCATTTGGGAACAAAACAGTGTTATATTGTTGCCAAATTTATCCCAAAACTGATCCAGAATCTAAAAGTGAGCCGATTTTTAGTTGGCTTCTCAACTATGTTTTTTATGTACACATACACTTACTTTTTAACCAAAGTTATTTTCTACCACAATTGTTTTATATTTTGTGCTAATCCAGCTCGGAGAGTTTTACGTCTGTCTAAGCCCTAGAAGTGCTCCAACTGTGAGTCACCTACAATTATCGATGAGAAAATGAATGGGACTATTACTTCCAGAGCCAGGGGCGCCTGAAATCGCTCTTATACCTTGGAAACTCTGTAACAACTTAATAAATCATTGCCATTGTGGTAGCTGTGTAGCTCTGTGCTCGCTTTGACATGTTATGCCCCTGGCTGAAGATGGAAATTGACTGACTGAAGTTATCCATCAACAATGAATACGATTTGCATATAATCATGTAAATGACGCAAAATAAATAAACAGGATAATTTTATTTTCAATTTGTGGCGAGAACCCAGCAGCTGCTAGTTTCTGTGTTCGTTGCTCTGTCTTAACCGGCAGATAGTCAACTGTAGAAGCTCATCTCAAACAGATGACTGAAGGCAGGGCCAATTAATTACATGGTTCTAATGACTGGGCTTATTGGGCCAAGTGGGTGCAAAGAGGAGGTTGTCATGGTAACAGAGCCATAGGTTTTAAATGCATTGTGAATGTGCTGAGCTCAGTCCCTGGTTATTAAGGTAGGCCAGAGTATTTTAAATATCAGGATTATTGGTGTGGTAAACAAGTATTTACGCCTGCTGAGAAGCACTGTTTTGTAATTAACTGCCAGTTCTCAGTGCCGTGTTCCTGCTGAGGATTTGACTCTTGAAAAACATGCTATCTCACAGAAGTGTTCACAATAAGTCTTCAGCGTAACATCAAAAGACCTGTGGGATTTTATTTGGCTGGCAGTTCAGCCAACACGCACGGATATTAATAAGGAATAATTTATGAATTTTTGTTTTATCTCCTGTGGGAATCATATCTAGGGGTCATTCTAACTGTTTCCTTATGTCGGCCCCTGCGGGTATTTAATGGCTGGAAGTGGCGGTTTTGGAAAGGCAATGAGCTGGGCCCAACTCCTGTTTTTCAGCTCTGCCCCTGGGGCTTGTTTTGCCCATAAATTAGTGATTAACTTAAACTGCTCTGGCGTGCAAAGGAGCATCTACCAGAGCCTTGAGGCCACATAACTAAGTGTTCAACCCTGAGGTTACCTCTGTCTCTATGAGCACCCTTCATGTAGAGAGATTACGGATACGGTTGTTTGCGCATGTGAAACAAAGAATGGGTGTCTGTATTTTTATTTTTCTGCATAGAATGTTGTGGAAGAGAGAATAGTGGAGGATTTGGCGATTTACCCTGGTGGCAGTAATACATCCTATGCCTTCTGTTTCCACTTCATCCACACTCATCTAATGGTTGTCTTGGTTGTTAGGTTGCCTAAACCACATGGAGGCATTAATCAGCAACCTTGTTAACTTCTTTAGGAGATAAAATATTAATGTCATTGAAGCATTCTTGACACGAGGAAAGCTGTTGATACCGCACCTTACTGCGATGAGACTTTTTAAATTTGTATTAATCATTAGCTCTGTTTCTAATAGCAGCAGGCGCCGTTTTCAGCAACAACCTGCTGCCCTGTCCAGCACTAAAATAGACAAGATAACCAGTTCGTTTACTCGCTGATTAAAATGTCAAATATTTAGGCTAACGCTAAAGATTCTTTTCTAGAGCTGATGTATAGATCACACCCATATCTTAATAGATTATGACTGCCTTTTAAGCTTGTCAGGAAGCTCCAAAACACAGCTCCAACCGAATGCAAATGTTGAAGAAACATGTCACCCTGTAGCTGTGTTATTGCAACTAGTTTAATCAGGGTTTGTCTGCAGCCTGCATGGCAGACGGCTTTTCCAAATACCAGTACCCATGAGCCCCGGCCACTGTTACTTGTGGAGAACCAACTGTGAACTGAAAGGCAATACAACGTACAGCTAGTTCAAAACACTACACTGTTGCATTTGGGAACAAAACAGTGTTATATTGTTACAAATTATCCCAAACTGATCCAGAATCTAAAAGTGAGCCGGATTTTTAGTTGGCTTCTCAACCATGTTTCTTTTATGTACACATACACTTACTTTTTAAACTAAGTTACTTTCAATACAATTGTTTTATATTTCCTAGCTAATCCGTAGAGAGCCTTTTACGCTTCTGTCTAAGCTCTAGAAGTGCTCCAATCAGAGTCACCAACATTGATGAGAAATGAATGACCATTATCTAGAGCTTGAAGTGCCTGAAACGCTCTTATACCCGGAAACCTGTAACAACTTAATAAATCATTGCCATTGTAGCTGCAGCTCTGTACCGCTTTGATATGTTATGCCCTGGCTGAAGATGGAAATTGACTGACCAGTTATCCATCAACAATGAATACGATTTGCATACAATCATGTAATGACGAAAACAAAACAAACAGGATAATTTTATTTTCAATTTTGTAAGCAGAACCCGCATGCTAGTTTCGTGTTCGTTGTTTGTCTTAACCGGCAGATATGTCAATCAGAAGCTCATCTGACTGAAGGCAGGCCACCTAATTACATGGTTCTACGACTGGGTTTATTGGGCCAAGGGTGCAAGAGGAGGCTGTCATGGTAACAGAGTTTTCATAGGTTTTGAAATGCATTGTGAATGTGCTCAGTCCCTGTTGGCTACAGGCCAGAGTATTTAAATATCAGGATTATTGGTGTGGTAAACAAGTATTTACGCCGCTGAGAAGCAATTGTTTCGTAATTAATTGCCAGTTCTCAGTGCCGTGTTCCTGAGGATTTGACTTTGAAAATATGCTATCTTCACAGAAGTGTTCACAAGTCTCTAGCAATATCAAGTATTTGTGGGATTTTATCGGCCAGTTCAGCCAAATACCCATTTGATATTATTATGAATAATTTATGAATTTTTGTTTTATCTCCTGTGTGGGAACTATGCATCCAGTCATTCTAACTGTTTTTATACGGCTTGCGGCATTTAATGGCTGAAGTATGCTTTGAAAGGCAATGAGTTGGGCCTAACTCCTGTTTTTTTAGTTTGCCCTGGGGGCTTGTTTTGGTCGATAAATTAGTGGGATTAACTTAAACTGCCCAAACAATGAGGTCTCCAGCTTCTAATCTGAGGAAATGGCTTGAGGTGACCACGGGAAGATTAAGGTTTAGTGGCAGAATTGTATGGGGTGGAACTCAGGCTAAGGAAAGACCATATATACATACACACGCCATGGTGTGATCAAAATGCACTGTTTATCCTCAGATTAGCTTTTTATGCTAACATTTTTGAAATCTCTTTCTTTAAGTCACAACACACACGCACAATAAATTACGCTAGTGGTGATTGTTAGAGTTTATGATTCGCCTCACCTCTTTAACTGTTTTCCAAGTGTTCTCCCGGCGGAAAGCAGGAAATCAGGATTAGGTGTTTTGGTGAAAGTGCCAGTTTGACCAGCATGGTGCCACACAGTTGAGCGGAAGACAGCGACGTAGAGCCTCGAAGGCTAAGAAAACATTCGCTAGAGAAGGGACTCATTAAATCTATCAATCTAGAGCTGTAGATGCCGCGACATCAGTATCATTATAGATTTTTGAGGAAAAGAAAAATCCAAATGCTTTTTAATCCCACGTAATCATTTAATCAGACCCCCGCCTGAAAGCAAGTGTGTGGGAAAATTGTTAAAGGGTCAAAGAATTGTATAAGCGCTTGGTGTGATGCCTTGGCCAAGGTAGCCTGCAAAAGGGCTGATGCTGTTTTCAGCGGTTCTTTTTTTTTCTTTTCTTTTTTTTCCTCTCAGCTCTGCCTCTGTCAGGGCTGGGAGGAGTGAAAACAGCATGTGTCTGTAGGTTCAGGGTGATTATGCTTTAAGGTCAGATCACAATTATCTCTCTTCTGCCATTCCTTACCTGACAACACGTATTGCCATTTCCCCGCTGTCATGTGTACAGCCTCATATTTGTTTTCATTTTTATCTTAGTTTACACCACCAATATTGTTGCGACTGCAGCAAGAAGCACAGAAAAACCATGTCACAATAAAAGGTAAATATACCCAAAGAAGATTTTAGAATTAATTCACAGATAACTTTTTATGTTTTAAATCCATCTAAGATGGCCATTGGTTTGTGAGGTAAAGCTAGAGATGGTAAGGATAGATAGAAATAAAGATTTATCTTGGTAGCCTCGTGGCAGGACCCCAGGTTTAGTAAATAGACATAATAATTTGACACTTTCAGTTGGTCTGTGGTCCATGTTAAATATTTCCTGGATTAATATGCTGACTAAGTGTACTAAAAATTAAGCCTGCATAAATGAGTTACCAGAAGAACAACACAAGCAAAATCATCTCCCAAAGGCAAATATAGGCTCATTAAGAGACTCCTACTTTCTTGAGGTAAAAGGTAGCCAGGTTAGAAGTTGAGGATTCACCTGTGTGAAAAAGCATTTTACTAATTTACTGGCTCAGAGCATTCTTGTGCTGCAGTTCAAATGCTCATGTTTTGAAAAGAGCAAATAATAACATGAATATACGTCTGTGTTTCCAATTAAGAAGTGAATATGCTGGTGAAAAGTTACCTTCATTTACATTTTACTATTTAGTTATTATTACTTGTTGTCAGGATAGTACAAAATGAGTTGAAGCAACCGACAGCAAGATGTTTTAGAATACAGTTGTTAAAAAAAAAAGGCCAAATGGACAGCAAAAATAAAGCAACAATGGTAAAGCTTTCAAATCTGATTTGCCTACTTGATTTCGAGGCAGTAGATGGACACCTATGAGCACCATAGTTGTATGCATCAATTATCACTTCACAGGCGCATGGGCCCTTATGTTGAGAGTTTGTGAGACAGCAGCCTGCAAAGTAGGCTCTGGCTTTTTGGCATGTTCAGAGGGAAACTTCAGTTATCACAGTGACATATCACAATTAATGATCCACACATTTTAGGTACTTTTGAGTTAAGTGTGTTTTTGCAAATGAAATGAACTAGTTTTTGTACAAAGATTACACTTTTATTACATCAGCCAGCCACTACTGACTGGCAACTATGATTTAAGTTGTGCTCAGTTTACTGCAATTTAACACCACTGATTGGTATTGGTAAGTCCCTCAAGGTTAGAAACACCACTCTGGTTGTACTCTAGAGGAGCTTTTAACGCCGGCTGTTGTTTGATCTCAGTTTTAACCTTCACATTATCCAAGACCACCTGTACTGATCCTTTCATGTATGTGCTACAGTAGTGGTCTACACATGTGAATGCGGAGTGGGGAAGGCCTGTTACAATGAGGTTTCCATAGTGCCACATTGGCAGCCACAGGGAAGTGCAGCTGTGTTGTGTCTCACGGCCTGACAGGGCTGTAATCCTGGACTAACAACATCGTGACACCCAGAAGATGTACAGCATCAAAGCGCTTGAAATGTTTGCATATCAGCACAATCTAGCACGCAGGGCTTAACACTGACATTTTATCGAAAGCAAGAAAATGGCTAAATTATCCGGTTTTGGTAATTGAGTAACGTTGTCTTAGGGCAGAAAATAGAAAGTTGTGTGCTGTTGCAGTAATGCCGACGTGTCTTGGATTTTGAGAATTTGCTATACTTTTAATATCATTTCCCATCACCTAAGTTTTCTAGGTGGTGAGAAACCACCTCCCACATTTCATTTTTGGCGGGTCATGAAGAGTCTGCCAGCCAAAGGTCAGAACCGTTATTGCAGCTGGTTTTTCCTCGTTACCTCTCTCCCTGTGGAGTAGGATTAAGGGAAACCAGAGAAGAGAGAGTTCAGATTCTGATGTTGTGGCAGTATAACACCTCTCCACCATCCCAGATGTCATTGTTTTCTAGCAGCACCACCATGATACACAATAAGCAGGTTTTGCTTGCTGTATTTCAGAACTATTCATGCTCCTGGCACCATGGCGTTTGCTCCTTCTGCTCCGTTGGGAGATTTGATGGATTGAGCACTCCACCTTACTTTTCCTCCATTTTAAACACCCAATTTATTTTCATGATGAATCAGATTGAATCATTTTCACAGTCGGGAGGCTCACTGTAGGCCTGAAATGAAATGAACTCCCAAATCAATTTCAAATGGGAACAACAAGTGAGCCTCTCCCCTGCATAGCTGGAATTGGTTTTGTTATTGAAAATGAAATGAAGTGTTTTGGTTTTTTTTTTTATTTTTAGCCCTTTTGTTGCAGATTACAGGCTTGTTATTTTGCCTGCCGTGATTTCTGCCGACTTACAGCGTGATCCGGGTTAATTTCGGAGCTTTTTCTTTTTATGTCAGGAATTCCATAAAAGTGTCATTTGGAAATGTGGCGGTAATTTCTAACAGGTGATTTATTGTTTTTAAATGGAGGGGCCCGTTCTCCACCTTTCCTTTGTTGCGAGGAGTTAAGCAGCCATGAAATTGCCTGAATAATAGTATTTAAATCCAATCTTAGTTTGTCCTGTTAGCTTTCCCACACACACACACTTCAATCAGTGGTGCTCTCTGTGATTTTTTTTTTTTTTTTCCCCCCATCTGCGACGACTTTGCCTTCACGATTCAGGCTCCGGGCTTTTACAGTAAAAAGGTTCAGGTTTATAAAAGCATGAAGTGGGATAAAATTTCATAGGCAGGGACCGATGATGCTTGAATGATGAGAGTGTTATTGAAAAACCACCAAAAATTAAGCATGGATCAGCATTTAGGCAAATTACTGAAATATCAATCAAAATTTGTAACAGTTTATCATGTTTATTATCCTAGGGTGTGTTCCAATCTGTGACTTTTTACCTTTTGTCTAAAGCACAGCTGCTTGTTCCTCCATCTGTGGTTTTAACACCTAAATATCTTCAAATCCGGCTCATTAGAGCCCACTGCAGTAAAATTAGTGTCTCTCCCTTCTCCTGTTGCCACTGCTCTTCTCCTTTTTTTTGATTTCTTTTGGTAAACTAATTCTACGTTGAACAAAGTCTGACTTAATTTCATTAAGCACTGATCAAGCAGCGCTGGAGGTGTTTCCCTCCCTAAAATTGGTTTGTAAGACACGTCGATGTCTCCCATTATTCCCTGAAATAGGTTTGAGAATGAAAGGGAAAAAACAACAGAATAAAAAAACACACACACACACACACACAAGATAAAAGGTTTTCATCGGGCTTCTGGTAGACTAATCACTTATTTTTGTCTGCTTCCTTTCTCAGGCGAGCCAGCCTCCATGATTTCTCGGTACCCCTCTCCTGCAGAGTTGGATGCTTTTGCCCAGAAGACCGCCAACAGCCCGCTGTCCATCAAAATCTTCCCATCTGACGTGCGGGTGCCGCAGCACAAACAGCTCAACAAAACAGTCAACGGCTTAGACACCACAGGCCACCGCTACAGCCCGTATTCACACCCGTACTCAGGAGGCTACCAGGGCTTGCTGGCCATCGTCAAAGCCTCTGTTGTGGTCAAAGGTGTGGTGAAAAACTCAGAGGGCAGGAGGACTAAACATGCAAACACACAGGCCTCTGTGGCACCGTATAATAATCCTCTGAATAATGGCTACACTGTCAGACACGGGCACAAGGCCTATCATATAAGCGCATGTAAGCCCCCTGACGTACCCATTGAGACACTTTGTTCTAGTGCAGGGATGGCCTCCGGAGATCAGAGCCTGGCCCCCCAGTCTGAGCTGGCAGAGGTTCAAAGCCTGATGAGGCAGATGAGCAGAGTTCCCCACAGCCAGGCCCCGCAGCTGGGGGGAGAGGCTCGAGCCAGCCCCTCTCTGCAGGCTGTGGCTGCAGTGGCACATTCAGACTCAGACTTTGTCCTGGGAGTGCCGCCCCAGAGCAGTCTGGCATTCACGGGAGCGGTGCTGCCTACACAGAGCGCAGACATAGCCAAAGCTGGTTACTTAGAGAAAGGAGACTACACAGTGTGGCAGCACAAACATCAAATGCAGCAGCAGCAGCAGCAGCAGCACTCGTATCAGCAGGTAGCAGTGAGGATGTACAGTGTGAGTAACAGTGCTCAGGGGCACAGAGCAGCAGAGGCTGGGGTTGGCCAGTCTCCTCAAACCTGCCTCCCTTTGGCGTGCTCCTCGCAGCTGTCCTACAGGCCGCATCCCCCCAGCGTGGGTGCTGGGCAGGAGCGGGTCAGTTCCTCTCTGAACTGTGCTCCCATGCAGGGGGAGTTCTCTGTCGGACAGTACTTCGCCCCTCTCTGGGACGGCGTCGTGGCCACCCCTAACAGCGACTGTTATACTTCTCAGGTGCTGGCAACGGGTACATGTGCAGCCAGGCCGAGAGACCTGGGGCTCTCCCATCCACATCTCCACCCAAACCGCCATCAACACAACCACCACCACAACCACCACAACCACAACCATCCTCAGCGTCACCAGCCACAGCTCCACCCTTCTTTTCCCCCTCACACCCAGGCCTACAGCGCAGACCAAAACCTCTGTTGCGGGCTGCCTAGTTCTAGCCTGTGCCACGCCGCAGTACTTAGCAGCAGCCTGCAGTCTCTGGAGTGCCTCATCAGTGAGATCCACCCTCCCTGCATCAAAGAGCGCATGCTGGGCCGTGGGTATGAAGCCATGGGGATGCCTCAGCTGCTGGAGCACCACCAGCAAACCCACATCCAACTCCCTGTCTACAGATAAGACGAAGTGCTGGTACACAACGGGACGCAGACGCGAAAAAACCTATTATAGGAAGAGGACGTGCGTCAGTTCAGACATCTATGAGACTGAGACATGCCTTTTTTAGTTTGTGCATGTACTGTATTTGTAGAAGGCTTTGTGCTATAAGCCCGATGGTAAATGATAATCATGACTTAAAATATAGGTTTATCTTATGGACTTCTCATGTTTTATTTTTATATCCTAAATGGCCATCAAATATGCCTGCTGTTCTTCATTTAATACCGATGCTGGGCACCCAATCAGAGTTTGCCATTACATTTTTAAAACAAACAAAGTCTTATTTTGCAGGTGATTCCTCCGTAGGCCTTTACAAAAATGGAAACTTGCTGAACTGAAATAATCATTGGTACCCTTCTAAAAAAAAACACTTGAATCTGGGAAGGATCTCTTTTTGTGAATATATTGTGTATTTTTACATACAATGGCTTCTTATTTGAGAGGGAACATTCCTTAATTATCCACTGAAATATTAGTTGTTTGCTGCTTCATTAGTTTTGTCCTCTTTTCAGTGACTCCCGTGTTAACAGACACACACACACACACACCGCGCCCCGGCTTCTGCAATATGATGCAAATCTCCTAGCCGCTGTATGGGGAAACATTTTCATCATTTGCGTACAAATGTGATTTTTTTTTTTTTTTTTTTTTTTTGTTATGCAGTCATAGACAAGGTTATGTTATTTAACATCTTAATTGATTTGACGTTGTCACGCTGAGCTCAGCATATTAGGACTGTTGCATATCCAAATCAACACTGTGGCATTCAGGCCAAGCAACACGTGCCCTTTGGTTGTTATTTTTGTTAAAATTTTTAAGAGGTTGTGTGGACATTTTTCTTGAATGAAAAAATAGTTTTTTCCTCTGGAAGGTTGTGACACTGTTACACACAACGGCGTGCCATGTTTGAGAGCAGGCCACCTGAATCATTTACACTATCTTCTTTGTAGGGCTATATTATCTCTGATGGTGTGAGACGTGAGACTGAGTAGATCTTTGTGTGTCTGCACTGGTTCTGTAATACTATTTATTTATGTCGGCCTGTTGAGTTACATAGAAAACTGTCTCTATAATTATAAAGTGCAATTATTATATATGAACATGTGAGCGCTCTCCATGAAGTATGTTGTTGAAATAACTACATTTTGCAATGTATGACCCTAAACCCTCACCCCTTTTTGCCTCTTCTTAATAAGGATTGTCAAGTAAATGAAATTTTCTAAACCCA
This sequence comes from Lates japonicus, assembly GCA_033238685.1. NCBI lineage: Eukaryota > Metazoa > Chordata > Actinopteri > Centropomidae > Lates > Lates japonicus. Next base: position 5,300,065 of record BRZM01000021.1, on the reverse strand, counting down.
GCAAGTAGTTTGTGTTATTGCATATTATTAGTTCTAATCTGTCAAAAATGTAGCCGGGAAGACGGCGTGATTATATTCATGAATGATAAACTAGCTGTGGAAAGACGAGACATTTTTCTGGTTTTATTGCAAAGGGATTTAAAGCTTAACCACCGGGCGTGTCTTTTTTTGCAGCCATAGATGTCATTTTATTAAGATCCATCTTTTCACTGGAGGATCTCAGGTTTACAATATGATGTAAGTCAATGCTTAGCTAAAATACATTGGACTGGGTGCTCTATAAATGATGCAAGTTGAAAGCACTAATTTTGTTATAGTGAATTATGTTAGTGTAGATGGATGGCCAGCGCTTGAGGCAGAAGCCATTGAATACCTCAAAATACATATAAATGTGCTGGCCTTCTCCTTAAGATATTACATTTGTGTATGAAAAATACAAGCTTTCTTGAAGATAAATCCACAAGAATATTACTGTTCACATTATTTAGAAATGGGCTTGCTATTACCCAGCGACTGAATTGCTAATCTTAGATGGTGTGCCTGCATGCACCTCTTATTTCGCTTCATTTGTCCCTCTAAATTGGATGCTATAGCAGTAATGTAGTTTAGATCACCACAGACATAAAATGCACACCCACTTTAAGTAGCCTATTACAAAACAAATAACCTGGATGGCGTGAATAATGGCATTAGATGCACTGTTGTGAATAAAACTGCAATATTCAATTGATGACTTCACTGCAGATAAATATTTCAGAGTTAAAGGTCAGTGGTTTTGTCATTGAGGCTTTGCTGTAAATGATTTCCTGTCTTTAGCCCATTGTGTCCCGGCTTCGCTTGGAGCTTTTCCATCCTATCTATCAGTCAGGACAGGCCAGGCCAGGCCGCTCTTCTGATAAACCTACAGGATTACAGACATGCTCCCTCTTGCTCTTTCTCAGAGACGATTAGCTCAGGCTGCGGATCCTCTGGGAGAGGAACCAGAGCCACTCTGGCCTCTGGGACACACTTCAGATAAGTAAGACTGGGCAGAGGAAGAGGTTGGTCGATTTGGAGGATTAGGAGACATGAAAAAGAGAGGGGATTTTCCCTCAGATTAACAGCCGATGTTTGAATTAAAAAAAAAAAAATGGTGCTCCAACTCAAATGTACCAGCATTTTTATCATCAGCCAGCCTTGGAAACATTTTTGCTGAGAGCAATTTCAGGTTTATCAAGACCTTTCCACAAAACAGCCCTTGCAGAATTACAGACAACATCAATAAAAACTGTTTTTAAGGAGCCATTTAAGATCTCTCGTTTGGCTGTAACTATATCTGCACTGCAAACATAGTTTGATTTTTAACAGGAACATAATTTCAAATGTCTCATCCAGAAACTGCACCCCAAATGTGATTACAAGAGAAACAAAAAGCATGTAAATATCGCCATCTAGAGTAAAACTAATGAACTGAATGTGTAAGTGTGATTTTACTGGTTTGATTACAGGTTTTAACATAGTCAATAATCAAACATGAAGATTTTGTGATAAGAACAAATCTGATCATAGCTGATTATCCAGAAACAAACAACCAATCTTAAAGTATTCATACAGAAAATGTGGATCCACTAATAATAAATAACCTATTAATAAATGTGCACGACACGCCGTCTCCTGGAATTTAAGCTATTTTTAGACATCATAGCATGAGGCAAAAATAGGAATGTAGCAGGCCACAGAAGAATACAAACAAAACAAGCACAGCTCAACCACACCTCCCTGCTAAACACAGACACACAACAAACTCATCCCAGGGAAAAAGCCTCTGGGGGGGAAAAAAAAAGTCTCTCTGAAACAGAATTGCTTGCAAATATATTCACTCTGAGCTCGCTTCGAAAATATTAAGTATTTGTTCAGTAACACCAAGGCACTCAGTGGATTCCAGCAATTAATATACAACTGGAAATGTACTGTCAAATTAAAAAGTCACTACTGGGGCTGCTGATCCCAGGTTAACAGCTGAGGTAACTCTTGGGCTCAGGAGGCAGAGAAAAATTAATGGAAATGTTTCCTTGTAGTAATAGAATTTACAGTTCTGCATTCTTCTCTCAATGGGTCAGGTAAAAGCTGCCAGTTAATGCTATAAATAAAGCAGCTACACAATTACATAATCTGAGTGGTGCTGTAACAATCTTTCAGTTATTTGGAATTATATACAAGAACAAAGAAACACAACCTTCTGCTAGAGTGATTGTTTAAATTTCAGGCATTTGCATAATTTTAAGACCAAATATACAGTATTAATATTAAGTAAGGCAGAATCAAGAGTAATAAATACCACACTTGAAAGAAAAATTAAAACAATCCTATTAAAAACAACTTCAAAAGCCAGACTTGTCTGACACAAGAAAGACGCTCCTGCACCTGTCCAGTCCAGTGAATGTCCTGGGACGTCAAACAGTGTAGTCCAGCTCTGCGTTTAGATTTGTGTACATCTCGTAGATGGCATCTACAGTGGCAGTGTAATTAACCAGGAACTGACGAACGTTTGCCAGACAGTCCTCCTCCTTCACTTCCTCTCCCTTCGACAGCGCCTTGAGGAAGTTTGATCTGTAGGGAGCTGCGTGTAACGCCACCTGCAGCGTACAAAAAAAAGAAAAATAAAGAACTTGTGTGAACGTTAGGTAGACGCAGTCCTTCAACACATCACAATCTACTGTTTCAAATGAGTCAGGTTTTGTCAACTGTTTTTATTCTAGTAAATACAGTGGTTAAGAATGGAAACATCTTCCTCACTTGGAAAATCCTCTGCACAAACCAGCCGTGGTATTTCTTCAGTGCCTGTTGGTAGGCTTTGGTGACATTGACCTGAATCAGGTTGGGGTTGTTCTCATCCCTGTCCCCGTCTGCCAAACTCTGCAGCAGGATCTGTATGAAACGGAGACCCCTGCAGGAGAGACCCAGTATTGAAAAAGAAAAAAAGAATAAACAAGCCAGTTTTGCTTGTTTCAGCTCAACAGCTGAGGGTTCAACAATCAGTGTGACATAACACCGAGTTCAGGGAGTGCTCACCTTTTCAGCCACATCAGAGCTAACGTTGCTCCAACTTTAGGCCACTCTGCTGCGTGGGCTTCTCGCTCTGCCACCAGGATATCCTGCAGGGTGACGTACTTTGCAGGATCCTTTAGATATACTCCTCTAATTTTCTGGGAAAAAAAAGAAAAAAATAATTACATTTCAGTTGAGTTTGCATGGAGGGGGCTGCACCACTGGGCCCCAGCTCACATTTAAATTCCTAACTGTGGTATGAAAACACACCAGTGCACTGGCAAGAGGTGTAAAATGCACAGACGGATCCGTATCTCACCGTTATATTGCCATTAATGTCGGATTTGATGACTGAAAACACTGATGATCCCAAGCAGTCTGAAAGAGAGACAGACATTTGAGAGCAAAGCAATAAAATATGAATGACTTTATCACACATGTCCCTGGCTCAAAGGGGAGGATGGATACAAATCAGCCTTTTCAAATAGGAGAGGGGGGGGGAATGCAGTGAATGCATAGTCTCAGTTAAATCACAATGAGGTCAATGTGTGGGCTGTTCAATGAGTAAACAAAGAGTTCCTCTATAGGCTTCAGCTGGTTCAGATCCCCACCGTGACCCGGCAGCTCCACTTCAGCCGTGTGTGCGTGTGTGTGAAAAAAACACGTCCTGTCTTAAAGGCACACTCACAGATCAAACAAGTGACAAGCCATTTGAATCAACAATGTCATGAGGAACAAGTCGGCAAAGTATGAACCGTGACAGCGACTGCCACGCGCCAGCAGCGTCTCATGAAGTCACCTTTCAGCGTGTTTTTATATCGACTTCCAAGTAGATATACTCACCAAAGAATGCAGGGATATGAGAAACAGTCTCCAGGAACAACTTTGTGTCTACCGACTTGTCAGGAGGCAGCTCTTTGAATTGGTTATCCAGTAAAAGAGACATAGCGCTGCCGTGTGAACGCCGCGATGAAAGAGAAGCAACAGTTGGAGTAGCGAGTAGCTCTCGGCTGGAAAGAACCCGGAACTCTCTTCTTGTCAGATGGGTGGGGAAGCGCCACCAGCCCCTATCACTATCGTCCTTCTCCAACAGGTGGGGAATTACACAAGGGCGTGTTGAAAAACCCGCTGAATGTCCACAAAACACGACAGTGAGATAGTTGAGGTACGAGTTATACTTTATTATATCTAAGGCAGGGAGTGTTTTCAACCACAGAGGCAGTGGTAGGCTAAACGTTACAGGGAATTAAATGCCAGGGTTGAAACCAGGGGTGGAAAGTAACTGAATACATGCATTTTTTTTATAAATGTACTTTAAAAAAGTAGGCCATTATCTGAAAATCTGTATTTTTATTTTCATTTTAGAAGAATGACTTACTTGTTGTCATGGCCCAAACAGTTAATGTATTTTTTTAATTAATGCAGATTTAAAGCAGCACAAACACATTTTTCAAAGAAGTAACACATTCTTTCTCTTACAAATGAAATTTTGAGTTCATTAGCAATAAAATGAACCATTGTTCAATTCATCATACTGTGGGGGCTTGCCAAAACTGCCTTAATTGGTCTGGTATGACCACTATCTTATGGTGGCTAATGTTATCAAACTCTGGAAAGTTATTTCTGTATGATGAACTATTCTCTTCTTGCAGTAGTTCTTAGCATGTACAATTTTCATGTCAGTTGGCAGCCACAGTGGCTGTTTGGCAAAAGTTACGTAGTCTTGCTTTATAACGTTTTAAATCTAATTAAAATGAAAAGAACACTGATTATAATACTGAAAGAAGGAAAATGAAAGTAACTTGTGGTTAAATCACAAGACAGTCTCCATGGCTGGTTCTCTCATACAGGAAAAGAGAAAAACTCAAAAAACACTTACAAAAATGATTTACAAAAAAAGAGGAATAAACAGAAGAAATTAATGAAATAATAATCTGTACTAAAGAAGCTTTGAAGCTCTTTTCCCTGCAGAGGCAGCCTTCTGAGAAAGCTTTCTTATTAAGAAAAGATGCTCTCCACTTCGGAAAGCATCATTGAATTTGAGAGGGATTGCTTAAGCAATGTGGCTGCATATTCATATTGAAATGGTTACAGATAAGATACTACTCTGGCTCTTTTAATGCTGACCACATGTAGTGAAGCAACTTCAAGTAACAAGTCTTTGAAAGAGATACTTTTTATCTTTGAATGAACATGTTCCAACACTGTAATCTTACTTGTACTTGAGTAATCTTGTACTATGTATACTCCACTTGTGCATGGTATTCTCATTCTCTTTCCACCCCTGGTTCAAACTTATCTGGCTCACAACAATGATTGACACATTGGACCCAAGTTCTACAACAGGTACTCTAACTTTGAGGGCACATTTACTTTATCATTGATTGTAAACCATAGCGGTACATATGTGACCACAGGCAGCATCTAACACACTGGAGTTACAGCACCACACCAAATAAACAGAGATCACAAGTTGCCTATAACTAACTGCCGGCTGAGAAGTCCCAAACCTCAGAACAAAAGTTAGCCTGTGAGGAGCATCATGTTAAAACAAAAGCTTATGAAAATAAACATTGATATTTTCTTAGAGGTATGACATACAGTTTATAAATAGAATAGCATTTGGATTATTTTGATAAAGAATTACATGGATACATACATCTTATATATTTGCATAATGCTATTAAAATTGATTCAAAATGGATTTCACATGGGCCATCGAGGCCATCTCTGTGACAACTGCACCCATACACGCACGCACGCACACACACACATGCACACATGCACACATACATACACATCAGAAGTATGGCTGTAACATTAGAACTCCAAGAACTACTGAAACCTTACCTATAAACACACCTTCAACCAGCGTGAAGGGACTGGATGGAATGAGAGCTTGCACACTCTTGGTACTGCTGGCCTTACATGGTGCTCAATGCACTGAAGCTGTTTTTTTTTTTGTTTTTTTAGAATCACAGTTTGCTTACTAAACAAACATCTGAACTATAAGCAAGTGGTATCACGATCATCATGATTCAAGATTAAAACACTGTCATTGCATCGTTTGAAAAATAAAAAATAAAAATAAAACATTTAAAATGACAAAAGTAAAATAAACCAATGTCTCTGGAGTAGATTAAGGTTCATCTATTCTGATCCTTGATGCCAGGTGTCTTGCAGACTTTTGGTCCTCTCTGGCAGCACAGCAGTGCCAGAAACAAGACTCAAGGAGCACAACTGATTACCTCTGGTGTCCACTAAAGTACTAAGAAGAAAAGTACAATGTAGAAGGCTCAACTGCTTGTTGTTCTGATTGTTTTATATATACACACACACACACCATTGCACTTTTGGAAATTGTGTGGATTAAATTGAACTTTTTGTGAGGTAAAGAATACTAAATAATTTTGTCCTACATCTTTAAAGACATTTCTTTACTCCATATTACCATGGACCAAAAACAACTAAATAAATAAAGCTTTTAAATGATCCCTAATTTAGAATGGTTTTTTTTTCTTTTACAGAATGTCCCATCTCAAGGAATGTATGTAAATGATCACACTAATTAATATGGGAAAATAAAAAAAATGGTGTTAACACTGATTAAGATGAAATTAGCAACATCATTAATAACCTGTGTTTTGGGTGTATCAGAAATGTCTTTGGGTTTTTAGTTAGTTGTTATTTTCTTTGGTTGTCACAGTGACAAGTTGCTTGGCAGCTTTGGCAATGTCATAGGCGCACTGGATGACCTGCTGGGTGACCAGCTGGATGTCTGACGGGCAGGGGTTGTGATCCGCAGCCTTCTGGCACTCTCCATGCAGCCGGCTGGCGCTCGAAGTGAGCAGACACAGAGATCCTCTCACCGTCTCTGAGGACGGCCTCTGTGGGGGGATGATGGAGACTCGATAAGGGACTGACATGACAACGTCCATAAATTAACTCTCATTGTGGTCAGTAGGCCCACGGGCACTGTGTGTGTGTGTGTGTGAGTAAACAAAACAAAGTAATTCAATAAATGGTAAACATAAAACTAAGTAATGCAATGAACAATGCCTTCCCATCTAGACAAGTCGTTTTAGATTCCCTGTGGCTGTTTTCAAACAAACAACAAATCCTTTAATTACTCTGGGGGAGGGAGACCAAGCTGCAGTGGGAGTCATCTTACCTTGGGAAACAGGGCGGCCATCTCAGTCACAGCCATGCAGATCTTTTCAGAGCAAGGCAGAAAGCTGTTGGAGATGGGAGACAAAAGAAATTAATGAGTGATCAACCACTCCTGTGCCATGTATAGAAACACTGAACCTCAAAGAGAACAGTCTGAGATTATATTCCTTGTTCCAACAATGAATGCCCTTAATAGTTACAGCATAATGCACATTTCATTCACGTATTATTTGCAAGTAATTTCTGCTGCTTTGGCACTGGTGTTTACACAGCTTCAGTATTCCTAGGTAATGTGATGTGACAAATACAGTCTCCCATTTGATGATAACTAGCAACCAATATCTCACCCGCTGCTTATCTACCATATTTATTTGATTATGTAACTAACCATACTGTATGGATAGTAATGGTGGAACCTTCAAGAACTCTAAGATAGCCAACTTGGGTGAAATAACATACGTTTAGTAGGCAGTACAGTTGGTGAGGCTTCAAAATAAAGCTTTAATTTCAGTGACACTTGACGAAAGGATAAATACATCAACATCATGATTTACACTCACCCTGGAAGCAATTTTATGTGGTCAAGCAGACCAGTATCCTAACAGCAGAAGCCAATAATCAAGCCGTGAAAGCCTATTTTATACTGGTCACACATTAATATTAATATTTGTGCATGTCAAAAGAACCATGACAGCTTTAACTAAATGGTACACACATCTCAAAATACCTACACTGTAGGTGTAAGATGAGGGAAATTGTTAATATTTCACCTCAAGATAAAAACAGGAGAAATGCAATAATGTGAAACTGTAAAAATGCAAGATTTGAACATATGGATGGATACAGGAAACCTCACTGACTAAGTCGCAGTGGATTTGGCAGATCACAAGGGAACATGTGATCACGTGGTGTTTGTTTCCTGTCAGCTGCATCAAAAGATGCAAGGCCTGCCCCCAGCAGAGGCAGGGGTTTCTAGGACACAGGGACAGAGGCCAGTCTACAAGGCTCAAAATCAGTGAATCCCAGTCTTTGGAACCAGAGCTCTGCTGGTTTTCTATATGTGACTGACCAACTTAGGTGAAAAATAGTTAACGGTTAGCTGTCTAGAATGAATGAAAACCAGCAGGGCCCTAGGCCTGGGGATAACTATTGCAAACCACTGACCTAGAAGCAGCTGAGACAGAGGAAGTTACTCCATTTAGTAAAAAAGGCCAGAAAAAACGAAAGAAATACAGACACAGTTGAAATATATGGCCTGTCAGGGTACAAACCATAGCTTATAGCCTATCAAATAATGTGAAGATCTGATCTTTGAATATATTTGATGTTTTAGATGTTGATTTATTTTTTCTTTTTAATTATGTCATTAATTGACTGCATATTTGTTATAAACTACCTTTCGTGTTTGGTCTCCTGTGCAGCTCTCAGAAGCTCCTGTATGTTCTTAGTGATCTGCTCCGTCTTACAGATGACGTCCTCTGTGCATGGCAGGGTGGCATCTTCCTCACCCTCCTCCTCTGGTTCCACAGCATCAGAGGTTGAAGGGGGGCTGCTACAAATGCAAAGTAAAAAATGCTTTATCACTACTTAGTACTGTATGCACTGCAATGCATAAAGGTTTTGGAAAATAAGAAGATGTAAATTGCAGGTGGTGTTCCAGTCCAAGTGTGGCTCCATTTTAAATTTAATTATTTCTGGATTTCAGTATACAGACTGAATTCAGTAAAATGCAATTACTGTACCCTGCAGGTTGGTTGTGACTTGGAAAATGCAACTAAGTTTAAGACTGGGCATCATAATTCATATGTTAGACACCATCTTAGACCAAAAATAAGATAGCATTAAAATTATACAATAACAAAGTAGCTGACATAAAATTAGCTACTTGTGTGCTATATTCAGTGGAGAACTGGATCCATTTATTTTATAGCCGCTTAGCAAATAGCCAATAGCAGTGACGGAGGAGGATGACGTGCAAAGCTCCTGGCTCTTGCTCGTGTTGATTTTTTGCAACTGGTAACTTACGTCAAACAGGTGCAATATGTCAACTTAGTCCTGTACAAACAGATTGTATCATTCTAAACATTCAAAACTAATATTAGTCTAGCTTTGCCCTCTCTCTTCGTGTCACTTAACTTTGAAAACTTTTGCTGCAATGATGTCATTGTCTGCGCCAGGAAAAACAAGAAGAAAAGCCTTCCCATTTATTTAACTTCAGACTACTTCTTTTTGTTTCCTCTTAACAGCAGTTTATTTCGGTTAATCTTGCATTCATCACGTAACTTAATATTATTATTTTAAACCAAAAATATTTTTTATGTATTCATCTGAAGAACCAACCATCAGATTTTACCAAAGAAAGTTTATACATTTCTAGTGCTTTATATCAGTGATAAAACTATACATACTATATACTATACTATACAATACTTCCAAACCTTCACAGACAATACAGTGTTTTAAAATAAACAGTTAAAGTCATTACTGTTGTGGACAGGACAGTACAAAGTTAACTTGAAAAGGTCTTACCCAGTCTCCTCCAGTTCAGAGTGGTTGGGCGTAGTGTCACAATCATTCTCCAGCATAGTGCTTCGTCCTTCCAAACTACAACCCTATAGAGACATAAGTGGATTACCATCAATCAAACACATTATATAGTGTATGTGATTAGCACAGACTTATTATCTGAAGGTAAATACAAGTCAGAATCATGCATTTCTGAAAAAAAAAAGCAACAATCACACTATCAGACATTTGGTTTTAAAGCAGATGAAGAGAAAAAGACAGGAAATATACAACCAGGTCACTGTGTTGCGACAACATGTACTACAGTGGATGCGATTAGTAGATGCGAAGAAACCTTTCTGTAAACTGTGTTCTCTTATCAGTGGCTATGACTAGTAAGCACATTGTGAAGAGCCATTTTATGTATCGCCCTTGGATATTGGACTCTGCTGTCTGATCATTCAAACAGCTTTCTCTGGTGCAACATTTCATCATCACTTCTGACATTTACTTGAGGTTCACTGTAGAGAAAAAGCTGGAGGTAATTGGAACTGTAGCAGAGGCACTGTGGTGCATGCATGCAGGCAAGCGATACTTGTAAAAAGCAGTCTAAAGACACAGGTCAGGAGAGAGAAGACTGTGGGGGTCAAGCAGGGGGACAGTTTTCACCATCCCCTGGGGCTGCCTCTAAAACCGAGGGGAACTTCAGTACTTAACCCTTCGAGATCTCTCGTCCCACGACCAGGACAGGGAAGAGGGGAAGGTAGGGAGGGAGGAAGCAGCCGTCCCCAAAGGACCCCTCCCAATCTAGAAAGGGGTCAAATCAAGTTGAGCATACTCTATTGAGATGCAATGAATGACTGAATGAATGAATGAATGAAAAACCAACACCAGCCCCAAGCCAGGCATCATTTTTGTCTTGTGAAGACAATCCATCAGGAACACTGGTGCTTCTGTGCTTACATTGGTTGGGAAGGGTTGTAAAATGACTCCATCCTCGTGCCGGGCTGTTTCGGCTCGGTGGGGGTACTGCCTCGGAGTGGAACCCGTCTCATACATGGACATGGCGCGACCTCCACGGGGTGGGTGTCGGCCAAAGGGCCCCTGGAGGTGCTGCTGTCCGCTGGGGGTCTGCCATCGCAGTGTTGTGTTTTCACTCTGCAGGGAGTTCAGCTGCAGAGAACAAAATATCTTTCAGTTCAACTCTAGCTGGGGGCTGATCTCCTTACAAAAGCTTGGCCAGACATCAATAATAGAGTAGAGCACAGCTTAGCCTCAAGGAGAAAAGCAATTCCTCTATGTGGGGTTCATCTTCACCTCTGTTTTGTTTTTGGTTTCTCTTCAAAGTTTTTCTCACAACAAAAAGTTTGCTTCTTTGACAAATAAAGTGCTGACACTATGTGTTGGCAGCAACACCTGAAGTATGACCTGAGAAACTGCTGCAGCGGTGGTTGCCCTTATTTACATGAAATATCACTTCATCGCTCTTTTCGAAACTGAAAAGCGAAACTGAAAAGGGCGATGGGAAACATCACTTGCTCAGCTTCCTGTCAATATTATTAAGCAAATTATCATATAAGGTCAACAAATTAACTTTTGGGATATCAGATAAAGTACAACACTACACATTACCAGGCTAACACAAAGGCAAAGGCAGTGCTGCCTACAGTTTGCTACTTTGTCTTACAAGACTAAGAACATTTAAAAACAAGATTTTATAAGTTCATTAGCTTATATGACAGGAAATACATCAGGGTTCCTCTGTGTCACTAATTAAGGTTCTAGTGGGTGCAAGAAGGGTGAAGAAGATAAGGGACTAGAATGGAGAGAGGCAACGTATGTCAGAGAAAAAGCAGCATGGTTAAAGAGAAAATAAACCAGCAGGAGGAGGCAGTACATTGTGTTAACATTGTCCCTCAGCCAAGTGTAGAGAGACAGAAACTGGGTTGTGAGGAATTTGAGGCATCAAAGGAAAAAAAATGAAATGCTGCCATCTCCAAATGTGGGTGCGTAGGTGACAAACCCTCTGGTCTTGTTTTCTTGTTAAATCACAAAATATTGTTGAAGCATGCCAATTTGGTCTATCCTCAGGATTATACACTTGGCAACGTTATCAGGTGCTCACATGTCTGGTAGAGGTAAGAGATTTAAGGTAAGAGCTGAGATTTATCAGATCACAGAGGAATGAACCTGGTTGGTTCTATTGATGGAATAAAAACCAAATTTGAAGTTTCACTAATCTTATTTGACTGGGAGGTATTTTCTACCAAAGAAAGTATTAACTGTAGTGAGAATAATAGTAAAACCTGTCAACACCAAAGTTTGTGTATTTTGCTAAATAACCAGAATATTCTCACCACTGTATTGGAGTGGTGGTGGACATTTTAAGATGGGTGGGGGCTCCTCAAAATCTCAGCAGATTAAACTGAAACTATGTGCATATCTAAAAACCACTGGGGCTAAGTGGAAAAAAATGCTAAGACATGAGGAACTGTGTGGCACGATAAGCCTAAGATAAAAATATACATGAAGTGGTTGTGGGTTGTTGTGGTTTGCCAGTACTTTTTAAATGCCTTCTGGAGGTGTTGTGGACCCAATTCAATGACATTTCTATAATGGCAACTACTGAGTTGATAACTCCAGTGATTCACCCACACTCCAACACTAATAATCACATTTAGGTGGTTAGTGACTTGTGGCTGCTTGATGGTCCTATAGATTTATGATGGTGGATAAGAATGTACTCAGTGGTTGTGGTTTGTGGATTAGTACTGCTGACATCGACCCGGACCTCTCTATGAATCCTCTGTTTTAGATCACAAACAACTCTAAGACTAAATCCTGTTTTGCTGTTTAACTGAACAGCATAGCAGATTCCAGTGGCGATTATAATAATTATCACCACAAGAATTTCACCCATCTAGAAACATAGCAGCCATTTTCTGTATTACGCCAGTGACGTAGAGTCCCTGTGGTATTATCATTCATTTACTTGTCACAGTCTAGTCTTCCCTACAACTACAAATTCATCCACAGAGTAAGTCTTACATTGTATAATTTTTAATTGGGAAGAGGCATGTCCTTAACATAAATTACTCATGTCCATGAGTGAAATTAAACAATTAAATGTCTCTAGTAACATGGAGGAGGATCAGGTCTGGCAAACACAATATTTTAAGACTGACTGTTTTGGAGTTGCTAGGAGAGAAAGTCTCAAACACTTAAATACACTTCACGCCTCTAGGGGGAACAGAGTACAGCAGCATTGCCTTTGTAATACTGTCACAACAAGGCATATTGTTTGTGGTCCTAATGCAACTTGAGGGGAGCAATACCACTTATTAAAGATCTTGAAATATGAATGTGTACAACCATATAATTAAATAGTGGATCACCTGCAAATCAAAACAATTTGCAGTACAAGTCCACTTTGCCCTGCATCAACTAACCTTGCTTTGCATCAACCGCAGCTCTTCACTAAGGTGACAGTTGACTTTGAGAAGCTGTTGTATTTTGGCTTCTGATGCAGTGAGGGCGCTCTTCACCTCCATAAATTCCTGCACTGTGATTGGTCCATCAGAGAGGTCAGATGACTCTGAGCTCTGCAGGTAGAACATGTTACACGGGATAGGGGGAATCAGTTTAAAAACTACAGCAAGATGTTGTGTTTAATTACCGTAATAGTAACACTAACCTTGGTCCTCCCATCATTACAGCTGTCCCCACATGTGGCCTCTTGTACTGGATCTTCATCTGATGCCACACTGTCGTAATCTGGCTGGTCATTGTCCTGGCTCTCACTGTTATGGCGACTGTCTATTCCCTGAAGGATGAGCTCCACATTCTCTGAAGGGAGATCACCAGATCAAAGGATTGGAGAAGAAAAAGCCCTGCCAGCTATCAGGAGCTGTCGAAATCAAACAGCTATGGAACAAATTAAATATTCATTTATTGAATCCAAAAATCAGGACTTCCTCTTTATTACCCCAAACAATCTTTTCTCTTCTTCTGAGGAGGCACCAGGCAGAAAACAAGGCTGTGATGTTGTTTGCGATAGCTTACAGGATGCACAGGTTTTCATTATTAAAGCCCTGATTCACAGTCTGTGTTTGGCAGGACTTCTGCATTAACATCACTACACACAGTCCACATTCTAATTGTGGCCTATAAAGTTGACCTACATGGTCCAAATTTGAATACAAAATTCAATACTGACCTTCTGCATCTTATTTGTATCAAACAAGCTTTCTTCACTGCTTATTCTCAGTTTTTCAGTGTACTTGTTAACATACTATATGTATGCTAACAAGTACATAGTATACAAGTATGTGGGTCATATGTTTACAAGTAGATTTAGTGCAATACAGACAACAATAAAACCCTAAACAGAAGTACATTAGCAAGAAAATTCAAGGTCTGCTAAAATAGAAATAAAAGGAGCCTACCTTTAGGACTGTCACAGGAATTACCCCACTGCCGTCGTTTGGCATCAGTTAGAATATCGATCACCAGGGTGGCAAATTCATGAGCACTAAATCTCGCCAATTTTTGACGACCCTGAGAAACACGAAAAGGAGAAAATATGGCAGCACTGTCAAACCTAGTCTTCACACAACAAATTGAAGTTTACTGGTAAAATCCCTTGCCTGGTTTCTGGTAGATGAGTACTCTGGATTGACAGGCAGGAAAGGTACAACTGTGGTGTCAGTTACAAGTGTGCTGTGGTTCTGAGTGGCCAACCACACTGAAAAAACACAAAATAGTAGAAATTAAAACACAGGGATAAAAAGCATTATATATCTATATATCTATCTATATATATATATATATATATAATTTATATTATATATATTATATATAATTTATTTATTTTATTTTATTTTTTTACCGGCATCTGTTTCTCTTCTGTCAACTTCATCATAAACGTCCATGGCAAGTTCTTCAAACTGATGGTTACTTAGCTACAACAGAATAAAGCAGAAGTTCTGCCTCACTTTTAGAACAACTGAATAGCAAGTGACAAAGAGGATACAGTTGGAATTTACAGGAAACAAATCACAAGTAAAAATATCTCACCGACTGAAGCTTCTTCTTTGCAGCTTTTGCAAACTCTGACAAATCCAGACTGCTTTGGACAAAAAAGATAAAGAAATCAATTTAAAAGAAAAAACAAATTTTTAAAATGGTTATTTTTCTGTTGACAAAAGTCCACAGAAAATATGAGAAACACAGAAGCTACAAAGACACTTACTTATTCCTTATCCATCCAAGGGAGCATAGGAAAAAAGGATTGTAATTATATATTACAAACACACAAATAAAAGTAAACCACATAGCATTCACTAGGAGACAGGGGCCTTTTGGAACTGATATTATCACCTGGTTTTGTATTCTGTGCATTACAGGATCTCAGCTTTTGTAACTAATAGGTAAGAAAATGCCTACAACTTGGAGTATACATATTACCTGTCTGCCATCTGTGGAATGATGAAGTGTTGCCCATTTCTGTGATCTACGACACAACAAAGACATGATAGTGAGTGATGACCAAAGAAAAAAGAAAAATAAACAATGGCTCTTAAATGCCATACAGTAGCTGTGCTTGATGTGTACAATATACTTACCTGGCCTTCTACCACAAAGGTTAACCGGTCAGTGAGTTCATACTGGATCTCCACTAGCCTCTCTGCCAGCTCCTGGTGCCCAGCTAGTCTGCACAGATCAGGAATAAAAGGTCATGTTTCAGAAATATGCCACTGTTAGTCATCAGGTACAAATTTCTCTGTCTATTAAGTTCACAAAAAATAAGTTTCTCAATTAAAGTACAAAGATGGTTTGGTAGCTCCTTGACATGTCACTGTCAGCTCCATTATATTTCATTTTCTATTCCTATGTCTTTTATCAAACTTCTGCTTAACTTCTTGAGCTGAGTCAACTAACACAGCATTTTTCCACTCAAAGAATATAATTGTTGTCATATTAGCTGCATTGAGACATAATGTCACTGGGGTCTCTGTCCAGTGTTCATTGTAGTGTAAGGCATGCTAAATATCTTAGCCATTTCATTCAACGACTGTGTTTTTTCACAGTTTCTAACTAGGCTGTGTCTGCCAGTTTTTGGCTACCTTCTGACACTTTTCCTTTAAGTGACAATGTGCGACATTTCCTCATTAACATGCCTGTATATAAATAGTACACATATGTATACTTGCATCAGTTTTCTTCTGTGTAGTTGTTTAAATCTCCAAAGGATGTGTATCATTTCCTGTAGCACAGCCACCAGTGAGCTGGGCTGAATCTGCTAAGGTGATGCTTGCAGCCACACTAACGGGTAGACATGTAAACCGCAACAGTCACTACAACTGTTTTCCATGTAGCCAACAACACTGTGAGATTAGATCACATAGAACTCACCAGAAATAATGGGGGACAGAGGACGGCCATACACTTTCCTAACTATGACTTGCACTACACTTCAAACAAGTTTGTTATTGTGACTGCTCTAAAATTAAAAGATTTTTTAAACATTGTATCGTGTTCATACAGACTCCCACATCGCCCATATCTAAAATCATTTAGTAGCACAAAATGCATGGATAAGCAAGTGTTGAATAAAAATATAGACAGTTTTTTACCTTGCATAATCAATGGAGGTCTTTCCACTCGAGTCCAGAGCCCCAGGATCAGCTCCATAGACTGCCAAGAGTTCTGCTTGTAACATCTGACCTGCTTTTGCTGCTATGTGGCAAAAGCCTCTTTCTCCTAGATCAAAATAGACACATAATACAGTTGATCAAATATTATGTCAACTATCTAGCGTTTTTTTTTGCACGAGACTTACTGGATGGAAGAAGTTGGCCTGTGCTCCCAAAGATAAGAGTCGAAGACAGGTCTCCAGGTTTCCAGTCCGAACACTGGAGTGGAGTTGCTGTAAGGAGATGGACAAGGAATTTGTTTTAATTTGATTATAACTACACTCACAGTGCTGGCTTCACTGCATACACCTGTCCAGTACTGACTGACAAGATGCATGATCCAGCTGGAAATATATAAGATGAATATATTTATATATGATAAAAGGTAAGATTTTTGAAATTAAGAGGGTCTCACTTTAAAGAAAGGTTCACAGATACAACACTATTACAATATCTAATACATTAACGGGTGCATTAAAGACAAAAATTCTTGCATGCTTACATGCATTAGAAAAGTAATTTTTCGACCACAAAGTTTAGCTAGTTAAGCATAAATGGTTATTGAACTGCCTAATATTGATATGCATATAATCCAGTTTATTTATTTAATCCAGTTACTGTGGTGAAGCACTGCACAAATCAAGAACATCTGAGTTCAAGAGTTCATATTAATATTTATACGAAAGAAGACTAATAAGGTCACGGTATATACTGAATTACATCAACATACAAGAGGCTATTTAAACTGAGAAGACTACAAAGTCACCAAAAACTGTTTTGTTATATAAACACCAGAGGACAATTTAGACATTTGATTTTATCAATATGGATTGTCTTGGGCATGAATGCATGACATAAAAGGGTTCATAAATATTGGTGATATGAATGAAACAAATTTTCTCAATTTTGCTGAGGTCTTTTACACCGCCATCATCCTCCCGCATCCGATACTATTGGCTCTGAACCTATTCGGTTAACCACACAACACAAAATATACCATATATAAAACCGTTAATGAACAAGGGTCATATCACGCATGAACACTACATGTTACCATTAAAATGGTTCAGGGACATCCTGATGTCTAAGTCATCCAGGCACGAGAAGGTAAATTGTACATTGACTGCGGGAAATATTCCATATATCCAAAAGAACAGCAGAGATCATCAAACAAGATAAAGAAGAGAACTTTGAACACACCTCCGAATGAGCAATTCCATCGAATCAAAAGGCGATTATCTCATTCTAGATAGAGCACTATACCGATGAAATAACGTCTCAAGAAAACATAAAACCCAGCCAACCAATAAACATTTCGCTGAAATGATGGTTGCAGAGTCGTTAACAAACCAACAAGAGAACCCCGGAATAATAACTAGACGCATCCAAGAACTAATTATTTTGCTGGTTCGCCAAACCAGGCTGATGTTTCGGCCCCGCGTGATGTTCATATTGTTATCTTTAATGCTTCCACGGCACAATTTCAGCGTATCTGTCTGCCGTCGATGATTGTCGTATTTGTTTCTGGGAGGCTGGTGCTGGCGCTGATTGTTTCACCGCCCGCTGCTGACAGTTTATACCTGGTAGGTGGATGACGATAACGCACTTCTGCTCGATGAAGTTTTCGCCGTCCCCTGAGCCGCAGCATACCACAGTGCGCCAATCGACCAGACAGGTCACCATGACGCCAGACACCATTAACTGATCGATCAACCGTCTTGAGACGACACCCTCATATGACCCAACTATAACCCAATAGGGAAGATAGCGAAACAAGATACCAGAAAGACCATCAAAACTGGCACAATGAACTCATCCGGTTTAGCTGGCGTCAATTGAAGGAATTAGCACCATTGCCATACACCCGATTCATTCAAGAAGATACGACCACGGCATATCCACCACGATACGAAAATAACCCGAGGCCGCGGAGAATGAGCTGATGTCAACGATGTCGCCCCAGACCTCGACAGCAGCACTCATCGGTGATCAACACACCAGCCCTGCCACACAACGTTAAAGATAATTCGTCAATTATATTAGAGATACATCAATTGAAACGGCATGTTTATGAAAAACGTAAATCAGTACATAATGACGATGAACCACCGCGGTTTATTTGATCGCGATGTTCATGTGACTGCATACAGATACGAGTATTGTCGAATGTGTCCATGGAGGAAATATTACTGTTCATAGCAGTGTTAGCAAAACCACAACAGTTACAAGTTCAAAATGCCAGCGACGAACGATGTTGTTATAGTCGGTTATGGTTAGCCAGGCAGCACGCAAAAGCCAGCCTGTCGACATCTTACCTGAGCACGTAACTCATGCAACTTCGCGCTGTATACGCTGACATCCCTCGATAGAAACTGAGTCATACGAAAGACAACATTGTGGCAGTTTGCTGCTGACAAATATAAGACGGGATGGTCCGCCTAGATCAGGTTAACGCCTTGGGCAATCAAAGCGGTTCGCTTCCCGCCGTTGTTATCCATCCATACCGCGCCTCCGCCTGCTTTCCTTCGCGGCTGCCCGCCCGCCCAGCCCACCCGCATCAGGCGGCAAAACGTTCAGCGGGCCACGTCACAATATTTGATCTGGCCCACCAAGGGAGCTTGCAACAAAGGCCAACCACCACTTATCACTGCACTGGAGTGTTGTACTCCAGCAATCGGCTTCACTGAGGCTCACTGATTATTTCTTATACCTCACCACATTTCAATATATATAAAATATATCAGCAACACACAACAACATCACAATACTGTTTCATCACATATATATATTGATAAAACTGCAACGAATGATACTCAACAAATCGAAACACAATAGACTAGTAACAGCCTTCCCGCTTTTCTGAAAACCTTGACACCAGACTACTCTCCTTTACCAAGAAATTTTGATTGCCCTGGGAGTTCAAAATCTCATATCTATCAGTGCTGCGGCGATGCAGCTGCCCTCTCTTTAATTTAAAGATTTGATCAAAGATTGTTCGCTAATGGCTTTTAAAAGATCAAAACAGAACTGTTGGTATTGCCTATAGATCAGCAAAGCTATACATACACAACCAGTAATACAGCAAACATATTTGTAATATTCAATTGTTAAGTAATTAGACTCACCAATTATTTGAGTTTTAGCCAGAAGGTCATATATGTTCCAAACAGAATAGGCCCAGAGGATTTTGTAACAGATCAAAAAAAAAAACTTAGACACATTAACTCTAACAAGTTAGAGGAAGAAGAGATGATGAAAATAGCCCAATATACATTGTAAATCTGTTACCAGGTCTGAGGCAATTCAGACCTGAAGGTGCTATTTTAGAGAGAGGCCAATTAATGAAGAATATAATGTTATTCTGAGGTTTCACCAATACGCATCAAAAGATCACACCTATTATTTTCCGAGAGCTGAATGAAGAGGTTCATATTTTTGCTCATCACTGTGTATATGATTGCATGTATAGAGACAGGCGATAAAGATAATGTCTACTGTTTGCAGTCTGTCATTAAAACATCAATCGAGTGATTAGATATTCAGAAATTACACAGGCTGGTTCCGTTTTGTTGAAGTAAGATGACACATGATGATGACAGCATTGACACAGGAGGGTGATGATGATTTCGCATCGGGGGAAAAAACTACACATTCAAGATCCATGCACTACCTGTTTTTTCATAGGCTACTGGAGTAGTCTCTCTATCTCTCTCTCTCTGTCTCTGAGGAAATCCTGGTTAAACTGACATTTCTGTAACAATAATGACCATTGAGCCTGAATCCTCAGTGCACCCGCATCTGCCTACTGGCCTTTAATGTCCTTGTCCAAGCCAAGTTGGGTGATTTATCACTGCATTATGAGCCATTTGCATGGATGTGAATCTACAAAGAGATTAAAAAGCGCTCACTGCAGACCCTTCCAAACTGCTAGTGACTCCATACACCTTAGGGAAGAGAGACGATTCACGCCAGAGCTTGTACTGGTGGGCTTATCGATCTGTGCCCCTCACCTGTGAACACACCTACATCCACACTGTACCAGATCCCAAGGAGGGCCGATACTGAGATGGTGGTATTAAATAAAACTATATTATTTTTAATTGATTGCATCTTGACATGAAAGCTATCGTCTTGGCCTTTTACATTTCAAGCTTGTTTGTCGGCAGCAGAGAGTGAGGCTCACGTGCCCTGCTTGAAAAAGATCACCCACATCTCCCCTAGACCCGAGAAGAATAGGGGAGCAATGTCCAGCGCTTCCTTCCTCAGTATTCACGCTTGCAGCCTGAGCAAGGCACCTAACACCCCTCAACCGCTCAAAATGTTGCCAGCTCAACCGCCCTGCTGCCTGGAGGTTTGTGGTTGCTGTCTAGCAGTTGAATGCATCACACCTGTGTGTAAAAACATGTGTAGTGAATAAAGGATTCCTCTTCTTCTAATGGTAATGAAACATGTTGAACTATAATCAGGAACCTTTGAGGTTTCAGTGACATTGATTATAATTAAACCACATACCTACAATGAAAACACCTACTGATTCTAAGCGATGGTGAATGTTATGGCAATATGTTGCATTGCTTATCAGCACACAGAAATTCATTGTAGAATGTGACCTTCTGCAGAATATTGGGATTTACAGATGAATTTGCCTCTTTCAGTAAAATATCAACCTCTAAAATTGTGTTCAATGCACTCTACTGATTTTACACATTATGATCAGTTTGCTCATCTTGGGGAGTATTTATTCAGCCTGTGAAAACAGTAATGTAATGTCCTCCATGGCTCTAGAGGAGCTTTATCAGGTCTGAGAAAACAACCCTGGCCCATGTCGTCGGAGTTATCTCAGGTTTGGCTTGGGGACCTCAAATCTATCAAAGAAAGCCTGCATTATAAACATGTTATTAAGATGTGTGGGATATGAGGATCTTTCACCAAGACCCTACCAAGTTGCTTCGATTATGACCCTTGTTAAAATCTCTTTCTCCCTATAAGCTCTCCAAATGTATTGACTTGGAGTAGTAAACTGCTGGATTACCCTCTTTCCCCCACAAAAATTGGGCATGCTGATGCTTGTGCATGAAAATACTGAGGCATCATGCTTACCCATGTGCTTTTTGTTTTGACTCTTTGTCACCTTATGTAACTGTGTCAGACAGATTAAGTCTTGTCTCACTGTGTACCTTTCTCTCTTAGGTGAAACAAATTATGGAGGAGGCAGTAACGAGGAAATTTGTGCATGCTGACAGCAGCCACATCATATCTTTCTGTGGTAAATGTTTGTGTATTAAACATATTGTGACTGCAATGAACACTAAGCCATCTTTCTTGGTCAGGTCCCTCCAAACTTAAGGTGACATGATCCTTGTATTATCTGTCAGTTATACTGTTTAACTTAAGAATGGGTATCATAGGCTGCACAGGAGGCTGCTATAAAGAGGGAGAGATGAGGCAAAGTATAGATTTTTTTTAGAATCTGGTGGCATAATTTTTTTTGTGCATTAGAAAAATGTGGGCTGTTTGTATCTAATTTCAAACATTGTAGCACAGGACATGCTGTATCAAACAGTATAGGTCACAGTACTGGTTACAGCTACATTTCCACGTACAGTACAGAATGATGGCTGACATCACTCTGTGTCAAGCTCTGTCACCTCCTACGAGTTCATCCTCACAGTGTAAAACAGTCCTTTACACTCTGTTCAACTAATGTAAATCCTAACAATTCTTTTCATTGCTATTAGTCATGCCTATTTATATTTAATAAGGTGGATAGAATGGATATGTATTAAAGTAGACTAACACCCTTCAAAGGTGCTGATACTAACCAGGAGTGAGGCATGTGTGATTCACATCCCTCATATCCTAGCAACAGTAGAGACAGTGTTAGACAGATTTAAGCCTATTTCTACTTGTGCCACCTGTGCTTGCTTCTCACCTGTTATTTATTTATTTATTTTTTTGGTTTAAAAAAAAAACTATTAATGCTTGAGGCTTTCAACAAGAGGAAATTATATTGTGCTCATGAGAGAGAAACAAAACCCAAAGCTAAATAAAAAGATTGCCTCTCAAAGAATTAATACATGAACAAAATTGAACAGAATTTAAAAAAAAAAAAAAAAAAACAAGACCAAGTATTTGCTAATTCTCTGTGTTTTTGTATGTAGCTGTAGTGGAGGCCTGCATGCTTCATGGACTGAAGCGCCGTATTGCAGGCCTGCTGTGCAGTAACAAGGTTGCAGCCCTCTTTATGAAGGTGGCAAAAAGCTTCACACCTGCTGAGGAACTCTGCCACAAGGTCCAGGAGCTGGAACAGCTCATCGAAAACAGGTGAAATTTTAAATTCTGCCCACAAGAGGCCAGTGATATAAAATCATCTCATGCATTCTTTCTCTTACAGTATTGTATATCATCCTTTTGTTTTCTACTTTTACGTGCCATATTGCATCCTAATACCCTGCTATCCTATGTATCTCTTCCATTCTAACAACCTGTATTGACATCTCATCTGTCAGGTTTCTCATCTGTTTTTCAGCAAGCAGAACAACTCTTCGCTGAGTAATGACCGCAGTCGGCAGTCTAAGTTGGCCAACCTCCCTCCTCAGGCACTAAAACACTTGTGGATTCGAACTGCACTGATGGAGAAGCTCTTGGACAAGATTGTCCTGTACTTGGTAGAGAACAGCAGGTATTGTTATACATCATTTAATCCATTTATATGTCTCTGGCTTCAGAACACTATCTCCTCCTTTCAGGACCATTATTTTGCCTTAAGCAGTTCTCTACAGATACAGATTCCTTCGTGGATATTAGAAACAACTCAAGGTGTCTAAAACAGTATTTTACCACATGCTCTATTACACACATTGTACAGTCTGTCAACATCCCATATTACTGTTTGTGGTTATTTTACACCTCTCCTTGACAGCTATGATACTTAAACAGGAAGTCAGGTATCATTTTTTAAATCCTAAAGTGTCTCTCATGTTTCCTGCAGTGCCTTCTATGAGAAAGAAGCTATGCTTATGGATCCTGTGGATGGACCAATTCTTGCATCTCTATTGGGTATTTATAAACCCCTTTAATCTGTATAGGGTATGGCTACACTATAACCCTTTGCTATACTAACTTTTACTTCATACAATCAGTGACTCAGAACTTGAAAATATCTGTATTGCTTTAAACTGATTAGCCCTGTTTTGCAGTCGGCCCTTGTGCATTGGAGTACACCAAAGTTAAGACTGCAGACCACTTCTGGACAGACCCGTCTGCGGACGAGCTCGTACAGCGACATCGCATCCATAGCGGCCACTGTCGGCAGGACTCTCCCTCCAGAAGACCTGCCCTGGTTAGACAGTCAAAGACAGTCAGCCATAAACTACTGTATGTAATATGAGATGTGTAATTCTTCTAATGTCATCTTAACTTGTATCAGATCCAGAAGAGACAGTCCAGTGGTAGCATGGATGATCGCCCTCTCATGTGGGTGAGGGAATATGTTGAATCCCTGCACCAGAACTCCAGAGCCACACTTCTGTTTGGAAAGAACAATGTCCTGGTGCAGCCGGTACGTGTATCTCTGCTTTAAGAGAGGGTTGTTCACATTCTGGGGAACTTGGTGTGTCCATTTATTCTCAAGTTATCTAAACAGTATTGCAATCAGACATGCTGTGATAAAAAATATCTTATTTGTATCTGCAGAGAGATGACATGGAGGCCATCCCAGGCTACCTCTCTCTGCATCAAACTGCAGATCTCATGACACTGAAATGGACGCCCAATCAGCTGATGAATGGCAATGTGGGGGAGTTAGATTCTGAGAAAAGGTTAGTTAGATAGAACCCAAACTAATAAGATTTTGTTTTTTACATACTTGACTCAGTGGCTTCCATTCACTCATCTTTCTTACAGCGTTTATTGGGATTATGCGATGACTATTCGTTTGGAAGAGATTGTTTATCTTCACTGTCATCAGCAAGGTACAGTAATACCCCCATATATTACTGTACCCAAAGAAGGAGTTTGAAGAGTTGTTTACCTTGTTAGACATTGTGTTTACCTTTTCAGTGAACAGCGGTGGGACAGTAGTTTTGGTGAGCCAGGATGGGATCCAGAGACCTCCTCTACATTTCCCTAAGGGAGGCCACCTCCTGCAGTTCCTCACCTGCCTGGAGACCGGCCTGCTACCCCACGGACAGCTGGATCCACCACTCTGGAATCAGAGAGGAAAGGTCAGCATGAACAGAGAAAATGTGAAAGAAATGCTTCCTTGGCCTTTTATTTTCAACTCGATATACTGTTTAGAGTTAGTTGTGCTGTCCTAAGCTACAGTGGGCCTTTCCATTTACAGGGAAAGGTTTTCCCTAAACTGCGAAAGAGGAGTCCACATGGCTCATGTGATTCTGTATCAGATAAGGAAGATGATGAAGCAACCGATTATGTGTTTCGGATCCTCTTTCCTGGCAATCAGATGGAGTTCAGTAAGTGTCTTTAATCTTCCTGCTCTGCCTCCCTGCGCTAATCTAATGAAGATCATCAAAGATTACATCTGTGATTACATTACGCTCTTAATACTGATTCACAAGTTAGACAACTTCAGTTTAGATAAATCTGTTTACCCTACAGTACACCTTTCTAATTAATTTCCTCTGTTGTTAAGCTGCTACATTTCTTATCCTTTTCCTGCCTATTTAGTGCCTGTGTGTTCATTTCATATTATAGTCGGAGACTTTGCATGGACATAAAGTTGTTTGTCTACCACATCTCCATCTCCATCCTCTCCTTTGGTTTGTTTTTTCCATGTTTTTTAAAAAGTATTATTATTTTCAACCATGCACGTTTAATCAGAATTTCATCAGTTTTTTTACTTGTATATGATGCTCGTGGTAGCAACAGTAATGATTAGGGGTATTTTGCTGTTTAGTGGCTCTAGAGCTGATGGACCAGGGGGTGAACATGTGGCAACCAACCCCCAGAAAGTCCTCCTGCTCCTCCTGCTCACAAAATGGCTCTTCTGACGGCTCTCTGCCTAATGGCTGTAATCAAGAAAGGTAATTATTTCCCAGGGACAGGCTCAAATCTACATTCAAATTTATCCACTTGACTAATTTTGCCATTTTCTCATTCTACCAGAGCTCCCTTAAAGCTCCTTTGTGACACCATGAAGTACCAGATAATCTCCCGTGCTTTCTATGGATGTGAGTACAAACGACTCTTTGATTAATTTTGAGGATAATTTCATTCAAATTGATGGTTCTTGGTGAAATAATAGCTCTTATCAGTATGAAAACTTTTATCTTTCCTCTCCAGGGCTTGCGTACTGCCGTCATCTGTCAACAGTTCGTACCCACCTTTCTGCTCTGGTGAACACCACTATAGTTGACCCTGATGTGCCCTGTGATGCCAAAGGAGGCCTCTCTGTGGAGGTCTGGGGCAGGTTCCTCAAGGACAGCTCTGTAAGAATCACACCTGAGCAACAGACCATAACATATATATTTGTTACATTCATTGCTGTATTAAATGGCTCTTATTTAATGTGCGATTTCAGTGTGAGTTGATAAATAACAAACTTCTCTGGTTCAGGCCTATGAGGAGAAGGAGATACACAGGCTTGTGTATTTTGGTGGTGTGGCTCCTTCATTACGCAAAGAGGTCTGGCCCTTCCTGTTGGGACACTACCAATTCACCATGACTGAGAAGTCCAGACTGGAGGTATTTCTATATCCTGTTAGACTGTCAAAGTGTTTTAGTGCATGAGATTCACGTACACAGACTTGGATGTGCCACAATCTTTGTTTACATGTTTTCTGTTCCAGATTGATGAGCAGATGCGGGTCATGTACGAGCAGACTATGAAGGAGTGGCAGGGTTGTGAAGCCATTGTCCGTCAGAGGGAGAGAGAGAAACATGCTGAGGCCCTCGCCAGATGTTCATCTGGAGCCAGTGTGGAAAGAGGACCAGTGCAGCGGGATTCCACCATCAGTACAGATGCAAGTTTGATGTTTTTCCATGAAAATGGGCTCCATTATGTAACCACTATCACATCAGACATAACATGAAAGGGAACATTTTATAGTATTATATGCACATTTCCAAGTAACTTGGCTGACAGCTCTGCTATTTGTCTCTTGTGTGATGCTTTTTCCACTCCAGTCATCTATAAGTAGCAGCTCGGATCAACAGAATACCCACTCTCAGAGTGATTCCAGCAGTAGCGTACAGGTAGTACAGTTACTCTATCTCTAGTAATAGATCCGTCCAGTGTTTTTGCATGTTTTAGCCCAGTTGTTTCAATTTGTTTGTAGTCAAGAAGTTCCATTTTCCTTGCTTGAAATAGGTAGTCAATATTGGACAAACATACATTTTGACCTGTTAGAGGTGCTAGAGGAGCCTGAGAGGGGATTACCAAATTAATTAGGATACATCATTTTGGGGCTGTGAGTATCTTCACAGAATTACATGGTAATCTATCCAGTTGATGTTGAGATATTTCCTGTGATGATTGAATGTTGACCTGCAGGTGGTGCTAGAGGAAAGGTCAGGGGACACTGTAGCAACGTAAAGTATATGTGATTTGTAGGTAATGGGCTAACACATGCAAAATGACTGGTGTAATCCTTCAACATTAATCCATATCAGTGCAGTTGGATCCATAACGAATTGCACGTTCACCACTTTCCTTCGGTTACCAGGTATTTGGATCAGTTGAGGCAGTGGATCAGATTGAGTCTGAGCCCAGGGCTGAGGAGGGAGAAGTGGAGCACAGTAGTCCAGTGAAGGACATCACAAATGGCACTGCAGAGTCCACACAGCTTCCCTCCTTGAACCCCACCTCTCCAGGTCCGTCAAACGAACATGTAGCTTCGGAAAACAAGTCTCTTGTAACAGAGCCAGCTGTTGGATCTACAACATCTCAGCCGTCAGCTGAAGCATCAGAAGTCTTAAATGAGAAGATTACAACTGGATCACAGCCAGGGGGGTTGGATGTTATGGACCCAGCAGCCAAGGAAAAGGTCTCAGATATGGAAAAGATGGAGACAGTCCCAGAAAGTGAGTTAGTTGAGGACACTGAAATAAGTAAGTCAAAAGAGACATCTGAGGCTGAAGTAGAAGAAAAATATATAACAATGAATGAGCAATCTAAAGATTTAAAAGGAGTGGACACAAATATGAATATAAGAGCTCCAGAGAACACTAATGTTCTAAAGCTGGAAACAGAGATTCATAATGAATATTTCCAAGCACCTCCACTTGGGCAGACCTTGACTTTTCAAGCACACAAGAGCAAAGATCTGGAAGTGGAGCCATTATGTCCACCCACAGCAGAAAAAGACACTAATCCACCAGTTGAAAAAAAGCCAGAGATTTCAGAAAAAACTGAAACACCTACTGAAAAAAACCCATCACAAATGATCAAGACCAGTGCCACAGAGTCAGAAAGAAAGGAAGCTGAAGCAACAGTTTGTGACTTGGCTGAAACCAAAAAGGACAAAGCTGCAGAAATTCCATTTGACAAACCTGGTTCAAATTCACCAGTCAGACAAGTACTGAATGCTCTTCAGTCAGCGTCCAGAGGGAGCCTTTCATTATCGTCCCACTCTCAGCAGTCTCCAGACACAGCAGATTCAGATGACTCTCCTTCTGCGCTGGAAATGGAGGACATTCCTGTTGGGATAACATGTGTGACCTCTGAGGATATTAAGGCCAGGCCTTTGGCAGTCCTTGCTGCACCGCCCATCTCTCTGGCACAGAGAGAGAAAATGGCGTCCGAGGGCCTTGTCCTAGATCACCATCTGGACACAGCTTGTAACACCAGTCCTGAGGGCACCGACCTGGGCCTTTCTGAAGAGGAGCCTGAGATGGAGAATGTGCTCACTGAAGCAGAGTCTGCAGAGGTGGGAGGAGACACCAAACACGATGAATCCTCAGAGGAACAAACCTATTCTGTAAGCCTTACACATGATAAACAGACATACTTCCTTTTATCATAAACGCATGCTAACTGAATTCACTTTTGTTTTTGCAGCAAGAAACACTGGACATGTACTTGATAAACTTACATCGCATTGACAAAGATGTCAGACGCTGTGACAGAACGTATTGGTACTTCACTCCTGAGAACCTGGAGAAGCTGCGAAATATAATGTGCAGGTAAATATGTTGTAATCTTGTATCTGAGGTTTGTCTCAACTCAAAAGGTGAGACAAATCAACAATATGATAAAACTCTGGTTGTCCTCGTAGTTACGTGTGGCAGCATCTGGATACAGGATACGTCCAGGGCATGTGTGACCTGCTGGCTCCCCTACTGGTTATTCTGGACGATGGCCAGTGAAACTTTTTTTAAGAGCAAACTTTATCATCCAATTTGCAGAAGTGCACATAAAAGGCTAAATGAACCACTTGTTAAAATTGTGTGTGTGTGTGTGTGTGTGCGCTTCCCAGAGGTCATGGCATTTAGCTGCTTCACCGAACTGATGAAGAGGATGAACCAGAATTTTCCTCACGGAGGTGCTATGGACTCTCATTTTGCCAATATGCGTTCTCTTATCCAGGTATGTACTGTACCTATATGTGCACAAAAGGATGCATGCATATTCAAACAAGCTGTAGGCTAATGAAAGCATTTTGTTTTTATACTTGTAGATCCTGGACTCTGAGCTGTTTGAACTGATGCAGCAGAATGGAGACTATACCCACTTCTACTTCTGCTATCGCTGGTTTCTACTGGACTTCAAAAGAGGTGATGGGGAATGCAGGCACCATGATTTTTGCTTGAGTTTGTCACTGAAGTGAACTCAGTGTTTCACACTATGTGATACTGATTGTAATCTGATTGCTGTTTTTCCGAACAGAAATGGTGTATGATGATGTGTTCTCGGTGTGGGAAACAATCTGGGCAGCCAAGCACACCTCCTCTGAGCACTTTGTGCTCTTCATTGCTCTGGCACTTGTGGAGATGTACAGGGACATCATCCTAGAAAATAACATGGACTTCACAGACATTATCAAGTTCTTCAATGGTAAGATGCTACAATATAGTGGAACTGGAAAACAATTACCAGAGCTTATTCAGAATTACACTAGATTGACATACAATTCTAATAATCAATTGAAGCAAAGTAAACCAGTTGGTTATGACACTGCAGCTATGATGATTCAGGGCCATTTCAAAATAGACATTAAAACTTTGACAAAAGGAAATTTTTCTTGTTAAATGCCATTACTTAGTGCAATTACTGTATTTACGTGTCATAAGTTACAATGATTTTCAAATTCTCTTCTCAGAAATGGCAGAGCGACACAACGTCCCCCAGGTCCTGATGATGGCTCGAGACCTGGTCCACAAAGTGCAGACTCTCATTGAAAACAAGTGATGCCCGATGCTGCTGTTTAACTCCCACGGTCCTTTGCGCTACATTGTTTGAAGTTACCGACACAACCACGTAACAGTCATGTATTCAAGAGGAAAGAAATCAGTGTAAATGAGATGCAGTGATTGGTTAAGTGTTAAAAGACAATTGGTCATTAAAACTGCTCATTACTCTAAGATAGTTGTATAACAACTTATCTCCACTTGCTCCTTTCTATATTCAGGAGATGCAAGTATTGCCAGTACATTTATTTTTAAAGCGTTATTGTTCACCTAGTGAATGTACCCTTGTTGAAACTGCTTCAGGATGTTATTTATTTTGCCTTAAACTTAGCTATTCTTTCAGGGATACAGCAACCAAATTCTTCACTGTAGTTATTCTTAAAGGTTCATTTTGTTAAGTTATACCTGCCATACTTATACATCTTGTGATGCACTTGAATATAGTTTCAGTATTATTATTTTGCTGAAATGGTAGCTGCCATGGTTAAACATCTTGTGATACACTTGAATATATTTTCAGTAATAATATCTGGCATTGTTAGATGATTTTGGTTTTGTAAGCATTAGAGGCGCTACCGACCAGGTCGTGGTTGGTTAGTGCCAGGTTGTGTCCAAGTAGCACGTGTGGTCACTGGTTTGCTTCTCAACAGCCATTCTGAGGACCACTCGCTGGCCTTTCTCAGGCTTGGTGGGTCCTCTATCTGTGTTTGCCTCTGGTGCACACAAGCTAGCAGGATATACAGACCGAACCTGTAAACTCTGTGCAGTGCAGCATGATTGCATATAGTTTGCATATACAGTATCGCCATTTCCCCCATTCCCGAAGTACTCACACTGCGTGCTCTTTCTATCTCAGTCCTCCACTATGCATAGATTAAGGTGTGATTCAGCCTGCTTAATTCCAGCTCATTCAAATGGTTAATGCAGATGTTGAGTACATTTTTCTTCCCTTGACTGACAAAATGCTGCTCACGCTGAAGAATTCAGCTGCTGGTTCTCACAACATCAAGACACAACAGTGCTAAAAAGTTCTGCTTCCTTGCAACATTGTAACAGCTGCTGTGATGGTTAATTATGAGCCTGTGGTAAACCCAACGGGGTGTGCAGTGAAGGTATCCTGCTTCCTTTGTACTCTTTCACTTTCCCCCTAAGAAGTTTCATAGTTTCCTGCCTCTGTCTTGCCCTGCAGATCTACGTTGCCTTGTCTTTAACACGCTCTGGTCAGTTCCTTCTGTATGCCAAAACTGGCAGCGAGGTTCTCGATAATTGATGATATTTCCTGGAGTAACTGTGCATTTCTCTTCACTATTACCTCAAAATCTCTGTATTCATATCTGATTAAAAAGGAAGTCTGCTGGCTAACCACTTAACCTTTCATTTGAGGTTGATACTTGCCATTTTTCATAGATCTTCCTCAGTTACATTTTGTGTCCTGTAAAGCTAGTTTTTACCCTCCACCCCCATGGGTTTACCTCTTTGATTTATTCATCTGAAAGGGCAGTCAGGTTGTGCTCAGCCTGCTCAGTTGGATCTGGTGCCCTCCATTTCCTTGGTGGGCTCACCTCTTGGTCCAGATAGTAATGGCCACCAGATTTGCTACTGCCCACCTATGATAGCTATTCAGTGGTATGTAGCCATGGATATAATCTTTTTTTTATGTGTGCAAGTTTTGAGATATACACCACTGAATCTTCTGCCCCCTCACATTATTTAATGGTAGAGAGCAATCCCAATGAAATCCCAGTTAACGTGAATCTGACATCTTTAGCAGATGGACATTTAAAAATCTCAGCAGATAAAAACAACTATCTATGACATTGGTAGACAACAACAGAGATACGTCAGAAAATATATTTCATTGGTGCCACTCACAGTTGCAAAATAGCCAAAGCACACCCATGTTTGGTTCACTGTGGCTTAAATTCCAGTGCTTTGATATCACTGCTAATGTGTCTCCATATGATCTTCAAAAACATGCCTGAGTATTGCTGTTTGTGTATTGCTGTGTTTGTTGTCAGAAGATTTACTGTATACAATGTGTTTAAAAGAAACTGACTTATTGTACAAAAAAAAAACAAGCTAGTACATATTTATTAAATGCAATACAATGTCTGTACAGTATATGGGCTTTATCAGATTATAATGAACAGAAAGACAGAAGTATGTCATTGGGAATAAATATATTTTTATTTTTTTCTGTGTCTTCTCAAATTGTCACCTGGTATACTTAATTTATTGTGTATTAAAAATATTATATTTTGCATCCAATGTGCCTCGTGTATACTTTTCAGAGACACTACACAGTGTAAAAACTGAAAAGCTACAGTCATTTTCAAACTATCTCATATAAAAGTTGTATGTTGTACAAGTTAAACAGGAACTGAGTCAAGTGTTTGGTGGCTACTGTTTGTCTTTCTAATGGGATGTTAATGAAAGAGTTGGAAGACAAAATTCATAGTCCTCAGTCTGCAAAAATGAATTCCAAAGCTGAACCTAATATGAGAGTTCAGCAGAGTTAGATGAATCAAGTGGGTATTTTCCAAAGCTCAAGTCTTTTTTTGTATAAAATGCCCTTCTTATCCCTTCACCACAGCACAGACAGATTGTCTGAGAGAATTTCATTGCTTTACTGTAGCTTTGGCTGTACTTGAAAGTCTTTTTGTTATAGTTTCACTATTCACTGGGCCTGTCAGTAGCAGACAATGCTTCAGATGAAGAGAAAACAGGCTGGACGACCTACATTTCAACCACCTTATCATACATTAAGGTTGAAAAGGCTACATTTCAGGATACACTGTATATTCACATACTGTTATTGGGGGATATTTGACAGCTTACTAGGCAAAAAATCTATGACCTTTATATAAAATTCCAATAAAATCTTTGCTTATTTTAAAATATATTTTTTTTGTGGATGACATTTTGACATGTGGCAGTGAAACGTCACAGGTGTAAATAAATAAATAAAAAAAGATCACTCCTTCAGGCCCTGGTTTTCTGCATGCTTACTGGGACACTTGAATAGAATGGAGTCATTGTTAATGTTACAAGTACCCTGTGCTGTTCCTATTATGGCATGTTAAAATACTTGGTATGAAAAAGGGTAGGTATACAGCAATCACACGTTTTAGACCAAGCTCCAGTATAAGTTCCAATATTCTCTTTGAACCTGTAACCACCCTGTCAAACTTAGGGGTTCTTCCATTTGTTTTGTTCGTACTTTAAAAGGTTTTGTTATACAGTAGACTGAGGTATCCCAAGCAGTGTAGCCTGGTACTTTAAGCATCAATGTCAACATGCCAATTAACTATCTATGATGACTATAAACATGTTTATGGACAAGGAATGAAACTATCACAGTAAAAGTTTGCATTTTATTGGTAAAGAAAAAACAAAAAACAACATTAGAGATGCATACAAATTATAGTCCACCTACAGGCCACCTCGGTCAGAGGTTCACACATCATTTAAAAAAATAATCTGACAGGTGAGGCTCACAGTCAACGTGTCACTAGTCTAAAAGGCTCACTAATTTGACATGTTTTGAGTAAGAGGAGGATATTGATTAGCTTCACAGGTTCTTAAATTGGCAAAAAAAAATAAAAAAATCATACTTAAAGCTGCTGAAATGTGACACACAAAAAGGAAAATTTTGTCAAGAGTTTAAAAAGCGGTATGACCTTTAGCCTGATAGCTGCAAAGCTGCATCATTAGTTTTGGGCAATATAACATATCTTTGTACTGGTTCCTGTCGAAGACATCACAACCCAGGATTTCTTTATAAAAGAAATCTCAAATGTTATACAATGAGCAAATACAGTTTTCCTGCCAAAGAAAAAAAACAAAACAAAACATTTTAAGGCTGTGGGAAAGAGCAGGGTGTTCAGGGGATCCTGACCATGGAATGTATATAGCAAAAAGTAACAATGGTGTATCCTACGAGGAGGCCTGGGGTTAAAAAAAATAAAATTAAAAGTAGAATTACAAAACATTTTCCCCAATTCCTCTATAAATGATGGGCCTTTCTACCGATAATGACGCGGCGGTGGGCTATGGTGCTGTGGAGGGTGCCTCCTGGGGGGTGGACTATGGCGTGACATAGCGTGGCGTGGAGGCGACTGGTAGCGCGGAGGGGGTGATCCTCTGTTATGGTAGGGTGGCGAATACCGGCCCCTGGATCTGGAGCGGGAACGCGACCGACCCCAGTTGGGAGTGCCCCTTTCCTCATAGACACGGATGTAAGCAGTCTCACCCTACCAAAGGAAAAAAAAAAACAAGACATTTGTTTCCTTAACTATTTAAAGGGTAAGAGATAATTAAATCTGATCATTACTGGCGCTCACCTGATGCGAACGGAACTCAGTCCGATCCAGTCTGCGTAAAGCGTACTCCATGTCCTCTCTACGGAGAAATTCCACCACACCCTCTCCGTCTCGCTGCACATCTGCAAAACAAACATCTCCTGCCTCACGCATATGATCCTTCAGATCCTGCCAGCTCCCAGTTGGTGGTAACCCTGAAATGGGAAAAAGACAAATGTGATGGGGACAGAAGTTTCTCCCTTGCTTTAATTTACCTGGTATTTTTAACTTTAAATCATTGTAGGGACACACAGCAACTGAAATATAAAAGCTAGATGGAAAATAGATGGAAAAAAGCTTGGGTTTTAATATAAATTTACATGGGTATATTTTCTTATGAATTATTCAGCACCAGGATAATGTCATAATACTCTATGGTTAGACTACAATCATCATTGACTGACAAATCATATTTTTCTATCAGTTAGGAATGTTGCATGGCAATAACAACTACTGTTCCTCCTTGCCTCATGGGCTGTTGTCAGAGTGAACTGTTCACCAATTGATAGATTAAAAATGCTAAACTGAATTCACACAGAGACAAAGATGTAAGTGCTACAAAGCTTTAAAATGTCCATCTTTTTTAATTACTGTTATAGACAACTGAATTTCAAGCTATGTGATTGGCTGCTACTTATGACAGCGCTTTCTGGGAATTTTAGTATTCTTACCTCACAAAGTACTTATGTACATGGTCTTTAATCATTGACATTTTTCCTCCAGTGCAGTTATTCATTGTTAAACTCAGAGTTTAAAGTCAAATACTGAGTTGGAAACGCTCAATGGACAACCACCTTAATTGTCGCTAGGAACAATTAACATTCATTTTACTTTTGTACCTCTCAGGTATAATTCTAAACACTTTGCCAATCAATATTCACAAGCTCCTATGTGTAGTACTGATTTTCACTGATGGTTAAGGAAGTCTTACCCTTGCAGATAGAAGAAGTAGTAACTATAAAACAATTTTATTGAAATTGTTGGGTGAACCCCAATATTTTCATACCAGAACCCCACTGTGTTATACTTATACATGAAATCTGCTCTAGTATGACTGGTCAAGTCAGGCAACTGTATCTAAAACCTTATGGGGTTTGATAAGCAGTCCAATTCTTACAGCTTTTACAAACATGCTTGTATAAACATAAGATAAATATATAAACACAACAAATAATGATATACAATGACAAAATGACACCTACCAGTCACTATAGTTGGTGTTTGGGATTACACAGCCAACATGACCGGTTTCAGTTTACCGATTTGTTTTTCATGACTTAAGGAGCTGATTTGACCTCATCCTCTTAGTCCTTTTGACCTCCAGTCCGCCATGATAGAGAGAAACGTATCTGCCTAGGACTCATGATGTCCTCTACTAGTCCCCTTGTCCTCCAGTCCGCCATGAGAGAGAGAAATATATCTGCCTACGACTCATGACGTCCTCTACTAGTTGTCCTCCAATCCGCCATGAGAGAGTGAGAGAAACGAATCTGCCTACGACTCATGACGTCCTCTACTAGGGCCCCTTGTCCTCCAATCCGCCATGAGAGAGAGAGAGAGAGAAACATATCTGCCTACGACTCTTGCGTCCACCTTCCTACCAGTCCCCTTGACTTCCAGGTCGCAGTGAAAGAGAGATAAATACTAACTGGCTATGACTCATGACGTCCACCTACCAGTCACTATGACGCGGAATTCAGATCTTCGAGTTGGGGGTCCAAACCTTCCCCTTGGTCCTCCTCCACCACCTCCCATAGGACCAAATTTAGCACCAGTTGATCGCGGATACTCAACACGCAGCTTGGAGTCTCCATATCCATATCCATTCCTTCCATAGACAGCATCATCTGCATCCCTAAGAGAAGAGAGCAAAGAACTCAAAGTACGCCTGTTTCACTAGCGGACATTGACCTGGAAATGTCGTCTCTATCCATTCCCTGCTGGCAGTCACTGGAGACGATATTATACCACAGAATTTAAGGTATCCAACAAAGGGAATTTGATTCGCCATCCCAAAAACTCACCGTGGGTCTTCAAATCGGACGAAGGCAAAAGGGATAGTGCCTCTATTGTTCTTCAATTCAATATCACGTATTTTTCCATATTTGTAGAAGAGATCCTCAATGTCTCTCTCCTGGACATCCACGGGAAGATTCCCCACATAGATCCGGCCATCTGACATGCTGGTTGATTTGAGTGGCACTGCTGACACAGAATGGGGGCACCTGCAGACTTTAAGATCACTTCGTGTTTTCACAAATAGCTGTGGAAGTGGTCCTTATCCTAATGCTAGTCCAAATCCAAAACTTAGTCCATCCGCTTCCAATTTCTTAATTTAGACAAAAACAAAACTCTAAACCAGGGATGCAGCCATCAAAGTAGTAAATGATGAGATCAAGACAAACGGCAGAGGACCTCGGATCCAAGCCTGAAAACTTTAAAACACAGGGTAATGAATGTCCAACAACCTTGAAAAATAGTTACAGTATTATTCTTATAAGCATAATATGGAGAAAGTCTACTGGAACACCTGCTTTAATACACACTGCATTTGCACACATGCCTGAGCGAATGATTCACATCATTTTCATACTGGTTAAACCAGTCTGCAACCTCTTGTGCCCTACACTGAAGCATCTGCATTATAGCTCTACCCATACTGGATTTAACTGACTTGACTGATGTATCAGCCTTGCTTTAATTTGCATTTGATAAGGCACTGTGTCCACTTATTTAAGTTTATCCTTTAATTTGTCATCTGTGTATGATAACTGAAATATCTATCAGTATTTACCAAGGTAATTCTAAGACACATATAAGCCTGTTAGTGAAAGTTAAAACTGTAATAACACCAAGCAACAAGCAACAAGCAACTTTAATCAACACATCTCTCATAATGTCCCCAACAAATAAACATTTTAACTTTAAACATCATATTTATTTTTTTTATTGAACTGTACTATTTGGAGATATTAGTACTCGTTGTACATAATATTAGTACCAACTATCTAATTTTATAAGTAACCATGTTGACATTCAAAAATATTTCTCTTGCATAATCTTAAATATCTATATGTGTCTGGACTTGGTGAGATGGTGAAACTTGCGTATAAAGCAGCTGGTAAACCGACCAAACCTGTTTGCTACCTGCCAGCTGAAAACTGATGTTGGCAGATTTATTTATTTATTTACTTCATTATTAATATTAATTATGAGGCTGCAAATGAAGGTGGTCGCCAAGCATTCACCTTTTGCCGTAGCCCAGGGTTAAACTAGCCCCCAGCTGCCCAGCTATCGTTAGCTGCCGTCGGTTATTTACGATGGGTTGCTTAGTATACAAGCGGTTTCTCTAACACACATCTTTGGTAAGCCACAGTGCACCAGAAAACAATTTAACGGGGTCATTCAGCTTGATATTAGCGGCTTAAACGTGAACGCCAACCAGAGACCATGTTATTCACTCCAGCCATAACGATACCCCTTCAGTCTCTTTGTTGATAATGTAAGGTCAGCTAGTCGTGCTAATGAGCGTCTATTTCGGCTAAAATGCACCAATATTTCTCACACTCGAATATTCTAGCAATCAGTTGATAATGGAATGTACATTAAATGAGTGCAGTGAATAACACCAAAATAAAAAAAAAAGAGCAATTACCTTTCAAAGCAAGTACAGGCGCCTTTTTATAAATTTAACGCTACCGATTAGCACGCTGTGCTACTTCCGTGTTAGTTAGCAACATTAGCAAGCAGCTCGGTGTGTTCTTCTACTTCGCATTTCCGGCAGACCGTAGTGTCCATTACTTCTTTGCTGCCTCCCGCCGGGAAGATGCTGCAAAACAACTAGGTTTTGACATTTGAATATCTTCCATCTGTTCTGGTTGCTTTTCTCTGCGAGTTTCAGGGATGAGCTCTCTAGATGGGTTGTTACGCAACCCTAATACTATCTTGAAGTCACTGGCACTGTTTATCTCTTTTTTATTTGTGTGACTGTTAGATATGCTTTGATAAGGAAACAAACTGGAGTTGCATTGCCTAATTTCTATATACAAGCAGGTTTAGCGATATTGTAAGCTATTCTGATTTTAAAAAAAAAAAAAAAGAGGAAGGAAGATGCTGACGATACACTACATGTGTAACTACTGTGAAGCAGGGAAGTGTCACTTGAATGAAAACCACATGATCATGATATACACATTTTTGGATGCAGAATACAGGGTAACATACTGTGCAAGTTCGATATAGACTAGATATACAGCAGTACAATGCAATTAGCCCTGTAATATACTACCAGTGTGAAAGATGTTCAATTTTGTATGGAGTTGCATTGAATTTTATTGAAAGGTCGAGGTTCAGTAAGAGACAAAATGCCGACCAGATTCTCTACATGTGGACAGTGTGTTACTCTCAGTACGTTCAGGTGGTGTATGAGGACACGCACCAACAGCCATGT
Organism: Lates japonicus; assembly: GCA_033238685.1. Lineage (NCBI taxonomy): Eukaryota > Metazoa > Chordata > Actinopteri > Centropomidae > Lates > Lates japonicus. The sequence continues at coordinate 5,261,489 of BRZM01000021.1, read as the reverse complement.
GTTCCCGCGTGACATAACAACTGAGGCACCGCCCCCCCAACGCGACATGACTTTAAAAGTAACTGCCCAGCGCGCGCATCCCGCGCAACAGTTTAGAGAGGGCACTGTGTGGTGAAGGGAGGGTGTCGTGGCCGGTGCATTGTTGAGCTCAGTAAGAAAGGGAAAGGAAACCATGTCGTACACGAAGTTCATTGCCGCTCTTGTCAGAGCAAACTCGAGAAATGTCGGGAAAATACGCATTTCACCTGCAAGATGTCGATCAACGGTGGCATCCACCAAGAGCCAAGAAGAGAAAGAACAGCAGATGGATGGCTGCCCCGTGGTAGAAACAGTGCCGGTTGAACTCATCAGCGAGAACAAAAATGGTGCAAACACACAGCTGAGTAAAATCCACATTGACTTCGACAACACTCAAGAAGCCTACAAAAGCAAAGGTAACATTGAGCTGCTCCGGAGTCTGCTGGTATTCAAGCTTTGTACAATTGACCTGCTCGTTGACAAGAACAAAGAGGTGAGTTGTTTTTCAACTTTAGATAAGTTACAATAAAGATTCAGTCCTGTTGTCTAATGAATGGGGGGTATGCTATTATAATAACCACTGAATAATAAAAAACTCTCTTGTTCTCGCTTTGTTATCAGTTGATGGATCTGAGTAAGAAACTGTTGGGTCAGTGGATGTTTGAGAAGCTGATGAAGATGACCTTCTATGGTCAGTTTGTGGCGGGGGAAGACCACAACTCCATCAAACCTTTAATTCAGAAGAATCAGGCCTTTGGCGTAGGGGCAGTTTTGGACTACAGTGTTGAAGAGGATTTGACACAAGAGGAGGCAGAGAAGAAGGAAATGGAGTAAGTAATAATAATCAGACAGAGCAGGAGTCATAACAGTGTAGGCTAATTTTTCATTATAGTGCAAGTCCGCACATAATGAAATGATGCATTCATGCTTTAAACCAAGCATAGTTAATCAACATTTCAGCTGTAATATGTGCCAGATGTGCACGACATGAGGAGTCATTTATGAGTTGCATAACATACTATTGAATATTATTAAAAAGGCCACTGACTCCAGTTTATTTGTCCGGCTCAGTATCATGAGAAATGTGTCAACGGGTGTAACTGCGCCACAACAACAAAGGTTCTTGGGAGAAAGAAAAGAGCAGTTCTCTGGGAGAAACTTAAAGAGAGAGAGACACCCCCCTTCCCCCCACCCCCAGTGTAATAGGAGCTGCACATTGGGGAGAGCAATTTCAGGAGTAAAAGAAAATCGTTGCAATGAATAGATTTCCAAAAACGTATAGCTTTATAGCTGTGCTATTATTAAAGTCCAGTTAAGGACTGATAAAGTGTAAATCCACATGTATTACAAAGAGTTATTTAATGGTGAATGGTTGGGAATGGTTAAGTATGTAGACCTACTAGACTTAACTTTAGCCATTGCCTTTACACCAAAGTATTCATGACCATGTTTTTTTAAAGGCCATTGGGCTCTGTGACTGTGGAGTCCGTATTGCAGGGCCCAACAACTCATTTTGACCCCTGAGGAGTTTGAACCAACCTTGATGCAGGTGTACAGAATATGCTGGCAACAGTGAGTCACTGCTCAAAACATACAGGGCTGATATTTGAAGTGTTTGGGCCAACCAGTTCAGTTTAATACTCTTATTGTGAACTTGAGATTTTATAATTCTCTCATCCATGTCCTTAGTACATGTTGTCCCTCTGCAAAACGTCCTTTGGCTCCTTTATTTACATACAGAACATAGTGTATAAAATGTTCCACTGAGCTATACTGCACACTGATAGCAGTTTATTATCTTATCATTTTAAGCAGGGCTTCTGTTAAGGTTCTTATCAAATTTACATGAGTCAGGTGATCCCTGGTATGTTTCCACCACATAAACAGGCTGTAATCCAAACCTGATGTGTTTTATTTATTCTCTAGTAGCAAAACAGTGCTTCTTCCCTATTGGTCGGCTGGGACAAACCCCTCACCTCTGATTGGTTGAGCTGGTTATTCAGCAGGGGGGTGTACCTCATGAAAAGGCTGCCAGCCTTTTAGAGTAATGTGCTGGATCCTTTCATGGATAACACACACCCACCCATATACACGGAAGTGTTATGCAACACCCCGAGGAGGAAATAAGCTTATTTTTATAACTGGGGATTACCTTACAAAGCACGAACATACACATGCTGGACTAAATCCAAGCACATTTTCTGATTTAGATTTCAATTATCTTTTCCAGCACCCTCTTTGAATCCACACAGGGAAAGACTGTTATCTCTATGGAGAAGACAAGCAGTGTTTGTTCTCTGATACGTCTCTCGTGTCACAACGTGTCTAGAAAATGAGGTCATTATAATTCCATGACAACGTCTCTGCTAGACTGGTTTAAAAGTCTTGTAAAAGAAAAACACACACAACATTTTCTCTTTGCTTTTCCATATTTCAAAATCTAATGTCTATAGGTCAGAATAGAAAATCTTTAGACCCTGCTGTGGCAAGGGATGGTGTAATGATGTAATCTGTCTGAAAATGACATAAGAAGTTATTAGATATCAGTGGACTCTGATAGTACGAGAAAGTATGGACGGTAGAATCAGTTTTCCATTTGTTGCATCCCAAAGTAAAATGCTATATGTGGATGCAATGAATAATTTTTACTGCTCTAATGAGACTTTCCCCTTCTTTTTCAGTTCATGTGTTTCTGAAGCAGAGAAAGAAAGTCCAGGTGTGTATATTAAATTTAATGTGGTGAAACCAAGGGGCAAGACCGGCAGTGGCAAGACTAAATGGCTGGTTTGCTTTGATATTTGCTTGCTTTGGCTTGGTGTGAGCGCAACACGAGACTTATGTCAAGTGTCAGGATTGGTATGTCAAGTTATGTAACCACGTGACCAACCTGGAGAGCACTGGTTATATCTGGATCTAGTGGGTTATGAAATGTACAGTCCAGCGGGACCTCACAGGGACAAGAAACTTTGTTGTATCATCCACCTACTGGTGCGCTCTCTGGCCCTATTTCTAAATCTTATGTGATAATAAATGTTAATTTATCAGTAACAACACTGATTCCTCAACACATATTCTCAATATTACTCTTTCTGGCAGTTGTATTAGTGATCAGTTACATGTTTAGACAGACATTTCTGATTATTTTTGAGGATGGCTGCTCAACTAAATAAATAATTAGTAGAACAAAAGATTGGATAGGATTTAAATAATTCTGATGACCGTACAGTCAAGTTGTAGAATAAACTTTCAGTGAGCTCCCAAGAAATGGTCTTTCATCTAAACACAAAAATCTTTTTTACCACGTCAAGCTGCTAATGTAATTTTTTTTTCTCACTCCAGATGCTGATCATCGTGAGAAGAAATATAAGGCTCATCGTCAGTTTGGGGACAGGCGTGGGGGAGTTATCAGTGCTCGCACATATTTTTATGCAGATGAGGCCAAATGTGACAACCAAATGGAGACATTCATAAACTGCATTAAAGCCTCCGGTAAGTAGTAAGGTTTATATTGAAGTAATTAATATGTTAGTTAGAGTATGGCTATTATATAATGACTGTACAAACACAAACACCATTTAAAAAAAAAGGTACATTTGTTATGAATTTCAGGTGGAGCCTCCTCTGATGGATTTTCTGCCATCAAAATGACAGCTCTGGGACGCCCACAGTTCCTTGTGTAAGTTTAACTTAATGTCCCCAAAAGTTATGTGACAGAATTTAGATATAGTTATGAATTGTATTTAGTAGGTAATAACAGTGCTTTCAGATCTAACACTAACAAACAGTGTATTGGCACAAGATCACAATTACAGAGTAATGGGGAAATAAAACATGGGCTTTTTATCTCTTTATGGTTTTGAGTCAGTGCCAATAGATTAGTACAATCATAGATTCACATTATTATGTACAAACTGTAGATGCCTTCAGTGTTATCATTGAAATTATAGTTTGACAAGAAAAGAAAAACTGTCATGTTAAAGAAAGACATTTTTCCTGTGTCAGGTGGTGGATTCACATCGTCAGTGTTGCACTGATGATGTGCCAATTAACAGTGAGCAGGGGATGTAATTTCTCTGAATAAAATACTGATGTGTACAACTAATACCATCACATTATGGGTCTAATGCAGTGTTATAACTTATTCATTTATGTGTGTGAACAGCTCCAGTTTTCAGAAGTCCTGGTTAAATGGAGACAGTTCTTCAACTTCCTCGCAGCTCAACAGGGAAAATCAGAAATGATGGTTTTGGAGCAAAAACTGGAGCTGGAACAGCTCAAGGTGCGTCTAGCCCTCTGCAAATTCTAGAGCAGGTTCAGTCTTGCTCATGCATAACTGCTGTCATCATATCATCTTTAGTTGTCTCCAGTGGTTTCATTTTATGACTTTTAGTGCCACTTAATGCAATATATGTTTTTAATTACTGAAGCATTTCTTTGTAGGAAAGCTTGACTAAGCTGGGTGTTGGAGCCAAGGATGACATTGAAAACTGGTTTACTGGAGAGAAGCTGGGTTTGTCAGGGTAAGAGAGTCACTCATGGAATAATAACAACACAGACATTAAGGGACCTGTGGTTTAGTCTTCTTAGCTAAACTAGCACCAATTATTCTGCAACTTTTAGTGGAATTTTACATATTTTGATATTCATTTTCTCACATCTAAATCCCAGAACAATAGATCTGCTGGACTGGAACAGTTTAATAAACGATACAACAAAAATCTCCAATCTGCTCATGGTGCCAAACCTTGAGGTGAGTCATTGTAATGTAAATATGTGCCCAGAGAGTGCCCAGACTCTGAAAGGGGGGCGGGGGGAGAACTCTGGACTACTTGTGGCTCAATCGGCTCCCTGTTTCTCATGTACACTGTGAGCTGTGCAATTAAAAACAGAGAAGGCCTCAAAATAATCTTCAAAAGGACATCTCTCCAGAAGTGATACAGCAAAACATATGCTCATTTCTGTGGATCTTTTTCCACTTTAAAGGGAAGAAATGCGTGTCATGTCATGACCTGTACATTTTGGATTTTTGCAGTGCTGATATGAGTTGATATGTTAACGGAGCCACTGGCAGCAAGGACGGAAACTTTTGCTTTCAGTTTGAAGAGGGGTGCAGGACAAATTGGCAGAGGCTCTCACCACAGCCCCACCCACCCAATTTCTGCCATGCCTGTTACTTGCAGATAAAGTTTGTGGATATCTTATGATCTTAAAAAAGAAATGCCACATGATTCAGTGTTTTGTGTGTTGGTTGTGCAGACAGGCCACCTGGAACCTTTGCTGAACAAGTTTACAGCTGAGGAGGAGAGACAGATGAAGAGAATGCTGCAGAGAGTGGACGTTCTGGCCAAGGTGAGGAAACCAAAACAAATATATTTGTATGTAGTAAATAATGATAATAAGGCCATGTTTCGCTGATTTCCCTTGTGCACATTGAGGAGTGTCACTTGCGTGTATAAAACCATTTAAACTGTAAATAATCTTTGTGTGCTCCAGCATGCTTTAGAGAATGGGGTAAGGCTAATGGTGGATGCCGAGCAGACATACTTCCAGCCAGCAATTAGTCGACTGACCCTGGAAATGCAGAGGAAATTCAACAAAGAAAAGCCAATCATTTTCAACACCTACCAGTGTTACCTCAAGGTGAGACTACAGTTCCCTCATGACAGCTTGTGACAATTTTCACCACTGATTCTTTAAAGCTGCAGTTCTCTTTGTGTAATAAATTATCACATCCTTTTGTGTGTGGTTTTTCTTTTCAACAATTCAATGCTTTTTTAAGGAAGCCTACGACAATGTAACTGTGGATGTTGAGCTGTCACGACGGGAGGGCTGGTACTTTGGTGCCAAACTGGTCCGTGGAGCCTACATGTACCAAGAGAGAGCCAGGGCCAAGGAGATTGGCTACGAAGACCCAATAAACCCAGACTATGAGGCCACTAATAGGATGTATCACAAGTAAGTCTTTAATTATTAACAAGGCCCTTTTGTGGATCACCTAGAAAATGTCCGAATCCTGACCATCTGCCGCGTTGTTTGTCCAGGTGTTTGGAGTACGTGTTGGAGGAGATTGAACACAGCAGGAAAGCAAATGTCATGGTTGCATCTCACAATGAGGACACAGTGAAATTCACCCTAGAAAAGTATGTATTTGTACAGATTTTGCTTTAACATACATGAAAGCTTTAAACCTCTCATTCATGAAGGAAAAATCTTAATGCCCAGGATATTGCTCCAAGTGAAACATGTTCTTTATCAACTTTCCAATGGAATTATAGGATTTACAGAAAGCTAACGCCACACCAATGTTGAAATACTACACTCCACCTCTTATTATCTAACAGCCCTTTAACATGCGTGTTTCTGTGTTTTTTCAGGATGAATGAGATGGGCCTTTCACCCACTGAGAATAAAGTTTACTTTGGACAGCTGCTGGGCATGTGTGACCAGATCAGCTTCCCATTAGGTATGTGGTGCTCAGCTTGGTTACTAAAAGTAAACGGTGTGTTACGGAATCACGGAGGCTTACATCACTGAGTCATGTGGCCGTTGAGGTTCCACTGAGCCAGAAACCCTGCAGATGTCAGCTTTTCAATACTTGGCCAGCCTCTGACCTTAGAAATCATCTCTATAATCTGTAGATATCTCGGGAACAAACAACTCCAGTTTCTCAATGTCTTTAACTGTCTATCACCAAATGTTATGTCAGTTTGATTTATCAGGGACGCTCAATATCACTCTAAAAATATATATATATCACCACTCAGTATTGTTTAACACTTGGTAGATGTACATGGTGTATCTTATGGAGCATAAAACAATAATCAGATCCTATGTGTGTCTTTGAGGTGAAACTAGTTAGCCAGCCAGATTATTTTTGGATATCATGTGAGGGCTAAACAGGAGCTGTGTCTTGCAACTGAGAGACAGAGCACTGATAACTGACAACACTGAACTTTGATTTCTAAAAATGTGCTGTTTTTAAAAAAATGGTGTAATGATCTGGTGATTAGAGGAGAGGTTTATTGGAGATGAACAGGTTAACGCAGTAGCAGACGTAATCTTTCTTCGATTAGCAAAACTTACAAGTTACTTTGACCTTGTCTTATCACTTATCACTGATCACTAATCCAATATTTATTCACCATAAATTCAGTTTTGAATAAAACCATTTTATTAACAGGTTTTTTTCCTCCAACTTGCTTTTTAGCACAGTTATAATGTATATCTACCTTGTTAACTATATGAGCTGTCATCAGTTAAATGACTTCATTAAGAAAAGTAATTGAGTGTGCTTTGTACTGTAATTGTTCTGACTATTTCTCTGCTGCATCCACATTTGAATGCTGTTAATAGACATTACATACAAAGTCATGACATGGAATGCACACACGGTGGAGGTAATGAGTATTGTTTTAACACTTGTTCCATTGCTCTGTGTTAAAAACAGGTCAAGCAGGTTTCCCAGTCTACAAGTACGTCCCATATGGCCCAGTCAACGAGGTCATTCCATATCTGTCTCGTCGTGCTCAAGAAAACCGCGGCTTCATGAAGGGATCCCAGAGAGAGCGCAGCCTCTTGTGGAAGGAGCTGAAACGCAGGATGCTGGGTGGTCAGATTTTCTACAAGCCTGTCTACTGAGTCACAGGACCACAACATGCCAACTGGAGTATCTTTGTAAGCATTCCACCACCAACTGTACCACTACCTGCTAACTGCTGTTAGTAGAGGAAGATTAATGGCCTTCCTTTTCTTGCCACGCTGCATAGTATTGAAGAAAGTCTTACAGTTTTACTCACAGGTATTTAAAGCGCAGATTATGATAGGGATTTGTTTTGCTTTGTAGTGATACACATGCTGCCGCTTTAAGAAGTGATCATTTGCCTCTAAATCAGCGTCAGTTTATTTAAGCTAAAATTGGCCGTGGTAATCCTCAGAATCAATTCTGCCAAAATATAAATTTGCTCATTTGCTTAAGAGCTTTTGCAAATGTTTATGACTCGAAACATGTATCCTTCCTTCTTCTTCAGTAAAGGCTGAGAAAAGTATATTGTGTTTATATGGCTACCAAAGGTGGCTTACTTGTATATAAAAAGCTGTCACATGCTTTTTAAAATGGTGAAAGACAATCTTTGTATGTTTTGTTCAGTGCTAAGATTATTTTTATTTAGCTGTCACTGTGCCTAATGACTTTCCACAAGATTAACTGGAAGCAGTCTGCTACTGTACAACTTGGTTTTGTTGTTACTGCACACTCCTCCAGTGGGATTGTAAATTATTTAAACTTGTTTATTGCTGATATTATGTGTCATTGTATTAACCAGCTTTAATAAGTCATTTGTTGATTATTGTGCAGCATAGAGAATCACATAAAAAAGGCTTATGTTTAGGTTTATATTCATATGTCTGGTTTTAAGTCATAACATGCTGTCCATCAAAGTATAAACAATAAGAGCATCATCAAAAATCAGATTATCCTCTCTTTGACTGCACATATTAATGTCCCAGAGGCAAAGAATGCATAAAATGTAAACTGCACTCTGGATTTGTGCAAGAAAGCCAACTACCTCTTCCTTGGGAGTGATTGTTTGCAGTATGAAACCTTCATTTTGATTCTAATAGATCCTTTTATTGTCTACGGAGCCAAAAGTAGTATCTCGTGCCTTCAGTTTTCTCTGAAGTTGAGAACAGTTTTCTCTGAAGTTGAGCACATCTTGACAACTGATCTTTAAAGCAGTATTCCGGATACTATTACGCCCTGCCCTCCAAAATGTTACAAGGACGTACTGTGATTACTGCTGTGATTTTTCAAGGAAAACTGCACCCAAGTTCTCTAAGAACACCTGCACCGTTGCATAAGTTACATGGAAGGAGAGAACTGCCTGTCGCTTCAGTTTGTTATTTTAGAGAGGAGTCATGGACTGGCTGTGTCAGTGTCTTTGGTTTCGACACTGCCTACAGCCTTTCAGTTGTTTGTGAGTTGTGCTGTCTGGTGTAGTTCTCTGAAAGACTGTTGAAAAATTTTGAAACTGTAAACTAAACTAAAAGTAAAAGTTAATCATCTTGAATGACGTTGGTCTGCACTGCAGTTGATGTCTAACTTGAACACAGTGACGCTGTCAAAGCATTTTGAATGGTTATATTTTACACTACAGTAGTGTATACATGAAAATTTGATATTTAATCATAATAAAGGAAAAACACCAGTCCCATAATACCTCCACACTATTACATACATGAAGTTTGTTAACCAAGCATTTCATTTTGGTTTGGATTTATTTTTATGCAGTGGCTTTGAGGTTTTTCACCTTTCTGTCTGGTTTTCATAACCTCTGATGTCAATGTCATAATTCTAACACAATACCAACGATGATTATTTTCTTTTTAAGTTTATTGTTTTATGGTCCATTAACAAGCTGTCTTTATTGGCCTGTAGGGTTGATGTGTACAATAACTAGTCTGAGTGGTTTAAGCATCTGTCTTAACGTGGAGAGTTGATTTTAGGATATCTTGTTAACCTAGTATCATTTCATGTTTTTGATTTGAAATGTTTTCATGTTTTCATTCTTTGATGTTTTTCATCATTCTTTGTTTGGTTTTCTCATGACTGCTATAACAGTATATGCCATTTTTTTGTACAATTGTAAAATCTATACAATTATTGATTAAAACAGTAAAAAACAAAAGAGACTGAGTTATGTTTACTATTGAACAATACTGAAATACAAACATCTGTAAAGTTTCTTAGATGCATGAGGAGGATTTATGGAGCTAGAGACTCAAAGGTTCCACATCATGACTGACATAATATTATAAGACAGTCTGTTACCGCTTTTAAGTTAACCAAACTCCAGTTTCTTCCACTGTAGGCAGCCCTGACTATAGAAACCCCAGACTGGATAGATGCAAACCTGCTCTCATCTCATAGTGACATATCTGGTTATGCTCTTTGACGTATTCTGATGTCAATCGCAACAACTGTGGCCTTTGCCAAACAGGGGCCAGTGAGCGCCCTATGCTAGATCGATGTGAATCAAAGATGATTCAGCTGCAGCCAAAGTCAACAGCAGCAGCAGCTGAGGCAACACCTGCGTCCAGGTATCTGGAGACCAAAGAAAAACATGGAACCAGCCCCACAACACAACACGCAGCTGGGTGGAGACCAGGCAGACCCTGCTAGGTGTGCTCTTAGGTGTATTTACATTTACATTTAACATTTTTGATGGGAAACACAACCCTTAAATAAAGTCTATCAGTCTATACAGGTAGATGTTATATACAGCATTATTAAGACATCTTTATTGTACATTGCACTGTTTGTTTTATGGTATTGCTATTATTGTACTTCATACATCAACTATATATTATACATATGAAACCAGCCCATAGTTGTTTCTGTTCTCGGACAAACTTCAACACACTCTACCCTACTTTAGGCGACTCTGGTATGACTGGACCAGCAAGTTCTCATAAACAATAAACAAAAAGGATATTTATTTATGTATATCTGCTTTCTCTGAGTTTCTGCTGGGGTTGCTGCTGGTTAAATGTGAGCAAACAAAATGACACTTACAAAAAGAGGTTTTTGGAAGTGTCATCCCAATAAATAAACCTTACACTGCTAAAATAGATGCATTTTGCGGGAAATATTGGCTACTTGGTTAGATAGGGGAGAGTGACAAGAGTTGTCGCCCATATACCAACACACCTTTACTTTTTGGAGCCAGAAGAAGGGTTTACTCCACTGTCTCCTGGTTTTAGATCAGAGGCAAGTCCTCTTCAGCTGTTATATAAATATATAATAGTGAAGATCTAGGTCTATATACTTTTATAATTCAATAATAGCACAATATCAGTTATAGTTTTTTTTACAGTGGCCTCATTTTAGTACCAATTCTGAATACATAAAGAAAATGAATTACTACATACTTAAGTATACTTTGAGGCCTATTTGATATTTTTAAAGCTGATTTTTTTGTACTACAAATCTGTTAGAACAGTTATGTAGGCTTGTGCCATGCAGCAGGTGCCTAAACCAGTTCAGACCCTGTGGGAGGGGAATTCACATCTGATTTCTTTGAACCCTCACAGCCAATGAGACATGACTTCAGAGCATGTGTACAGTTTAACAATAGAGTTTTTTTTTCACCTTGCAGAAAACCCTTGCCTAAACACTACCTGCTAATGCTGCGTCTGAAGGTAAAGAAAGCTCTCCTCTTCTATTTCTTCCACACATGCTTCCACAGGTGTATTGTTCTTTGATTTATTCTTTGATTTACTCTGGCTCTACGACAGAGTGACACAAAATGTAACAAAAGTTAAACTACTCATATGACTGTCAGTCTCAGAGGTAAGAAGTCAGACCAGGTATGCATGTACCTTTTCACATCACACCACCTATCTGAATTTCTCTGAATTGCTTCTTTTATAAAGTTTAAGTGACTATCTGTCCAGTTTTCCATTTTTATTGTAACTTTTTTTTTCCTAGAGAGAACATTGTGCTGTTACAAGATGCTTTTTTTTAATGTTAGTGGCTCTTTCCCCTTTCTGTCCCTGCTCTTTGTTGTAAGCGGATTAAGAACCATAAACATGTTTAAAGTGTAAACATGGGGGCTCTGCGTTTTATTTGACGGAAAGAATGATTGAGCAGTTTTCTTGCATATCTGTATTATCTGATAGCTTATTAGATCTTCTTTTAACCTCTTCTTTTTAGTGGTGATAAATACTACGGGTGACATTCAATTTAAATAAGTCAAGCTTTTCTTTCTGTAAATACATAATAATTACTGTTTAGAGGGATGAGATGAGGTAAGGGGGTAATTAGTTGCCCTGTGTGTAAAAATTGCCGCAGGGCACTAAGGCTGTTTATGATTTTCATGCTGGCTGCTGATTGGCTCTGTAAGAACAACAGTTACACAGCAGAATCCAACAAGACGCGTATATGTATTTTCCTCTTTGTCTGTAGAGGAAATATGGATGTGAAACATGCATACATGTGCATGTGCAAAGTAAATGTTATTGTGTGTGGATGTTTATCAGTATCTGTGTGCATGTGTATGTATATACTGTACATGCATGCATGTGTGTAAATATGGATATGTGTGTATAGTGTTATAGTAAATGCGAGCCGTACGTGTATACATGGAGTGTTTGTGTGGATATGATAATGTACTGTTTGTCCTATATTGCACCCTTAGGTGTAACAGTCACGCTTAAGTTATGATGGGAAGCCTTTCTTCTCACTTTATTCTAATATGTTGTTTTGTATTGTTAAATAGTTTCTTCAGGTGTACTGGTATGAATCCCTCTGACATTATGTAATTTAATTTTCTATACACATATACTCTTTAATTTCACTTTCAGGTGCCTCCTTTGGGTTTTAGTAATGTCTGGCAAAAAAGGAATTAAGTGCACACCTGTAGTACGAGGGCTGATACTCTGGGTTTTACTGACCAACATCGTACTGGTTCTCTACTGCTTCAACCCAACTCAAGTGATGATCAGGTAAACATTCAAAAGAAAAGCATTGTTTTAGTCAGATAAGAATGTAGATACATACCCATGTGCTTTATTTACAGGGGCCCCCAGGAGGACACGTGTCCTCTCAGCATGGCAGGATTGTTGAAGAACAATGTGACCACCCCCTCTGAAAGCACCAAATCCCAGTCAGAAGGGTGCACCCCCACAGTCAACATCATGTTCATGAAGACCCATAAAACTGCTAGTAGCACTATACTCAACATTCTGTTCAGATTTGGAGAAAAGCACAAGCTTAAATTTGCTTTCCCTGATGGACGCAATGACTTCTTCTACCCATCGCCTTTCCTCTGCTCCCGGGTGAAGGGCTACAGGCCTGGAGAGTGTTTCAATATTGTTTGTAACCACATGCGTTTTGATCACCAAGAAGTGGCCAAGCTCTTGCCTCCGGATGCTGTGTACATCACCATCTTGCGTGACCCAGTGGATCTCTTTGAGTCGTCCTTTCATTATTATCACAAAGCAGTTCCTCTCACGTGGCGGATCGATGGAGAGAATAAACTGGTGGAGTTTCTAAGCAATCCTCGGACCTTCTACAGCCCAGAGGCCTACAACTCATTCTATCTTAAAAATCTGCTCTTTTTTGACTTTGGCCTCGATAACGATGTCGAAGCTGATGATCCTCGTGTAATGAGCCATATTCATAACTTATCGAAACACTTCGATCTGGTCCTCATAGCAGAATATTTTGAAGAGTCTCTCATCCTGCTTAAGGACAAACTCTGTTGGACCATGGAGGACATTATATATTTTAAGCTAAATGCTCGCAAGAGCTCATCTGTTTCTCAACTGACTCCCGAGTTAAGAGCCAAAGCTCTGGAGTGGAACGGGGCTGACTGGAGGCTCTATCAGCACTTTAATGCTACCTTCTGGGCCAGAGTAGAGGCCTACGGGAGAGAAAGAATGAAACAGGAGGTAAATGAGCTGAGGAGAAGAAATGCAGAGATGAAGGCCATCTGTATCGAGGGTGGAAGTGCAGTCGAGGCCCAAAAGATTCAGAACAGACGTTTCGTGCCCTGGCAGCCCGTTGGAGAGTCTTCTATCCTGGGGTACAACATGAAGAAAGACACTGATCCCAAATTCAGGACAATTTGTGAAAAAATGCTCACACCTGAAATACAGTACTTATCAGAATTGGGTGTAAGCCTGTGGCTTACCCGATTATGGGGTTGGTTTAAAGATACTGTTTTTACAGTTTGACTTGGATTAAAATACTTTATAAACTTAAATACAGCGATAGAATTCCTGCAACATGTATATATGATGCCTATTTATAACAAGTGTTTCCCTCTCATTTTAGTACATTTTGCAAGTTTTCTTTTGAGTGATATTATATGTTCATATTACAGAGAAGCTGAACTCCTCTTTAGAAGCACATTCAGGAAATTCTCATCACTCCCAAATAGGCCTACAGATGGGTCACAGTTATCTTAGATACTTCCACTCATCATCTATAGGTCCAGGCTTAAAGTATGAACAGGAATATACCTCTATGTTGTACCTAAATCAGTCAAATTCTACTCACTTCCTTGTTAAGATTTACATATTCAATACCTAAGAATGTTACAAGGGATGTAGTTTTCTGTCGTGGGCTCAGGTGCTAATTTTTTGTTCATTCAAAATGGTGTGTGACAGCTGCCACTGAGCCACCAGTTTTAGCTTTTTTGTTGCTGAGAGTACCCTTCGTGTTATTCAAAGGGACAGGAAGTGTTAGAGTGCCATCTAAAGGCCTGACACTCAAGAGCAGCTGTTTGTGATGCATTTGAATGGTTGTGGCCTTGTCTGACCCTGTTCTGCTGGTTTACATAAGACGTCTTCATCAATCACAGTAATAACACAGCTGACAGTAGCTTCACTGATACGTCCACCCTAAACTAAAAATATCCTTACATTGGATAAAGTTGAATCCTCAGCATCAGGCTAGGAAAGTTAATCTTTTATGTTGAGTTTCACTGGTTAGTTCTATTTTCATCACAATATCTGACATTTCTTTAAATCCATCTACAAAGGACACATTCTTTCCCTGCAGCATGAAAATATGAGCCCATCCTCTGGGTAAAAATGATTTATGATACAGGTGCTTGAACCTGATACAGAAGACACGTGGTAGCTAATTACAGAGACCTAATGTACAGTATTGTCTGCATGAGACCAATTTACCTTAGTGATAAAATGTGTAAGCTGTGTATTTAGCTCTGAATTCTGCCAGTCCTAGGGGGTCCTTTGTTTTGTAAATGTGTGCAGTTTGTAATTTGTTTTGTAATATGCTATGTAAATGCAAGTTGTAATAAGTATTACTGTATTACTTTTGTTATTTGACATATGTGGACTTTCTCATAAATTGGATAAAAATGCTTGCTATACTACGTGGCATTCAGGTCTCAAAATCAGCCTTTGCGGCATGTAAAACATCCTTTTTGAACACATCGTCTGTCATACAGCACTGCATAATGACTTAGAAGCATCACCAAAATGAGTGTTTTGCAAAGAAATGCCAATTTCTGCCAGCCCACATTGTCATCTGCATCCCTGTTCAATTTCTCTCTAATGTATTGGAATCATTTACCAAATAAGGACAAAGAAGATACATCAAAGCCTAGAGGAACAGCTGTGGTTCTATGACAAGGATAAAAGAATCCATCCACTGTATTTTTTTAAGCTTGCTTCAGTTTTACTAGAAATAACTGTTACGCATAGATACTTTCATATCTCTTTACCAAGATTCGCATTTAATTTGTATATGAAGCGCTTGACACCGTTTCATGTGACATAACATGGCTATGCCTAGTAATGTCAACTTATAAACTCTACTTTAGATGTGTCAGAATAGAACTAATTTCATCAATATCCTTTGACAATGACTGCACATTCATCACACATGCATGGCGAATTATAAATGACAAATCAAAACCATTGCAAGGTCTGTAAGACATTAACATGTTTAATTTAACCATTTACAATCTGGGAGGAGAACGAAGGCGTTACAAATAACAACAGTGGAAAGGGTGGTGGGGGGCGAGACGGCATGAACCATTGCTCCATCTTCATGGTGGTCTGGGCAGTTAATCAGCTCCTTCAGGTCCTCTGGTAGCCGCTGCCAGCCTGGGCATGACTCTGAGCACATTGTCCATGTTGACTGCTGCTTGATTCAGATGTGGAGTCCAGGAAGAATGGATGATGGAAGTGTGACAACAGTTGCACTTCAGCCTCAGATGACCCCGTCCTATTCCTCGTCTTTGTTCTCGTAATTGTGTTTGATGTGTTTCCATAATTTCTACAATAAAACGCAGATTCGAAAAGGTTATTTTCATGGAGTTCAGTTTACTGACGCTAAAAGAACGCAATCGCTCGGCTCAGCTGGGCAAGCTAGCTTAGCTAACATCAACGCCGCTTCGCCCTCTGCTTACAAGGTCAGGATAAGACAAGCATTTAAAAACACCGGCGGACACACTTACCCCGTGATTCATTTGCTCAAAAATCGCGTCGCCACCTTGGTCGAATACTCGTTCAAAGAAGACTGCTCCAACCATGATGGTTATAGCGAAAGTAGACGTTCTCCTGAAGAGCAGATTGTAGACGGATTTTGCCAGCGCCATGTTGGTGAAAGACTGCGCAGGACCGGATGCTGTAGCAACGAACGTCCGCTTCAGGCGGTCGAAGGAATAAAGACCCTGCAGAAATACCGTACGCCAGCGACGTTCAGGATTTTTATTTTGTCTTTCCCAGTGCTGTTGTATTTACTTTGCACAGACTAAAAACCAATAAGGAGGACACCGCTGTTCCACGAATGGTTTGTGCTTTTATGCTGTTTAAGTATGACGTCCGTTTGGGTAACTGTAAGCATGTGAGCTAACTATCCCGATTTAACACCGCCGTGGGCAAATATTTAGGCGTATTATGGGTTGCTACGTTGGGAAGTATCTTACAAGCATCAGACCACTTGTTTATTTGTTCAATGTATTTCCAAACAACTGTCTACCAAGAGATTTGTGGCTGTTTGTATCCTCAGAGTTGAACAGGAAGTCATACCCAGGCATTTTCAAAATAAAAGTTGTTTTAATCGACGCGCCTTCCTTACCAAAACAGGAGATGGCAGCAAACCAATATCAATTGATTTATTTATCAGTTGACAGACGATGCATTGTCAGTGCTTGTCTCTGTTTTATATAATTGTAAATGAAATATCTTTACGTTTTGTTTTGCTGGTTGTATAAAACTCAACAAGGACAGTATTGTTTTCTGTTTAGTCTTTTCAGAGGTTTAAAAGGTGACAGGTTTGAACCCACAACCTTCACCATGGGGAAGAGATACTACTGTGACTACTGTGACAGGTCCTTTCAGGACAACATGCATAACAGGAAAAAACATCTGAATGGTGTTCAGCATCACAGAGCTAAAAAGGCCTGGTTTGACAATTTTCGAGGTGAGACTTGCACTTGTTTCTGTGACCAGCAAGATGAGTGGACATATGATGTTCTTGTCTAAATGTGTGCTTGTTAAACCAGACAGTGATCATATACAGAAAAATACTATTTTTAAGTATAGGAGCACTATTTAAGGTTTACTATTTAAGATGTTAGGCAAGTCTTAAACCTATTTATGTGACTGGGATTGGAGAATTAAGTTATGCCAACTTAGCTGCCCACCTGTTTACAGTGGAAGATTATATTAACAACCATAGAGCCATTGCCATTTCTCTTTTTACAGACACTGCTGCCATTTTATATGATGAACAAACAAAGAAACCCTGTAGGAAGTTTCTCCAAAAAGGTAAACATGCAGTTCAACTATATTTTATACTATATTATATGAAATGCATGTTTGTAAACAACTTTGTTTTGTTTTTTTAGGAATTTGTGATTTTGGCCCAAACTGCAGGTTTTCTCATATGTCTGAAGAGGAGCTGTTTAACCTAAAAAGACAAGTGGAAGGTTTGTATCTATAAATATTTTGCTTATCTAAATCATTCTTGCAAGAAATTGGTTGTATGCAAATCAAGCTAGTGCAAGTTGTCAGGCACATTTGATTGTGTGGATAAATCTGTGTTGAGAGGAGTAACATTTTTCTTGTCCATCAGATGAAAGACAGCACAGAGAGGACTCTCAGGACAGAATTATGCCTGGTCGAAGCGTAGAAGACTGGCTCTCTAGAAGGGAAAAGAAGCGAACTGCCCTCAGTAGCAAAGGGTATCCAAGTTCATTTTTGTTTCAGCGCTCAGTCACACATGGTGTGCATGGCTAATGGTTATTCCTGTTGATTTAGAATTCAGCTGTTCAATTATTTACCTTCTGCAGAGATCTAAAAAATAAGGAAGACAGTGAAGAGGGCCAAACAGACGGTGACATACCTCAACAGCTTCTTTGCATTCCTGACCTTCCACCATCACTTCTACCTCCTCCTCCAGGCGGATGGAACGTCAAAGTGAGCACTGACTGGGGCTGAGAGATATTCACTTAGGTGTTTAAATCACTGTTAAATGGATATGTGACATTAACAGGAGGAAGAATGGTACAGGTACAGTTTCTATGAAGGGATGGTGTCACATATATATTTGAAAGTTTGAAATGAAGTTTTCAGTTGATACTGAAAAGCTTTTTGTAGCCATTTCTCATTTTGAAAATTGGAATTAAGTACTTGATTCTGCATACCAATCGACATATTTTGTAAAGTAAAAGTAATTTATTTTTATTTGCAGATAATCGTTTTTTAAATAATCTATTTAAGTGTCAAGCTTAAGTAGCCAATTTAAAATGAATAAAAGCTTGAATGTCAGAGTGACAGTGTGTTGTTGATTGCTCCACAAATCAGCAGCAGAGTTCTTTACAATGAGACTCCTCTCAGGAGTTACATTTGATGTCATGTAGTCCCAAAAGGAATGGAGGATTGTTGAGCAGATGGAAATCATTTTTTCTCTTTATTTTAAACCTGTGCTGCGTCATCGGGGGAATCACTGATCTCGTGACTTCATTTTATTTCGAACCCAGTCACTGGAAAACACCAGTTTACTTCCTAAATCATGAAGTTTGTTAATACATTTTTATCAACGAGCCTCATGCAGATCACTTGGATTTATGACTAATGTAGTTTTCATTGTCACTGGCTTTTTGAAAACATCAGTTAGATTATTTCCCTCAACTGAGGTTATGCTGAGATGTATATACTTTGAACTTTCCACATTTGTTGCATATGCAATGCAGTGTTTCCAGCAGAATCATCATTAAATTGCTTTAATACACCTGTCTTGGCCAGAACAAGTTCCTGTTCTTTTTCAGTGAAGACACATTCTCAGTCATACCTAAGAACTGAGCTTGATTTTCTTTGTTTGGTCCTGTAATTACCCTCTGCTGTGACACAAACACTCATCCCCCTCTAGCAGTCATTTGTATCCAATAAATCTCAGTCTACTTGTAGACAATCAATAGTCCACATGTTCATTAGGGCAACTTGGAATCCCATCATGCACTCTAAAGCTTATTATGTCTCCCTTGTGCATGATTTGGCCTTTTTAATGGAAACTTCCTTAATTTCACGCAATTGCAACCCGTAGCTATGTGTTTTCTTATCCCATAGCCCAGGTACTTGTGCACACATTACTACATGAAGTGCACTACAATGTAACTCAAAGGAAATGGCCTTTCTTGCTGCAGGCTGTGTGTTGAGCCCTGTTACTAATGTGTCCTTAACATGCCTGACAGTGCACAGAGGGCCATCTCACCACCAGATCCTGACCGTCTCCTTTGCTGATCTGAAATGGTTGAATGAGTAATGAGTTCACTCTTGTTTTCTTGTGTACCCTGACAAGCATCCCAATTCAGATCTGCTCTTCTTTTTTTCATGTTAGCCGTTCTGTACTTGTTAACAGAAAAACAACCACATACTTCATTTTTAATACCTTTGTTTTTATTAGACTACATGCATCTAGACACCACTTACATTAGTGTATAACTGATGCAGTAACCTCTACATGTGCTGTAAGAGTTACAGAAATAAAACAGCGCAGGATATTCTCAATCTAGACATTAAAACTACTGGTAGTTTTAAAGTAGGTCGGTGCAGCAAGTTTTATAACTGGAAGTTAGAGTAACTTTCATCAAGAACAGAAGAGACAGAAACATAATCCAGAAATGCTTATTGGTATTTAGATTACTGATTATTAATTTGAATTCAAAAATACATTTTGCATCAGACTAATTGTCATCAAAAGTGATGATTTTATCAAATTTGATCAGATTTCTCATCTTTCTAAAAGTCTTTCAGACACAGCATGAGAGTGTAGACTTTAATACTTTCAAGTGACAAAGGCACAGAACAGAAGACATTGACAATTCAAATCAAATTTATAACAACAATTAAGACAACCTATCAACAAAGTGCACATAAATCCGCTCATTGAAACACCGTAACATACAGAATAGGACACAATATTTGCTTATATGTCTTAAGACAAGATTTGACACAATAACTATATTTTACATTCACACAAAACCCATACCTTACATGATATGTTCACATGGAGAGGTAATGTGATGTCATATAAGTAGTTAATACATATACAGCTACTATATATGAGATAAAATATAAGTTTTATTGCCAGAATGATTTTCACTGCCTCATACTTTTCCTCTTGCGGTCTAGCTCTGATAAACTTTCAGATAAAAAGAGCAAGAAAAAATATATAGCATTCTGTAAAACTCGTCAAATTTGACAAACATTTGTTAAAGAAAACATTCTGAAAAATTAATTTCAACAAATCAGGATAAGCAATGTAATGAACCTTTATCTGAATGTCCAGTCAAACTGGAAATTATATATCAGAAACCTGATATTTTTTCTTGTATATTTTTGTTTGTTTTTTACAAAACATTATGCTTACATTCATAATAAAATCACATAGATTTAATGTTTCACTTTTCCAAGTAAGAAAATATAACCATGTTATACTTTAAACAATATGTTGTTTTGGTGGTCCATGGAAAAGCCAGAAAACAACGTCTTTATGATATGTTAAATTATTTTTCACAGCATACTGCAAAGTATTTAGTATTTGATATTGTTTGCACATCCACAAAATTCGACATTTACATTGTTTTGTTTTTTTTGCAGTGATCACTTTACAAATTGCATAATTATTTGATTACATACATCAGAATACAAAATTTAATCTCACACATAGAACACACATTTATTTCTAATTCAGTGTACATGCAAGTGTGCCATGTGAGTTGAATATCCCCCATACTCATTTTCCATTAATATTACAGTTAATACCTAGTTTTGTTGAATCTCTAAACATGTTACGGTTGAATTTATTCACAGCTGGTAGCTCGGGTCATACAGCTACTCAAATGTCTTTCACTCTGACTCATTATGACTCATTTTGGTGCCTGTTATAGATGCACAAGTTTGAAATATGCAGCAGCATTTTGCATGTATTAGTGTGAGTTCATTGTTCGCCTCCATTGGCTCTTAAACTGACAGTTGTTCACATTTCAGCTGGGAAAACAGCTGTTTGATTTACAAAGAAATCTCCAGCTGCTCAGACAGGGAAGGCTCACTCTGAGCTTAAAAACAAACCAATTAATTTTTAGAAAACTGTGACATCTTTAGAAATGGACCATGGGATTTTTCAGCAGAGCAGCTGACTGGCGTACACAGCATGTGGTTGAGGGTCACAGCCTGTGTCTTAATGTCTCCAACCCCTCTCTTTTTAGCAGTGCTTTCCAGAGTGTTCCTGTGCTTGTTTACCAGTTTATTCCAATTGTTGGGTTCTTTGTACTTCTCATTGTCATGGTGGAAAAATTTTGGCAATGGACTTTCCTTCTATTCATGTCTTTGCATGTGCCTCTAAGTTTAAGCTGCGCTTGGACTTGGTGAATAATAGCATGATGCTTTGCAAAATATGAAATGGTTGGTAGCATTTTGCTAAAGTAACAAATCAGTGCACCTGACAGATTAACGTGATTTCATGACACCCAGTGTATGTAGTCCTAAATCTCTATATAACTTCACAACAATTTCTCTATGAGTCTACAGACATGCTATTGGCTCTATGAGTCTGTACTCAGGAATAGCAGTGCTAATACTAACATGCTGATGTTTAGCAGGTATAATGGTTACCATGTTCACCATCTTAGAGTTGCACGATAACATGCTAACATTTGTTGCTTAGCACTAAACACAATGTACAGACATGAGAATGTTATTGGTGGTGCAGGTATTTTGTTACAAACTGAAAGTATTGGACAAATTCAAAATTTGACATAGTGATGGCCAGAGATGAAAGGTTTAAGGATCAACAAAGTTCTTACAGTTCATCCTGAGGGGAATATGAATGTCTGTACCGAATTTTACTGCAGTCCATCCAATAGTTGTTGTGATATTTCACCCAAAACCACAAATGTCAACCCCATGGTGATGCCATAGGATTAAAATACTGTGCACCACGAATCTCTGCACATACACACACACACACACAACACATATATTTCAGAGATATTTCAGTCTGGACGAAAGTCGTGTCCCCCTCAGAGCGACTGCATTAGCTTGGCTAAAAAGTTGTCAATATACTGTGATATTCTATTAACAGATTGGTGTAGCCTCCAGGAGTTTTTGTAGCTCAAGAATTCATTAAGTGTTTAGTAGTAGTCTAATCTTGTGTTTTGAATTACTATTTGGCAAGATTTAGATCACAGATGGTGTCGGTTTAGCAAAATCTGTTAAACTGCATGTGAGTTGTACTTCCAGACTGAAAATCTTGGCACACTAAAATAAACAGAGGCTT
Organism: Lates japonicus; assembly: GCA_033238685.1. Lineage (NCBI taxonomy): Eukaryota > Metazoa > Chordata > Actinopteri > Centropomidae > Lates > Lates japonicus. The sequence goes on along the minus strand of BRZM01000021.1, from coordinate 5,239,156 downwards.
TAAAGAGACACATTATGCAGTGCACAGTCATTTGTCCTTATGTTTTTAGCAAGTGATTTAAAACTGCGTAATATGTGGCTCATCAGCACTTTTGTATTGCAATCATCGCTACTATCATTATTGGGTGCATTTCTCAACAACATTGATTGGTTTGATATATTAGACACAGCACAGCTATTACTACAGCACATACTGTACAGTGAAATACCAGATTCTTCTATTGTCTGCTCTCCTTTCTAATTTCTTAGACACCAGAATTTTGAATCAGATATAATGCTGTTTTCGGGTACTAATCAGCCCTTGAAATGTCTTTCTTTCAGTCTCTCTGTTTCACCATGGTATGCTATGGTTAGTGGTTATACAGAACCACTGCATGACATCAATTCATCCATTTTAGAGAGGAGCTGTGATAGCATCATTTTGGTTGTTTAACAAAACCAACAACAGTTAAGTATTTGGGTTAAGGTTTGCTTTTTTTAGTGTCCATCTTTAAATCTCATTGTAATCTTCTGGAAACACAAGTTTACTTCATCCCTCTGCGGAGCATTTGATTCGCTGCAATGAGCATAACACTGATGATGAACGCGATGGCGAAGGCACAAATCAGGCTTTTACGCACACACGTGTGCTTTTCCTGTTGCGTTGGACTTGCTGTGGAAAGATTTAGCAGACAATATTAGCACATCTGAGCATCTTAAGAGAGATTTTTTAAAAATGCCTGAACAACAATGTGTGAGATAAATCTGACATACTGTCAATGTCCACGTGGCAGTCTTGACTGTTCAGGTGACTCTCCTCAGTCATGATGATGTTCTCAATGTCTTTCATAGTGAGGTGGTCGCGGAACGTATCGTAAAGCAGTCTCTTAAGCTCATCCACAGTCAGTTTCTGCATGTCGCACTGGAAAGACAGAAAACACCAAGAACGGTCTAATTAGCAGAGGAAGAACTGCCTCAACGCCCCTCAGTGATGCACATAAGCTGCGGGTCAGCAATAAATATTGGTTGCACTGGGTCACTCCTGGCCATGAATGCTAGTTAGAGAGGGAGAGTATTCGGTGGGCTATTCCATCAAAAACAGCATACATTTTCATTAAAATCAGATAGTGAAATAAATTATTTGATAATGCAACTAAATGCAAGAAATGGAGGTTCTGCATGTGATGTAATTATGAGCATGGTGCAGTCTGTCAAGGCCATTTGGAAATGAAGGTCAGAGAAGCAACTTGGAATAAAACACATAATGTAGTAATAATACTAAAATCACTGTTGTTTACATGACTAAATTTTTGCACCGTCATACTAATTAAAACAGATGGCTCTTCAAAAAAGCCCTCAGGAAAAGTTACTCAAAAGCAGAAAGAGAATGGATTAGACACTGATAAAGGAGGAGGTAAAGACTCGATTGCACTTGATTGATGACAACACATACCTTCCAAAATACTGAATCAAAGTCTGCTCCATGGAATTTATCAGGCATTCCAGCAGAAGAGAGTTTAGGACCAAGCAATGTGACAAACTCCTCAAAGCCAACCTGACCATCTCCTGATGAAACAGACAAAGAAAATTACAAATGTGTCAATGTATAGTTCATTTGCTGGATTATATGCAGTAGTCTGTGCACTCATTAACTTTCTGTCCAAGAGAGAGAGAAAGAATAACGTACCATCTATGTCAAGTCTTTGGATGATAACCTCCAGCTCCACCTCATTGGGCATGTAACCCAGTGAGCGCATGGCCATCCCCAACTCCTGCTTTGAGATGAAGCCATTCCCATCTCGGTCAAATACTTTGAAAGCCTCACGAATCTCTGTTGGAAGAGGGAGGGCAATAATTGAATTAAGAGTGGAGAGGAAGGAACGAAGTATAGAATAAGATTTATCACTTACACTTTCATACAGGGAACAACAGCTGGCTCGGCTGAACATGTTGATTTGAAATATGTGTGTATGCAGTGTTTATATAAAGAATTAAAAGTAGTTTTGAAGTTTATAAAAGTGACAGCTATTCTGATTCATAGCTGCAAAAGTATAATCCCTGCTCCTTAGATGTTTATTTTTTAGAAAGGGGAAACATGACTGAATATTTTAATGTATTTTGTGTTTGAAGGGTGAAAATTGATGGACTAAGAGCAGTTTAAAGCTTTTTTTTTTCTAGTTGCAAATAGTGCAGAGGCGCACAGAGTCCCTTTAAAAAGTCTATAAAATGTCATCAACGGATAAGTCTGGTGTCTGGTGATACTTTTTATTTTCCCATTGTGAATAATTCCCATGAAAGGTCCAAACCAATAATGCTAATTATCCTAGAGTTTAGTTGTAATTATTGACAGTTACAATGTAACTCCTAAAATACCCATTTTATATGATTATAACCTTGTTTTATGACATTGTCATTAATCAGTTCATAGACCAGCCTCCACTGTCACTGTCAAAAGCTCTGACACAGCGTATCAGCACCACAGGTAGAGACAAAGACACTGTAGTTGAATATTTCAGCACCACAAGTAGAGACAGTGTCTGAAATCACTCTATTGTTTATTCACAGGTGTGGTGTCTGTCAAATGTTTTCTGATCTGCTTCAATGTGATACATTGTACTGTGGTGTACATGCCACGGACACTACCTTCTCAGTCTACCAAGGGAAATCTTGAGGGTATACAGTGCATAAATTTTACACTCAGAATTCAAACACCTAAATAAAATGCTGTACAGTAAGTATAGTGCACTACACAGTAAATAGGGAGTGATTTTAGACACTGCAGAATTCATGAGCACCATAGAAGGAGACACAAGTGACCGTAGTTGAATGTCTCAGCACCATGGATAGAGGCAGAGAGACTGTAGTTAAATTTTTTATCACCTTGAGAGAGTCAGAGTTGAATGCTTCAGCAGCATGGACAGAGAATCTATTACGTACAGTTAAGATCATATTTGGACAGTTACATGTTTTTTGTACTTCAGGCTCTGTGCTTCTGCAAATTCAGTCCAAAATACAATAATGAATACAACATTACAGTGCCAGTCTCAGCTTTAATTTGAGTAGGTTTAGAGCAATATTTAAAGAACTGTGTGGGAAATGTATCCCTTTCAACACATAAAGCTCAAATTGCATGGGTTCAAATGTAATGCATTATTTCAGTGTTAATTCATGCACAAAAGTCTCTCAATATGAGGAGTAAAGAGGTGATGTGAGGCTGAAAAAAGCAAAAATCTATCAGAGATATCAACTGTTGGGTATATTCTAAACAGGAAGGTGTGCACAGGAAAAGTAGATGGTAAACAATCTGGCAGATAGAGTAGCGCAAATCTTGAGTATGATTGGAAAATCATTTGCATGGTTAAGAAAAACCCCGCACAGCAAGTTAAGAATGCTCTCCAGATTGTAGGCATACATATTTCTTTGTCAACAATCGAGAAAACTTCATGGCCATAACTTCAGAGGCTTCACCACAAGATGCAACCCCCTGGTAAGACTGGTCAAAACTGAAAGGCCAGATTGCAGTTTGCAAAAACATACAAAAAAGAAACTGGTAGAGTTGTGGAATAAAGTTTTACGGAATAAAACAAAAATCAACCCCTATCAAAATGATGGAAAGTGGAGAATGTGGAGAGAAAGTGGCTTATGACCCAAAACCACCACCTCATCTGTCAAACATGGTGGTGTTTCTGTTATATCTTGGGCGTGTATGGTTGCCACAGGACCTGACACACTGGCATTTATTGATGATTTCACTGCTGACGGAAACAACAGGGTGAATGCAGAGATATACAGGCTGCCAAAGAACTTCTCAGGTTGAGGAGTTGGGGTAATCTTAAATGGCCAAGTCAGTCATCTGATCTCAGTGCAGTTGAGCTGTATTCCACCTGCAGAAGACCAGCCTAAAGGCAGAGAGACCCCACAACAAGTAAGAGCTGGAGTGAAAGCCTGGGAGAGCATCACCAGGGAGGACACAAAGCTAATGACTGCTGATGTCTGTGGGTTAAAGACTTCAGGCAGTCACTCACTGCAAAGGATTTTACACAAAATATTAAATATGTTGTTTTTGTTTGCCTTCATATGTATGTCTCCTATTACTTTTCAACCCCTAAACTTTGGCCACTATGTGGGCTATAGCTCCCACAGTTTTTTTTTTTTTTTAAATATATAATAGACACATGGTACTTTAATGTAATATTTAATTTCAAATTGAATGTAAATATGTAAGTGTATAATACAATGTGAAATTCAGCACCTTTTCCTGACTTGCATTAAAGTAGATAAATGAATGAAAGGTACAGCTCTCTGTGTACATTTAGATGTATTCTATTGTGTTTTAGGTTTATATTTCATACAAAGAAAGGACAGTTTACAAATTATCAAATGTTGGTGTACTCATATGAAGTTACCTGATAATATTATAAAATGTTTTTCTGCTGAGATCATATGGTGCAAATTCCTTGTTTGCTATAGATGTATACCAATAAGCATCTTCAGAGCTAATACCTGTCACCATGGTCGTGACACAATTGGTTGTTACAGACAGCAGTGAGCAGGTCCATGTGTTTATAATTAACTGCATCTTTTGGTAAATAATCCATAAACATTGCCATTTGGCTCCTGTCCTCACCCTGTATCACAGCATGCTGTTTGAAGTTGTAAAAAGAGCAGTTGCACATCAAAGGCTGAACTTCAGTGGTTCTTTTTGATGTAGATCCTCTAATATAGAAGACTCCTCGATGCTTCCTCAGTAGTCACGTTATATAAAATGTTAGATGAAACCAGACAGGTAACAGAACAGGTATAATTTACACACCACTGCAGAAATTGTTTAAATCAATGCATGACCAATGCTAGCCAGTTATATTGGAAGCAGAGAGGGAAGTCATTCTCTGTCATCAAACATCAACATGACTGTCATATCTTCTACCTGAATACTGTGGCTAAACAAAAGTGCTTGTATGAACTTAATTTGAACTTCATATGCATTGGAAGCGTGTGATTTTATCAAGTGTATCTATGATGGAGACAACTAATTTGCATGCAGGTATGCGACTGGGCGAGCACCACGTGTAATTTGCATGGACATGCACTGACCATCCATCTTGTGTACATGAGTGACTGAGAGTGTTTACAAGTGATAGCCCACAGTGGCAGTCTATAGCTCTGAGAGAAAATAGAAGACACTGTTGAGGTGCATAAATTGGGGTCCTTCTGGGCAAGTGACATTGTCTGAACCATACCTTGACATATCAGACACAACATATTTGTCTAAATTACAGCCAGCAGTGCTGCTTGAGTTTTGTTATCTTCCTTCAGCACCACCCTAGATTCAATGTCATGACCTCTGGTGCCAGTGACAAATAATGAATTCACTGAGCCAGCTGGGAAGTGGCTGGACTACTGATTGTTTCGCACCATGAAGAGTAAATATTAAAAAAAAAAAAAAATGCATAGATGCAACCACAACAGGGACACTACCTCTCTGTAATGGAAGAGTTGGTTATAATCTCATATATAATCTACCTGCCGGTTTTAAAAAATTAAATAGAGATAATTTACATTCTTGATGTAGATGATGTGTAAATGTTTAACACTCCATATACTAAATTGTTAATTTCCTATGGTCCCATATATTGAAGTTCACTGATACTGGAATGCAGAGGGTAGACACATAAATCTGAACACCATATGGTGCAATACAGTACGAGTACAACAGCCTTGGAAATCCATCTCTGATACGGACTCAACAAATACTGGTAAAAGTGAGCTTTTAGATGTTAAACAAAATCAGCTTTTGTTCCACTGTGAGTCCTTGATCAGACAATCTAAGTAACCTTGTACTGCTGTGAGGGAGCAAATGCTCAGTTAACTAATGTCAGGGCCAGACCATGAAAATCCTTGTACCGTAAGTAATAACAGGAATTTTAAAAGAAATAAACAAAATCTTATCACATCCCCCACAGCAGCAAGTAATCGTGGTCATGGTATGACTAGACACGTTTAATACTTTTAAGCAAATCTCTGATATTGGTGTGAAATAAGTTATTGGTCAACAACACTGTGACTGTAAAGTTGCTATAAAATATGATCAGTGACTAAGATATTGTGGCACATTAGTCATAAAAAATGAGGTAATGTCATTGACTGTAACAATGAGTCAAACAAAATACGTCATCAGTGCTCAGAGTCAAGTCAAGGATAAAAACATGGATGTGGGTGTGTCCACAATGACAAGTATGCTGTAGCAGAATGAATAGATCAGAAAGAAATTCTTTGGTATATGTGTATAGAGATTAAGGTGATAGGATGACAGAAACAGCATTTTATGGGTCCACTGTTTACAATTAAAAAGGACAGCACATTATCATAAATAGACAGGTCACAAAAGTAATTGTAGGGTCATCTGACAAAAATGGTAAATCATAAAAAGAGCATGGATTGAAATCTAAACTACAAACAAATAGCCAACATCCATTTTGTAAGTATACGCTATGATTAGCCTATTTTTACTCAAGTAACAGAACTGAACAAAGCCCATTCGACTGTCAAAATGCTCCTCAGCAATTCAAAACAAAACACCTGATGTATCCAAGCCAAGTCTGAATTTATTAATACAAGATTTCCCTATAGCAAATAACTTAATTCCTGCTAGAGTATATAACTGAACAACTCAGGCCCTGCCAGATAGAAATCTGATGCTGACAGCACTGTTTATTGAATACTGCTTTATGGATGGTCCAAACAAATGTGCACTGAGTCGTGAGCGTGGCTACCTTTGTCATACATCCACACCAGTAAATAATTTCTTTTTGTTTCTGACTTTACATCCTGGCAACAGGTGCTGCATCATTTTGAAAAGGGGTTCTGGGCACTGCAGAGGAAATATCTCTGTTTTTGTTGCTTTTTACTTAGTGGCACAAGAGTACCTTTGGTTTTGGGGACATGTTTGTTTGTTTGGCCACCAGTTCGTACCACTCTCTCATGGTTCATGGAGGTGATGCCTTCTGGTGTATCCTTTATTACAAATGTTGGAGGTCTGGGCCACTTGAGGCAAAAAGGGGGGAAAGCAAATTACATTATTGAACAGCCTTTGGAGTTTACTGAAACAAAAGTGATATGCCCAATTCGTCAAATTTTGCCACACAAGGACAAAATGAAATATTGACTGATAATTTCATGGCAGGTTAGAACAACAGCTGCCAACAGATTCATGACGCTGATTGTTTCCTGTAGAGCAAACAGGATTGTTGATGTTTATCTTATTCTTCAATGTGGAGCTGTTTGTTATTTCACCTACTGTCAGATTATCACATTTGTCCTTCATTCTTTATCTTAGTAAATCAGGTGTTACCTCATCCTCATCCCTCCCCCTGTGAGGAGATGTACTTTTTGGGAGCCTGTATATAATTTGTAATAAGCTGGAACTGATTTGTCTCAAACATCAAAGAGCCATTTTTTTTGCCAACCCTGAGATCTGAACCCAGGACTTAAAAGTCTGCTGACTTTCCAGGTGAGCCATAACAGAACATAAGGACCAACAGATCACACTGACCTCTCTGACCGACCGACAGAGTGATTCGCGCTGGTTGCTGGTGCAGCTAAAATGGTCCATGAAAATGGTCCATGACGAAGGCTGATGCCAAGAAACCCTCTGCTGCACACTGGCAAAGTGTCAGTGCCACTGGCAGTGGCAGAAAGGCCACTGAAGCTCTCTCCCCCAAATAATTGGGGAAATCCCAAATAGTGGCTTTGAGCCAGAAGAAGAGTGTGCAAGAGTGTGCATGAGACCAATACGGCCTTTGGAGATAGATGACACTGTTGTGCATCACCTTTGCATTCTAAACATGCCATTTGTATTTAAAAAGAAGCTAACAAGACATTCATGATCTGACTGAAATTGAAAACAGAGGTGATAACAGTGTTTTATTCTCTTTTTGCTTTTTTAAATTAAGTGGCCAAGAACGCATGTGATCGATGAAAACTGAAAATGCTTACCAAGAATTAACTGTGAAATCGGTGAGACTTAGCTGTTACCTGAAATGTTTACTTTACAGTGTGAGTACGGGAACATCATATTTATCAGGTCTCTAAGTAGCTTTTTGAAACACATCTCTTGCTACATTAGTGTGACAAGCACTGTCAGAATATGAATCTTCAAGGTGAGAGGGCTTGTTTAAAGACTGCAGGGTGAACACTTTGTTGATCAGCCATCTTTCTCCAAATCATACCTACTGTATTATATATATATATATATATATATATATATATATATATACATATATATATACAGGAATTGGGATTGGGAGAATCCTTGTTTCCATTATTTCTATGCAGTGGAGAAGAGACCAAAAAAACATTGTCAGGGGATTAAGGAGAAACACATGTTGTTCTTTGAACAAGGAACCAAACAACTTTATCCTTGAGGAAAAGCATCCACCATGTACCACCACTGAGAGCTCCCTACTGTGATTGTCCAGTTTACTGCAAAACCACTCTTCACCTTCAGTAACGATCATGACATTGTGCAGGAAACAGTAATGGAGTTAATACAGCAGGAGGTAGATGGAGAGGTCTCTTCACTCCACAGGAACTGAAGAGAAGAGAATTGAATAATAGCAACCGGCAGTCCTCAGTCTCCAAAGTTACTCTAAGTGAATGAGCAGAACTTGCAACACTATACACACTAGGCTTTGTCTCAAGATAGTCACCACATTTTTAAACATGAAATTTAGTTAGTTTAGTTTAGTTTAGTTATTTATAATCCACATCAGTTCTTATATTTTCTTGTATCCATTATCCAGCAGATAGCCCGATCACATTCAGAAACTGGATATCAATTTGCATTGGAAAAATGAGAGACTCAGGTCTTCCCACTAACTGTACTCGGCCAGTCAGGATCAAACAGGATCTTTTGTGTCAGTCCAAGATGAAGCTAGTTGAAAGGGATGTAAATTAAGGCATTGGAAACCTGTGTCTTTTTCACAGAAAATGAATTATATTAGGTACAGCAACCTCAATGGTCAAATGTTACTAATTGACATGCTCTGCTTAAAAATTAAAAAATGTGGAACTGAACTACAAGAGCACAGTTTTCTTATTAAAAGGCTTCTTACTGAGGTAGTTACAGAAAATCAGTTAGAGGATGAAAATATTCACAGGGAGATGAATCAGACTCTTCATTAAAAAAGAGCCTCCTCCCAGGTGGTTACATCAATAATGGTATGATGACACCCATGACATCCTCCTTTCTGATAATGCAAGGGAGGGAACATGTGAATCATATTAACCAGAGTCTACAAAAATAAAAACACTGTACAGCCGAGAGAGCTCCATTAAGGCTCTCTTACCAGAACAAAAATAGCTCTACACATAATACAAACACTGTTGAAATAATGCAAACAAAAAAGCATACTAAGGGCTGTGGAAATACCACTAAACTGTGCAGAAAAACCAACTGATATTTATGGCTCAGTTTGAAGCCCAGTGGTCAAACTAGGCACACACAGCTGACACAGTTTTCATGTTGCTGTCTGTCACTAAGATGTGAACTGAGGAGATATGATGAACCATGATGTGACAACACGTAATACTTTATTGTCCATGTGGAGTGTCTTAAAATAACACACACACACACAAACATAGTAACAAGAAGTCAACCCATCATCACAAGGCCCGCACATTCACACTTCATCTGTACCTTTCTGTCTTCACTTTATTACAAACACACACAGTCACTAGAGACGGCGAAGACGTGCTGCACAAGCCCTGCGGCTAGAAAACAACTCCCTCCATCAAAAAGTACTTGAAATACTCCCACTATACCTGCAGCTCTGCAGAGTTGAAATTCCATGACATGCACTTTCTGGGAAAATTATTAAGAATTATTTAGCTTGACTTTATTAGCAGTTGCTGCTGTTTTGCAGGACTGACTCAAACGACTTATTGCTCATATACACAGTACAGGTTTGACTTCAGCTGATCTCTTTTGTGAGATTAATATTCTCTGAATTTGTGTTTTTATTTGATGTTTTGCTTTATGTTGTTTTATTAGTTCAACTGTAACCTCTGTACCCTGTAATGAAGCTGCTTCTACTTGCCAGCTCTCTAAGGATTTTCAAAATAAAACAATTGTAAAGTAAAAAAAAAACAACTAAGAGATTGATTAAAATGCTGTTTTCGAGATGATGCTCTCTGGTGAGTATACGACCAGTTTCATCCAGTAACAGGTTAAGTTTTCATCAGTTAACATTTGCTTTGTGTCTAAGTGTTTCCAACTTACTGTGACAATGTGAATGAAATATGGCTGTTGTTGACAGTGTGGACAGACAAGGGGAAAGTAAGGACACATTCTCTTAATTAACATCTTGTAACAGCATTAAACAATGTTGTTTGAAACTGTGAATCTCTCTGGATGGCTGCAACAGTAACCAGACATTTGTCTTTGACCACAGAGGAAGCCACATTAAACAAACTACAGCAAAGATAATGGAGCCTTAAGTGTCTTGTCTATAATTTTCCAGCCTTGATGTTGTTGGTTTGTTCATGTTCACTGTTTTATCTTTACTGAAGTCAACTGGACAAGAGAGACCCATGCAGTATTTTTCAGGATACAGAGAGCATCTCCAACCACTGTAAATCTGACCTGACAAATGTTACTCTGTTTGTGTACAGTATATTTACAGTTATAGATCCCTGACAGCTGGAACACAGTAACACACACATATAGAACACAGTGTACACTTGTCTGTTTACAATATTGCTGCAAATACCGCTCCATTTGCAAGCACAAAAGAAGACAGCTTTGCATACAAAGTGGAAGACGGTCTACACTCCACTACAATGCCTGATGTCTGGGGGATTCTCCCGCTCACTGTGATCTATAAATACTGTTCACATCCTCTGTCAGGGATGCTCCGAGGAGTGATACAAGCTCGCGGAGACCTCCAAGAGTGTAACTGCCGGGAAATCATGACTGTTCAGCCATAAAACGAGAGTCTTATCTATGTCAACATGTGTGCAGTTAAAGTGTCTGCCGGTTTGCTGTTAGTTAGTTATGGGCTGTGCACATTTGTAATGTTAACAAGGTTAAGCTCCTTTTTTTAAAAAAACAACAAAAAACAAAACAAAACAACTGATGAGTGATCAAATGAATATGTCTTTTAATGAAATGAGTTGGTGGGAAATTTTGTTAAATATTAAAGATGTGATTATGGTCATTTTGAATAACACTCAAATATAACATACACAGAATATTTCCTTTCAAAACATTTAAAGTGCCAAAATATTGCTCAAGACTTTCACATAGAATTTTAATTGAATTACAAATTGTTTCAGATATCTTATATATATTGTGGCTATACCTATAACCACATGATCAGGCATTACTTGGTATACATTTCAGAGTGCAATTATTAAAAAGTAATGGAGATATTTCAATGTATTTTAGTCAAAATATCATAGATGTATTCAGTTATCCCAGTCGGTCATGCATAATGGGCTGAACTTGGCTCTGGACCTTGGTTTTAATATTGTGCTCATTAAATGGGGAGACACTTGGCACAGCATTAGGTCCACATAGACATTTACCAAATTATGCTCTGTGCGTGTACCTCTTTCACACAGGGTGAATACACACATAAATGTTTAATGGATGCGTTGAGGAAAATGAATAATAAGGTGATTACTGTTGTGTCATTGAGATAAGCAGTCTGAGTGGCTGAAGTGTAAGTGTATATGCAATTTGTGATGAATTAATGGTCTTTCCCTTCCACAGATACACAGAGAGATAACAGGGAGACTACCTAAACAACCCAATGCCCAAGGTTAATGATTTGAAGGATCATATAATTAGGACTTAAACTAATCAGGTTTTGGATGAGAGTTACCTACAAACACATTCTTTGGATGAAGCGGGAGAACAATTGCTTTTTACAGTAGCAATGGTTTGGATACATATGAGTGTTTATGACAACTGCATGACACAAGGGCAAATAAAAGGGCAGGAAGTCTAGCCACTGACCCTGCCCACCTAGGCAACCATCTGTTCAAAAAAACACACATTCCCTGGAAGCAGATCCATTAAGAGCTGTGAGTACTTAATCAGCCTCCCTAAAGCTCACCCAGTATAAACAATGTCGTCTCTATTCAGTGCAAGTGTCTTTAATCCTCATCACTGCTGCTACGGTGAATATATTCCTCATTGTACCAGAGGCGTTTTTTTTTTTTGTTAGGTTTTTTTTTTTTTTGCACCGTCAACAGAATTTCCTAGATTTGAAATGAATCGCGTGAAATGCATCCCACGCTGAGATTTCATGGGATTCATAGAGTTGTTCCAAATATAGCATATACATTGTAGACATAATTGTGATCCAAATAAGATGTCAGATTAAAGATAGCAATGGTCTTGACGTGGCAGGATTACAAAGATTGTTACAAAGATGATTTATCTGTTAATTATCATTAAATTAATTGAGAATTTGAAAACAAATCTGTAAGGTAATTTGTCATAATTGGATTTAAATGATGCTACTGACAAAAGTATTTGTTATGAAGTAAGAATATCTGCATTAAATGCGCAAAGAAATAATTCTGTCTTTATTCTTCCTTGAAATGATGAATGGTGTGTCTTCCAGTTATTTTCTATCACACAGTTCATTTTGTCTGCTGCAGCTTTTAAATGATACAACCATTTTTAGAAATGCCACCAAGGCCCACATCATAGCGGATTAAATCATCAAATTCGCCATAGAGAGAAAATGTTGTCAGCTTTCTTCTATAACAAAGAAACAGGGAGTTGTCTCAATTAGTTGAATGCAGTCAAGTGTTACTGAAACAGCATCTAGTGGCCATTTGAGAAACTGCAGCTCAGTGCTCTTCAGCATGGGCTTTAACAGTGGAGCCAAAGTGATCACTGGTTGCTTAGACATTGAAGAACCTGATTAAAAGGCTGGCAGTTGTTTTGAATTTAGCTACAGTTTGGAAATTAGGGATGCTACATTCATATATTTAGAGGATAAATTACAAAACCCTTTTAACAGCTGCTGGAAAGCTTGTGCTCAGATGACTATCAGCGCAACAGACAATTCACTACTTGTCATCTACAGTTCCACCTGAAGCTGAGTCTAAACTCTAATTTTATTTACCAGTGGCAGTTTTTTTTTTATTATTTATTTAGTGCCCATATTGTGACATGAACTGTCTCTTTAGATACAAAGTCCTTTTGTCCTTGTGTGATGTTTTTGGCAGTGTGGTAGTCAGCATTTCTCTGCAACAATGTCGCCAAGACAAGTTTGCTTTGACTTAATCACATGAGTCATGTTTGTTTTTTCTTTACTAATAAACATTCTAATATATATATACAGTATATTCATTTACTATCGTTGCATTTGTATATAGGTATATTAGGGTATAGCTGCTTGGCTCTGTTTGGTAACCACTGAATCAAATTTTTCCATGAGTTTTTAGCAACATGCTATGTTAACAAAACAGTAATCCTACACAAAATCCAGGGGGGTTTCTACTGAAATTTTATTGGGTTGGGGGTTTTATTTGTCTTGACATACTCTACACTTGTCTGTGCTTTGAGTCTCAAAAACAATACCCACCATTACTGTGCTTTTTTTCCTAGTGTTATTTTTTTTATAGCCATTTTCCAAAGTGTAATATATTGCAGTTCAGTGATGTGTTCATAATATATTTCTCTAATTATTCTACATGTGTCAGATTACACTGGGAATATATATATACGAACCTTGCAAGGAAAGAAACTATTATCATAAATATGATTAGGGAGAGTAATTACATGAGTTGAGCAATCAGGGAACTTCTGCCCTGAAGTAATTAAAGATTTTGTGGATGAAACAATATTTTCAGGTTGGTTTTCAGACCACTAGGAAAAAGGGAGTGATTTTCATTCCGACTCAGTGGACTGCAGCACTGGTCACAGACCAACAACATTCATTTAGACAGTACTGCAGCCCCCACACTGTGTGTTAAGGTGGAGCAGTAGTAGTGTAAAGGGTGGCTAGGCCAGTACGTGGGAGGCTGCTGATCAAAACCCTCAGTCTGGCTGAGGATCTAAAAAGAATATGAAACCTTTATACCTGTTCCTTAACACTTTATCTGTGCTGGTGGAGGTGCTCAGCGACTGTTTACCCTGGGTACCTCTGAGGTGTGAGGCCATGTAAATGTGGCAGTGCATTATGTGCTCAGTGAGTCTTCCCTTGGTAAATACATTTACGGTTGAATGCTCCGTCACACTGTGTTCTGAATATTTAATGCAGCTCAATTAGTAAACTACAGTTTGAAAAGACTTCTCCATTACCTAAAAAGCTGTATCATCACTGACTGCGCAACTTCTCCTGCAACACACAACATTCTTGTCATTTTACTGTTGTTCTAAATCTTCCTTTTCCATGGCCAACCTTTTAATCAAATTTACGTCGTCATTGCAGATAGTGGATTTTCAATGTCAAATGAGTAGCTCAAAGCAAGGGCAGGCAGCCACTTGTGGGCCCGGGCAACCTACAGACAGAAGAAGGGGAAATGGAATTCCCTTCTCATAAAAGGAATTCGTGATATCAAATCTGATCGGAGTTATCTCTTTATTGTAGTCTGCCTGGCTTTGTTCCAAATCACTGCCAGCTGTGCTTTCTCATTGTGAGGACCATTTGCCAAAACAAAACCTCCATTCCTAACAGCTATGCACTACATTTACAACAGAAAGAGTGGTTTTAATGGTCCAATGAATCTTTTTGGTACAACACTGTGCTGTAGATGGTCGTTAACAAAATGCAATACATCAAACAAACCCAAAAGAGATGAGAGGATGTAATTCAAGACTAGAAATGAATCAATCTCCCATCGTATTGATGGCCTTTTTTCTGCCATAGATTTTCCTGAAGTGACATTGTTCATCTACATTTCATGAAATTGTCATTCATTCAGGTGTTTTCATGTTTGAGGATCCTCTTTTTAGGACAAATGTTAAACCCTGATTTGACTAAAACACAAATTACCTACAGGAAGTGATATCAGGAGGAATTAAGTCTCACAGGTGCCATGGATACAACCAGGAGCTATGACATTGTGCTTAAATATAATCTTAACTCTCAAATTTATGACAGTATGCCATGTATACAGAGCTTGGACTGTGTTGTAAAATGTAAAGGATTATTAGCTATTTACTGCAATGTGAAATTTTGAACAACCCCCCCCCCCCCAAAAAAATGACTTGTCTTTGTGACAAAAATCAGAAGCAACAGTGAGTCAGGTGAGAAGATAAAACGGTGACCACAATGCACATAGCTTGTCCCAGATTTTGTGGAACATTTGAACTTTCACCGTGATGTGAAATATCTGTACCACTGAACCTTTTTTACAGCTCACTCAGATCTATGGATCAGGAAGAAGAAGCGCACACCGGCAGGATCTCTCCAGGGTCCTGAACTGGTTTACCAGCTGGACCTCGCGTTCAGATGTAACAACAAGTCTCAACAATAACACCAACTTTAAAATCACAATCCAGCCAAAAGCAAATTCAAATGAGTGAGACTCACCTTCCACCTCATCTTCAGGCAGGTTAACAGGGGTCCGGTAGGAGAGGACATCTGGAATAGTGCAAAGTCCCTTGTACATGAACCTGGTGGTCACAGCACGCACTGGCATTTCTGCGAGGGAAAACCAACAACTGTGTCGCGATCTTCATATAGCCTAGCTCTCCGGAGTTTTAAAGACAGACCCTTTGCTACTGTCCTTGATATATTTAAAAGAAAATCTCAACCAAAAGCACACAGGGAACCCCCACCACTCCGCAAAGTCGTGTTTTTTGTTTGTTTTTTCGAGAATGCTAAAAATCTGAATGAAATCACCTTGCGCTGGGGGCTGCGTGTTTGACCAAGAATGCAGCTTGTAAATCGCCTTTGGTTTCAAAGCATAGCCCTGTAGCAGCCTACTGTAAGCAAGATATGAAGCAAACGGGCAATGCCATTTCATTAAAAAGACAGCTAAAACTTTTACTTCATAGCCTGACGAGCAAAGACGGTGATGTTTTAGGCATCAATAATACCTTAAATCACCATTCAGATGTTGATTAGATCATATTAAAATCAATCCAAACAGATAAATAGGCTACTTTGCCATTCTTCTATTCACGTATAGTGAAAAAAAAAAGGGGGGGGGGGGGGAAATGAAAAATGTAAATCAAGTGCAAAAATGTTTGCTCTAAATCGATCTTTTCTCCATTGATTTCACTGATTCCTACAACGCGTCTATTCCCGATATTTTCTGTCTCACTTTTCTTTCCCGTTTCGGCATCTTCTTAAAGAAAAAAGAAAAGAGAAAAAGAATCGATGATACAGGATAAAGCAGCAGCACTGACGAGCTGATCCTATTCAGCAAACGAGGTACAAACAAAATCTTGGAACATTTTTTTTTTTCCTGGAGAGCAGCTTCAAGGGAATCCTGGGTGACCCCCTTCTCATCTGATACAGACACGCTGTATGAGGCACTGATCCTCTCACTCTCTCTCTCTCTCTTTCTCTCTCCAGCTGTCTGCTCCAGTCTCATTTGGAGGCTCTCACAAAAGCAGCACACACACACGCACACACGCGCACGCACGCCTCCACCATAATGCCTCCACCTCTGTCACAGCGGAGTCTATTGACCGTTTCCAAACTGTCCGCCTGCAATGAGATTTTCCTCTTTCTACCCCCAGTTTATCTGTTAACTGAAAACGCAAGTCAGAAATGCTCTTGGACCAATATACAATAAAGGCTGTAGCACGTTTAATGGATCAGAGGAAAAAAAGTGAGGATGGAGCAACAAGTGAGGCTCTTGAGCCCTTTTTTCTTTTGCATTTCAGCTTTTAGTTTGGTCATAATATTGGACTACTAGCCCTGTTAAAAAATTAAATCAAGCCTCAGGCTGTTTGGTAGGCCACTAAGCATATTCCAAATATCCAATAAACGATTCATGATCACACAGGAATTCAGTGAAATGCAGAATAGAAATAAAAAATTTTGAGATTTTATATATATTTGAGTGCATCATCAAAGACAAGATCAAAACCAACCAAATCCATTTGGGGTTAAATACACATAAATGGCTGCATTTATATAGAGTTTATGTAGCAATTTTGGGTTTAGTGCCTTGCCCAAGGGCACTTTGCCATGTGGGCAGGAGGAAACAGCAATCAAACCTCATGTACACAGTACACCCCACCCCCCACCCTCCATGATATCTATAAAGCCACAGCCAGCAGCCAGTTAGCTTAGCTTAGCATAAAGACTGGAAGTAAGTGGAAACAGCTAGCTTGGCTCTGTCCAAAGGTAATGAAACCAGAATGACAGTGCAGGTAGTTTCATATTTTTACCCTACAGACAGATGAGTCAGTCTTTTCTTTCCTCTATAGTAAGTATATTTACCAAAATGTCAAACTATTCCCTTAAAACACAGAGTGTGAAGTCATCAATATACAAAATGACCTCACTGACAGTAAGTTGAATGCAGCATAAACAACTCAGAGCAAAGTGCTTTCTCTCACTCATCAGTCCAGGCTGAATATATTTCTCTTGGAAAGATACAATTTCTTTCTAGGATTCTTGTGAAGGCCAAGGATTTATAGGAGGTATTGCACCCTTATGTCATTAAAAAAAAAACTGGCATCGGTTCACTGGGTAAATCTGAATTTGCCAAATTGATAAAGATTCCTTTCCTGAAAATGAGCAAGCCCACACAGAGGTTTGCAGACAGCATACTTATTTATTTATTTCAACCCAAAACAAAGCAGCAAAAAAACCCTCCTTTTTTGTTCAGAACCAGCCACATGACTCGCTGAAATGTGATGAATGTTCAATGTGATGCATCCAAATCAACAATGCAGAAAAAACCCCTCAGAAAACACAAACAAAAATCCCCTTGCTGAGAATTCCTGCATTTTGCATGATGATCCTCTGCGTTCCTATCTTTCCACCCTGGTTCACGCCAGATAAGTGTGATGTGTGCTGAGAGACGGAGAGAGCTGCATGTGGTTCCGCTGGTTGGTTCTTCAAGGGTTTTGCAGGACTGACAGGTCTATACCCCTCTGAACATGAGGGGATTGTCTCTTTTGGCTGCACCTGAGCCTCATGCAGGCTTTGTGCTCACACAAGCGAACTTCTTAAAACCTGAAAAACAGGCTTTGTTCTTTCTCCTGCGCAACATGATGGATACATGGAGGCTCAGAGTCTGAGACTTAAATCATTTCCATGCAGTCTTTAAAATTCTGGAAGTAGCACAGACATCCTGTAATTGTGATACTTGCTGTTCATAAAAACACATGTTGATGGGAATTAAATTAGAAAATGTTCTTTGCAGCATATGTCAAAGCCAATAATACTCTCAAATATCCAACATAGACACTGCATTCATGAAACATATTCGATAGCATGAATCCTTAGATGAGTACACACAGAGCTGTTATTAAACAATTAATCACTTAAAACATAGTTTCTTGAGCATAAAGCACAATTACCTTCATAGCAAAATGTAAAGATTCTACAAATGTGTAAAACAAATCTGTTCAGACTGTTCTTTTATCTATATGCAGCATTCTGAGCCAAGACATTTCTTATTCTCTAGAGAAGTCTGAAAAGCCTCTGTGAACAGCTCAGTCACTCTCAGACTCCTCACACCCAGACCTGCTAATATTTTATGAGATAGGAGTGTGAGAGACACCTGTGTAACACAATGGATGGCCATGCAGCTGCAACCACGAGTAGACAGCTAATATATGCCTCTCAGGGTTCAAAAGTAGCCACGGCAGTCATTCAGCAGGGATCACAGAGAGGGAGCTCATCCCAGCCCGGGGGCCTCCACCAGTTGAGAGCACCTCCATCCTGACATCCATCCTATCTTCATCAAATTAAGCCTCCAGGGCGGGCTGAGAGCTGTCCACAGAGGCAACAGACCTGAAAGCGGGTAGGTAAGAGATATCAGAACCACTGGCTGCTGACATCTGGGAGGTCAGGATGGAAATATTCAGCGCTAGATGGAGGAAAACTCTTGTAAAATTCCAAGGGCAGTCCCGAGCAGGCAGGGTGAGGTTCATTTACCACCATATAGGACCAGTAGGGCTGAGGTACATGTCACTGCAGTTTAAGAATGTGCACTGAGAAATATCTTACAGTAAGTTAACAAAGGTATTTTTAATGGTATAAAACAGCACACAGGTTGGAATTCTGACTCTGTTTTTCTACCAAGATTGTTTAAAATTCGGAGAAATTCAAAGATTAATGTTGCTCTCAGATCAGACAAATGCAAGCTGCACAGAAAGGAATAAATGCCAACTTATTTTTCGGCCTAAAAAGTTTTCCACTCTACCCACAGGCTAACTAAGAGCCATGTTTCCATGGTAACAATCAGTGACACCTGCCGACCAGTGGCACTGAGTGACAAAAAAGAGCAAAACTTGGCTGATAATTTGTGTTTTTTCCCCCAACAATGTTGTGAAGCTAGTAATGAGAAGGCAAAGCGTTTTTACAGCTGCAGGACATCGTCAGTAATTTTTTGCTTGCCTTTAAAGAAAAATATCCTGAGCCTGACTGATGAGTTAGCAGAAGTATTGAGTCCTGCTGCATTAAGAAGCCACAAGCAGCTCAGCTCTGCTACAGGTCTGCACTGAGCTGAGGTTTTATGCTGTTAGGGTGTTGAAAAAGTGGGCTGCTTCGCGCAATAAATGAGTTTAGACGTCCCTCTCTAGGCTGGTGACTAGTTCAATCTAAGCAACAGTCAAAGTCTGTCTTTGTGACACCGGCCCCTGCTGTTAAACATGGTGGAGGAGCTAAAATCCCCTGGTTAGAGATCTCTTTGGATTTATATTTCTTGATGTCTTATCTCATGAGGTCCATGTGTGGTTGAACAACATACTAAAGGCAAGTTCCGTAACACAACTTACTTGACATTCATATGCTATTGTGTGTCATTTTGTCCTCTTCCTGATTTCTAACTAGCTCCTTGTGATGAGATTCATGTTTATTTTAAGGAAACACAGGTCATTTTTAAACTAAACAAACTGGAACAGCATTTTCCCCACATGGCAAATGCAATCTATAAAACTAACAGTGCAGAAAGAAGTTCCAAAAATCTCATCAATGGCACCTACATCAAAACAGCTTACCGTCAAAGATTCATTTGGGATTATTGATTGCTTTTGTAATTGACTAAAGAACCTTTGGTTTCAGAAACTATGAGGTCGCACCACAGACAGCTTTTATGTGATCAGAATTGAAACAGCTCCCCAACGCGTACAAAAGAAACGTGTCAGATATCTATTGTTTTTTTTGTCCCCCCCGTTTACTTTATCTGGGTTTGTTAGAGGCTTGGCACAAAAAGTGGTTTGGATAATCACTGTGATACATTTGTGACTGAGCTACCAGTCAGTGGAGAATTCAGTCAAGTGAATTGTATTTATATAGCCCAAAGTCACAAAGTGGAACAAGGAAGAAACTCCACATAAATCCTTCAACATGGTAAGAGGGAAAAAATGGAAGAGCAACAGCATGCAGATGTCATTCAGACAGAAAAACAATGAAGGAATAATAACAAGCTCGTTCTTGAGACCCACAAATTGTATATTTTATTGTACTGTCGCCATCCAAAGACAAGGAGAAAAGAAACACTGCCGCAAAGCTAAAAACAGGGCCGTTTTTCTTACCTCATGACACCAGTTGATCCATGGTTTTCATAGCACAGTAATCAGCTATATGATCTACATACTTTCTTACTCTGTTTATGCAGGAAGCATGACACTTGTGGTCAAATCCCAGGTGAAATTCCTCACTGAATATTAGTTCAAGCCAGATATTTCCACAAAATATATATATGAAACAACAGCAAATCAGAACAATGTCAGTTTCCTAAAGGTGTAGATGAGACCTGGATACACTCATAAAAAAAAGGCTTCTACTGACATCAAAGGATGTGTGTTTTTCTTGTTTCACCACTATAAAGCAAGCTGTTAAGATGTCAGTACAGATGTCACATCTCTTAATCTCCACTGCTGGTGTTTTTCAGGATGGGTGTGACGCTCTTTATTAAATTCCTCTCGAGGTCACCTTCTTCCAGTTATCTTCTAACAGCAGAGATCCCTCATTGTCCTTCAAAACATGTTCATTAAGATGTTTATTATTTTTATTGTGTTAGATTTATTAAATGAGAAATGTATTAAGAAACGACCTCACACATTTTTCTGTCATATTGTTACGCTCACTATCATTTTCACCATCAGGCTCTGTGAGCTGCAGGTGTAATTGGCAATTAGACACCGGCGTACATCACGGGCTGTAATGCACGGTGATTCATGAATATTTGATGATAAAATGCTTTATTGCAATTCACATTCAGCATGAGTGCCTGCTCTGGCTCGGTCAACTTCCCTGACACTAATTTGTCCTTGGTTGGGTCAGACTGTACCACGCACCGGTTTATACGTGAACCTAGGGTCTAATGCACTGGCCTGTTTGAGGAGGGTTATGATGTCATCATGCTGTAAAACATGTTCATTTAAAATGAGATGAAAAAACGCAGTTCTTGAATGTATTATTCATCTTTTTTTTTCTACTCAGCAGTGCTGGAAGACATCAGACCAGTCTGCAACATCCTAAGCACAGAGAGTAAACTTATTGCTTGTTGGTAGAGAACAGACAACCAGGCATTTGGGTGTTGTCTGCAGCCTGTTTGTTCACATCTGTGACAGCAGATTATGATGGATTCCTTAAATTACCTGTTGCCGTGGCAGATGGCACGCTTTGTCATTAACAGCAATTGTGAGAATTCCCTGGCATCCTGATGAAAGATTCATCATGAATCTTCATGACCAATAGTGATGTAATTCATTTCTTCTTGCACCCTGTGAGGGCCAGAAGAGCACCTAAGAGTGCTTATTGAATTTTTTCATCAGCACGTATTCGAGTGATGTATTAAAATATAATGAGGACATCAATTGCTGTACCCTTTTGAATAACTCTGACCGCCTCGGGAATGTCTGGGGACAGACTAGGTGTGGCATAAAAATCTGATTGGCCACTCATGGTGTGACCCCCTAAAATCCAGAGGTGTGATTGGTTGATGGTCATGCTGGTGCTTTCCAACAGCTCTATAGAGAAAAGACTAGAGCGGTGATTCCCTGAGAAACAACAAAAAGTCTGACCAAACCTCACCTCAGTCAAAATGGTCCCAAGATACTTTAAGATAACAGATAGATAAAGATAATTTAAGCTATTTTAAGAGTTGTACTAAGACATCATAAAAATTTTGCATATGAATACTGTATGAAAAAATGAGTAAATCTAGACAATTCTCATCATCACTGGTAGTTAATTCACAGTGTCTGTAACAGATGTGCAAAAAATATTTCTTGAAATTTATATTTATATATTACATATATTATATGTAAAACTCTCTTTCAGTTACTGATTTTGACATGCTGCCTCATGCATGCATTAACTGAAATTTTTAAGTTAATGTTGAAAAGCTTGTTAGAAAGTCACTTTCTGGCCCCCTGATGAATGTAAGTCCAAAATGTGCTCTCCTTTAACTTTGACTTTGGTCTTTACTAACTCCTGGGAGAAATATCTGGCTCTTTGCTAAAAGCTGTTTAGCACTGTGAAGGTAGTGCACAGTGGGTTTTTAAAGTGCCTCCTGCATCAGGAAAGAATACTGAGTAAACCAAAACAAAGATGCTAGTCAGAAAACCAAAAACAATGAGTTAAAAGACACTGAAAACACTCATAGAACTGAAGGGAACTGCAGAGTCAATGTTTACATAGAAAATATAAGTACATGACATTTTAAAAAAGACAAAAAAGCTATTACTGCATGAACAGTATTTGGTGTAAACTCTTTCAAAGAAGTTACAATTTTGTTTAATGGTGTGTCTAAATGGTGAAAAAATTGTGTACTATAATACTAATACAATGAGTGAACTGAATCCCATGTTTCTTTAAACGATTGATGTATGCAGAGTAGAAAATGGTGTATGAGCTGAAGTTATTTGAAACTGGATAATTTGTATTTGTTAGAGAATTCTACGAGATGTCTGTCATCCCTGGTGGATTACATTCTGACAGGGTTATGTACTTTATGTATCCTGTCTTTTCCGTCCAATCAACATGTTACATCAGATCAGTTTGGAGGAAAGTAGAAATAAATAAGTCACCACATGCATTAAAACAGACAATCAAGCTACACATCATGGTGACTGCGTTGACGTCATGTTGTTGTTGAGTGTTGATGCTATCTCTAGCTTGGTATCCTTACCCCATCCGTCTAATCCCACAATCAGGAAAACATGGCAGCTGCCACCCCAGCAGACCTAAAAACATCCTGACAGGTGGAAAACAGCTCTAAGGGGACCTTCATGTTCAATAGCAGGGCCCTGATGCAAGATGCGTCTCTTGGGAAACAACTGGAGAGAATATCAGGGAAAAGAAAAGCTATCTCCTGCTCTTTTATTAAATCGCTTTTACTTTTGTAGTGCCCTTTTCACAATTACATATGCATGAACAGCTGATCAGTGTAGAATAAAACTAGTTATCAGCTTGGTCAGCCCCCACTGCTCTGATATTGTTCTCAGTTTAATGGAAGTAATATGAATAATTTGACATTAGATGTGGTGGAAATACGAGTGAAAATCACTACATGCTGTACAATCCAAATAAAATCATTTCTTTTTCCATTTAATTCCTATATCCAGTGAGAGTTTCCCTTCCATATCCCTGGGACAGATACAGGGTTTACCCAACAGGGATTAAAGATTTGAGCTCATTTTACACAAGAGTGATTTCCTTTTCTACTTTCTAGTAAAACTTTCACTCCCCCTCTCCACTTTTATAGTCTAGCAATCAGACTGAAACATTACTATTGTGCGAAAACCCACTCTTCTTTTATTGTGGACCGCTGCTGAAGCATAATGTCTTTGTCCCACACAACGGCAAATCATTGTACAGATTATTCCATCAATAAACATTTTACCAGCAGGACAAGTTATTGGACTTGAGTGGCTGCATTTGGAGTCCATCTTCATAACCCACTGCATCTAACAATGAAACATTAACATCAGTTAATAACCTTCAACAAGGATGAGCATTAAGTGCTCATTCATCTCATCCTGAACACATATACAAAGCTCTGTGGCTTTCACTTAATATGAATAAATAAATACATGAATCCTCATGCTAGATTTATTCTGCTACAGTCTAATCTCAGGATAAAATGCCAGGATACACCTCAGTGCGGGAAAAGTCTTGCACAAACTATCATAAAATGTAAATAACTATTCCCTTTGCAGTTATGCATGATGGATGATAGAAACAATCTACACGTGTGCACATTAAAATACCATCAGTAGCACACACCGTGGCCTGGAATAATCACATTAACTTGTTTACCCATTTGTTTACATGTACTATGTGTGCATTATTAAGTGGTTGTGACTGTCTGCACAGACATGCAGCAAACTTTTCTTGGTCTCTGTTCAGTCATGGAAACCTTCGAGCGGGTCATTAACCACGGATAGTGACACGGTGGTCGGATGGCACGCTGTTCACTATACACCAGGGGGTGACCATCAATCAGGGTAAGAGGCACAGCAGACTGACAGATGCTTGATGGGTGATGACACTAAATATGCTGTCATTTGGCCAGAGACTGAAGCCAGACCCAGTCAGCGGGCCTCGTTAAATGTCAGAAGCAGCTTCCTCCACCACATCTACTCATGAGATTATCGTACAGCGCACAGAATTTATGTATGTATCGCTGCATTTCATGGGAGTGTATCTCTTGAGAAATCTCTCACAAGACTGATATTCCCAGGAATTCTATCCAGGGGAGAAGCTGTTGAATTGCTGTAGAAGGTCAAGATTCCATTAAATGGGATCCATGGTTGTTGTGAGATGTAGATAACCACACTGTTTCATCCATTCTGCTGTTAGCAAGGTCAAGGATAATGGATCTCTTTGTGTATTTTACTCTTTTGTCCACCTGTTCTTGACACAAACCTCCTCATACTCATGTTGCTCTCTGTCCAAAAACTGTGACCTTGAGGCTAAACTGTTAGTCCGTAGGGATCTTGTCTTGCACTAAAGTCAATTATGTTGCAGTAATGCATTATGTTAGGTAGCATTCCCCAGACGATCAGTCATTGTCTGCGCAAGCTGGTTGCATTGGCTCATCCTCCTCATCTCCGATTCCATTATGCTGCAGCCCAGGTTGGGATCTGTGTGAGGGCCATTCCTGCTTCTCACAAGGTCACCCCGTGCTGTGAGTGGGCAGTCCCATGTACATTTACCAAACCATGACTCAAGATCAATTATGGAAACTTTTAATCTTTTCAGAGGGATCTCCTTTACTGACAAGCCCTTCAGTAGGGTGATTTTCTCAAGGTTTCTCTGAATAAACGACTTAAAACTAATACATCTTTGTTTGAAGATGACTTTTGCAAATTACACCACAGTAATGAAATCTCAGCCATTCAATCAAAATTGAACAATAGCTTCTCTCTCACACATTCTATGATAATATCACATGTAGCAGGTAGGGAGGGGGGTAAAGACAGAGCAGAGAGGGAGCATTTACAAAAGGAGCATTACGAGTCAAGTCACAACAGTGCTTTGAAAAGCCAGATCAATACCATTTCTGTGACCAATTTTACAGTTCTCTTGGTCGGTTGCCTCCGGAGTAATAAAGCTGTTTTCTCCACACAATCCTTCTGTCTTTGCTGCACAGCCAGTGGTGGAAATATTAAGGTAATATGTTTGCTAATCCTTTGGGCATGTCAACATGTTGTGGTCTGCAGTTGATCAACCACATCATGATGGCTTTAAGGAGACACATGCAGAAACAGTAAAATCTAATTTGAAGCTAATTTTTGGCTCACAGATGCTTGACAGTGGCTGAGCTTTTTTGTTTGTTTGTTTTTTTAAGAAGAAATCAGTTCACTTTTGCAGCCAGGAGATAATCTGAAGGAGACTTTTACAATAGCCGGTTGGGTCCGGCACCACCTCATGATTTTAATTTTGATGAATCAGCACCGTCGCTTAAAGCAAAGTTTTTTGGAACAGATGGTTAGATTGCACAGGGTCGGGGGCGATCCTCCCTGCCCTCTTCTTTGCCCTCGTGCCATGCGGTTATTTTATGGAGTCAGCTGACAGCCAATCACCAACATACAGTAAGAGCGGATAACACGCTGGAGGTTGTCCTTGAGAAACTGAGAAGGTGACCAGGATGGCTTTTAAAATTTTACAGCTTTTGACCACAAGTGGTGCTGTGGAGCATGTCCCTGTATATTTTTTGTTTGCATGTCTTACTAGTACACGTGCACAGATATCACGTGCACATCACAAGCATGGAGGTGGGGTGGGGGTGGGGGGGATTTAATATTGCCATTTGATGGGAGGTGTGTTGTAAGCAGTTCCCCAGTAAATGGAAAATAAGAAAACCACAAGCTGATGCAAACAATGCAAAAGGGCCTTTGCAAATGTTTGTTGTTAGACCTTAAGGATACGCACAGTTTCTTGTTGAGAAACACTGAATGTAAACAAAACAGTCTTTGTTTACAAAGAAAACTCTGCAGGGTTTCTCTGAGTCTGTTGCTTCTTCATTTTCACAGAAAGAACATCCTCTGGCTGGATTTCTTAATGAAGCAGCAGATGCTCTCATCCAATTTGAAGGGTTGCTACAACCCAGGAAGCCGCTATAACTGTTTTCTTCCTGACAGGATGTCCAATATAAAAACAGACAACTGCAGGGATATCACTCAGTTAGAAGACTTTTACTAAGATGCCTCTCCAGAATGAGGAGTTTGATTGTGGAACAAACAAACTGTTCCTCCAAATACTCCCATTATGCACTGACAGATTTGTCGTGAGGATCAAATATAAAGTCTGTGGCAGATTTCAGACATGGCAGTATGAACACCACAGGAAGGATGTGGGGTGGTTTAAGGCAGGGAAGGTTGTGTGGACAGGACACAAAAAAGGGTCAGGTGAGGTGAGAGGGTTTATAAGAAACCCTCTCACCTCACACACCCTTTATCCCCCCCTCTCTGCTACACAAGATAGGCTGAAAGCAATTCAGTTTTTTGAATAGTATGTGATAATGTTGCATGCAAATCAGCACTACTACACTTTCCAGTAAAAAGAAAATTGAAAGCTGTAATTGAAATTTTTAGGGATGTAAGCACTTTAGGAAACTTCCTTCTCGTTGCTTATTCGCACCAAGAAGGAAGATGTGATGATCTAATTTTTCTGACATCGGCAGTTTTGCAACTTTTTCATGTTCCTCTTTCTGTATTTTTCCGTCTATGGGACCAAAACCTATTAGCTAATGTTGTGTTTCTCAAGAAATGCAACCTAACACACACACTGGAACAAAATGTGCAGTCAGAAGCTGGCAGAACAGTTACCTTGGTGCAATTTGGTATCTGCTGCAGTACTTCATCCTATAAATCATGCTAATTTACAATACCATGTATGAAGAAACTTATCTCTCAGGTCAGTGGTCTACAGGACTTTCTTATTCTTCAAAGTTCCTGAAAAGTTTCAATCTTTCTGTATAACTATAACAATCTTGGCAAGCAAGGTGTTGAAAAGCACGTCTCATAGAGAGAACACAGTGAACTGAAGCAAGGTTAAAGCGAGACGATGTTAAAACTGGGTAAGTTAACAAGCAGAGACAAGAAAAAAAAACCAACACAGCAAGTCCAAAGGGGCATAATCAAGCAGGCACAGGTCAGTAATAAAGCAAGGAGGATAAAAGGCAAGACTACAACACCACAGCAGGGAGCACAATAAACAACCTGCCAAACTATTGAGGAGCTAGAGAAAGCAGGTATATGTGTCTGGGGAGCTAATGAGAGAATAAACTGCAGGTGAGCGGGTGGGTGTGGCAGTCAGGTGATGATGAATGGCAGGAACACACTGGGGACAACTGGCAGAGCCATGATGACAACAGTGGATACATTAAATAAAAGGGTCTGCCAAGACTTCAGTAAATGTAGACAAATTAGAAGGGGTTAACAACATTTAAAAGGTCTATAGAATTTATGAATTGGCTGAGCTATACCTTTCTGATTGTGTGTTTTTGTGTGAGTCTATATCACAGTGCAAGGTGGGTCAAGGAGTCCTTTCAGACTGGACACATTACAGTGGTGGGTGGATCTGTGTCTCTCTGTGACCTGATGAACTGTGTTGTCTGGAGCACTCAAGCTCATCGTGGGGTCTCCGTCGGCAAACTGGTCCCGGGTGGATTTCCGGACAAACACGAAGTAGGAGGGACCAGGACTGAGTCATGGCTCACGACCTGCAGGGAGAAGAACAGCAGCGTTAGGTCGACTGCACCCCTTCCCCCCCTCCCACGCCTCCAGAATCTGGGTCTGGATACGTCACCTGTCTGGGGAATAAGGGAGATTTGCAGGAAGGTCCAGTGTTGCCAACTAGACGTGGTTGAGCTCGTTTCTACACACGGTGTGCTGAGCTGGAACCGAGCTGCCTGGAAAGGGACTGAGCTGAGGGTTAAAGGATTATTGTTAGAGGAGCTGGGTAGATGTGAGGATGCTCATGAGCTGGAAACTGTGTTATGAAGTTTATCTAGAATTTTAAATGCAAACTAATACTAATCTTTATAGTGTACTGTTTTTACAGTTAGTATACAACAAAACAGAAAATGGTGAAATACTTTCTCTGTCAAATGTCAATCAAGCTGCAACTTCAGAATGCCACTGCTAATTAACTAAAAAAAAGAGAGAGAGAGAGAGAATTAAAGTTATTTGGTTTTTGAAGTGTTCTTAGAACTGTTTCACCACCATCCAATTCATTTTTTCTTTTAACAGAACATACTTTATTTTGTCACTTCACCACACTGCCTATTCAAAAACCTGTTTAGAATTATAACGAATTACAGCTACTGACATAATTCAGTTTTCATAGAAGGAAAAGCACAGGTGTTACTGATGATGATGGCTCTGTTCTATTCAAGCATCCCAGTAAACTGTGACAGTGATTAATTTCATTATTTACACCTGTGCTTTTTCTACTACAACACATCACAGTGTCTTCTATGAAAAAGGCCTTTTGAGAGAAGTTGTTTGTCCTTTTTTGCTTAAACTTTTGTTCATAAACCCTGCACACACACATAGATGGTCTCAGTTTTTGGCTAATTTTAGAAATCTTGTCTAATTGTGTATGTTTATGTATGAACAGATAATAGCTGTGTCCCAGTTCAACAGTGCACAACAACTATAAAACAGGCGAGAATATGTATATAAAATATATTATCAAATCTTTGGAAAAACACTTTGCTCATTTGCTGTGGCAGGTGGCTGTTTGGTTCACTGGTGCATGTGTTGCGTCATTTCCTGTCAGTACAAATCAGTAAAGTACAGAGATTTTACATACATATGTGACCACGTGGCCTAATGGACAAGGCGTCTGACTTCGGATCAGAAGATTGAGGGTTCGAGTCCCTTCGTGGTTGAAACTTACCTTGTGTTTCCTCCTTAACTCAGCAACAACGCTATGTGTGTGCCTTGAACAACGTTTCTGATTCTTCTTTAGGCAATTTATGCTTTAATGGAGCGTGCCTGGGATGTTGGAACACATTTTCACTTGTGAGTCGCTTTAGACAAAAAACGAAATAAAATAAAATAAAAATAAAATAAAATGTAAATGTGTACTAACTACACAAACAATACAAAAAAACAATAGCACCTATGAAATTTAGACAGTTCATATTTGAATGACTTTGGGATATTAGTTTGGGGAAATCACCAGCTGCAGTGTGATTTCTCAAGCGAACTGATTTGAAACACCAGTGTAACTGAACTACTGATGGGCAGAGGCTGACACAATACAAGTTTCAAAGAGTGTAAGTGGGGAAATCAGATTTTATGGCATCAAACACTGTCTTATGTTGACATTAAGTTAAAACACTTCTGACTCAGCATATTAAATCTCCCTGCCAGCCTGTTTTGAACAACTAAAAGAACCAAAGACAGCTGCAGGATATGTTCAATTAAATGGCTTTTAAATGGTCATCTTTGAATTATTGCCTTTAAATGATCATCTGTAAATGATAGTGTTCTCAGAAATGACTCATAAAACATTAAATTGCCTTTCACATTGCAAGGATCCCTCTGGCTATTAGTGCAATGGTTTGCTTAGCTGTTTGGTCTGACAAGGACATTCCACATATTTAATTTAGCCTCTTATCATAGTCAGTAATCACGTCCTCTTGATGCAGATCTCATCAAAGACAAAAACTCTTTGAAGGACAATTTAACCCATCAGCTGTAAAAGATACTATCAAGGAAACCAGGCTGTGAAAAATAATATATAAAGGTATCCATGGGCAATAATAGTAATAATAACCATCATAATGCCCGTTTGTTTAGAGATTGTGATCTTTTGACTGTGAGGACTTCCTCTATTATTATTACCCAGATCTCTGACTGGTGTTAACAGAAACACCTGCGACTCCTCTGTCCTCAGGCATGTTTTTAATGATCTCTCAAAAAAAAAATATTTGAGAAAGAGAAAGTGTAACAGCAAAAGAGAGAAAGCTTTGTCATGAATAAAGTTTTGGAGCTACAGATGACCTTTCAAAATAAAAGTTTCCATTAATTATTCTTAAACCAGCTGTATAATTGCACACTTTTGGTTCTTTTATCATGATTTTCCAAAGCAGTCTTTGTTTCTGTTTCAACATCCTGTGTCTTTTTGTCCAAGAGATTTAATTGGAAAATGAAACATTGTTTAGATTCAAACACTGGATTCTCCACAAAGGCGTTTTTGTGTGTTACCATTTGATTAACCTCCTCTGTCTAAGCAGGACTCCCTCTTCAACTGTAGCTGTTTGCAATCTCTCTCCACCATCTTCTGTACTCTCTTGCCCTTCAAGCAAGACCAATTCAGGTTTCCTGTTAACTCTGCTGTCATCTCTTTCTTCATCAGCGTTTTTGGCCTCCTTTATCTGGCCCTGGACATTTCCTACAACAAACTCCACTGTGTCTCTTTACTTTTCTTCAGCCTTCAACTTGACCAAGCTAACGGAGAATCAGGTAAGGGCAGAGTCTAAAATGCCAACCAGATTCTTGTGGGAATAGTGAGACAAAGGTGCTACATATATTTGTAGTTTCACTGCGACTTTCTGAAAATGTTCTCTTTTTCTCCAGTGTAAATAAGAGCCAGTAAATCTGCCTTGAAATCACAGGAAACTCCAGAACTTGACTGAGAAACCTCACAACCTCACAATTTAATTTTTTCTTCAGTATCTGAGTAATCCAGTTGTCTATATTCAGGAGCACACTATCAACAGTATCAGCTAGTAGCTAGTGATAATTCAGCATACTTTTAATGGTACAATTTTGCAAATGTAGAGGGGGTTTGGCCCAGAGGCCGGAAACAACGGGGGACTTGTAGTCAGTTAGCCTGGCTTTGTCCAATGATAGTGCTTACCACCACCTCAAACTCACAGAGTTACAGTTTGTGTCTTGTTTGTTCAAATAGTAGTAGAAATGTGGACAGAGCCAGCTTGCTATTTCCCTGCTTTAACTTGTCATGCTAAGCTAAGCTAACGGTAAGCTAGTGGTATTGATTATTTAATTCTCAACCAGAAAGCATATTAACATATTTTCCAACATGTCAAACCATTCCTTTAAGGCTGCTAATTGATTGTATTAGAGGCAGTAGCACAGAAGGATTAATATGGAGTATTAAGGATCAGCTGGAGATCATTAACACAAGTATTTTTTTATTGTAGCATGACCAGATGCCACAAAGATGTCTGAAAGACATTTGACTTTAAATATCCAAAAAGTTGCTTTTGACACAACCTTCTCTAACAGACGTTAAGAGACAGATCCAAAATGCTTCTAGGCTAGACAAGAGCATGTTTAAAATGAGATGGTTCGGAGCCAGGGGTGAGAGAGCAATTTATGAGAGACACCGGGGTAAACTAAATTTGTGACCTCTTTGAGCTGTTTTGTGGTGACATTGTCTCGGGCAAGAAAGAGCAATTTGTGCGAGAGGTCATTTCATGCGAGAAAATTTCTTCTGATACAGAGACAGACGTATCCACATCAGCCTCTGGGAAGCAGATATTACAGACAGTTTTCATGAAGACATGGTTGAGTATCATCAATGTTCTTTGCTCAAAATTAAGGAGATGTTTCAGTCCTCAGTGGATGAGGCAGAAAAC
Organism: Lates japonicus; assembly: GCA_033238685.1. Lineage (NCBI taxonomy): Eukaryota > Metazoa > Chordata > Actinopteri > Centropomidae > Lates > Lates japonicus. The sequence goes on along the minus strand of BRZM01000021.1, from coordinate 5,206,949 downwards.
CAGAGAATGAATAACTTGATAATGATAATATTATACTGAAAAACGATGCAGTCATGGCTGGCGCTTTCCTATACGCAAAAGTTCCTTTGCTCTTTGATGAAGCTCACTCCTTTAGCAAAACTGACCCATAAAAGTGGCTTGTTGACCTACATTCGTAGATCCATCATGTAAGCACTCAATTGTGCATTTGGAGAATTAGGTCACAAAATACTTCTGTCTTGCCCAGGAAAGATCAGAGGATGATCCATCTGAGCAGAATAAGGAGTTACATAATTTTGACTCAGATCCCAGGGCTACAGAAGTAAAAGGCAATATAATATGATGCTGTATTAAACGCTTTAGCTACCATTAAAACTGCAAGCAAGCCACTGAGGGCATTTGCAAAACCATTAAATATACAAAAAATGTGCAAATTGGAAAACGATTGATAAGATGATTATTTTTCCAAATCCTGACCTAATAAAACATGAAAGTTTTCTTTCAGCTCTACAGCAGAAAGCCCTAGGCAATGATGTTATAAAAAGACAATATTAAAGGAAGGATCACGGTATTTAAATATTTATTTGTCTGAGAAGGTACTGGTTATGAAGATTTGGGAGGTAGTGTTGATTAATGGTAGAAAAAAAAAACTCAGGAGAGGAGGTTAACCCATCAATAATTTGCATGGTAATTTCCCACGTGTGTTGTTCTCCAAGTCAAAATCCTATTGGACTGACTCCTGTATTCCATGTATCTAAGTCACCCTCTAATAGACACCCAATTTCATGGAAATTAAAAGGATTGCTGCCTTTTGAAATGTAAATTGGGTATGCAGATTTGGGATGAATCAAAATCTGCCTCCCTAGTTGACACAGAGTGAAATAAGGTTTTCATGACCCATTAGGTCTGTGCCAGTTGTCGACCCCAGACTCATTAGGGATCGGACACAACTCCAGGACAATTTTATCACGGAGGAAGCTGTGTCATAATCATTGCTTAGGAAAAAAACAAGTCACAGGCTTCACTTGTTGGTCTTTGGTCACAGCTGACAGTTACTGTCTAAAAATGGGTAGTTTTCTCACTTCTCTGTGTTGAAAGTAGATATAAACCCAACCTTTTCCCCTAATAAGAGTTTGTAGGGAGGGAGCTTCAACAATTAAATAATGCTTTTGTTTTTTTCTTGCAAACACACCTGAAATTTTCTGTCACATACACAACTCTAACTCCACAAATTGCTGCATACTGTCATGAATTTCCAGCAGAGTGTCATGCAAACAACAAATAAAATCAACTTATTTGATGCGTCACTTCTCCCAATAATGAGTTATATGTCTTTGTCTCAGTGAAGCACAGAGTTGTGCAATGTTGCCGGAAAAAAACATTCCTCAACTAGTGCAGACAAACAAACAGCAGTTTCATTTCTGAGTTAATTTGAACACGTTGCATGCATACAGAAAACAAAATCATTATCAAGTGAACAATTCTATGTTATTTGAGATCTGGTTGATTGCTCTCATTAATGTAAGCATGATATTTGAAGAGTTATTCATGTATACTGTAGCCGTGCTCTTATGAGCGACACCTGTCCTACACGTGAAATAAACCAACACAAGGTCATTGTCGATTGGTTTATTCCTCTGTGCAGGTAAACAATAACCTCAGTTAGAAGTAGTAGTTAGAGTTAGAAGAGTTTATATCCAGTTTTAATGTGTTTAGGGATTTTAATTGCGAGAAAATGTCCGAATGAATTCCCCAACATTGATTTCGTAATCTGCACATCCCGCAATAGTAACAGTGATTGCCATCTGTATGACACTTGATATTCTGCTCATGCCTGCCTGCTTCCTTCCAGTGAGCGGACAGTCAGCTCACAGCAAAGTGATTTCCAAACTAGACAATTCCACGCACACGTCTGCATTAATCTATCAGCAGGGAGATCTTTAAAAGATCCACATCTGTCTGTGTCAGCTTGACTGGAACTGAGAAGAGTTTTTTGTGGGGTGGGGGCTGTATTTTCTGACACAAGCAAACAAACAAAGACACATTTTAAGAAGCAATAGCATGAATTTTATACGGTTTAAAAGAGAAATATTTAAGATTGATCACCAGTCATGCTGACCTTGGCCTCGCAGACCTCTAGGACTCAAGGTCTGGAAATTACCCAGAGACGCTCTCTGTGGATCAACATGCCACAGCGATAAATTAATCACCCTTCCTCTTTATGTCGAAACAGGAGTTGGGGTGTCAAAGAAGCTCTCTGTGGCACTCGGGGTATTCTGAAAATGGGTCAGGTAAAATCTCTCTCTTTACTAATGAAGTCCCTGTGCACTGAGCCTCACACCTGCACGGTTTCAATTACCACAGTCAAGCAGGACGGGAAATCCCGACAGTGCTGGTCCAGCTAGTAGACACACAGACACAAACACACACACAGGTGAAGCAGATGCAGCAGCCCTGTTCCTTTACATTAGGAACAGGAGTGAAACATGTCAGCTTTGAATGAGCTATGGTCTCAAGTTGAACACTTATTCATAGATTACTTTAGGAAGTCTCTGTTTAATTTATTGTTTCATTAAAATATTTATGCATGAATGGGTTTTTTTTGTGTGTGTGTGCTCATTTTCAAGCCAAGAGTTTATTTGCTGGGTTTTTTGCATATAAATATATTTACTGCAGTCAGACACACTTTGGATTTAAATTCTGCTCTGGTACATTTTCTTTTTCTTATTGTAAGTAGATTCACACATTCCTCTGCATTTTAGTTGCACTAAGTAAACAGTTTTTTTCATCTGCCATTATGTTTCTCTGCCAAGTGTTTTTTTTTTTTTTTTACTGTACTTTTGTTCATTTAATCTCATGCATTTGGGAGAAAAGATCAAAGCAGTTTTACAGAGGCACATACTGTATGTGTTAGTGCAGTATCTTGCACAGGAGCAGATGTCACAGAGAGAAACACATGTATATTGGACAACAGTCAGAAATTCATCCTTTAGCTTTTGGCTAATGTACAGTAGCTGGAGGTTTCCTTGCATGCGTAATAAGCTCTCCCTGAGATGCAGAGTTTGTTCAACAAATTCAATAATATTGACTTCAGTGTTTATTCAGCTCCTCCCAGACCTTTCATCTGCTTATTGTCCCCATTCTCCAGTGGGTCTGTTATCTCTGGAACATGCCTCCAGACAAGGACTGTTCCTGATAGGACACCGGCCATTGGTACCCACAGGGGTAGAGGAGTGGAGCGGGATGGGAGGTGGGGGGGATCAGTTGCTTTTGCCAAAACCCGTGGTCAGCGAAGATTATCTGGGCTGCGTTTGAGCTTTACAGACTCAGTCTTATAACTCTCCAGATTGACTCACACTCTGATCTATCCTATCAAAAGAAGTGAAATCGTGTTTGAGAGGTAGGTTTACAGTGTGGTTAATGTGCAGAAAGGCAGGGATAAAAATCCCAATTTTCTCTCCAGTAAGCTGAGCTAACATTACCTTTTTTTTTTCTGATACAGATTACACGCTTTGCAGCAGACATTGCAACTATATGAATATCCCTTAATGTGCATAATAGTACAGACTCAGTCTCTCTGGACTGTGCTTGTTTTTGCAGGGTCTAAGGTTGAGACATCAATCGTGCACCAGGAGCTACTAGGATTGTATAATCATTAAAGATGCATTAAGTAAGATTTCACCGTCAGAGGATTCTGGGGGAAATTTGTTTGGTCCTGCAGGTGATAATGACACTGTGTGAAGAGAGAGATTATGGCGTCCTGGGGGCTCACTGGGCTGAAGTACAAAACCATGAAACTGTGACATGGGCTTGAATCTGGCCCAGGTACTTTGTTGTACTTGCTTCTTTCCCAATGTTTCCAGCCTGCCTCCATTTTTAATCCTCGAATCCTGGCAAAATGTAAAAAAGTAAATGGAAAGGAAGTTAGGAATTCTACAGCATATGCAAAGTAAAGTGTGGTAGTGGGATTAAAATGCAAAGTTTAAATTCAATAAAAAACTGTATTTTGGTGTGTGATGTTCATTCCCTGTATAAAAACTAAAGATGTCTTTATCCAGCTCCTTGCCAAGCTGTGCCAATGCTCCTTTTGTTTTTTCTAATCATGCCCGATCTCATTGCACCATCATTGAATTAAGTGGCAATTTCAGGCCATGAGAATGTTATGTGGGTGAGAAACCTCCTCCTAATCCAAGCATGCAATTCTATGAATAACAATGGTGAAACTCCACTCTGGATAAGCCATTACATCTGTCTCTCTGCCTCTAATTTTCTCTTTATTTTCCCTTTCTGTTTTAATGTCTTTTCTCCAACAACCTCCCATCTGTTTCTATACATTCCTACCCTTATCTCCATGCTTATCATATCTATAACTTCAAAATGTAACTGCTCACTCAGTCACATAGCCTGTCCACGTCTCAGGAATGCAAACAATGCATTGTTTTTGATTATGCAGCCTGCAAGTGATTATATTCTCCCTGTACTGCCCTGCCAATTAATACATGGCATTGTTCTATCGGAAGTAGGAAGATTTATGTGCAGACAGCTGCTGTCTGATTTAGATATATCAGGGCTATTAAAACACTTCTCATGAATAGCCTGGTCTTTCAACACAATTGCCATATTAATCTCCTCTATGCTCATGAGCCCATGACATCACACAGAGAGATTAAGTTTCCAAAGAGCGGATGCTCTTATAATCTTGTAGATAGTGTGTTGCAATCATGTAGATTGCATGTGTGTTTTTGAATCAGAACACACAGATACTGCCACTACTTGAGGTCAGTTTTTTCATTTCTGAAAGTGATATGAAACAAAGACATCGAAGGTTCAAGAGAGCTTGTCCCTTAGAAAAAAGAAAAAACAAGAGCATTGTCCTTTTTTACAAGTAGATCTGAGTCGGTGTGGTGCAGCTCATTTTGAGTCTCTAGATAACTATCTCACCCCCCTCAAAGTCAAGGGTTTTAGACTCATAAATGATAAGACCATCAATGCAAAAGCAATCTAAAATGAAATCATAAAATGCTGTCATCTGCATACAAAACAGTCAAAAAATTACAATGCGATTTGTTCTTTAAATTCTCTTAAAATTATGTCTTTAGACAAAACCACCTGAACTACCTAAATGAATGGATTCATCAGCATGCGTGTGGCTAATCAATTCTTAAAGTTGTTTAGGAAGAAATAGAGATGCAGCATCAGAGAATTACAAACACAGGGGTAAAATGGAGAAGGTCTGGTACGGTGCTGGATATAGCTGTGCTGTGAGCAAACCCAGTCAGTGTTTTCTCTCTTCTCCTCTTTCCTGCCTCCAATATGCCCACTAATTTAATCCAAAACTGTCTGTCAAAATTTCTGTTTTCTGCCACACCAGTGTGGTTCCCCTCCAAACAAGCGAGGGGGTCACTGCTCCTCCTCTCAGTCCATCTGTCATGTTTACAGGTGGGGTTGATTTGCTGCCACTGCAGCCTATTTACACACTTGATTATTATGGAATACCCTGCCCTGACTGGTTTATATTTATCATGTGGTTATAAGGGCTCCAAACTGGGTACCCCCATTCCCTCCAAAAAAGAAGAAAAAATCTAATTCTTTATGTTATTGTGGTTGGCTCTTGCAGATTTGAACACATTCTCACATTTGCAAATTGAATTTCAGCAGCTACTTGTCACATAAATCACACTTTTCAGCGATTATGTCATGAATGTGTTTTGTGGATCCACACGATAAAGCATTGGTGCCAGAATCAGATTTTGACTGACTACTTTCGGCTGCATGGAATCCTCTCAAGTTCCTATTGCTTTCGGAGAAATGCCAGGCTTTAATGGGGCTCAAGATGTGAAGGCAAGACCAGCTCAAATTATGGTGGAATGATCTAGAAAAATATTACTGGATCCTCAACAGGAATTTGTGTGTGTGTGTGTGTTGCTATCACTAGTAAACAACACATACGTAGAAAAATACTAGCATTGGAAATGCATATATCAATAAAAACTGATAACAGATAAGAACTGCTCTTATAACCACAAAAATTATAATACAAATAAAATGTGTTTCCATATAACATTCTCTATTTACAAAAACAAATTAAAGCCACACAGTGTAACTTTTCCTGAGCTGCAGCAGCCTGTGCAGCCACAAGTGGTAATTAATTCTGTTGGGCTCCGAGAAAATAAAGCCTTGACAGGAGCTCCGACTGCACAGCCCCAGTCACTGCACTGAAACACGGCCATATATTCCGTCCAGAGTTTATTTGTCTGGAACTGGAAGTGCTGTCGCTGTAACAAAGACGCCAAACTCTGTTTAAAATTACTGATATTTTTAAAGGTTTCCTTGAAGGATATGGGAAATGCACACTGGTTTTTAATGGCGTCTGAGTCTTTTTGATTGATTCACAGTTCGGCATTACTCATGAATTTGCTGCACATGATTTCCACTCATTTAAGCACTTCTCATGGGAGATCCTAACTGCTCACTGAAGTTACAAAGTGCAAGAGCAGGCATTTAGGGTGCAGAGTGGGAATGAAAGAGGCACCATTCTCCCTATTACAAGTCAGTGGAAAAAACTGTTGCATAATATTACTTTAATATATTGACGCTATTACTGACTTGACATGCAGACTTTTACTATTACAATTTTTCTTAAATTTTACCCAGTGCACATATTCTGTTCCAGGCTTCATCCTTTCCTTTTTTACAAAATGGGGACACAGAACTTGACCTTGATCCTGGCATCAGCTGTTGATCATTTAGTTAATTAACCAAGAGGAAGGAGGTCAACAGGGGGAAAATATCTGCATTAGTTGAATTAAACTTTCAGCTTTTCTCACTGGATTTCCAGTCCTCTACAGCCCATGTGTGAGTGCTCACTGAAAGAAATGATATCCTTCTAACTGATTTCATGAGGGATACTTGAGGGAAATCCCATCCTGCATAAACTAAATTAGTTTGGCCAACAAAGCATTTCTAATTCTGATGACAAAGAAGTTTCTTATTTTTCCTTTCTCAGCCGTGCTTCTGTGCATCTACCTTTATCTGAAAGAATTCCTCACCTTGAGAGAAATGACAAATTATTCATGAGTCACATTAAATATGCCACAAAGAGACCTATCTTATTCAGCAGCGGGTATTAATCCAAATTGAAACCTGACGTATAAAACAACCTGCTGTGACTCAGCCTACACACTGTTCCAGCTGCACACTTGAAGGGGCCATTCTCTCGGCTTTTCTCGGAAGAAACTAAAAACAGAAACAGAGTGACACAGTTTGGAGAACACGCCTGTCACTGTGGTGGAAATCCTTCTCTGTCACCTGTTTGACTGAGCAGTAAACACAGCAGAACAACATGTCTACTCAACCCACCAGCCATGCTCTCCCCTTTATTTACTCCCCTTTGATGTGACGTGGTATCACAGGGATCAAACTTTCAAGCTGTTGCCTACAGATAACAGACATTAGGTTGTGGGATGCGCTGTGCAGTGGTGTGATCTTTTGCAGCTGAATATCATATAAACTGTACTGAAACACAGTTCACAGCCCATGACAAAATATTACAACCAAGCTTGATGCGTGAGAATTGTCTAATAAAAGACAACCTAACAGATGTGCACATGTAGCTCTTGGCCCTGTGCAGCCATGGTCCACAGGTGTTTTCACTTATATTGCCTGATTAGATCCCTTCTCAGAGCCATGGCTGTGTGAGAAGTTATTAACTTATTCACCGCTCACTTTATAGGGAATTGTAGAGGACTGAATAATGTTGGCAAGATCAAAACAATGTCAGGCACTACTCAGGTCATTCATCTTGTCTGACAGCCATCTAATTTTCACTATGTATATACGTCTTTGTAAGTGAACAATGATTGCACACTGCTTTTTATGTTGTGATTTGTGTCCATTGCCTTGGGTATAATGACTCTTTCTTTGTATAGCACAACATAATTAACAGACTACAGTATCTAGTGGACTACATAATGAATATGAATGATTTTGTACAGACACTGATAGACATGTTACACCCGTTAGGGTCTTTTATCTTTAAAAAAAAAAGCATATAAAAGATATAATACAATACAATCTGACATGAGGTGTGACAAAGGATTATATGATGCAATTGCAGCAGACTAACATGTAATTTTATTCAGTACAACACCATAATAATATATAACCAAAATGACACATTTCTGCACAATATTACACCACAATATGATCCACAGTAGAACTTAATAAAACTTATTATTTAGCTACACTGACTGATGGACAAAAACAATGACCCAAAAGCATCTAAAAGTGGATTCTAATTGCATTTGGTAGTCTCATGTAAATCTCATGAAAGCTCCACCCAACTTGAACCTGAGCAGAGGTCTAATCAGCCAGAATTATTGAAGACACCTGTGTGGTTGAGCAGTATTCAGAAGTGTGCAGGTTAAAACATGGCCTGATTTTTAAATAGGTGATTCTTTCAAATTAAAAGTGCAATCTGAAATTGTTATATCTTCTTTTCTTTTTTTTTTTTTTTAAATCCAAGCACAGTTTGGTAAAGGCAAGAGAAGCATTTTTTTTAAACAATTCAGTACATTTTTAATAAATTAATCTTTCTGATAAAATTCTATTTAAGTTTTATAACTTTGTTTTCTCAAGTAAAATAATAATGGTTGTACATACACATAAATATTAGAAAAAAGTGTAGACATCTACTGCAAGGTAAACTTTCCTACTTTGTGACCTTCTTTGGAAAAGCTCTTTTGGAGAGTGAGACAGTTCAAAAACTTGTTCTTTGGATCAGCTGTATGTACCTGGTGCCCAAATCTGATTGGCCAGATGTAACACCATATGAAGGAGTGCTGTGATTTGAAGATCACTGCAAATTTCTTTTCTTCTTGAAACTCATTTGGGAAAATCTTCAAAGCAGCAAAGAGCTGTGTATGTGGCTGTCACGTTTTGGATTTTAGATGTCATGTGTCAAGTGTTGCTGCCCGACGCGCTGTGATTGATTACCCTACTGCCAGCCTATTATGGATCTACTGCCAGCGTCACAGTCTGTGACTGAATGATAATGACCCTGATAAACAATTAAAATCTGTATTGCAGCAAGAACACAAGAAGACATCAGACAGCCATGACAGTGAAGGTTAGTTTAGGTCTTTGAACACAGGTCAAACTCTCTAAGGGACTGTATTAAACAGTTCTAGATATGTTGTTAATTTTACAGTGTGAAACCTCCTATTTAACTCAGACATCCTCACCTAAAAGTACTCTACAGGCTTATGGATTGAATGGCACACACCCGTGCCAAGAGGACTCACAGGAGCTGATAATCGCTGTAGCGACACACACTTCCTGTCAAGCTTGATTGACTGTCATCCTGCAGGAGAATCACTTTGAAACACCACTAAATCCCCATCCAACCTACTCTGCAGTTCAAAAAAAGTGGTGGCACAAGCACCTGCTTTCGGTATATAATAAAAATTCAACATCTCTTCACCTCACACAGGTCTTAACCGATGCCCACGAATTGGGCCACAGCCATCACAATCCGCTGACCTTGACAGCAATGCAGCAGGTAAACACTACAGCTGATCGCCGCCGTGCCATGGCACAGCGTGACAGGCCCGTATCTCAACACAACAGGTCTTTTCTGAGCATTAAGCAGAGGGCCTGGGGAGAGACTGAGCTGCAGATAACATTATATAGCTGCTTGAGAGCCCTGTTTCCCACTTCCTGCTGAAGCACTGCGCGTCAAGGCTTTCACACAGTGCAGGAGAGTGAATAGGAAGAAAAAGGGTCACAAACAATAATCGCTCTGATGCGGGGGGGGGGGGGGACCACGGCACCGTGCAGGAGGGAACGGGGGGGATTCTTCTCAACTTTCAAATGAGAGTCAGCATTGCTCAGGTGTACCAATTCCCTGACTGTAACCAGTCCAAGAATTTCTTCAAGGTGAGCATACAAAACAGCATCTATTCTGTGCAGACCTTACATTGACTGGGCACAGATCCAGGGTGGCTCTACCATTTTTTAGGCACCAGGAAACGGCCAGAGTCAAGACCTATTTATCATTCTTGTACAAAAACCACACACTGTTGTTTCACAAAGTTTCTGAATTTCTACAGGTGTTACTTCTATAGCATCTATACCCATTCAGAAGAATATTACCCATTAAAACTATTGTACTGATTATTTCTTGCTTGATTTAAATATTAACCAGTTTCCCTTCAAACTACAAAGCTGCCCTCTCTGTGGAATGCTTCAGTGTCCTGCGTACAACAAAAACGGGAGCAACAGGAAGGCAAGGATAAAACCGGCTGAAACTCCCTTGATAGCCAAAAACCCTTTTGAAGCTTCCCCGTCTGCCTTCAGGGAGATGCACAAGCTGGAATTGTTCAGGATGAAGACAGACAGAGATACTTTGGGTCACATCCGTTTTCACCAGCATGGAATAAATTAGAGTGGTGATTTGTGATCAGGTGTTTTTCAGTGCCTTGTTCTGTTTTTAAACAAAATGTATAAATAAAGGTATGTTTTTGCTCCAGTGTTGTAGCTTTTTTCTTCTTTTTTTTATAACTATAACTTGGCATACAGCTCTTTTGCTGTTCCTTGGTATTTGTACATTCCTGTAAAAATACAGATAAATATTGTAACTTTACTGACAGGTATGGCAGAGGAACTGAACGTTCACTAACAGAGCGCTGACCTTGGCTCATGACCATGCATTTTTATGTAGACTGACATGAGTGTGTTGTTTGCTTTCTGAGTTCAAGTACAAAGAACAGTCCGCTCAGACCAAGAGAATAAGGTGTGTGTGTGCGTGTGTGTGTGTGTGTAAGAAAACCAGTGTAAAATAGGAAGTCATACAGATAAAGCCTTAACCTCCAGACACACTGACATGTATTGTTTATGTTTTATGATGTGCCTTTTTAACACATTTTGTGTGTTAGTTTTGTCTGCACATCAAAGGTTACTGAAATAGAAGGGAAGGGAAATGATTCACTTTACCAGCTTTACCTTACAGTATTCATCCTGTCAGTTACATCATGATACACTGGATAAAAAGAGAAGGGCGGTGCTAGAGAAAGTTCAGAGGTTCACCGACATCATTAGGATTCGTCTGCTGAGAATCATGAATACTCACAGCATATGTCACGGGAAACAATTTGATTACATCTCTCTGGACTAGATAGTTTATTTCATCAACAACAATCATTTGTCAAGTTTCTGACCTTGGTACAGCAGCTAACAGTAGCTCTCAGTGCTGATCCTCAGACTCCAGAGTCCCTGTTTGTTTTCACTCCAGCTAACTGTGCTGGATTTGGTCAAGGTGGTGCCCTAGGTAAGATCTAAATAATGCAGGAAGGAGTCAGCACTGACATTTTTTACACATTTGAGCTGTTTACATATTCATGTCTTTAATTTAAATTAAGTCTCAGTCAGATCTCATGTCAGAGCAAATAAATGTCAAGTCATAAATCCTTGTAAGCAAATTGTCTTTCAGGTTTGAATGCTGACAATTAAAGGGTTAATGTTTTTTATTTTGACAAATGTCAGATTAATTGTCACAAAATTTGGTAAAGACATATTTACTCTTAATCTTGTTGATGAAAGTAACAAAACCAAGCTCCATTGTAGTACTTACTCCAGCAGTGATGGTCTCACTGGGGTTAATGTGTATGACAGGGTACATGCACATTGGGTGCAGGGCCAGTAGAGGGCGAACAGCAAATATTTGCCCTTGGGCCTTGGGTCAAGAATGTTATTGAAAGTTTTTTACTGCATGATTGGAGAAATTTTGAGTGTTTTGTTTTCACCTGATTTCAATTGGTTTGGGTGACAAATAAGACCAGAGAAAGACCGACACATATTGGAAACTGAAAAAATAATATTAGTTTTTAAAAAAAAACAGCAACAAAAAACAGCAACTTTGGTCTCTTTTAAATCAGTAATCAATTCATGGGACAGAACGGGGCCCAGATGGGTCGGCTGTAATTCCTAATCACAGGTTTCTGTACCCCATCCAATCATCACATATTCATCTGCAGTATACAGTCTACCACCTCTGCGATGCCCCACATCTACTCAATATTCTCTCTCTTAAGGTTTGAACAGCTGTCCTTGCTTTTGATATCAAATATGCATATCACGTACTCTATATGCTGAGTGAAATACTGAAATCCAAGATGCATTTTTTTCAGCTGTACCATTATTTCAGATGGAAAATTCTGCATGTCTTATCATCATTTTATGCTTATTTTTCTGTAATTTTGTGTGACATATTTTTGGATCACTAGGATCTTTGCGATAATGACTTGTTTTTACATTTAAGCTCGGTAGACTTGCATAATGTTTGTGTTCATAATTTGAATTTCTAATGAACCCACTGAAGGTGGATGAGGTTAAATAGGTTAAAGCATTTATGTAGTCCTAAATTAACGTCAAAGCAAACCAGTTAATATGTTGGCATTCAGAGCCTGGAGGTATAAACACCTCTGTTATCGACTTTGATTACATGTAAGGTCAGAGCAATGGGCCTGAATCCTTGAGATCTACAGCTTAATGGAACAATACGGATGTTTGTATTCCCACATGACCTTTCCGTATTTTTATTCCCTTACCATGAAATGTCTGGAAACTCTTCATTTTGTGCCACTTAGGCAACATTATAGGGCATAACACATTCATTCCCTGCACTTGGTATTTAGATAATTGTACTGACAAATAAGACATTACTGTGTATTGTAGGCTAAAGCCCTGAGCATAACTTTCACACACTGGGTACAAGATGCCTGCTTAGCAGCAAGGCCAAAATGCCTTTTGACAATAAACATTTTAGGTGACAGATAGCAGCCAATAAAGTGATCCATCTCAAGGGTATGCTGTAAGCACTATACACAGGCGACCATTTTTTCTGAAAGGTTACCCAGGAGGAGCAGGTAATCTGCAAATTTTATACAGCTGATAGCAAATTAAAAGAAACTCAGTTTCTACTCTGGCCTGATAAAATCTGCTAGCGACAGTTTTCATTTCAGCCGCCTAAGTCAAGTGTTGCTAGCTAGAAATCACATGAGAGCTTTTTTTCCACCTCTGTCTGAAATCCAAGATCCAACATTGGAAAAATTACCAAGACTTTCAAAAGCTTGCAGGCAACGCTGTGACTGAGGAAAGTAGTGGAACGGCGTAGCGAACAGTCAGTTCAATTCATATTGAGCACTTGGCTGCAACATGTGCACTTGAATAGAAACCTTTTAATTTAATCAGTTAACTAAATGCAAATGTGGAACACTTGACATTTGGCGACACTGTGGTGGCATTTCTTCTTTTTTATGGGTAATGTTCTCCTGTTGGCTTCACCGAATTGTGACCTTGGAGTGTTCATCGTAGAGGTCGGATAGAGAAAAGGGTGGATTTCTCATTCTAGGTGAAGAGAGAGCAGCTGCCACAAATGGAGGAGTTCAGGTGGAGTATTGTAGAGCAATGTTACGAAGGACTGCGAGATTGATGATCAGTTAGGGGCATCGTCTGACAGGCTTTGCATCAGAATGTGGTGAGGGAGTCAGAGCTGAGCTATAAAGTAAAGCTCTCATTTTATCTGCTAGTCTTCATTCAAATCCTCAAATGTGGTCACGACCTTTGAATAGTGACAGAAAGAATGAGACTGCAGATACAAGCAACTTTTATGAGGTTTCCCCGCTGGGTAGCTGGACACCGTCTACATTAAAGAGAGATCTGTGATTCTGAAAAACCTCTCCTTCTTAGCATTGCCAGGAGCTGTCTGAGGTGGTTAAGGCATCCCATGAAAATGCCAGGTTCTGTTTGGAGGTGTTCTGAGGCAAGACCAACTGGGAAGACACCCTAGAACAGACCAAGGACACACTTGAGGGATTGTATCTACCATCTGGACTGGGAGAGATGAGGGATCCCTACCCCCCACAGGACCGAGAGGAAGTTATTGTATTACCACAAAAAAAATGATAGTTTTGATGGATTTTATATCTTAAATAAATCCTCCTGATCGTGATATAATGACTTTTATACCTCTAAACTTCACTGACAAACTTGACAAAACCTTGAACTACAACCATACTGTCTTAAACTGTAGCATCGTCTTTGCCCGTCTCTGAACTGCTTGTACTCTGAAATTGATTTCCTTCTGTCTGGAGGATCAGAGCAAGCCCCGTCCATGCTTCTGCAATCCTCCTTTTCTGAATTGACAAACCAAGGGCAAAAAAGGCACATTTTTTTGTCCTTTTATGTGCTATCAATTCAAAAGCAAACTGAAAAAGCAGTGAAATTACTTTCCTGATTTATTGCACTAGAATGAGTAATAAGATTAAAACCACATACAAGCGCTGACATTGCTCCTCAGCACTGGACGCATAATCTTAGGTTGTACCCATGTATAATATTTTATTCTTTTTTAGCCACATAGACTGAAGGTATTTTCAGCTAGTATCCCCTCTCATGAGAAACAGTAATTATTCTCACTCAATTCTCAGCACCCCGCCCGCCCTTTCTGGATGTTTTGATTTTAGAACTGGGTCACCTCTAAAGTGATGAAAGTAATTAAAAGTACCCAAACAAAAAACTGGCTTCTGAATCGTATTTCAGCTCCATTTATATTAATGTATAGCGTGCCTTATGAATGTGGGGTGACCATTCATAAATTTGTCATGCGCTCATTTGGATTAATTAACTGGTATTCATTTGGAATTAAATGTTCCCTTAAGTTTTAATGTGAGACCGAGAACTTCTGAGGAAACACAGATTGATACTTTGGCATGAGGGGAGTCTTTCTTTAATGGGGTTTTGTCTGCGAAAGGAAAGAAAACGTTTCATCAGTCATGAAATATGTGAGCTGTCGCATCAAACAATCTACAACGTTATTGTGAGATATAATTCATCACTCTCATGGAAGTTGTGGTGACAATAGAAATACGAATATTGCTGCGCCTGATTCTCAGGTTGTGAATAAAATTACTCAGCATAAATTGGTTTTCTATTCTTTGCAGGAGGAAATGGATCAAAAGCCATCACACAAATTTCACAAGTCACCAAATTACACAGATGCAAAAAATTTTAAATTGTGCTTTTGTTGTTAATTCAAAGGCTTGTCAACTCAATTCTTTGTCATCAGCAGCTTAGAAAATAGAGCAGGTAGAACATTTCACTTCCATCAAACTGCTGATAATTATTCTTCATAAACATCTTACCGAGAGAGCAGAGCAAATAACAGGTTCCATCAAAAATTCAGCTATACCTGGTTTATTTTGAGTGTTTTTGTTTGAGAGCAGGCATCCTGCCAATTTCTTATTAATCCCACAACCCACACGCCCCGGTGTGTGTGTTTGTGTGTCATTGAGAACGAGACGTGTGTGTATGAATGTAGGGGAGGCGGCGAGTTGCGCATGTGTCTAAGCGTGTGTCTGTTTGGTGAAAGGAAGAGGCAGACAGGTGAAAAGAGAGATGGAGAAAGAGCGAGACATGTCGCAGCACCCTCAGGACGTCTCCTCTTTCTGAGCAGCTGTTGTCTGAGAGCTGGAGGCAGCACTGCGGCGCCCTGTCAACTCCTTCTCCCACAGAAGCCCCCGTGCATGCAAAACAGGCTCAGGCTGCCCTCTCTCCTTGGCCACGCTTTTCCAACCCTTTTTTTTTTTTTGTCTCCCTATGTAACAGGCATCTCCTTATTTTCTCTCTCCCCCTCTCTCTCCCTCTCTCTCTCTCTCTGAAGCAGAGTCTTTATTCAAATCAATTTCCAGCCATCAAACGTGTGGTGCGCTCTGTAATAGTTACAGCACAGACACACAAACAACACGCAGCGAGTGAGACAATTTTATGAGAAAGAACATTTCAAGGGCAGAGACTGATAAAGAAAAGAAAATGTATTGTTGTTTTTCAGACCAGATAGATTGCATACTATTAGATGCATCAATTCTCCTGCGCAGGGAGAATAAATGAACATGTTCTGATTTGGTCGAGCTCTTTCAACCACTAACATCCTCTTTTACTCCGAGCTGTCATGGGCCAGTGGTTTACAGATAATTAAACCATTTTAAGCTGTTTTTTAGTTTCATTACTCACTTCATTGGCAGTAGTTGGACAGGCTGGATCACAAACTTGGCGAAGCAGGAAACTTCCCCGGGGACCAGAACCCTCCAGACCTTCAGTTCAACTGGTTATGTAATGTGATTTATTTGAAATGTAGGTAGGAGTTTGCACCTCTAAAGGAAAATATCAACTAAGGTGTGTCCTGCATTGTTCAAATCTTGTGTTAAAATGTAATTTTGGAACTTGAACTTTACACATATGGTTAAATATAGGTAAGGTTTGATTAATAGCACTGGCAGTGAATGGCACACAGGAAAACATGGGGCCAAGTAGTTTTCCAGTCTAGCAGATATTGTTGGTTTCTTGGATAGTTCTCAAGGTGAGGGCGTGAGGGAAGGGTGGGCAATGAGGACCTAACAACAAATTATTACCTTGAGGCCCCCTAACTGGTTAATCTGAACATGGTGCAGGGACTAATGGCTTGACACAGGCTGCATTTTCTCAAAGTCACACCAGAGAACATAAAAAGCTCTCACAAGCAGATGATTATATCTTGAGGGGGGGACTCTAATTGGAGAAACAAATAGAAAGAGTCCAAGGAACCCTCCCAGCGCTCATTATATTCTGTTACTGCACCTTAATTTACTTCATAATTGACTAGTGTCATAATGGGGCTTTCAGGTTTCCTAATAGACTGTGTATGAGGAGACGGGAGGGTGATGAAACCTGTTGAGTGCTTAAGCTTAAAAAGTGACAATTTCCATAAATCCTCAACTTCAAGCACAGTGTTAATCAGGAAGGCTACACACACATGTGAACTTAGTTTTAATTTTCTTTTGGTCAGTTTGTGAGATCCACCTGGATAATGGTGTCTAGATGAGGGAATATCAAAAATTTCCTGAGGTGATCTGTCACATTTTGCATCACTGTCAGCTAGCATGTAAAAGAACAGTGTCCAGTGGAAGATAACAAGGTAAAACAGCAGGATAAGATGATTTTGTTTTTCAAGCAGTTTGCTTGTGTTTTCCTCATGATGCCTGTTAATTCACCATTAGCAGCGACAGCTATTCCTCATGACTGGAGGATGCAACCATCACACATTGTGGGAGGTTTGACAGCTCTGGAAACAGCTGTGAAATAGGACAGGTTGGGATCAGCTCATTATAAATTGATAAGAACCCACACAATGCCATACAAATGACAGGGGAAAGAGAAGTGACAGTGTATAATTTGTTGATATAAGACTGAAAACGAGCACCCTGTGATTAACAGTATATTCAACACAGTTAATGTGGAGAGAATGACATGATATGGAACCATAAATGCTACCCTCAAGTGACTGAGGGTAAACACAGTATAAAATAAATGCACTTTGATGCATACACACACTCACACATCATATGTATCTTTTGCCCCTGCCCCAAATGGAAACAAAAAAAACTGTCATTAGGAACAACTGATGTTTCTTCACAGTCAGAACAATGTTCATCTAGTTGTTGATAATATGCTGCCATCCTGTGGTGTATACCAGTACTACATAGTTTTAATCAATAACATATTCAGCATATACCTTGTTTCACTTTGGTTAGTGGAATGATTGTACATTGCGTACATGAGGAAGTTCTTTACAACACAAAGCCAGGACCACAGTCATCAAGAAGAGATCATTTATTAAAGCTTGTCAGACACCATATGGCGGTTTTTCCATGTGTATTGTTACATTTTCACATTGTAGGTCTGCATAAAAATAGAATAGGCTTATATATAATTACAAACGTGGTCACTTTTACAAATATTGACTGGGCTCTTCAAGATCATGTGGTTGGCTGATAAGAGCTGACAATTACTGTTTCTGACAAACAAAACACATTTGAGCTCATTACAGATCCTCGTGCAGGATACATTGATAATAACACTCCCCACATGCTGTGTGTGAGTAAGTTATCGTTCAGGCAAGTAACAGTGACTCACTTGCTGGCTGATCTGTGGTTTGTGATGTTTTATCTCCAGGCTACACCCCCGTAAGTGATGTCACAACAGACATTTTCCTGAGAATGGCTTTATGTGCAACACGCCTGATGGTTTAAACCAGCGCTGCAGCAGTTTTCTGCTTTAAGCTTTAATCTTTCATTTATTGCAGCCATTTATCTTTCTGTGTCAAGTGCTGTTTAAGAAGTGGTTAAAACCTCAAGAAGTTGTGTAATCTGAAACAGTTAGGGCATGAGTGAGTCATTTAAGTCTCACGGTAGATGCACAGTATATTGTCAAGTTCAGCTCAGGTAGATGACAAACCTGCAGCACTCATGGAGTCAGAAGCAGAGGTCAGAAGTTTAAACTTCCAGCTTGATCAAATACAATGGACATGCCATTCAGTTCTGATAACCACCACAAATATTTCAACTTCCAGCAAAAAGTCACGCTCTGTCAGTTTGGCAGCACAGGCCACAATAAACACTACACAATAGTGAGGTTCAAAGTCCATGCTTGATGCTAGAAACAGCAGTCCAAAAAAAATCTCACCTCAAGGTCCATTTAGTAACTTTCTCGAACTTTCGGTTATATCAACTTATCAAGCTTAAATGCATTTGAAGCACCCTGAAAAAAAAAACAAAAAAACACCTGCGTTTCTGTGACAACTGACAAATTTATCTCACTGATGAAGACTATAGGATGTGATTTACAGCTCCAGAGCAGTTACTAAATGGGGAGATTGTTTTCATACTCTAATATTTTATTTATATCTATCAAAATGCCATGTTTTTACAGCTACACAATTATACCATATGGAAAACATGTGTCTAGTTCAGCTTGATATGTCAGATCATTTTGGAAGCGTTGACATGTCCTGAATGAGAATTTGTGGTGGCACAATCTATGTTTTACTGCAAAAGATGAGTCTATACAGGTGGATCCACCTGTGGAACTGGCAGGGTTAAAGGGGGTAAAGCGGTAAATTGGCATTATCATAATTCATTGTGATATAATATGAAGAAATATTTAAAATGCTTCAAACTTCTGTGCAGTTTGAAACAACACCTCTCATATTTCAGTGACTTGAGCCCGTATTTTGATATCTGAGAGCTACTTGTGTAACTTCTATCTCTGCACTCCGTCTTTCCTGCATGGACAGTAAACAAACAGGTCACACTCAACGCTCGCAGCCTCTGAATAAATGATAAAAAACACAAAAAAAGTCTGAATAAATAATTCAAACTGCAGCCTGTTGTTCCTCAAACTGTGTCGTCATCAAGACGGTAGTTGCGGAAGTGCCCTGTGCTGTTTGCAGAGGATGAGACCTGCCTGGCGACCGCTAAGGGAGAAGGAGGCGTGAGCTCTGGATATGTTGTAGCTTACACATACACATACACATACACACACTCACACAAACTCAGGTGGAGATGGATGATTCCGAAACATGACCCTCTGAGATCCGCTTCAGTTCCAACAGTTTCGGTTCATTTCCGTCTCCGGGCTCCGTTAAAACTGGACCGGGCAGGTGGGAGGCATGGGTGCTCTACAGTCCTCACCTGGTCAGCCAGAATACATTGATCTGGCGGAGAAGACGGGATGTGAGTAGTTACTATTAATGTTTGCGCCGGCTTTAGGCGTTTCTTTCGAAGTGAATCAGCCGGATATGTAGGACGTGTGAAAACATGAACTCACTGTGTTGCAAATATACTTCTTATTCAGTCTAATTTTAATTCTGCCTTATCTTAAAGGGGAAATGTCATCATATCTACCATGTCTAAAAAAGTGATTACTATTATTTGCCATACAGTTACACATATCCGTGTCTATGGTAAACGAGCCTGTCTGGTGCAGCAGCAATGAATAATTGAAGTCAGTGGGAGTGTAAGTTTCATTGAGTGTGATAGTTGCATAGGGACAGACAGCAGAAAACTGAAGTGTTTTGCATAAAATATGAATATCCAAATCTAATGCCTTGAAAGCTCCCAGTAAAACTTGCCAGGGATTAAAGACTCTCAACTAACAAGTTGCTTATTTATTGATTTGAACAGTTTTATGCCTGCTATTGTCTATTTTTTGCTTGCACACAAATTAACCTAGTCTAATCCTAGTCTGCACACGGGTAAGTGGTAAATGGTGCTAAGATTGAATTTTTTTTTTTTTTTTTTTTTTTTTTTTTTTTTTTTTTTTTTTTTTTTGTTTTCTGTTTTCAGTTTCATTCGAACAGATTGGAGTCCTGCATAAAAGATTCAAACAGCTGAGCCACAATGAAACAACTCTGCGGTAAATTCATCTTGATTTTGAGCTATAATTGATGATCTAGGAATTTTAAGAAGTATAATGTGAATTATTCAGTGTCATCTTCAGGTTTTTTGTTTTTCTTGTGATTTATTTTTAAAGCAAATAACTTTCCATAAGAAAAAAAAAACAATCAGCTTGGCCTTTTGCCAGATTTCTTTTCAACTGGAAACCTGCCTAACAGGCTTCATGTTGTGCTTTTAACATCTTACAACAGTTGTTGTCGTATATATCACCACGTGCCACTCCTTAAAATTCTTTTTATGCCCACAGGAGAGATCACTTCAATGAAATCCCAGATCTGGCATGCAATCCCATCCGTGCACAGATCATAGAGGCTTTCTTTGACAGAAGGTACAGTGACAACACCTAAACTTATTTACTTCTGTATCACAAACAGTTGGTACCAGTACATTTGACAGATATTTGTGTATTCCTGTAGAAACTACCGTCAGAATGGCGAGGGGACGGTTGACGAGATCGGCTTTGAGGAGTTCCTGGTGGTCATGTCTCATTTCAGGCCCCCTTCTCTGAACATGACAGATGAACAGCGTGAGAGCGTCAGGAAGGAGAAACTGAGATGTGTGTCTTAAAAAACGAATCACATGATCACATGCTTGACATAATTTGTGACTGACGCGCAGCAGTTAAACTGACGGTTGTGTTCTTCTCTGCAGTTTTATTCAACATGCATGACACAGACAACGATGGGACGATAACCCTCGAGGAATACAGACATGTAAGCCTCTGCTCACTTCCACGGGCCACTCGTGCAGTTTTAAACCTTTTTTATGAACTTAAGTCCACACAGAAGACAATAACAATGTCTGCTGTCTTTGGGGAAATCAGCCTGAGTCACTATGAGTCTATCATCTGCATCCGTGTTTACCAGCATTATTAGATCATTTTCAACTGAATTTTGAAGGTGAATGAAGATGCAGATTTGACACAGTAGAAGTTATCTCTGTGTTTTGTACCTAGCTCCACTGTTGGAAAACGTGCATCTCCACTCCACCACTTGAGAGTCAGCTGCCTTCCTGCAGCACAGTTAATTTGCAGCTAATTAGGGATGGGAGGAGGCGTGTCATTTCCTCAGGCCTCTGGACATCAGGGATTCGAGTCTTGTGGTCATTATAGTAATATTATTATACTTCAACTGTTGTTCAAAACATCCAGGTGGTGGAGGAGCTGTTGTCACGCAGCGGGGCACTGGGAAAGGAAACTGCAAAAAGCATTGCTGATGCAGCCATGTTGGAGGTGGCCAGTATTTCAATGGGTCACATGGTATGTAAGCTGTAGCATCTCAAGATAACGTTAAGTTTGAATTACTCTTTGTCTGGACAATGTCAGTAACTTTGCTTTCTCTTACACAGGAACCTGATGAATTCTATGAGGGCATTACATTTGAGCATTTCCTCAAGGTTGGTACACAGAGTATACACTGTAGTATACTCTATATGTTAGTTTAACACTACTTTTTTAGCTAATTAGCATACATTGAAAGTACATTTAAATATGCAAGTATAATTAATATGGATCATCCTGAATGAAGTGGTAGGAGTTACAGCTGTAACTAATGTAAAACTCTCTTTGCAGTTGCTGGCTGGCTTTGAAATCGAATCAAAAATGAACATTCGCTTTTTGAATATGGACACGACAACCCTGTGCAAGTGAGGTTGGTACGTTAAACTATTCAGTGACTTTGGGAAGACTCTGACAACGGATATTTATGGTTTCACTGCAACAGCAATTATTGCTTGTTTCCTACACCAACTTATGTCGCTTGCCTTGACTATATGCCTTACTTATGTTTGAATAACTATGCAAATCTAAAGAAAATATCTATATTGTAGATGTAGCAAAGGTAGTTTACTTGAATTTAAGCAATAATATGAGATAATCACTAAGGTGATAATCAGCTTATCAGTAGTTGAACAAAGCAATAATCATATATCCATGTCTGGAGGAACAGACAGTACGACTATGCATGCAAATATGGATGCTAGATGAACCTTTACAAATGTTAACGCCATAAATCAATAACTCTCAATAATCAGGGATATAAGAGTATGTCTTTAAAAATATCTATATATGTCTAAAAATACAAAGATAATATTTTGAAATGCCTTCACTCTGACACTGCAGCGTATTTAACGTGGCGCATGTGCCGCACACTACATTTGCACAATAAAAGACCCCATGAAACACGTCTGACTCCAGTTCATGATGTGCATTTCTGATTTAAAAAAAAAAAAAGGAAATGGGAGTGCGGTCATGCAAGATTACAGTAAATGCTTAAAGGCAGACGGGGGTGATATACAATGTGTCGTAAAATATAAAATGATTTTTCATCAAATCTAGTTTATCTCTATCCTGCTTCACTTTACAAAGCTTATTGTGACTTTCAACAAAACACACACAGTGACAAGTGGTATAAACAAACTAATACCTACAGTTAGGTTTACATGAAAAAAAAACATCGAGCTGGCCACACCATACTTTCTCAGAAAAATCAATGACTCATGGAAAAAAAAGTTAATTGTGTGCTCTGTGGTATACAGTATAATCTTATAATATGTCGTATATGGAAACTTCTCTTTAACAAGACAGAGAAGTCATAACACAGGGTGTGTTTGAGAATATGGAAACTGATTATTGGTGCTCAGTCTTGTTTATGTTTATGAACAGTTTAATTATTACTTAGTCTCAATAGATCATAAAATCATGAGAGACAGTGATGCTAGGGATGATGAACATTTTATGTCTAATGTAGCAACACTTAAACCACAGACGCTTTTTTATTCCAACATATAAGACAAGTGTGATCAAAGCTTTTACAGATTCATCAGAGCAGAAGTGTCAAGAGCTCGCATCAGTCCTATTACTACTTACTCAAAACAGTTATCTTGTGTATGCCAAAACTCAAGAACAGCAAAGTGGAAAACATAAAGAAAAAATCAACATGAGAGCAATGTAAGAATGAATGCAAGTAGATGGGCAGTCAGAAGCAGGTCTCTGATCTTACAAGTCTGACATCGTGGGTGTATACTGCCCTCTACAGGTCAAAACATATAAAGCATGTTAAATGGTAATGAACTTGCACCTGATTCATCAATGAATTTTGTAATGCAATTCCAGATTATGTAAAATGATGATGATGATGAATTGTCATACTTGTGTTCCTCGCTGCACAGTCACATTGTTTTTCAGTGATGATCATAGTCTTTTTTCATACTACATGATCCATCATATAACACCTTGTATTTTCCATGTATATAAATCCCTAAAACTATGGTCCTTTCTTTTAAGTCTGAGTTGAAACATAATAATGATCATTTTCTTCATATTGCATATTGTCTTGCATTTAAATTGATTTCAATGCAGCAAATTTTAGTACTGCTGCATATAGTTTACATCAAGCTTTGCAAAGCTGATTGTATTTTTAATCTCTAATCTCTGTCAAAATGGAAGGAATATGTTGTGTCTTTCCCTCCTTCACTAAGTAGGCACCTTACAGAAAATTATATTACTGACTTTGGAAACAGTAGTTTGACAAAAAACTGTTGCAGTTCCTTATAGTAATGTGCTGTTGACTGGTGACAGGTGGGTCAGCGGTTACAGCAACTG
Source organism: Lates japonicus (assembly GCA_033238685.1). Lineage (NCBI taxonomy): Eukaryota > Metazoa > Chordata > Actinopteri > Centropomidae > Lates > Lates japonicus. Next base: position 5,183,042 of record BRZM01000021.1, on the reverse strand, counting down.
CGAAGTGTCCTGGGTTCAATCTCCAGCCCTGTCCAGTTCTGTTGGGGGTGTTGCCATTGAAATGATGCAGATTATCTGTTTTTCAGGCAAAAAAGCAAGGTCTTCTTATGACCTGTGCAAGGTGCCTCTGCATTTTCACAAATACTGTATCTGCTGGGATAGACTTCAATCCCCTATCAGGTCCTACAAAGCAGGTAGTGGGTAGTGAAAATAAATAAATAATGTAGACTGAAGAATTGCTGTTGTCCTGAGGTAGCCTCTGTGTTTGTGCTTTAAATAAAGCAGAGTTATAACAAGGAACTTGATTCATGACCTAGAGTGAATCCCCCATCTACTTCCAGTTTCCTGAGAGGCTTGTGATCTGAGGAAAGTTTAGTTAAGCATTACTTCATTCCAACAAAGAAATTTGGTATCCGTGGTGTATATATGTATATATATGTATCGATGACAAGTTTGCACGTCATGTCTATTATTCATTATTCAAGGGAATTTCAACTTCTGTTGTGTTTTCCCACACCCCACCCTTCACACAGTTGCATCTCCATCTATATGACGATGTGAGTGTGCAAACCGCACACTGTTAACACATACAGTTATCTGACCCACACCCACCCACACCTTGTGACCAGCCAGACAGCCCGCCAGTGTCATGAAATCTTTCCTATCTGATGGCAGCCTTGTGCTGAACACATGCGTCATTCTGAGCTGATATCAGCTCAGTCAGCGTCTCAGCAGCTTCCTGATTTTCTTTTAACTCCTCTTGATGGACTGATACTGTGCAGAAAACAGCACATGATGCTTCGTACACGAATTGTACCGTTTTCTGATTTTTTTTTTTTTTCTTTTTTTAACTCGTCAAAAGTAGGAAAAAACTTGTTAACAGTGTCAAAACAGATGTATTGTACTACTCCTATGTTGCTGGATTTGTACATTATAGATGCAAACACACAAAGAAATCAGAAGATAAAGAGGTACAGCTGCAAAATATCTTTTAATAATTCTGCATATAGTAAATAAGTGTACACCAGCAAAGTAGAACCTTACATAACAGATAAATATACATAACTTGCATAGACACACTCTTTAACAGCATTGTTTTTTTATCAGAAACAAGAAAATAAATATTAAATACCATAAATAGGCTGCATTACACTGATGTACCAGCCACCTTCATATGCACATTTCTTTTTAAGTCTTTATCAAAAGCCAGTGAATATTAGTAAAGTTGGAAACTGACTGTCTAAGGCCAGCCTTAGGTCGTCTTCAGAAGGGTGTGTTTATTTGTATCCTCCTCCTGCAGACTTTGTTCTTTAGAGTTCTCAGTTGTCTGGAAACGTTTGACAGCAGCTCTTTGTAGGTCTTCAGGACCACACAGCCGTAGACCTTCTGCTGGAACACGTTCTGAGGCGGAGGTAGTATCGTCGGCCCCCCCGCTGGCTCCGGCATGGGCAGGTTAGGGAAGAGGCTCTGGTAAAAGCTTTTCACGAGAGCAGCCAGGTTCCTACTGCGAGCGCTGGCGCTGGCGAGCTCGGCCAGCAGCGGGCTTGTGGGTATCTGTAAATCTGTCTGCTGCTCGTACACCCGTTTGAAATGCGGGATGAAGGCTTGGAGGTGCGTGTAGATGCTCACTATCTTCTCTGAGGGCTCCAGGCCGGAGATGTTGGGGTCAGGGACGTTGTTGACTGAAACCTTGCAGAGGAGCTCTGACATCTCTCCTTGAGAGGCTTTCTGCAAAAACAAAAGATAATCAGATTAATTACGCCACACATCTCAAAGAGGAACACGAACAGTCGACGTCTTGTGTAACGTCGACATATACAACAAGCACATGGGGTTTTAACAGAAAAAAAAGATACAGCACTTTTATGTCTGCACTCACATATGTCTTGATGAGGTCGACAGATTCCTTCTGTGCAAGTCTGGTGAGCTTCAAAGTCTGCTGCAGAGAATTCCCACACTGCTGGTTTCTGCTTGCCGCCACAGTTTTTGTTGAATCAACAGCCATAACCAACAGGAGAGAGAGTAATGCTGAGGAGAAAGGAACCGGTCAGTTATGGTTATCCTACATCACATCAATGAGGGGAACTTCATTTTAAAGCCACAAGTGGTGAGCCAAAGAGGTAAAAATAGATCCACCTAGAAAACATTCAGCAAATAAAAAAGGGAACACAAGTCCGCTGTGTTATCAGTTCAGTCGTTTTGTACGACTATTTATCTTTGTTATAAAATGCTTAGATGCCATCATATATTGGCAGTTTCTTTAAATATTCAACAGATTTACTTTGCAGAACTGATTTACTTCAGTCATGCAGGAGCAAAACTACAAAATGTTATTAAAAAAACAGTGAAGCACTGAAACTGAATATGAAACTTCAGTTAGTCTAACGGCACCTATAAAGCACCGAAAATAACCACAACAGCAACAGCATGCACAATGGAAAGAAAAGATGCTACAGTGTTTAATTGCTCATTGATATGTGAATAGAGAAATAGATGTGATAAAACTTACTTGCTGCCAGTTCTGTAAACTGTTGAAAATGCATGCTCTTTACATGACCATTCATTCTCCACTGAGTATCACAGGCAAATTGCGCAGACTTGTCATAATCACACCGCTTTTTTAAAAGACAGAAACCACACATTTGTCATAGGAGGAAATGACGTGTACTTTGTGAGGCAACCAAATTTCCCAGAATTTCCTCCTTTTTTCAGATGTGCATTTTTTTTTCTTTGCTCTGTATGAAACAAGTGGGCAATGTCCCCACATGCCTCTGCGCAGAGCAGGCATGTAGGGACATTTCCTAATCATTATAACATGAGTGACCATCGCAAATATAACATTTTAATAGCACTTCCTTTTTATGTGTGCATGGAAAAATATAGACATATAAGGTATATTTAAATCGCTTGAGAAACATTAGCCGGCTAAATTTAGGAAACTGTAAAACTGTGCATTAAAATAATTTAAGCAGTGGGTTCAACCTACCCTTTGACACAGTTCACTGACATGCCTTTTTTTTTTTTTTTTTACCACCCTCTAGAGAGAGGGTGGGGGGTGAGAAGGTAAGAACTTGGTGGGTGTGAGAAGTAAAAGTGAACTCACCGCAGTGCACAAGCTGCACCGTGATGATGTTTCGTATGCACTTTCTACATTATGAAACAGCTAGCTTTATTCTGTACCATAAGAAACCTGTAAAGTTCCTTGAATTCAAATGGAAGCATACATACTATAACAATCTAATCTCCAGTGAAGGACTTTGTGTGGATCTTTCATTGGCTTTGATATGACTAAAAATGACTTTAGTCTTGCAGTTATTGGTGCCTAGATGCTACAGTACACAACATTCTTAAAAACTGCAATGCCACTGAATGAGAATGAGATAAACCTTTCACCTCCTGTTTATGGTAAAACACTTCCACTGAATTTTACCATAACTGTAACAACTGCTCCACAGACCACCTTTTTTTTTTTTTTGCAGCAATATTTTTCATCTGGGTACTGTGCAAGGAAGCTGGCAAGGTCACAGGAAATGCATTTCTCAATCAGAAACTTTTACAAGTGCGTAAAGGGGTGGGTCCCCCCAGCTAAAGCAGGCAATATGTCAGTGTCATTACACCACAAGTTTAAGCCTCTGACAGACTTTTGCTCACGTTTTCAGGAGGTGATTTCATTGTGACATATCGTGGTGTTGCATCCTCTGGTCCAGTGGTTTGTTTGGGTAGATCAGGAGGAGGAACTAGAGGGACATGTAAAATGTGAAAATAACACAAACTGGGTTTTTTCGTGTGTTGTCTAATCTCATCTTCGTCACCACCATCACTGACTTCTTCTATGAATGGTGGTCACTTCTGCTTGGAGACACCCTGTGATGTGTTTAGTCAGCCGTCCGCATCACGGGGTGGATCAGAGGTCAGACTGCAGGACAGAAAAACATTGCTATGTGTGAGAGAAAGGTTATCTTTGCCCTGAGAGCTGACATGATCTCCCTGTTTTCTTTTTGTTGTTGTTGTTGTTGTAGTCAAGTCTCAAGCATCCACACTAGGTGCTGTTGTCAAACCACTGACTACTTGAGAAAAGACAGGGGGAACTCGACACACCACAACCTTGTCAGCACTACTTCAGGTAAAGGCTAACCGCTCCTCTGCTATCCTCGGGGCTTTCCAGTTGCCCCAGGGGATAACAGAGAGGTTGTGGTGAGGAGGGCAACTGCTGCAGATGGTGCCACAAACGTCAACAGTTCAAGAAAACTAGATTCCTGCCAGCATATACAGTAAAGGCAAAAAAAGAAACACCAATCAACACTCAAATCAATGAACGCTCTGCAGTTTAACTTCCCTCTCACCTTCTGTTCCCATTTCAAAGTTCAGGTTTTCATGAGTTATCTTTGACCTACATGTGTATCTGTAGATCTACAGTAAATTCTAACAAACAGCATTTGATACAATATAGGTAATATGTGGTCATATTGCACCAAGAGAAGCAAAAGTGAGAAGCCCTAGACCACATAACAAAGCATTACAGGGAAATTCAACCACATACAATAAGAAATGCACTGTCATAAGATGCAGGATGTTGACTGAAACTCCTTTTTTTTTCAACAGAATCTCTTTTATTTTGTGTTAAACTGCACAAGAAATGATGAATAAGGTTGTTTAGGAAAGTCCCCTTTATTCTAACTAAATACATCTTTCTAGTAACTTAAAATTCACACAAATTGTAAGGTTCATAGCTGTTCTGAAGCCCTCAGGCAAACCTTATTCAAGCACCCCAATAGCACTTTTTTAATGGAACCGTTTGTCCACAAAGGCTTCAGTTATATGTGACCAGACAAAAGGCCTTACTGCATATGAGAAACATTTTTCATCAAATTTCAGAAAGTTTGTGAAAATGTAAAAGGCTGAAAAATCGAGAGGAGTCATTGAACTTCAGAGCACACTCTGGTCAAACATAACAAATTCAGAATTTAGGTTTCTAGGTGTAAAATAAGAGCATTTAAGTTCTATTGCCATCAGAAACTATATTTGAATGTCATTATATTCCTCCATTTAAAATTCTTTGTTAATTCAGGGGACATCTTCCACCTTTTCAGCCCTGTGAGGAATATGACTGAACATTAATACAAGTTGTGGCTCTGAAATGAAAAGAAAGAAACAGGCGATGTAATACCTGTCAAACATAACAGGGGTTGCATTCAAGACCACCACATTAAACAATGTTTCAAAAAACTGACCCGTGATAAAATAGTATTTATTTTTTCATACATATACTTCATTTTTAGAGGGTTTCACTGCATGGGGTACTCTAAATATGTCATGAGTGTCTGAAAAACTTAGTAGTGTTTTGACTCAGAGGGGGTTTTCAAAATGCTTCATGTTTACATTTTGTAAAAATCAATCGTCTCTCCAAGACAAAAAACTACAAGGCTAAAGGTGGTATTAGAAATTAAGCACCAAACAATTATCTTTCCATTCAGTATAAATGGAAACATTGTGCAACCTGTTCAATGACCATAATGAACATGGCAAAAAATACATAAATCTGATCATTAGACACTAATTACTCAAATGCAACCTGGACCCACATGTTGTTGTGTTTGTTTTAGTAGTAACCGTTGATCCATAAAAGATCATCGGAATGATATTATAAGAAGTCTGTGGTTCCATTCACCAGCATTTATACAATCTGAGAGTCTAGTGATTTGACTTAGCAATATATTGAGCTATTGTATGACCATATCTCTATATTATAAAACAAAAATGAAGCAAAATCTTTATCATTAAGCTCTGTTATCAGTAATAGACCAGTGTCTCTGTATGTTCTAGCTATATTCTCATGTACAAATATTCATATCAAAAGTTATACAGCACAATTCTCACCATTTTCCTTTACAAGAACTTTGATTAGTGAACATTAAATGATTCACAATTTTAGATGAAACCAAAACAAAATGGTGCCGGCCTCAGTAAATAAAATATAGATATAACAAACACGTAACTAAAATCTGCTTCAGGCACAACTTAAATAAAGGCATTTGTGAAATTATCATATCAAATATGGCGCTTATGTCCAGTATCCATAGGCTTAAAACAAAAAAAAATAAAAAAAAAATGCTATGACCACTTTTATTTACAAACAGCTAAAATCTCTGACAGATTCATGCGTCACTTCACAACCTGAATTTGTCCTTAAAGTGCATGCAATAATAAGCAGTTTTACCAAGTGGGATCTTGAGTTGTGATAAGATAAATGGGTTGATCAAGCTAATGCCAATTGATCCTATATATCAAATAAAAGAAAAGGTAAGAACTGTTGCCTAGAAAAGTGAGGGACCACAGTATACTGTATGCATAAGCACAATATGGAAGTATGACCAAAGAAAAACTTTTAGAAAATGAATAAACTCTGACGTTTTCCAGTGACCCCATACAGTAATATTCACATTCAGAGCATAAAATAAAACAAGTAGAACAAAATGAAATAAAACTTTTAAAAAAAAATTTTTAAAAAGACAAAGCAGCTTAACACCACGGGGGAGTCCGCAGCTCACATTCCACAATGTCCCTCCATGTAACACACATTAAGCATCATATGAACATGATGGGTTTCTACTTAAACATATCAAAGTGCCCATTTTACTAAAATTTCCTGATTTATTCATTTCATACCAAAAGGAGGAAATGGCATGGAGGAAAGAGTCTGTTATTTTTAACACATAAGTTTTGAGTTACACTGACTAGGTTTGATTTTTATTGACATGTTGTAGATTCTTTTGTTTTACTTTCCCCCTTCAAGTTTCACAAAAGAAGTTCTCATTGCACGTAACACCTCGATTCAAAGATGCAATATCTAAGAGAGAAGAAAAGCAATAGAGAAAGTTATCCAGCTTTGTCACCGTGGATGTGACAAACGGTCGAGTGGACATGAAAAGGGCACGGATATGTTGTCCTCTAAAGATAAGTCCACTTTCATCTGTTGTCTTCTTTGGGGAAGTCCAGAGATCCCAGGCTTCCAAAGCCGAGACTTCTACTTTCTGTGTCAAAACTGTTAATTTCTCTGTCCTGACGTTCCAACAAGTGCTTGATCCTTTCGGTACGCTCCTTCTGAAGTGCTGCCAGTTCCTCTTCAATCTGCAGTCAAAAAAACATGATCGTAATCATTTTGTTGCATTGACACTAAATTTGAGCTTGTGTTTTGTCCTGCTAGTCAATAACTTCAGTAACTAACACTTTCATAGTAAGAAATTATGCAAGCTACTTGCCAGGTTGCCATGACATTTAATATGGATATTCATGGCTCCTAAAGGATTAATTTTACTGTCAGTGATGGCTCTCCTGACATTTGGCCCCACATCTAAAGCAATTTATCAATCTACATAAAATTATTTTGCAACTATTTTAATTATTGATACAAATTCCTTAAGTCTTTCTAGAGCAAATTTGCCCGACATTATCAAGTGAAGTGTCCAAAAGGCGTTTCTCCTTGTGCTACAGTAGGTGATAGTAAATTAAACTTGTGTTGATCAGATAAAACAAGAAATTTGATGATCTCTGCTTGAGCTTTTGTTTTGACCATTTTCACACATTTTATAGCCCAAACAATGAATAAATTAATTGACAAAATAATTGACACATTATTCAGTAAAAAAAAAATATTGTTAGTCCTAAATGTGTGATCTTAAATTTCATAGCAATCCATCCAGTAGTTGTCGAGACATTTCACTGAAAACCACATGTCAACCAGCTGGTGGCGCTAGATAAAGGATCACCAAAGACATTAGGTTTCATCCTCTGGAGACCATACATATTTATACAATAGCAAAAGAGGTGTACCAACAAAAGACTGACCGACATTGCCATGTTTTGTGTTTATGCACACCTGCGAGCAATGAGCTTCATCAGTAGGGCAATTCCCAACTAATATATCCCAACCAACCACTAGGAGGTGGTGAAACCCCTCACTGCCTTCCCAACTGCAAACTCTACCAAATCATTGGAACACATGTCCAAGTCAGAAGTACTTTTGTATTTGCAGTTGTAATGAATATTACAGCCTCTAGGGGTCTCTAATGAGGCACTAAATTGTTCAATCTGCTGAAAATACCACCATAATAGTAGATCTCCTTTTACACATTTATCTATCTGCCAACCTATGCTGAGATAATTTTGTATAGATTGGTATTATGCTGCATTTATTTGAAGTATTTTAGAACGGCTTTCATCTTAAACCTACCTTCTGTTCAAGGTGCGCTCTGCGTATGGAGACCTTCTGCTCAAGTTTCTGCTGCTCTCGCTCATGTTGGGTCTCCATCTGTGACTTGGTTTTTCTCTGGTAGGCATCCAGGAGCTCCATCTCTTGCTTCAGCTGCTGCTTCAGAGCTTGGCACTCTGTTTCCTGCTCTGCTTCTAATCTCATCTAGAGACCCAACGAGACACAAGGCAGTCACAAACACATTGGCAACATTAGCCTGGGTTGGGCCTCGCTTATTGAACTACAGGGCAAAACTTTAGCTTTAAGTGGAATTCTACATTTTCAAATTCATGATGAAGTTACATATAGTGGTCACTGTTACCATTAGGTTGATGTGAAGGACTTAAGTGTGCACAAATAAATATAGAACATACAAATGATGAATGAGTTCCACTTTTGCTCCTCATGACAAGATGCTTCAGGATGCTCATACCGCTTGTGAGGCCATCATCTCGTTGATGCTCTGCTCGTACTGTTCAGCCAGTACGGCCAGCTTGCGTGTCTGCTCCTCTTTCAGGCTCTTCAGGATGGTCTTATGGTCACCTTTGGGGGACACCTCCAGCTGATGGTTTCTAAGAGCTTTGTACTGCTTGTTCTGCACCTTGCAAGTATCCTGGAACTGTTTCTTGATCTGCATCTCCAGTGTCTGCAGAGGGTTAAGTTCAGATGATAAAACAGGGTTAAACAGAAGTCATCCAAATACGGCATAAACCAGATTTATCCAGGCAACTTTTATGTATTTAATTTCACTTTGTACTCAAGCTACCCTTTAATATGGAGTAAATAATTTGGATAAAGTTGTATTAATAATTAATTCATTAATGAGTCTGTTTGTTTGCAGTGCCCTTGAATGTTTTAGTTTGCATAAGTAAGCTTTTATTTCTCCTCTGTACTGTAGCTCAAACTCAAAGATACTGTCAATTAATGGACAAAGAGAGTGGAAATATTCAAATTTGTGAAAGTTGTTGCAGCAATGTTTTGGAAGAAGCAGTTCTCATGGCAACATGGTTGATGTTTTTCTACACTTTTCTATTTGGAAATTAAGAATATGAATACAAGGTACATGCTCAGTTTACCAAATGTCAGAAGTGCAGTATTTTAAATCCAAGATGCAATCTTTTTTATTGTGAATACTGTCCCATTCCTTTTATCAGCAAACTTTTTTTGAAATGAAGTTAGCTGGATATCAACTCGCTAAATAACAACATGCAGTACAGTGGCAAAGAAAACGCTCCAAGCACCTTGAGGTTTCTGGGCTGCTGCCGCTGCTCCAGAGTGTGTTTCCTGTGTAGTTCTCTCTGCCGCCGGCCGTTGTACTCCTCCTGGTTTTCGAGCTCTGTCTGGTGCTGTAGCCGCATGAGTTCAACACGCAGCCTCTGCAGCATCTGCAGCTGCCTGCGCTCCAGGTCCTGGGTGGACTCGTCCTGCCGGATCATCAGGGCATGTTCCATCTCCTTCTGGGTCCTCTTCTTGTTTAGCTCCTGGGACAAAAGGTTTGATAAAATTATATTTTTAATGCCAATATACACAAACTCTGCTTTCCACAATATTCTAAACACGGATTGTTTACTTTGTGGAGAAATCTTAGTACTTGTTTTGCTTCATGTGAGCGCTATATTGCGCAGATAGTAGTTGCTTATGATATTCTTCTAGACCACCTCATTGGTTCCACTGGTTCATTTTGGTGTCCTCTTCATATTAACTTCACATGCTTGTTTTTGGTAATAGTCTTTTATCCACCTATGCAGATGACATACAGCTTTCAATTGTACTAAGTAACAATCACAGGGTTTCCCAAAGAAGTTGTTTATCTGAGCCACCCAGATCCTAACTCGTTTCATGATCAATGCAAATAAGAGTGTATCTATGTTCCCAGGGTCTTAAGTTCTCATCGCTGTAAAATCTTGCAGAAGGGAAAATTGATTTGGTCAACATATCCACACTAACAATGATCATTTTACTAGATGTTCTTGTGTCCAAACATATTCTGTAAACACCAGTAGTTATCCTAATGTGATATCTGACTTTGTGACTGTTTCTATAGTCTGACAACTACACATAATGTTATATAATGTTGTAAAGTGTCACTACCTCTCTCAGTTGCTCCTGTTCAAACTCATGCCTCCTGACCAGACTCCGGCGTTTCAGGGCCCTGCAGCTCCGGTCATAGACCAGCCTCTGCTGGGCCAGCAGATGAGCTTCCTCCTCAGCCTGAGAGCGCTGCATTGTTTCTTTGTGCCTGGACAGACGCTCCTGCTTCTCCTCCTTGGGTGTACAAGGGTCTTCATTCATCTCCTTCACACATGAAACACAGAAACACAACAGAACAAGTGAGTTTGTATGATCTGAAGACAACAGAAGCACATAAACTCTGTATTGTGTCTGTTCATGAAATTTACTTCTTTGATCTTGTCTTTGCAAAGCCTGTACTCCTTTTTCTGGTTTTCTAAGAAAGTAGTCAGCTCTTTCTTTTGCTGAGCAACAATCTGTTGCTGGATCCTCCTCTCTTCTGCTGCAGCTGACTTCATCTGTGAGAAGATGTAACAATATTCAAATTATCACCCAAAACTCCCTGTACAACTCACTGTTTGACTTAAAGTGAATGAAATCACTGTGTAGTTTCCACCTCATTCATAAGTAACACCTGCTTTACCTCTTTATCTGTTTGAGCAGCGTGGCGTTTGGCCAGTCTTTCCAACTCTATGTAAGTGTTGTTCGCATGTGTCTCTAATTCCTTCTGCAGCCGGAGCCTATGCTCATCCATCTCGGCCTTTAGCCTGTTCTCCAGGGCGATCAGCTGCTTCTGGTGCTGCCGCCGCATGCGCTTATACCCAGACATCTGCTCCCGCAGCTCAAAGTCCTGCTCATGCTCCTGGATCTACCTGATGACCTAGACAGAGGAACACAGGAGGCAGGAAGTAAAAGACACAGAGCAGGCAGAGGGAAACAACTGTCGTGATGGAGATGGGGGAAAAAAACAGGAGAGAGACAGCTGGTAAGTCAGAGGCTGTGGCCTAAAAACAGACCACATGCAGCACAGTGGCAAAGAACAATTTTCTCAAAGAAAAGTAATCAGTCTGCAGATTACTACACATCCACAATAACCTAAGAATTTAACAAGGGTTCATGAGTGCTACAGAAGTCTCAGTGTAATCAGTATGAAGAGGCTCTGCCATTTAATCCCATTTATAGAATAACTCATGATAATATCAAGCAGCATAAATTAATTAATCAATCACTCCAGTGTCCTTTCCAATAAGCTAGTAATATCTATGTGATGTCAAGATTAGGATCAAGACCAGTCTGTGAGGCAACAATCCAAGATGACCACTGAGAGAAAATGTGGAAATCCACCTTTTACAATCTATGACATAAAACCAAATCTCATTGGGAACAGACAGAAGGCAGAGATCTACATGGAATACATATAAATGCAATGCACACACATAAAAGCAGAGGCAGAGAGTGAAGCTGAGGATGGAAAAAATGACATCCATTAACAGGATCTGGTTGCCATGACTACAGATGTACAGCTGAGAACACAGACACCCCTTCCCTCCCCTCCTCAGCCCCCCGCCGCCAGCACGCACACACGCACACATACACTAACACGCGCGCGCGCGCGCATGTATCCCTCCCCCCCTTTTTTTCCCTTTTTATTGCAAACGCTGGAAAGAGGGAGCTGCGTACCAAAGATGCTGATTTGATGGTGGCAATGTGTTCACAGATCTTGCAGTCGAGAGACCGGCTCTTGTGAGATGTAGGCCGCAGCTCTGGCCTGGTGTCCCTGTGCACAGCCTCATCCCTCACGCAAGCATGGTCCTGCAGGGGGGGAGGAAAAGGAGGAGATAGTGGGGCTGGGTGCTTCCCAGGCCCTCCGCACTCGCCGTTTCTGCTAGAGCTGCTATTACTGCCGAATCTCCCTGAATGCAGCACACATCCAGCGTTAAATGCATCCTTCCCCTGCTTGTTCCCCCGCTACTGTCTGCAAGTCCTTCCTAAGAGAGAAAAGGGCATTGCCAAACAATTGCAGGCACCACCGAAAAGGCAGCTACTGGATGTAGTCGGTTTTTTTTCTGGCGTCCCCCTCTTCCCAAAGAGGAGGAACCAAACGGCTCCGGTGGATAAGGGTGAATTATGCAATGCCTACCATTGGTAATCGGAGAGAGATAGCACAGGGATGTATTTTACTGCCACTCTTCTTTTCCGTCTCAAAATGCAAGAAATGTTTGGGAGGAAATGTACTTTCCCTGTGTTCCCATGATCGCATGTGGTACCATATTTAAAAATATTTGAATCAGATAAGGCACATCCAAACATGGTTTTTCCTCGAATATGTCGCTTGATGATCCGTTTGTATTCCACTCGAATTTCTGTCCTACATTTACAGCGCACTTGGTCATGGTAGGTGGTTCTGGTGCCTTCTATTCATCTCTTTCCTCTGTCCCTCTTCTACACTCCCCCTTCCTTTAAAGAGACACCGCAATACTACAGGCACGTCTCAGCAAGCCTAAAGTTATTTAACATCTCACTCTATCACAAAATGTATGTTTTAAATCATAAATATAAATAATGGCATGATCTCATATGAAAAGAACAACGTCCACTTTATGTAGTTACCACACATGTAAATCAGTATTTGTAAAAATCTGTGCAAATGACATCATCATTATTGCTACTATTTCTTTTCACTAAATCCCCTCCTTTTCGAAACCCCACAACGACATCATACATCATACAAACAGAGCAGCTTTATGATGCCTATCATAGCTTTTGAGAAAGATGCTGTTTTTTTTTCTTTTTTCAAAATTCCTTTTCTCAAGTGAGAAATTGGAAAATTAGATCCATATCATCATAAAACTCAGATTTAAACATCTGTGGACTATGAACATTATCTGTATTTTGTTATGATGTGAGACTTGAGCATAAACCTGAGTATTTTTACCTGTTATTGTTCCCATCGTTGCTTCATGTGGCCAGTGGAGGGCGACAGAGACAAACTTTTAAATACGGTCTCAGAGTTTCTCTCCATGGTGCTGAATACATCACATTGTGTCAAATTCATACTGTCATCGCCACTACTACTGCTGCCACTACCAGCGTTATTAATATTGCTTCTGTGACAACTGCAAACACAAGTACACCCTAGCAACCATACAATACTCCCAGCTATCACGCAGAATTACCATAGCAACCACCTTACAGAACCTAACAACCACCTAGAAACTACAAGGAACACCTTAACAACCACAACCACCTAGTATAACCCTATCGACCCTGCTGAACACCCTATCAACCAGCTATAGCAGCTACCTCAAAATGCCCTAACAATCCTGCCAGTCATTCAAAACACTACAGCAACCACCTAGCAACCACGTAATGACACTGTAGCAACTCACCCAAACAGAGAGAACATGTAGTGACATCCTAGTAGCCACATAGTAACTGCCTAGGAGGTCCCCAGTCAGTCACATACAGCAGAACTTTAATAAGCTATAAAAAGTGATATCACAGACATACACTGAAAAATGGGCTGTAATTCTGTGAATTGTTTTCTTAAAGGGTCCAATATTTGTTTAAGGTGGAACATGTCTTGAGGTGTTGTTGGGGTCTTTTATTCCTGAGCACATTTTTTGGGCTTGATGCCTGAAAGGTCCAGTGATCGAATGTATAGTGTACATGCTTTAATCCTTGCTGGTGACTGTGAGGTTGGTGATGGATGGAGGAAGGATGGCGGGCCTTTTGAAGCCTCTGTACGTGAACATCAGTGATGGGGCTGCGGCAGAGAGAGCCTCGATTCACTGAGTTGCAAAGAGCTACTACTGAATGTGTTACGTACGTTAATGGTCTGTTGGCCAAACCTATTGTCTATGGTGATTTTACAATAAGCTCTTTATTTAAACTGACACGACATTAATTAGGAAGGAGATTGCACTGTGCTGGTCAGGAAGAACAAAGAGAAGAAATGAATGAAAGAATAAAAGCAGGAAACTATTACTGTGAAGAATCAGTGTGGTAGCATTGCTGAAACCATCTGTAAATTATGTCTACACTGTCAACTTGAAGGTATTGGCCAGATATGGTTATATCATGGTTAGGTTTCCTGCTTGTAGGGCAACACCTAACCTCCATCTCTTATTATTTTCTGAAAACACGAACAAATTAGTGGAGTTCTACTCTTATGTTTTCTAGTCACATTTTCTATAATAAATGTTAACATTCAATCAAAAAACACTTTTAGTTATTTCATCAAACAACTCCTAAGTGATTTCCAGCTCCTCTGTATTTTTATTTATTTATTTCCACCATCACAATAATCCATGTGATGTCATACAGGACAGATAGAGTAACTCATATTCATTACCATAAATATTCTACTCAAACACTAGATGTCACTGTTTACTTTTGAATATTTCGGCCTTCATCAGACGATCCCAGCACCTGACTTTCACTCTTGACCCCTTCAACCTCTACTGCATTTGCAGAGATGATGCTGATTATATACATGAGTGTGGACTCACTCTTGCCAAATAACTTTATGACAAATAAAACTGAACACAAATCTCTAACAGCTGATTAGTAAGATCAACATGGGCTGATTTTGTGATGATTGAGATACACTATTGATGACGGGCTACATGAATAAATAAACTTGAACATAAATACTATGGACAAAACCACCTCATACATGGTTGACTAAGCAGTAAACAGGATTTCTGCGCCCCCATTCAGGAGACCATTTGACATTTTGCCTTTAGAATTAGATGAACAATAGAAGAACAAATAATACAGATTAAACTGGTTTGCACTAATCTGATAATCTCCTAATAAGTGCATCATAAATGAAATGAGAAAATTACATTCTTTTTATTTTATGGCAGGAGTTGTTTAATGCATTTGTTGAAGGTTATTTAAGATATCAGAGTACAACTTTCAGTACAAACACACAAAATGAATCCATACTGCAGCTTTTCCAGTGTTTCTCTTCCTCAAAAGCAAAATTACACTCATCCCAATTAATTCTCTACTTGGCTATACTGCCCTGTTATACGGAGGAAATGATGACAAGTGTATTAAAAACTACTAACCATGTTCTTTTTGAAATGCCACACCATGCAAAAATTATTTCTCATTTCCAAAATCAGTTCTCTTTTACTTTGATGAGTTTGCATTTGATTTTAAAAACGAAAGTTAGTGTGATATGGTACTGTAGTGATGATAATGCATTACAGTAGCAGACAGTATCTCATGACAGGAAAATAAGCTTTCTGTTATCGTAAATCACATTTAGTAAGCTGTAGCAAACAGTTTTTTCTTTTTTTTTTGTCAGTGCTATAAGGTTGCTACAGCTGCTACTGGTTCTGCTTTCTGGTTTCACTTTTCAACATCCTGCTTCTGTCTGATCTGAACAGGAATGACGAGCTCATTGGCCGGGTCGCTGATGGTTGTCCCAGGAACGGGAGCCTCTACGGACAGGACTCCATCACCAGACAATGATGAACTGATGTGCTGCAAGTCCACCCCGTGCGGTAACCTTTAACAAATGATGAAGAAATGTCTCAGCAACCAACGCAGCAACTCAAGCAAAGTGCAGTCATTGTATGTAGCTACACAAACTTTTCTTTGTTACCTCTGTGTGTTTATTTCTCTGTTGGCAGACCTAATATGGCATCTGTTGCTGCAGGATACTTTATCATGATGTGTGACCTCTTATGACCTTATGAAATATTCAGTATTTGTTTTCTTAATGTGAAACTGTATAGATTAATATCTCAAAATAAGAGACAACCTACTTATATTTCCTTGTAAAGCATCTTGAAACCAATCCATGCTCATCTTGCCTCTCCTCATGATTTCCTTGAAATGAAAAACAGATATAGTTATAAAAACACAGTGTAAAAATACCAAATTACATAGCAGTTCATTCACAACTTCCTTTTACTTAGTTTTCAACTCATAAGTAGCACATGCAGTACCTGATATTTGCAGGTAGCCCTCCTTGGTTGTGATTGTAATCTCCTCTGGCGAGAAGTGATTGACATCCAGGTTAATCTTCCAGCTGTCCTGCCCCGTTCGGATCTCTGACACTCCACTTGTTAGTTGTCTCAGATCCCTTTGGTTCAACGCCGCAGGGTGCTGACTGCTGAGTGGAGGCAGGAGGGGAGTCTGTGTGTACCCGGGCCAGGAGAAAGATGCCAGTCTCTTCTTCGCCCAGTCTATCCAGTCCAGATCACCAGGCTCCAGGAAGGGAGGGAGGCCAAAATCCTGCGCGAAGATTCGGCGAGGCTCCGTCCAGTTTGGGAAGGGATCCCAGCTGACATCTCGGCGGAAAATGGGACGAGATAATATTTTATCTGGCTCACCCATATCCTAGAAAATAAGCTCTAGAATGAGGGAAAGGGATGTTGAAACTGCAAAGCCTGTAGCTCCACCCTGACAAACAAGTCTGATGACCTGGACGCTAAACAATAGGGCAGCTGTATCTTTATTCTCAAAGTGAGCAAGGGGTTTGAGGAAAAGGCTGAATTGGCATTGGTAGTGCTCCACTCACACACTTTATATACTCAGCTGATTCATTTTAACACTTGTCCAGCAGTAAGCATGATCTAAGGGATGAGAGCGTCTTGGTATGTCCTGAGCTGGGATGTTACTCCTCCGTTGCCCTGGACCCTGAAGTGGATAATGCTAATTATTTGTATTTATATCTCTGGAGTGTCTGTGGCAAGTTGTTGGTGAATGACTCTGGAAGCAGCAAGCGGACAGTTTATTCAGCAGGGGCCTTTGCAGTCTTGTCACATACTGGTGCTCTTTGTCCATAGAAATCACAGCCTTGTGTTATGTGAGGGAACAGCACGTACATTCAGAGTCACACAGTAAACAACAACTCCCAGTTTCTAAACCCAGGATTGAGGAGAAAACTCAAGACCAAACAAACATCATTGTGTGACGGGCATCCAGGGCAAATAGTTCTATATTATAAGAACGAGGACGTGTTTACATCCAGGACAAAGTGATGGAGTGTAAGACTGACGCAGTGGAGTGATGGTGAGGAATTTTACATGTAGAGCTGCATCCTCATGAGTGTTATGTTGTACAAATAATTAACAGAGTTGTAGATGAATAAATCAATAAGGAATTCGCCATCTGAGAGGAATGATATTTATTAATGACGCAATATCTGTAGCCTTTCCATCAGCACTCATCCAAAGCATTAGTCAAAAGTTTTAACCAGATAAATATTGAGCAATACATGATAGACACACAGTGCCACCAAGTAGCTATAGTTGTAGTAAGCATATACATAAAGTTACCATTGACAGGAAATTAGACTATTGTTTGCAACCAAAAGAAACCATAGAATTATATACATTGCTCAACTCTTCAGTTATACCATCATCAGGAGCAGGTAACAGCAGCTGTCAACAGGCCTAATCAGCCCACATAAATCACCTGGCTCACCTCGTATTTGTTAGCTGATAACATTTTGTTCTTATACAATACTTTGATAGCTGATAAATGGCCTATTAGGAAGACCATAAAAGCCATTATTAGCACAGAGTAGATGTGACGAATCTTTATGGTTTTAAACTTAGTGTTTATGAACAATGCATCATTCACATAAATGTGAGGATAGTGAGGTCATTAGTTGAGTCACCCCACTACTACTGCTGTTATGCAACTGTCTGTTGCTGTTATGTCTGTGCATTTTGAAGGTAATAAATAAATGTAATGTATGAAATTAGTGGACACATGGAGCTTAAATGCATAGGGTCACCAGTGGAGCAGAAGGTTGTTTATTAACTCTATTAAGTCTGATAGTCATGTCAGTGTGGCAGCTATGCAACATGTTCTTTATGTGTTAGGGCCCTGTGATGGTGAACAGAGTCTGTGCTTGCTTGGCTTCCATACAAGTGAACAGTCATGTTTTTGTGTTTATTCTATTTTTATTGTTAGTATTACAGTTAGTGAGATAAGTACAAACAGACATCCATACACATTGCAGTAGTGAGGCCAAAGACACAGTTTTGGTATCTAACCCAAATTGGAGTATTTCCATGCCTTTGCTCATTACTCCACTACTCCTGAAATGACACAGAATATCACTGTATTAGAAGAGCTTTATTGTTCAACAAATTTGAAAATGATAAACTGTTTAACAATAATATTCGTCAGCACTTGAAGACAATACACAAAGAATACATACACATACAGAGGTCAGTTAATTTCTGGAAATACACACGTGATGTGAAGAGCTGACCCAAGATTTCCTTTTTGTTCAGTAGTTCAAGCACATAAAGCTCTAACTTGATACTTTGACTTTAATAATAATGGAGTGTTTAAACAGCTGCAGGTAGATCGTTGCTCCATGTTTAACAGATGTTTTATCAACTATTGTTAATGTGTTGAACAGACCTACAGTATTGTGTTATTGAATTAGGACTACTGTGACTGTGAAGACAAAAAACAAACAACAAAGTGTTTTCACTTTACAAAAAACCTAAAGCTGCAGTTTTTAGCCCAGAGTGCTGTGCGGTGATGACAGGTGTGGTCAAAAGTGCAACACAGGTTAAAATATCAACCATAGAAGTCAGTCCGACAATACTTTTCTGCCATAGAAGATATATTGTGTAGTTACTCTTTAGCTGTGCAGGGACCTTTGCTCACCATTATGATATATTTTAAAATAAGATTAGAGATAAGATAAGTTGTCCATTTTTCTGTAGGTGAAGATAGTGCAGCTAAAGTTGTGGTCAGAGGGCCTCACTTGTCATTGTTTCCTTTGAACGTGCAGCTTTTCTGAAATAACAAAATAAAAAAAACAAGAAAGAGAAAAAATGACTTTCATGTCATAGCAGAAAACTACAACACACAGCCTATCTGTTAAACTTTTTCCATTTCAGTTAAATTAATTCTTGTTAGGAGTATAGATTTTGGATACTGTACCGCACCTTTTCTGTTTTTTGGAGGCAAGA
Organism: Lates japonicus; assembly: GCA_033238685.1. Lineage (NCBI taxonomy): Eukaryota > Metazoa > Chordata > Actinopteri > Centropomidae > Lates > Lates japonicus. The sequence continues at coordinate 5,163,821 of BRZM01000021.1, read as the reverse complement.
ATGATTGTTGTTATAATTACAATCAGTGCTAGAGCTCCAATGACTGAACCGGCCACAATTCCTGCGAGATTACCTGAAATATCACAGAGATGTATTAAGTTGCCAATGGAATACAAACTATTTATTAAGATTTAGTGGGTTTGATTGAATTGATTTATTTTGCCTTAACTAGATAGTTTAGACAGGAAGAGAGAGGACAGGCAAAAAAAGGTCCCCAGCCAGAATCAAACTGATGACATATAGGCCAGACTGTTTGATTCAGTCATTTTTAGCACTGCTAGCAGCAGCCTTTCTGTTGGCCGGACATCACCTTGGTCCATTTTGAAATATCTCAAAAACTATTGGATAGATTTGGTATCCATGTCGAGGATGAATCCCACTGACTTTGGTGAGCCCCCCATTCATTGTCCCCAGCGGATGAATTGTAATAATTTTGGTGATCCCTTGACTTTCCATTTAGAGCCGTTACAGGCTCAGCTCAGATTTGGAGGAAGAGCATCACCCCCATCAGGCTGATGGCTTACACAGTTGAAGGTTGACAAACGTGTCATTGTGTTTTTCTTTGTGAAAAAATAACGTAAAGGGCAACGACTGCAAAAAGCAACAGCATAGCAGGAAAGTGTCTGTTTGCTTGTTTAAACCTAGAAAGGAGACTGAATTACATGACTGAGACAGGCCTATATTGTGGATAAGGAAGGAGTCCGTCCTCACAGTGATTAGTTGACCCAATTCCAATTTGTTGTGTGCATTTTATTAGAGTCAGTAGTCTTATAAGTAATTCTGAGTGGAAACGTCAAAGATGAAAAGGTCATGAAAGTGATTTAATTTTCCAGACACTTCAGAGCCGATTCAATGGATCAGATGATGCCCACAAAGACACACACTCACACATACACGTGCATGCTCAAACACAGACACTCCCATGTGATTTGTGAAGATAAAAATCATTGGGCAAGACTGATTTCATCGTTTATTCATACTGGGAACCACGCAGGTCGTCTCCTCTCCGGACCACAGGCCGTTCTCCTGGCATACGCGCTCTGCTGATCCCTTCAGGGTGTAGCCATCATCGCAGAAAAGCCGAACCTTAGCTCCCTGTAAATATGTGGTCCCCTCCTTCCTCCCATTACTCGGTGGTGAAAGCCAGCCACAGGATATCACTGCAGAGTACAACAATAACTAACACTGTGAAACCGCATATAATAAACTGGTCATTTTCATAGACCTTGTCATCCTCTATACTTACCTGGCTTTAGATCATCCACAAGAGAAATGTGACTCTGGAAAGACAGCTTGGTAGCATTTCCCATGCTTGGACTGCGACCTACCAGGATATCATACCTACAGTACAGAGGAAATGATCAGAAAATTACTGAAACTGTTGATTGATTGGATTTATTGCTGATTATTTTTCTGGGAGTTGACTGACAATTCATTATTATAATAAGAGAAAGTCGGGGGAACGTTTTTTTCACACACCTACAGAACTTAGATCCCTCTCCGCTGCATATCTCAGATGCCTGTTGTCCTAATGGGTCATCTGGACTCTCAGGTGCAGAAAACACTGGAATAAAACTGTGGTCATGTCTGGGAGCATGGTAATATGTGTCCAAAAGATATTCTGAATCATATGTGAACAAGGCAGACTTGTTGGATACAGCCCCTGTGAGACAAAAAGAAAGATGTAGAGTTACTACAAATAATCAAAATTGCTGGAATTTAAGTAGAAACTATCAGATGAAAAGATGAAAATATCACATGAATTTTGACCAATAATCTGAGGTTTCATTGATTCCTTACAGCTCACTCCGAAGCTGAACAGCTCCTCTGGGTTGCTCTGGTTCTGCACAAGTTCGCCGTTGCTGAGGACGAGGTCATCCGTGGCGTCACCGTTCATCTTTCCCAGCAGTCCGAGAGTAGAGTCTGTGAACTCCTCTGGCAGCAGCACAGTGGTTGTCATGGTTCCCCCTCTCAGTCGCACTTCCACTCCAGCTCCAGAGGGGAACATCACGGTCACATTTGTCGGGGTAGGAGAAAACACAAACACACCTACAAGAGAGATTTTGTTAAAATTAAGATCACAACAAGCCTATACCAAGAACTTTCTTCAAAGGACCTGAAAGCATATGTAACTTTTATACTTCCTGTAAAATAAAATTAACAAAGGGAATACATTTTACAACATTTCAACAGGAGTAGTAAGATCAAATGAATCATCATGAGCAGTGAGGAGAATCAGGGTCTCACCATGCAGGTCCATCCAGCTCTGCTCAATAAAGGAGAGGGTTTTTTGATTCTGCAGCACCTCAAGGCCGTCGTGACCACTGACAAGCCGCACCTCAATAACATCAGAGGATGCTTCTTTCATGGCCACAGCTGATAACTGTGTTGCTTTTATGGTTTCTAATAGTGAGAGAAGCAGTTCAGTAGAAACATTTGTTAGAATATTTAGTGGTAGTGATTATTGTTGAGAACACAGACACTCAGTAGCTCACCATTCACAGGTTCAGTTCTGCCTTGGATTGTTAGCTGTTTCATTTCTGAGGACACCAAAGTGTACTCCCCTTTGCCGTTGAAGGAATAGCTGACACCATCAAATGTTATGAAGTGGGGATCTCCAAACACCACAGCTGGAATTACACACAAAAAACTTTACAACTTCACAGTTAATAATAATGATCAAATCACATTGACTGTTAATGATTCACTCACCTGAGCTGGGCGACTGGTAACGCCTGCAGTCACTGGAGGGCCGGTGTTTGAAGTAGTAGTGGCAGTTGTCCGACCACAGGCAGCAGTAGTAGAAGCTGAGGACGTCGTAGACCCAGTGGGACTGCCCGGGGATCCGAGGAGGTCTCTTGTAAGGAGGCGAGCCCCAGTCGTGTGCTCTGTCTGGAGTGCTGCCCCCGATCGAGTCTGCCGTCAGGACCTGAGCACCAGTGCTGTCGTAACAACACTGTTGTCCTGCTCCATACTTAGGGCTGTTGACAGATCCAACAATAATTTTTCCTTTTACTTTCAGGATACTTAGATAAATATTTCTAAGTATAAATTTACAGTAATGATCAGGTGCCTATTTGTCTCTGTAGCTCCATTTATTAGTACTTAGTGTCATTTTACTGTTCCAGGTGCCATACTTTGAGCATTTACTCAGAGGATTACGAGCAATTATGCAAGTGAGTACAAGGAGGATAAGGAGGGTATTTACTACAACTTATTGTCAGGGTGAGGTAGTAATGACCAGGAGTGGGCAGGTCACTGAGGTTATAGATAAGAGTACAGGTAAAAGAAAAGGTAGCCAAATGGCTACAAAGTGCAGAATGAGGAAGAACATACTGAAAGATAGCCATTTTCTTTTGCTTTTTATGTCACTGAAAGCTTAATTTTAGGCAAATAACGTATATCAACATAAGGTCACTTAAACAAAAAAATAATTATATTCATATGGTTTTTTGACATGAGCAAATGTTTTTAATATATGCTACATAAATTAGGAGAGCACCTGAAAAGATCTTAGAGACTCTTAGTGAGTTGCCACATGTCTCCATTTTAATCTATAATCTATGTATTAGAGGGCACTGGAGGTTTTTCCCTCTCCGCTAAATGATTCAGACATACTGATCATTGGGGCAGGTATTACAATCCAGTATATAAACTTACAAAATAAACTAGCACTTGTTAAATTTTTTATGATGTTGTCACCCAGCTGTGCGGGCAGGTTAACAGTCTCAGTAAAGGTCTCACCTGGCTTGTATTGCCCTCACACAGTGAACACTCCCAGGGTGGTAGGTGCACACACTCCCTTTCTCTATGTCACAGCCATAATCAGTCTGAGGAGAGAGACAGCAGTTAATAAGCAAATGCTTCACTCTCAGTCCTCAGTGGCACACTACGTCACTGGGCTCTAAAACATGCAGTTTTAACATTTTATTAAACCCTCAAAGGCAATAATATCTACGCTGACATGTGTTCAGAGTGCGTGTTCTTGTAAATATTATAATTAGCAGAGACTCCTCTTTGACTTTGAACTGATAAGCTGTTAGCATTAATAACAGGCTACAGTCATTAACATGTCATCATAAACACATAAAGTAAGTAAGTAATACTTTTATTTTTAACCTGTAAGGTAATGCTACATGCTGTGTGTACTATTGGTCCATGTGTGCAGCTCAGCCCACAAACAAATGTTTCCACACCAGATCTAAATCAGATTATTGATTTCTGATAAGCTCATCCGGCACTCTGGGTAAGCAAACAGTTATTAGTCTGTGTCTGGTAGTTTATCATTACAAAACTTTTCTAATTTTCTTTTTTGATCCTATATATTTCTGTCTTACTGTTTAAGCTTTGATTCTTTAGATTTTGTGAAGCTACTCTTCACACTTACATGAAACCTCCCAGTGTCTGCTCTGGCTTGAGCCAGGGTGCAGGGACAGTCTATGATTTCATTGAGGAAGTTGGGCAGCTGATTTTCCAGCTCGTCCCATGCTACACATTTCTCCAGGGCCCAGGCTGTTGAGTTCTGCCTGAATTTCTCCTCCAGATGCCAGGCTAGAGCATGATCCTCAGTCCATGCAGCTTGTACATTCCTAAATGAAACATATACAACTGTTAACTACTGTTTAGGTCCATTAATTGTTGTTTTTTTGTTGAAATATCATGTCATCTATATAATGTAGAAAGTGATGGTACATACCATGTGCCATCAGGGTAGGTACTGGGGCTGATGCGCACAGAGCCGAGCTCCCAACTTGAGAAGCCATTCACTGCTGGTTTGGGCAAAAAGCTGAAGGAACCATTATTGGGCTGATTCTTTGCCAGGGAGTACAGATACTCCCACTCACCCTGCCAGTAGTCTGAATAGGGCTCTCCTACAGAGGAGCATTTTAAAAATATTCAGTGTTTTCCCCAGCTAGGTCATGTGATCTATGAAGTGTATATACATTACAATTGTACTCACCAGTCTCTCTGTATCCCCAGAGCTCTATATTGACCCTCTCAGCTCTGACCAAAGATGTATTCCAAGTCATCTCAAGAGTTCCTCCAACATTAGGCGTGCCATAGTACTGCCATTTTGTTGAGTTGACCAGAGTCGCCTTGAACTTAGAATCTAACTTGCCAGTATGTACTGCAGCAACACATCATACATTAATGTTGTTTCAAGACCAAAAATCAAAACTACATGTTGTTAAATTCTGAGAGTTTTTTTTTAAGTAATCCTCATGAGAATATGCAGACAGGTACAGTACCTGCGAGCCAGGCTCCAACTCTGCTGAATGTAGTGCCATTATCTGAGGAGATGTGCAGAGGGACCCATCCTGTCTCATAGAGTAGTGGGGAGATGCAATGGCCTCTACTGTTTTCATCCACATATCCCACAGTATTGGTATTATTGTTGAACCTGCCATTATAAAAGAACGATTAGCAAGTATCTATACAGCACTTCAACTGAATAATGTTACTGTGATACAGGTAGGATACTAGAAGAAGACTGTCTATCAATTACATATTTCACTAATAATTAAAGGTATAACCACAACAGGTTTAGGAACATAATGTAAAAATCTTACCTGCATATAATCTGGGAACTCTTATTGAAGGTTGCCTCAAGGACAATAAAATCTGTCCCACCAAAAGTGGTCCCAGAATATGGAAAGAGTTCCACACAGTACTGTTTATAGTCTGCACAGCAGTTCTTCAGAGATTTACACGTCGGGTGACATGAACAGAAATCTAGTTGTTTCCCACAGTTTCCTTCACATGTCTGACCTGTCCAGGAAAAAAATGCTTCTAATGATGCATAGAAATACTTTAACTTATACTTTAATCGAGCAATTGATAAATTTAAATCTGAACAGATTATTGAATCTTAAAATGGATTCAGGGATTCACATTTTCTGCTTCGTGACTGCTTGTTTTGCTAGGTTCTATAGGTCAGCTTTTGACCTCTGAATGCCCCCACACAAAACACACAGACAAACATACACACGCTGCTGCTGCCTTTTGAAGATTCACCCTTTTTTGCAGAAACAGCAAAATACTAAACTTCATAAATTTTTATAATGAACCACTGAGTTAACTGCACTATGAAGATCTTCTCATTTAACTCTGAGTAAGACAGAAGTACAAGGTTGTTTAAAATGTCAGACATTAATTACAACGTATGTAAAAGTTTTAACAATTTTGAAGTTTGTGGGTAACTCACCTAATGTCCTGCAGATACATGAAACCAGAAGGACACATATTACTACTTTAAATCTTTCCATCATGGCTGAAACTGTCCACTGAGGTTTCTGCAGCACACTCCTAATGCTGAGCTTCTGCTACTGAGCATTATTCTAAACTTTGGTCCTTTTTATCACCAGCATTTACAAACTTGTTTAATCATCAGCCATAGGTTATAATGATTCAACTGTATCCGCCCTCACCTTTGACCATATTTAGATAAAGAATCTATCAAGACACAATTATGGAGATACTAGCAAATTAAAAACAAACTTTTTTTGCATTGAAAATATCCATTTACATTAGTTGAAAAAATATATAGTGCACTGTGGTTTTAACTGATATGAAAATACTGTATTACAACAGTGCCTTCATGGCCCTTCCTTGACCTTCAAAGGCTGAGCATGTTGAACTCTGAGGGTTGATGTTAGAGGAGGGGAGTGACAGTGGTGCAATGGTGGGTCTCCCACACACCCATAATTCTGAATGCAGTCTTTACATTGTTTTTCTATGAAGCAATATTTGCCCTCTTATTCTGAAGAGCGCAGTATTTGCCCAAACACTGATCAATAGGATTAAAAAAATAAAAAGGCCAGTAGGTGGAGCTGCTGCCTCAGGAATCATCACAGTGTCATATTTGTGAGTATTTTGCCAAGCACCCTTTTAAAATAATAAATAAAATAATAATTCTATTTTGTTCAGTGCTGAACTTACAAAAATTAAAGACACTTAATATGCATTGTGGTTTAACATGTTTTAATGTAAAGATAAAGCATGTGTGAGGTATTATGAACACTGTTACATTCATGGCTGCACACATATTTAATATTTTTCTCTACCGTAATAGTCTAGACAGCATTTCTACTTAATAAAACATAAAAAAAATTACAAGTGCTTCTCTTCATATTAAGGATGGTTGACGTCCATTAATCTGAGCTGGAATCAGTTTGTTCACATAGATGATTTAAGCTCCAAATATTAGGAATAAGCAGAACCACTGATATTGTGGCCAGGCTCTGCTATGAGTATGTTTTACGCTCTCTACGACTACGGTATTGGCAGTAAATCTGAAATAATTGCATATACTTCATTGTATTTCATTGTCATAAAGATGCAAAAAATAAAAATTCAGCCGACATAAAACGTGTTATTGGCAACAGCCATGGAGCAGGATTATAGAACAGTCATGGCTGTTGATTCAAGATTTGCAACTCTGAGATTTAGAGGAGCAGCATCATTCCACATTACTGGCATCATCATCTTGACTTGGTTTTCGTCGATTCCTAAAAACACACAAAGAGCTTGGTCAGTTGTTGGTTGCGTTTGTAATAATTCAACATTGTCTGAAGTCTGTACTCACCACCATCAAATGGCCGTTCTTTGCCCTGTAGACCATGGACTCCTGACCACTCTTGAAGTCCACAAACCCCTCTCTGCCGGGCTGGATGTCAAATCGCACACTGCAAGTGACAGTAACACTTTCACATTAAATTACTCACCCACAGAAAATGCACATGACTCACCCATCATCTTTTACCATTCAGATTTCTAGCTTTCAGGTTAATATTACTGTAGAAATTCCAGATTCTGTACCTGCCCTGGACCACTTTGATGCAGTTCTGCTTGTTGGCAATAACACTCAGCTTGGTCAGGGCCTCAAACAGGTAGTCACACTGCAGAACCAGATCCCCCTGAAGGAACAAATGTTACCAGTCATTCAACCATTAGATATGATGACCCCATTTAGTTATGGCTGTAGTCTGATCTATGGTCTGCCTCAGCTTACGTCATGATTTAATGAGGAGCACTCCAGCAGAGTCACAAACTGCTTCTTTGGGTATACAGTTATTGACTTATGAGGAGTTATGGGGACTAATGGTCACAATGGGCATTGTCTTACCATTCTGTCTCTAAACTGTTACTAAACAATAAATGACATACAGATGTTGTTGTCATGATGTCATCTATTTTTGAAGTAAAGTTGGATATTAAAAAAGACACTAGTCTTTGCACCTTTTGCTTGATGTCATCACATGTAACATGAAGGATCAGGAAGTTGTCGCTCAGGTTGCTAACCGACACACCTATAAAAAAAAGTGTAACCTTTAAAACTTGAATCGTGTGTCTATAACAGCAAGTTTCATGTGTGTATGATGCAGCTCTCCCTACAGATAATGGTGCTCATCTTGTCTAATTGTCTCACTCGTTACCTTTCAGAGAGCTGTAATCTATCCGCTGCTTGATCTTGGCCTCCTCCACCAGGTAGGCAGCTTCCAGGGTGAAGATGAGCTGCCGGAGACGAGGCCTGAACCCATTCCTGTCGTACTTCACCACTGGCGCACTGTACTGTGGGCAGAGGATACACAAGGTCAGAGTGGATAAAAATGATATTAATCCAAAGTAAATTGTAACGTCAGTTTACCTTGATTTGCTCATGCCGTATCATCTGAAGCACTTTGATATTTATGTCCTCAGCACCTTGATAAAATAACAGAAACTATTGAGAATCCATGAGACAGGATTTCACACAAAAACTGAATATATAATGTGATAATGTCTCAGTAATTCCCTTGTAAGTACACTCAGTGACAAGAAAACATTCTGCAGTCTTACTTATCCTGGTGTCCATGAACGGTCTGCACACACTGAAGGGGTAGTTTTCTTTCTTTCCTTTGAACATGGAGCTTGTCTGTTCTTTTAACATAAGCTGGAAACAGGGAGACAATCTTAAAATAGAAAGTATGATATACAGACTGTGTGTATAAATGTGCATATTAATATAGGAGGAATCGATTTAAATCTGACCATGGCATTGGTGCAGAGATGTAGACTATAATGTAGACTGGATGTCAGCATTCAAATGTATATTATATCATGGCTTCAACACTCATATAAATATAACATTGTGAGTGAGAGATGGTGGATTGTACCTGTGCTTTCCTCAGTGGAGTAATTCCTCGAATGTATTTCCGTACCATGTGGCGAATGTAGATCTTCTTCAAAAGCTGGGACACCTATAAAAAAAATACAGTTGTTTGATTTGACACCTCCACAGTGAGCTGCCACTACCAAAATTGAGGAAAAAATGTAATAAAATCACCACCTACCTCCTGCATTATAGGTGGAGGGGTGAGCCAGGAGTCTTTCTCCAGGACTGTTTTGGGCAGGTTTTCCCTCAGCCGTGTGAGGTAGTTCTGCCTCACATATGCCAGGTACTCGGTGTTGTCGATGCAGGCTGGCTGATTTCTGGTCATGAAACCTTTAATGAACCTAGAACAGATGGACAGACAGGTGACCTCACAGCATAGCCTCTATTAGACTGTTACCTTACTGCTATAATTCTCATCTTGTTAAACTTCAGAATAGATTTTGTTGTGTTAACTTACTTCTTGATGACCTTGACAGCCCAAGCTCTCTTTTCTCGCTCTTTTCTGGCCATCAGACCTCTCCAGCAGGTCTCAATCTTAGTGGCTGTTTAGATAAGACAAGGTAACATAAAGTAATATCTTAAAATGGGTCAAATTCCACATTTAGTCAAGGAAAAGATTTTGCTTGGTGCCTAGAAACAAAAGCGTTGCCATGTCATCTCTCACCAGCTTCTCTCTGTTTCAGGAAGTCTCCTTTCACCCTGTAGCCTTTGTACTTGGCCTGAATTCTTGTTGCTGCAACAGTAACAGTCAACAGTTTCACCTTCAGTATGTTTTTGATGCTTACTATAGTATCACAAAGTGATTTACAGCAACAACATCTCACCTAGCTTATGTTTGCAGACCTGAAAGGCGTCTTCTGTCGCAAACAGAGTTCTAGGGTGGCGGATGAAAATTTTTGTCCTTGAAGGGAAGACAACGATGCAAGTCAATTCTGTATTTCCTTCCTTGTGAACCAGAACCCATCTTAGACCCATCTGTGACACCCATCCATTAACATCTGCTCACCTGCCCATCTTGTATTCATCAGATTTGTAGCCCAGGTGTTTGATCAGGCGCTGCACACCCTCTGCTGCTGTGCCTTTCCAGTTGGGCCAGGTGTCGGGACACAGAGGCTTGTACCTCTGGAGAAAGATCTCATATTTGCGGCGGTAAGCGAATCCAGCGCGCCTGACCCTCAGGTGCTCCATCAGCCCCAGGTACTTCACCTGATGTCTCACCAACACGTCATCAAAGCGTCCTGCCGGAGACACCACAATACTAAGAGTTCATGGGTCAAAGGTGTGCGGTCTAATGTCATATACTGCCTAACTGCTGAACACACAACTAGTTTGACTAACGGCTCTACAGCTTTTGCAGACGTGTGGGGTTTTTTGGGACACAAGGCCTCACCTGGCTGCTTGGCTTCATTGGGTTTAATGCAGCGGACGTACCAGGGCTCTTTGGACATCAGGATCTCTGTCAAGCCCACCAGGCTGCTCTTAAACTGAGTCACCACCTGAGGAGTTACAGGAAATTGGCACAACTATGAGAACTAATAGTTTGTTTACAACATCGTTGTGAATAATGAAACATTTCTTACAGTTTCAGGTCTCTTCTTGCTGTCAGGTTCAGTAGAAGGAAAACAGTGCTTGATGATGGTATTCTTGGACTGTCGCATGACCTTAAGAAGAACAGGGGACACAACATGTCATACAAATTTCCCTTAAATAATAATGTAATGTGAGAGCTATGCCCTTTTATTCTTGAACATATTTTCAGCTCTATGTCTGTGTTTTTGGCAGCAGTGGAAGACATTAGAGGTCATACAGTACATTCAGAACAAATAGTGCATTTGTGTAATACAGTGAATCAAATGCATTTGCGCTCATTTTCAAGGCCACACAGACCTAATATGGGTATCACCTGGTTTCAGATGATACACATGAAATAAAGTTACCTCTTTCCCGTTTCGATACAAGAGATCATTGTTTTTGTCCAAGAATCCTGAGAGTTTAAAGAACAAAATTGATTTAAATTATTAATTTTATTTGCAACAACACATTCCTTCTCTTACAAATGCAAATTGATTAATTCACAGGAAATAAATAAGCTCTCATTTCAGTACACTTGTTGCAGCTACAGCCTTACTTGGTCTGGAATGACTAGTAGTATATCGTGGCTAATGTGTAACTGATTTATGACACTTCCCTATTTCTGATACTGTTACACCACATTATATAATTTGCCGTAGGCTCACTTAATGGCATTTCAATACAGAAAGATGTGAACAGAAATATGTCAAGAAGTATTTCATCTCTAACCAATGACACAGTAGGTAACTTCCCCAGCGTAGTGCAGGAGGCGGAAGTCTCCTCTTTCCAGTGTTTTCCTCGTCTTTTGGTCTGCCAGTTTATGTCTGCAGGAAAGGGAAAGTCATTGTAAGTTATTAGGATGTTTATAGTTAGGAGATGCGCTGGTTTGACCCCTGGGTTATGTTCGTTAACCCTGTGAATTCAATGTGCATTTCCTGTGAAGCAAAATCGTCAGAACTCACGAAACAAAATGAGGGTGACCACCAATCTTTTCCTCCATCTTCTCCAGGAAGGTGAGATCTGTGGCTTCTCCGGGACGTAAACATTCCTCGTCCTGTATGTGAGAGCATCAGAATTTGGTTTTACTTTTGCGGCACAGTCTTTTTGAACGACCAAAACTCACATCTTTACCAATAGTGAGATGATTCCTCTGTATTTCTCCTCCACAAGGTCACAGATGATCTTGTTGTTGAAATATGGCACTGGTTCCCACTGTGCATATAGAAAAAAACAATGTAAGGATAAGCAGTTGAAAAGCAGTGTTGAGCCACTAATGTGATGAAAATATGAGGAAAAATTGTGTTTTTACTTCAATTCCTTCCATCTCGTACTCCTCCTGCTCTGATTTGAGAGTCAGCTGGATAAAAAGCTGCTGCAGCTTCTCATTGCAATAGTTGATGCAAAACTGCTCGAAGCTAAAATAAATCACAGACACTGTCAGTAACGTGATTCTTCATTTCACGCTCGTGCTGTTAAGAATAATCCAATTTGTTGTAGGTCTTACCTGTTCACATTGAAAACCTCAAACCCATAGATGTCCAGCAGACCAATCACTGTCTTTCTGGAGGAATCCTAGATTTAATTTAAACAGAATCACTTTCTCTCTTGTGTAGCCAAACCTCTCCAGAGAAATTCACACACATATGCTCGTGTTACTTTAAACCAATAAAATGACATTGTAGAAAGAATTAGCTACATTTGCTGTTTCCAGAAGTGGATATTTTCAGACCCTCAGCCACTTGATTGGCTGCAGGCCTGAAAATATGAGGCAGGTCTGGCTAGGCAAGATTAGACAGGGTCTCTGTTTTTGTTTTTTTTTACTCACCTTGTTAGCTAAAGATTCATTGATCTTGTTGACCAGCCAGTTGAAAGTGCGGCCATAGATGGCTTTGGCAAGAGCATCCCTGGCATATACTGCATGGTCCGCAGAGAAGGGACTGAATACCTTTAACATCAGAACAAGGGAGATGATTAAACATGAGCATTTTAAACAATTTAAACATATTTCATACTTTTAGGCATAAAGTCACCTCCTCTGTTTTGGCTTCAATCTTCCTGTGAGTTAAGCCCTGTTGTAGCACGTGAGCAGGAATCCCCAGCAACTGCACAGCAAAGGCAAAGCAAAACCAGACATATAACACCAGATTTTCTCCATAGTATCCATCAGAAAGTTGCACAAAGAGAAATGAAGGGTCTAAACAATCTACAGATTGTTTGGGTCTCACCTTTGACACCCAGTGCATCTCCTGGTTGTTGTTGAGAGTGGCATATCCTCGAACATCTGCTTCAAACTTGATGTTTCCCAGGTGGAGCACACTGGCAATGATTCCAAACAAGTGCTGCATTACACCAAGAAAGAAAATTATTTTACAAATCTCCAGAAAAAGTTATCATACATGGTTTTATATGAGGTTTTGTCCAGTTTCATTGCATAATTTACTGTACTACCTCACCTCAGTATCACTCTCGCTGAAGTCTATGACAGAGAGGGCTTTTCGCACTGTCCTCCAGTCACTTTTATCATTGATAGAGCTAACTTTGGCACAATCACCCTAAAGAAGACAAAGAATAAAAGGTCTGAGTCAAGAGGTTTTTGTCACACCTGATAAATCAAGTGGATTTTTTTTCCTTTTTTTTTAACACTGACCTGCACCAGATAACTGTAGTGCTGGCAGTTTCTCTCTAAGCCGAGCCAGCGGAGCAGATCTTCCTCCCCTCCCTCCACCAGCTGATAGAAGATGTGGAAGTTTCTCTCTCCGTGGTTCTGGTGAACCACACGGGACTTCTCCAGCAGGTAACTGAGGATGTGACCACCAACTGCACCACCCTGAGGGAGAAAGGTAATCTTTAACCTCAAGTCTGTGGTAAATGTAACCGTAAGGGCTTAATTTTACTGTGTATATATTATCTATGTGATTTGAAGATGTTTAAGTCCACCTGGTGGTCAAACTGGATGTCCATGTATTTCCCAAAGCGACTTGAGTTGTCATTCTTAAGGGTTTTGGCATTTCCGAAAGCCTGGAAGATATAAAACACAAAAAAGGGCGATAAAATTCTTTCTTTAAAATTTGGTCTTACACATCAGAGGTTTTGGGCACACACGTCCATGTCACTGACCTCAAGCACTGGATTGGAGAGAAGCAGTCTGTCTCGAACATTGTTCAGGAGCCTGGTACTTGGGCAGCTGACAGCATAGAACTGAAGGATTTTCTTGGAGGCCTCGGTCTTTCCAGCCCCGCTCTCCCCCGAGATCAGGATGAAGTGGTTGTTGAACTCTGACAGCATAGTGCGGAAGACGTTGTCTGCCAGTGCATAACTGAAAGCACAGTGACAATTCAGCCATTGTGTAACATTCATACTCAAAAAAATATTAGGTTTCATCCTTTGGGGACCACAAATTTCAAAACATTGGGCAATCCATCCAGTGGAAGTTGAGATATTGCAGTCTGGACCAAAGTAGTGGACCAACCAGTTAACACTGTCATACCTATAGGAGCTAAGAATATAATGAAGTTTTATCTTATGTAACATTGAAAGGACCCACCCATAGCTCCAACTGTATGACAATAACTTTCCAGAATATAAGAAAATCTTACATATGAGGTGGCAACTCAAAGAAGTTAACTCCCATGTAGGTATCCATTTGTTTCTTGCTGTAGATGTCTAACTCTTTATAAGGGTTGACAGACACCAAGAGAGTCCCAATGTAGGTCTGCAGAGAAAGACAAGGACAGGAAGTCATGGTCTGCAACTCTTGCACATTTGATAATAGAGGAGATTGTTTTTCTCAAAAATGACATGACATTAAAAAGACCTCCAGCGGTGTGGTGTGTATGCATCATTTCACTGATAAGTAATTTTGCTCCTCTTATCAGAAGCAATAAGTTTGGTTAATCACTTGTCATGACCTTAAAGACAGCTGTGACCTTTAGAGTGCTCACTCTGCAAATAAAAAGAACAGGAGCTGCTGCTTCAGCAACACAAGGTGCCAGATTCAGCAGAAGGCAACGCAGCATTAGGACCCTGTCGGGTTGAAGGTCGAGGGCATGAAGTTTAATTAGAGTGTAAGAGAAAGAGTAAAGCCTGGTTATCCAAAATTAAACCGCACAGGAAAGACTCACGTAAATGAGATTCTCATGGAAGCGCTTCCTCAGGTTGTCCAGGAAGGCACTCTCACTGGTGTAGGCGTCCAGGAGAACAAAATCCTGGATGCCCACGCGATCCCGTGCTGTCAGGGAGGCCTCCATGTTCCTCAGCATCCGGTTACACCGCTCCTCCAGGCTCTGTGCCCAGGCAGGGACACATCAGTGACATAACAAAGAAACAGGGTATCACAAGAAAACCAAGTAGCATGACAAAGCTGTATTGTGCATTTTATGAGACCTTGATGATCAATTTTATTGCTCTCCCTGATGAAATCTATAGATATTATTATATTTGTATTTTTATCTCAGTTTTTGCTGTCAACACCAGGCCTATATATATCCCATCATTTTCCTTTCTGTCCTGTTTTCCTCAAAAGTTCTCTGCTTTTCTTGAAGTTGTCACTCAGCAACACATACACACACCCAAACACACAATTATGGATAACCTAGGATATATATGTCCCTGAGAGTGACTAATTTCCTGCCTGTATGTCCCTATATCTGTAACTTCCAGTCAGAGCTGTTCTGTGGCCTTGGCTACATCCTTTATGCTCATGACAAATCTATATTCAGCCACCACTATCTAATCTGCTCCAGTGCTCTCTAAAGAGCCATCAGTCATGTTCATGGCAAGGACAGAGCGGACACCAAATACTCCATCTACTCTAGAAGCTTCATAAACCTCCTCTATTTAAGTTGTATGACAGTTCAATGCAGGCTTCAACAATAACTGACACAAATATGACCTTAATTAAATGCAATCAAGAAGTAATTACATTCATTATAAAAATGCATAAACACAGGATTTGTTCTGCAACTTAATACACAGCCGAAGAGGAGCCAGGTAAAATAATCAGCAAATGCAATGCACTTTAATTACGGTGCTATGAAAGAGCCGCCCAGTAGTTTGGCACCCGTCACTGCCAATTTGACTTGTCACCAAGTCAGACTAACTGACAGTCATTCTCCGGTAAAACAAGCTGTTGCTCTACTGACCCAGACATTCACAGCAAAATGTCACAATAAATCACGTCCTGAAAACCGCGTGTGATCATTAAAATGTTCAACGAGGGAAAAAAGAGTCAAAAAGTTACCTACCCTGAGGGTCCTTGATGAGTGTGTGCCTCAGTGCCTTTTCTGAACTGAACATCTGGTTTTATTGAAGGGAAAGGAAAGTAGTATGACAGGAAACACTGATAGATCACAGTCTCTACTTCCTTCACCATAGGAAACCATTAATAATGTGGTGTGCAAGACAGGAAGCAAATCGCATTCTAAATATGTATTTCTGTGTTGGTGTTTGTTTTTGTGTTTGTGGAGATAAATGAGTTGTTTCCTGAACACATTCAATATGCTTGTGCGATGGTCTCTACTCCTTTCAGCCAGTTACTGAATGTTACTTTAATCACAGAGTTTAGATTGTGGAAGTTTGAGAAAGGCTGCAACATTTTGGGCGATTCATCAGCAAAAAACAAAGACTTATTGATCTTGATAATCAAATCATGCTAGAGACAAAACTCAAGCAAATGTCCATCATCACACTCTCTCTCCCCTGTAAATGTTGCAGCTCTGTACACTAAATGTATTACCACTGAATATCAATTTTATCTATTTATATTGCACTTACTTTCTACATGTCTTGAACCAAAAAAACACACTTTTCCATTAAGAGGTCCAGCAGTGAGCAGCTAGGTCCCTCTCATTCGCCCTGTTGTTGGCACTCTGTGGGCACAGAGCGCAGGGCAGAGATTTTCTGCCATTCAAAAGTCTGGCAGATGGGAAAACAACACTATGCCATAAGAGGATGGGCGATTGTGCAAACACAAAGAGCCACAAGATAAGAGGTGACATTTCCTTGGCAACATTGTCATTTGATTTGACTGTATGAGAGGAAAGAACATTTACGATTTAAAGGCTAACATATTCCTGCAGACAAACAAAACACTGTCATGTATATGGGGCAACACACAAAACCTCAAAATTAACTTCTACCGTAAACATCAAATTTTGATGTCAGGCTACAGCGGAACAGGAAAGTCTATCTGACCTGGAGACCATCACCCGAGAGGGCACTCCATTGTCCCTGTCTATCCAGTATGGTGCAGGATCCTGTTACGCAGCCACAAAGTGGCAGTTAGGCTCCTGAAAGAGATAGCACTCCTCGTGGGTCATTGACTGACACCACACATCACCCAGGGCAACACACATTTAGGGGGCTCCAGGTGTCTGGAGAAACCTGACCGTCAACTGGCCTACATCTCACCAGTCAAGTACAGTACCTGCTCAGTTGCTACTGTTTCACACTTCATAACATACTACAAAGTCAATGTCTGTCCCAATCCAGTCCAATATTCACTCTCCTTTTAGCTCTGTTTTGGTCTTCACTAACTCCTGAGGGAAATATCTGGCTCTGTAGCTGCTAAATGCTCCACTCTGTTCGCCAGCTAGTTGCTAACCGTGTTTGCCATTTGGTGCTGACCAAGTATAGTGGGTTCATCAGAGGTTAATTCTCTGTGGATTTGTAACTGCAAGAGACACCTTTAACATTACACAGTCATTTGATTCAGTGTCAGTATAAAAATATTCATTAGTGCAGCTTTAAAGCCACTTTTTATGTGTAACTGATGGATGGGATTAAAATCTGACACTAATTTTGATGCTACAATCACACAAAACTCTACAATATTGGTTTGAAGAACAATAACACAACAGAAACCAACAAACCATGTCCATGTAATTACCTCCTTTACTTCCAAAGCCATGTGCGTCATGGTTGAATCAGTCTTGTGTGATGAACCTGATAAATCCAAACTATTCTGAACTTCAGTCGTCAGGTGTACAACTAGGACAGATATAGCCTGTAACAGCAGTTTTAGTAGCTGAGAAGTTCTCCCATTGTGCCGTCTGTTCAAGTTAGTCGCAGATATTTCACCAAGAATCTACTCTGTCTCCTGTGCCGCTCAGGTTTGCACCGGCTCCTGATTCAAATACTGGCTCGGAGCAGGCCCAGTACCACGGCCTGATGGGATGGAGAGGCAGAAGAGGAGGAGGAGGAGGGTGGCACTGCTCCTTCCTGCTGGGCTGGTGTCCCTGCATTGTAGGTAATGAGGCAGTAATGAGCTACCTGGCTCTGGAAGCACTGGGGTGGTTAAACATTCATGGAGCCCAGGCAGCAAACATTCATTCAGCGCTTCACCTGAGTGTTGAACAGCTACACTATGTGTTTAAGGAAGAGTGTGTATGTGTGTTCTTGTGTATGTGTGTGTGTGTGTGCAGGTATGTAATACAAGGATGTGGTAACTCTATCCTCCCAGAGACCCGTCTTCACCCTCCTCCCCACAAAATTACTGCCCAGGTATTCGATTACTGATCTTTGATTAGGCAGATGCATTTCAAACTAATTACTAACTGCTCATCAGAGGCTCAATGTTCTGACCAGCTGGGGATTAAATTATTGCAGATTCTCTGACATCAACTGTCTAAATCAAAAATTAATTACAGACCTATGCCGTTATATGCTATTGTAATTATTGGGAATACTGGTGGCGCCATTTTCAACATACTAAAGCTTTTGCATAAAAATTTTAATTAGTACTAGTATGACATGTAGAATGTATTTATTTTTTGTATTATGTGTTTTATTTTATAATCATATATACTATATATACTTCAAGAAATCAACAGAAATGCCACAAAATCTTACTTAGGTTTTTTTTTAAAAGCCTTTATTTTGAAAAGTAAGGTAGAGAGGTGTCAGAAAATGAAGGGGGAAGAGATAAAGACGGAACTAATGACCCTGGATACCTCCAAACTTTCCAGTACCTTATGCTGTTTTTAAAATTGACATAAAACTAAACTAAAATATCACACATCCTGGTGCTCTTATCTCATCTTTTTCTCATGGTCCAGCTGGTTCAGTTGTGACAGGCCTGCGGGCAGCGTAACGTTGCCCTCTAATTCCATCTGTTTAAATTTTAACATTGGGCTTCCTGTAGGCATCAACAAAGGCATCTTACATTACTGCCTGAAGATCAGCCAAAACACAGCGGAGACATAAGAGAGCATGTTGGAAAAACCATCATTAGCATAATGTAATCCATTATGCAAATAATGAGGGATTTCTAGGATCCATTCAGTCTTGAAAGAAGACCACTGTTCTCAGAATAAGCGTCCACCATGCTCACCGAATCTAACAGCTACATCCCATTGTTTACTGTGCACCCATGAAAAACCTAATTTATCCATTAAGGCTTAGTGTTCATGCTGATTATATCATTTGAGCTCTTGTGGAGATACAACATTATCAGCATTTAAAGGTGTTTAGCAATCATCAGCAGCCACACACACACACGTCCATGATTTCTTTGCAGATGCTGGGTAACAATAATCTGCACTAAAAGATGAAAACTCATCCCCACACTTTTTCTTTTATTCTACATAAATATGACAACACATGGGCTACAAATGTGTCATCATATTAGTTGACTCTTCTAAAATGCAACTTGTTCTGCTTGAAAACATATTTAAGTCTTATGTTTGCCATTTATCTGTGAAGCACTGAAAATGTTTCTGACAGTTTTACTTAAAAATCTAACACCTACTGTACCAAGAAGGATGTCAAGTGTCCTACCTCCTTAAATAAAAATGAACCACCAGTAAACAGCTCTAATAATATGGGATGGGTATTACTAGAAGTTGTATGATATTATTGCAAATGTGACATCTGAGTTATGGTACCAACACACAAAAAAGCTTATTTCAGTCATTCTTTTTCATTGAATCAGCCAAACCTGTCAAATGCATTAGTGTTCAATGCTGTATTGGCAAAACTGTCCATGAAATAACTGTGCCCAATAATATACAGTGCAATTATAATAAAACAATATTTTAAATAATACATTTCATTTTCAAAAATGAGTATTGAAAGTTAAGAAGACGAAGAATCTTAGCATTAGCTGTTAACATGTGGTGTTGATGCCCCATCCTCATGAAAACACACAAAAAAATGGTTCTTCTCTGAACTGCAAGAGTATCTCCTGTGATGGTGTGCCTCAGTAATTAGAAAAGCTTCTTCAAACTACACACTGTACAGTAAGGACTTACACACATGAGCACACACCCACACACACACACACCTCAAAATCTCAGCATCTGATAAGAGTTAAATAACACAGCCTATTGAAATCTTGTTTCTAAAGAGTGAAGGCCAAGTTGGATCACGACGTGTCCTCGATCCACTGCTTGTCCAAATAAATATTCACAGGCTCAATTAGACCCAAACAACTAAACTTTCAACTAATCCTTTATTCATGTGAGCAAACAGATTGCTGTCGCAGGGGCAGGACTCTGAAGGCCAGAACAGGCTGTGAGGCTATTAGTTTCAGAAGTGGAGCATTCAGTGAACAAATTGTACAATAACTGAAGTACTGTCACAAAACCAACTGTTTTAGTGATTTCAACAACCAGATGATCGTGCAGGTAAATCACAGTTATCAGACTAAATATCTGTTTGCAGCATAGGTCATTCACAGGTCCAAAACTAAATATTTTGGCACATAATTTTAAGCATATAAATATCAAAGCTTACCTCTGAGTCCATTTCGGAAAAAAAAAAAGCTTTGCTGGGGTTCTGTGTTGTTCTTTGTGAGTCTGGCCAAGCAGCTGATGTGACCAGAGGATGTAGGGACAAGGGATGTGCTGTGTACTCTACCTGTGTTGTATTTATGACCGTCCCATAATGCAGCAGCCTCAGCATGTCCTCACGGCGTCCTACTTTTCTCCAGCTTTTATTTTCAGGTTGGCCTTATTCACAATGAAGGGCTGAAAGTCTCCAACAGCCACAGACATATTTTTAATTTTATGACGATATTCTCAGTAAATAGTGGCAGTAAATAATCAATTTCAACTGTGAAATTTAAATGTTCGAGTCATTATTTTTGGTACTTTGTGTGATATATGCTGTAGACAGCTAGGTCACCAGCATATTACCCTGCCAATCAGCAGTGGAATATAATAACTACATTTGCTCAAGTAAAAGTACTGTACCTTTGTACAGTTTTGACACTTTACTTGAGTATTTACATTCGTGCTACATAAATATGTTCACTCCACCACATGTCAGAGGGAAATGTTGTGCTTTTTATATCACTACATTTATCTACAGTTGCAAAAACATATGATAAGTAGAAAATAAAATATAAAATTAAATTAAATTGTTAAAGATGAAACATGTGGCTCTAATCTTTTTTGGCTTGTGACCTCTTACAAAAAAGGAAAAAAAACACTATCTATTTGCAGGCCCTTGTAATGTTGTTTAGAGATTTAGTCTCTTCACTTCTCAGATGGTTTCATTCAAAGCAGCAGTGCAGGATTTTTTTACATATAAATGAACATCTGTTACATCCAAGCCTGCTGCTAAACGAGTTCACGCAGTGCTGATTAATCCTATCAGTGCCAAGTAAATATCTGTACCTCAGGGTTAATATGTCTGTACTTTTTCTTGACTGGGATGCTGAATGCTCAACTTTTGCTTGTACTGGAGTATTTCTACATTACAATATTGGCACTTTTACTTAAGTTAAGGATCTGAGTACAGCAGTATGAGAGCACAACCTGCTGTCAGCTACATGTTATAACAGCTCCTCAGCTTCCCATCCACAGAGGTGCTGAAAATGTCTCTTCCTGCTGGACTTATACTCACTTCTATTTCTCTATTTTTAGCCCTTATTCTTTGATAGCATGTAATCTGCTGTGGTCACAAAAACACCTGCAATCCTTGAGTTTGCTTAAAATAATTAAACTTAGTATACTGTTGTTGAAGATGGGAATGGATTACATTGTTACAGCCAGCTTTATCTGTGCTGGTTATATTTTTGTTTATGATTTAAATATTCACAATAATAAAACAAAAAATATTTCAAATGGCTTTGTGGATGTTTCATCACACATCTAAATTAGAGAGACGTGGTCGTGAATGACTTATTTTGCCAAAGTCGGAAGTTCACCTGCGAAATAGCGCGTATTTATCTGATGTAACTCCTCCCCCTCCTCTCTGCAGGTATTGTTGTCTGAATGGGTGTCTCACTGAAACCCTGAGGTGACTGCTCCAGCAGGTTGGACAACAAGTCGCCGGTGTGTTTGCTGAGCCTCGCGGCTGTCTAACTGACGCTGAAATGGACCCGTGGTTCAGACCGGTTAAGATCGCTTACAAGCGGTGGAAGAATCCTGAACAAGGGTAAAAAAACAAAAAAACAAAATGATGTTATTTCTGTAATTATCTCTGTTTGTGATGCCGGAAATGAACATACTGCAACTTGAAACCTGCCGTGCTGTGTTTACGTACTAGACTGTCACAGATTTAACGTCCACTCAGACAAATATATGTCATGAAACGATGATACGTTTTATTTGAAATGTAACTTTTTGTGCTTCTCAGTGTCCACATTTCTTCTTTCAGTGTGATGACATCGAGGGGGGAATCAGGCTTGGTGGGTCACAGCGATGAGTCCCAGGTCACAGACACCGAGCTCTGCACTATTGCCTCAGCAACAGTCGACTCAGCGACCAGACAGTCTGCATCCACATATGGATCTAATAAAACTGAAGGTTTGTAAAGACTATTAGATGTAGTTCATCCATTTTTTAAATCTTTATATGATCTTAAAGTGTGTATATGATGTATTTAAAGTATCAAAACCAACGGTATTCACTACACAGCTGTCAGTGTTTGATTGCTACTGGATCATTATTATGATGCATTAACATGTGAGCTGTATTTTGATTTTGTAAATCCGACTGGGTGGAGCTAATTGTAACTGCTTTACATACTTTACGTGCATCGTGTTTGATTAACTAATTACATGTTTTGTAAAATCTAAAGTGAAGAAGTGTAGTGGAGTAAAAAAGTGCAAAATTTCCTGGTGAAATGTAGTAGTGTACTTGAGTGAATGTACTGAATTACTTTTCACTACTGTTTCAAGTTCAGGATTACTAATAGTCCTGGACTTGAGTTCAGTCAACTAGTCTCCTAGTCTGTTTGCAGCTTAGTCTGCTCAGCTACATACTGATACTGATGCTGTATAATAGCATCAAGTCTTGCATGTGACTGTCTCTTCTCTATTTGCAGAAACCTTTACAGTAGATGATGCACTGGAGGTCATCGGTTTTGGAAAGTTCCAGTGGAAAATCTCTCTCCTCACCGGACTGTCATGGGTAAGACTCTAAAAACATGTGGAGAGGTCTCTGACTCTCAGTTACTGTGCATCTCTCATGTAGCGCTGTGCCTCTCTGAGTGCAGTTAGGGGACGCCATGGAGGTCATGCTTCTCAGCATCTTAGGGCCCCATCTGCACTGTGAGTGGAGGCTGCACAGCTATGAGGTGGCTCTCATAACATCGGTAAAGTCTCTTTTGGTCATATTCTACATCTTGTTGATTTTGCTTGTGTGTAAATGTTGTCAGGTGCTCAGATGCTTTTTTTTTTTTTTTTTTTTTTTTGCCTCAGGTGGTGTTTGTTGGGATGGGGATTGGTTCACCGATATGGGGAAATGTATCTGACAGATATGGCAGAAAAATTGTAAGTAGCCTCACATGTGTGTTCATCATGTATGATTTAGTTATTTATTTATTTTTGTAAATTATCTCCTGTTTAACTCTTTTTTTTCCTTATATGTTTCTGTGGTAAACAGGGTCTGGTAATTTGTATGTGCTGGACTCTGTACTACGGCCTGATGAGTACCTTTGCTCCAGTGTACGGCTGGCTCCTTGTCCTGCGGGGCCTCGTAGGTGTTGGCGTCGGAGGGTGTCCTCAGGCGTAAGCTGCCCGCCTCTTTCATAAATGACAAGATGACTTAATGATTCTTTAAGTATTAAAAATGAAGGTAAGTATCCTTCCTCTCTTCAGGGTGACATATTACTCAGAGTTCCTCCCAGTGAAGGCGAGAGGCATGTGCGTCATGCTGATTGCGGTACAGTGGTGATTTTGTTATTGATTCATGACTCAACTATATATGTTTATTTGAATCTTGACTGATCTGATTGGTTAGTAAACAGTTAATTAATTCCCACCTGACTGATGTGTTTGTGTGCCCAGGTATTCTGGGCAATCGGTTCTGTGTTTGAGGTCCTCCTGGCCCTGTTGGTAATGCCCTCTCTTGGCTGGAGGTGGCTGCTCATCCTGTCCACTTCACCAGTGGCAATCTTTGTTTGCTTCTGCTTTGTACGTATGTTTAATTGAGATCCCTAAGATTAAAAATAGGAGCTGTGTTAGCTGTGGTTTTCTCACACAGCCGCAGATAACACAGAACTGAACTTTCTGTGTCACACAGTGGCTGCCTGAAAGTCCTCGTTTTGACCTGCTGACAGGAAGAAGAGAGAGGGCCATGGCAACTTTAGCACGCATCGCCAAAGACAATGGCAAGGTTTTACCTCAAGGGAAGATTAGTGTTTATAAACAGGTGAGGTTAAAGATGTGTTAGAAAATGCGAAAAAGAAGACACGTGTCTCCTATACAGTGCTTAATTGATTATATTAACAAATATTCCTTCTGTTTTTAATGGTACAGAATGACCGTGGACAGATCAAAGATCTCTTCACTCCTCAGTATTGGAGGACTACGCTTCTTCTCTGGTTTATATGGTTAGTTTGAGTAACACATTTTCTGTTTTGCCTTTTCTATCAACTTTCATTGATCAGGTATTTTGATGAAAGGTGATTATTTAATCAGGGCTGGATTACCAACGGGGAAAGTCAGGTAACTGCCCTGGAAATCTCCAGGTTCACTGTGTGAGTTGGTCTGTGGTCACTTTTGTTCTTTCAGTTGATGTTGTGCTGTGGATGGTTGAGTGCTGTGGTGGATCCAGCCATGCATTTAATGCTTTATTTTCAACTTCCTGTGCAACTCCAAAGGTTTGCAAATGCTTTCTCCTACTACGGGATAGTCCTGTTGACAACTGAGATGTTGCAAGCTGAAGATTCATGTGGGGGTGAGTAACCACTGCTCCAGGTGGATCTGTTTTTCATCTTTGTCACATTTAGAGCAAGTACCAAAATAAAACTGTGCTTCTTCCTCATAGCGATCCAAGGGGCCAAGATTGAACCGAGCTGTAGTCTCGATTGCAAATATTTGACATCAGCTGACTACAAAGACCTTTTATGGACGACCATGGCTGAATTCCCAGGTGAACTGCTTCCTATTAACATTTTCTAGGAGCTGTAGTTTGTAACTGGAACTGTGGGGTTAAAATATGAGGCTGTGGCCAAGAAGCCCATACCCAGAGAGTGCTTCCTTATTTCTTCATCATCCATGAATCATACTGTAACAAAAACCGGAGACAACATGGAAACTCAAGCCCTGCTTTGATTGTAAAACTGTATTTCTGTATGTATAGAATTGAGGAAGCATGTTTGTTTTTCATGTTTGTTTCAGGTATTTTCGTTATCCTTCTGGCAGTGGAGTGTATTGGCAGGAAGAAAAGCATGGCGCTGTCTTTCTTCATGTTTTCTTTGTTCACTCTGCCCTTATGTGCTTGTATTGGGAGGTAAGTTTGTCTCTATGAGGCTTATTTTGTCATATTGGAATAACAGCAGTACATTTCTGCTCAACTCCTTTCACTCCTCTTTTTGTTGTAGGACAGCTCTTACCATCTTCATCTTTATCGCAAGAGCCTTCATCTCAGGAGGATACCAAGCCGTTTTTCTTTACACACCAGAGGTAGGTCTACATTTGACACCATTTTACCACTTTTACGTTGAACATATTTAATATGTGTGGATAAAATTCCCTTTTCTCTTTTTGATCAGGTATATCCTACAGAAAACCGAGCCTTAGCAATGGGGGCTGCTAGTATGATGGCCAGGGTGGGTGCTGTCATCACCCCCTTTGTGGCACAGGTATGAGTGATGACTGAAGGAGAGACTTGTTCATGAGTTTTGTATTTCAGATTCAAATGTAGAAAATATTTCGAGCACCAGTCTGATATCAGACTCCTTCAGATGAGACTGTACGACATTATTGACTTTATTGTTAGTGCCTGTTTCATTGACTCCGTCAGATGAGACTGTATGTTTCTCTGCCCTCAGTGTTTGTGTTTTGGTTCCAGGTGTTGCTCAGATCATCAGTGCCTGTGACTGTGTTGGTGTACTGTGGCTGTGCTGTGCTGGCTGGCATTGCGTCCTTGATCCTGCCCATCGAGACATTAGGCAGGGCTCTGCAGGAGTCCCGTCCTGGCCAAGAGGCCAGAGAGCAGACAACCAGCTAGTCTAATGGCACAACACACTCCTCACAACAGGGTTAGATCAACCAGGAGGCATTAAAATAAAGCATATTTTGTCACCTCCCCAGGCTGCTGCGGATGCTGCAGTTGTCTCTTTAACTACGAACTGAATCATCTGAGCGATGATGGGTGAAGAGCAGCAGGGGACAATCTCATTACAGGCAGGGAGTGATAATTGAGGGTAGGCCTACTGCCCATGTCTAATGAGAGCGGAAGCTCACTTTTGCTTGGACTGGTTTGTTTGTCCTCTCTTCCACTGAGGCCATGATAACCAACAGAGGAAATGATGATGCGCCGTGCAGGCTCTGCAGGCTGAGAATTTTATTTAAAATGACTTGTATTTATTTTTGAATGAAGCCTTTGTCCATTAAAGTTGTTTACACTGCTTTAGGCTTTATTGTATCAATAAATCTCAGTATTGTAAGAGATAAATGACTCTATTACTATGGCTGTACATGAACAGTTAGTTAATTAATCAATTAGTCCACAGCTGCAACAATTAAGAATGTTAATTGACTATATAGAATATATAGATACTCTCATGTTTAAACTGCCCAACTGCGGACATTTCCTGCTTTTCTTTATGTTAACAGTATACTAAGTTAATTGTTTGGGGGTTTTGAACTGTTGGTCGGTTTACTTTTGACCAACTGACACCTACAACACCAGCAGTATGAGAGCACAACCTGCTGTCAGCTGCAGGCTACAACAGTTCCTCCGCCACCCATCCACAGAGCTGGTGAAAATGTAGCTCTTGGCTTTACCTCTCCCTGCTGAACTTATACTCACCTCTACTTCTCAATTTTTAGCTCATATTCTTTCATTATATACAGTCTGTCTGTGGTCACAAGAACAGGTTAAGAAGTCCCACTGGATATGATCATTTACTAAAAGCTTCGACTAAGAGGATGGGAATAAATTAAAACAGCCAGCTTTATCTCTGCTGGTTATATTTTGTTTGTAATTTAATTATTCACAATAATAAAACCAAAATAATTAAAATCTGCCTTTGTGGTCATTTTCATCACTCTATGGACTAAGATTTCATTTTATTATATAATTTTCAGAAGTTAGTTGCATTAGTTGCAGTTTTTATCTTATTGAATGTGAATGACCTATTTTGACAAGGTCAGAATTGAATCCACAAAACTGTCCTCCTGAAATAGCACATATTTGTCTGATGTAACTCCTCCCCTTCCTCTCTGCAGGTATTGTTCTCTGATTGGGTGTCTCACTGAAACCCTTAAGTTACTGCTCCAGCAGGTTGAACATAAAACTAGCAGGTGTATTTGCTGAGCCTCACAGCTGTCTGGTTAAGACTGGTTAAGATCACTTACAAGTGGAGGAAGAATCCTGAACAAGGGTAAAACGTCAAAATGATGTCATGTTTTTAATTTCCTATATTTGTGATGCTGGAAATGAACACTTTGAGATAAACCTGAGTTCTGAAACTATGATATATATTACTTGAAATTCAATCTTTTGTGCTTAATAATACCCCTTTTTTTTCAGTGTGATGACATCAAGGGGTGAGGCAAGTTTTGTGGGTCAAAGAAATGAGTTCCAGGTCACAGACCCCAGTGTCTACACTATAGCCTCAGCAACAGTCGACTCAGCGAGGAGACAGGCTGCATCCACATATGGATCTAATAAAACTGAAGGTTTGTACAAGACTTTTAGTTGCAGTTCGTCCTGTTTTTATTGTTACATATTCAATGAAGTATCAAAGAATTAATTACACAGCTTTTTAACTGCTTTATATAGTTTTGGATAGTTTAGTCTAAAACATACATACATACATTATCTATACTGCTTATCCCTAAGGCTCGGTGGGGGATGGGTGGGATGGGACTGGACTGGATCATATTTGATTAACTAATTCTTTTTCTTTTTTTAATGTGAAAATGTTAATTTGAAAAGTGAAAAGTGAAAAATTTCCATGTGGTGTAAAGTACCATGACGTGGAAACACATAATTAGAAATTCCTAGTAAACTGAAGTTAATTAGAATACTTAAGTTCAGTCAGCAACTCAGAGTTTGTGTACTGACTTGAGGTCTGTTGGCAGCTTTGCCTAATCCACTTCTGCTTTTCAGAAGGAGTCACATATCAGCTCCTGCATCATAATTTGACCTGTGAACTTTTTTGAAGGTGTAATACCCAGTATTCTTGTATATACTGTACAACGACATGTTGTCTTGCTTGTCTTGAGATTCTGTAACATTTCTGTACAGGTGAGAGTGAAGGTACAGTGACTGTCTCCTCTCTATTTACAGAAACCTTTACAGTAGACGACGCACTGGAGGTCATCGGTTTTGGAAAATTCCAGTGGAAAATCTCTCTCCTCACCGGACTGTCATGGGTAAGACTCTTAAAACACAAGGAAAGCTCTTCTCTCTCTGACTCCCAGTTACTGTGCATCTCTCATGTAGCGCTGTGCCTCTCTGAGTGCAGTTAGGGGACGCCATGGAGATGATGATCCTCAGCATCTTGGGCCCCCAGCTGCACTGTGAGTGGAGGCTGCACAGCTATGAGGTGGCTCTCTTAACATCGGTAAAGTCTCGTTTGCTACAACTCTATATCTTGTTGATTTTGTTTGTGTGTAAATGTTTGTACACAGATGCTTTTTTTTGCCTCAGGTGGTGTTTGTTGGGATGGGGATAGGTTCACCTGTATGGGGGAAGTTGTGTGACAAGTACGGCAGAAAAGTTGTAAGTAGCCTCATATCTGTCTTTATCATTTATGATTTTGTGATTTTATTTTACTTTTTTTTGTAAATTATCTCCTGTTTAACTCATTTTTTTTCTTTATATGTTTCTGTGGTTAACAGGGTCTGGTAATTTGTATGTGCTGGACTCTGTACTACGGCCTGATGAGTACCTTTGCTCCAGTGTACGGCTGGCTCCTTGTCCTGCGGGGCCTCGTAGGCTTTTGCGTCGGAGGAGCTCCTCAGGCGTAAGCTGCCCACTTCCTTCATACATGACAACATGTCTTAATGATGCCTTAAATATTAAAAATCTCTTTTTAGGGTGACGCTCTACTCAGAATTCCTCCCAGTGAAGGCGAGAGGCATGTGCATCATGCTGATTGCGGTACTGTGGTGATTTTGTTATTGATACATAACTTAACAATATTACAGTATTGAATCTTGACTGATCTGATTAAGTAAACTGTTCATTAATTCCCACCTGATCTGTGTTTTTTGTGTATCAGGTATTCTGGGCAGGTGGTGCTGTGTTTGAGGTCCTCCTGGCCCTGTTGGTAATGCCCTCTCTCGGCTGGAAGTGGCTGCTTATACTGTCCGCTTTACCAACGGCAATCTTTGTCTGCTTCTGCTTCGTACGTAATGGAGATCCTTAAGATTTGAAAAAAGCTGAGTTACTCAGTGGCTGTGTAACACAGATCTGAACTCTATGTCACACAGTGGCTGCCTGAAAGTCCTCGTTTTGACCTGCTGACAGGAAGAAGAGAGAGGGCCATGGCGACTTTAGCACGCATCGCCAAAGACAATGGCAAGGTTTTACCTCAAGGGAAGATTAGTGTTTGTAAACAGGTGAGGTTAAAGATGTGTTTGAAAATGCGAAAAAGAAGACACGTGTCTCCTATACAGTGCTTAATTGATTATATTAACAAATATTCCTTCTGTTTTTAATGGTACAGAATGACCGTGGACAGATCAAAGATCTCTTCACTCCTCAGTATTGGAGGACTACGCTTCTTCTCTGGTTTATATGGTTAGTTTGAGTAACACATTTTCTATTTTATTACCAACCAGGTTCACTGTGTGTGAGTTGGTTTGTTGGTTGGTCAGTTGTTTGGGGGTTTGCATAATTTTATTCCATTGTGAACTGAAATGATCAGAGCTTTTAGATAATAACCTCATCTTGTAGATGTAAATATAGTTTTGATACATTTGTTCTTTCAGTTGATGTTGTGCTGTGGTTGGTTGTGGCCTGTAGTTGAACAAGTCATGTATTTAATGTACATTACTTGATTTCTCGAACGTTATATTATTATTTTATCCAAAGGTTTGCAAATGCTTTCTCCTACTACGGGATAGTCCTGTTGACAACTGAGCTGTTGCAAGCTGAAGATTCATGTAAGGGTGAGTAACAGCTGCTCCACCTTGGATCCACCTTTGACCTTTGTCACAATTTGAGAAAATACCAAAATAAAACTGTGCTTCTTCCTCATAGCGAGCCAAGAGGACAAGATTGGACTGAGCTGTAGTCTTGAATGCAAATATTTGACATCAGCTGACTACAAAGACCTTTTATGGACGACCTTGGCTGAATTCCCAGGTGAACTGCTTCCTATTAACATTTTCTAGGAGCTGTAGTTTGTAACTGGAACTGTGGGGTTAAAATATGAGGCTGCGGCCAAGAAGCCCATACCCAGAGAGTGCTTCCTTATTTCTTCATCATCCATGAATCATACTGTAACAAAAACCGGAGACAACATGGAAACTCAAGCCCTGCTTTGATTGTAGCATTGTAGAACTGTAATTCTATATGTATAGAATAAGTGTAGATCAAACTTCAAAAGTTTTAACATTTATCTAGTTTGTTTTTCATGTTTGTTTCAGGCATTTTCGTTATCCTTCTGGCAGTTGAGTATATTGGCAGAAAGAAAAGCATGGCGCTGTCTTTCTTCATGTTTTCTTTGTTCACTCTGCCCTTATGTGCTTGTATTGGGAGGTAAGTTTGTTTCTATGAGGCTTATTTTGTCAGACTGGAATATCAGCAGCACATTTAAACACTCTGCTCAACTCTCTGTGTTCCTCTTTTTGTTGTAGGACAGCTCTTACCATCTTCATCTTTATCGCAAGAGCCTTCATCTCTGGAGGATTTCAAGCCGTTTATGTTTACACACCAGAGGTAGGTCTACATTTTACACCATTTTACCACTTTTACGTTGAACATATTTGATAACATATTTGGATAAAATGCTCCTCCCTCTATTTCATCAGGTATATCCTACAGAAAACCGA
Source organism: Lates japonicus (assembly GCA_033238685.1). Lineage (NCBI taxonomy): Eukaryota > Metazoa > Chordata > Actinopteri > Centropomidae > Lates > Lates japonicus. Next base: position 5,132,691 of record BRZM01000021.1, on the reverse strand, counting down.
GCCTTAGCAATGGGCACTTCCAGTGCAATAGCCAGGGTGGGTGCCATGATCACCCCCTTTGTGGCACAGGTATGAGTGATGACCCCAAATGTAGAAAATATTTCGAGCACCAGTCTGATATCAGACTCCTTCAGATGAGACTGTACGACATTATTGACTTTATTGTTAATGGCTATTTCACTGACTCCGTCAGATGAGACTGTACGTTTCTCTGCCCGGCTCCTCAGTGTTTGTACTTTGGTTCCAGGTGTTACTTGGATCATCTGTGTCTTCGGCCCTGATGGTGTACTGTGGCTGTTCTGTGCTGGCTGGCATTGCGTCCTTGATCCTGCCCATCGAGACATTAGGCAGGGCTCTGCAGGAGTCCCGTCCTGGCCAAGAGGCCAGAGAGCAGACAAGCTCCACAACCAGCTAGTCTAATGGCACAACACACTCCTCACAACAGGGTTAGATCAACCAGGAGGCATGAAAAAAAAACATATTTTGTCACCTCCCCAGGCTGCTGCGGATGCCGCAGTTGTCTCTTTAACTACGGACTGAATCATCTGAGCGATGATGGGTGAAGAGCAGCAGGGGACAATCTCATTACAGGCAGGGAGTGATAATTGAGGGTAGGCCTACTGCCCATGTCTAATGAGAGCAGAAGCTCACTTTTGCTTGGACTGGTTTGTTTGTCCTCTCTTCCACTGAGGCCATGAGAACCAACAGAGGAAATGATGATGTGCTGTGCAGGCTCTGCTCAGAGCTACACATTTTAAACCTTGCCCTCAAGAGGCTGAGCATTTTATTTAAAATGACTTTGTCCATTAAAGTTGTTTACACTGTTTTTAGCATTTATTTTGTCAGTAAATGTAATTTTGTAATTATGGCTCTACATAAATTAGTAGTTGATTAATCAATTAATCTTGAGTTGTGACAAATAGCTGATTACTTGATGGGCAAAAAACTGAATCAGAACAGGAATTTCTCACTACTGCCTTGCATTTTATACACAAAACATTCATTGGGAAAATAATTGGCTGATTAATCAATAATGAAAATAGTCACTAGCTGCAGCCCTAAATAAGAACGTTAATTGATTAAATATGAAATCTTGATATTGATAAACTGTTCAGATGTTAAAATTTGCTGCTTTTTACATTATGGTACGTTGATTATTTGGGGATTTTAAGCTGTTGGTCAGACAAAACGTCGCATTTTATTACATCATCCTGGACCGTAGGAAATTATGGCGGCATTTTAACTGTTTTACGATGTCAGGATATTATGACCCAACAGTTCATCTAAAAAATAATCAGCAGATTGATCAATAATGAAAATAATTGTCAGCCTCGCTGCATTTCTTAACATGAAGCAGAACATCATTTCATCAACATTTGTATTTGGGAGTTCCTAGTCTGGCCAGTCACCTTGACAACATTGGCCCAATGACAGCACACACGCGAACTAGGCCAGCCAATCACAGACAGCCGACAGAGCTGCATGTCATTTCTGCCCCGCTTGCAACCTGCACCGTGTTTTGTTTGTCTGCGCACCAGCGATGAAATCTCGGGGTCTGCTGCTGCTGGGTCGCTACAAACGGCGGAAACCTCTCACGACTTCCCGCTCATGAGGACTCCGGTAACCGCAGAGGGGACGCACGGAGCAGGACCGAAAGGGAGTACCGCCGGGGCTCGAGAGTCAGGTGCTGCTGGATGAGAGTCTGACTAGGCATTTTCTCCCCGGTGACAAGAGACAATCTCAGCGGCGCATCTTCTTAGATCCTCCTCCTCCTCCCCTCCCTTCTCCCTCTCCTCTCCTCTCCTCTTCTTCTGACCCTCCACGGCTGCAGCCCGCCGACCATGGCCCTGGTGACTCTCCAGCGCTCTCCCACCCCCAGTGCAGCATCCTCGGCCAGCACGACCAACAGCAGTGCGGGGGAGGTAAGTGGAAAAGCCGGGGCTCGGTCTTTGTATAGTCGGTATGAGGAAACGCCGAGGGAAATGCGCCTTCAGGAGCCCGTATCAATATAGTCCTGGGTGGTGTTTAATATCCTGCGGGTGTAGGGTTAACCTCACTTCCGCCACTGCTGTGCGTGTTATAAACTTGATATATTGTTGCATTGTTACCAGCAGAGACTTGTTTGTGGCTACTGTGGCAGCAGGATTTGTAAACAAAATCCTGCAGCGGGGGAGGGAAGGAGGGAAGGAGGGAGAGGGGGGGTTTGCTGCTGCTGCTGCTGGGTTTAGCTGTCAGAACAAAGTGCTCATTTTGCTGCTGCACAAACATTTGCTGCGTTGCACTCAGGTGGTCCTCCCTCCTTGTTATTGGGCTTTTTATTGGCAGTGATGCAGCCTGAGTGTGGGGGGGGGGGGGGGGACTTTAAAGGGAGATGCCACCAATTTTCAGGATTGTGTGTGCCCCAGGACAGCTCGATCAGATGTTTGTGAACTTGCAGAAACACTTCATGAGTGATGAGATGCACAGTCAAGTGATGTGAGATTTACATGAGAAATGCCACTAGGCTCCCTGCCAAAACTCTTTAATATTCATCATTAGACTGTAAATGGGTAATAAGTTTTGAGCTCAAGGAAACTGCAGGTTCAGCTCCTGACAATAGAAGTAACACTGCTTTTGTGAAGCAGAAGTTAGTCTGCAAAACTGGAATCTCACTGGCAAACAAAGTCAACATTCAAATATGGAGCAGTGCCACATTTTACATCCCAGTGAAATCATAACATCAGGGTATGTGCTCTAGTTTCTAGTTTTAGGAAAGTGGATTATGTGCTCATAAGTAGGCTGACTGCGCCGAGGCACAAAAATAAGCAGTGACATTCTTCTTTTGATGATAAGTGGGTTTTTAATATCACTTTCTCCTCACTGTTCTGCCAAAAGTCAGCTGGGGGGGTGATGTTTGGATGTGTTTTCTGCTGAACTTGTGCTGTTTGAAGGTGTCCTAATGATTCAGCTGGCAGCTCTATGGGACGTTCATAACAGATGAGATCACAGCACTGACCTGGGAGGACCAGCAGATGGCGCAGGCACACTTTATTTCAGTTGGGCACTACTGTACCATTTTGCATCTTAAAGACTGAACAGCTGCCTTAATATGCACAGTCTCTGCTCACTGATCCAGTCAGCAACACCAACTCGCCAGTTCTACAAATATTCATGAAAAGAGTGGTTTTAAGTACACAGGGACATTACATGGTTCCAGTTTTCCTCATACTGTATCAGTGGTTAAATTGTCTGCCTTGTTTTTGTCTTTCAGGATTTTGGAAGCGACGATGACCGGAAAAATAATCAGAGGTAAGATCTTTTGTGTATTTGAAGTTTTATCGAGACAAAGATGTCTAACAAATTTACAAGGAAACACAAATCGTTTCACAAAAATTGTGAAATGCATCTTTGTTCTGTCTTTGTGGTCAGTGGGCCCTCTGACCCCGGGTGAATCCACTCTGTAGTTGCAACATGGGGAAATCCCAACAAGTAGTGACGTCTTGAAATCACAGTATAACTACATGGATGACTGAAAACAGCTGTGTTACATTTTAAGATGTCTATGTAAGAGTGTAATCTTAACAAAACTGCTCACTCTCTTAGTGAACAGTTCAGGCTGGAACATTTTTTGTTTATATTTTAGTCTGTTTACATTTTATTCCAGCTGGGGTTTGTGCCTTTTTCATTGAAAAACTGTGTAAATCCCTGAAAATATTCCTAATTCACAGATTTTAAAGTTTCTTTTAAAACATTTTCCATGTACTACCGGCATAAAGATAGCATGTGGAAGAAGTTTTTTTCAGCTTCTCTCTACATGATGTATAAATGAAGTTATTGACTGACACCAAAGGGTACAGATGGCATCATGAAATACAGCCACTTTACAGCAATGGTCACCTATTTTCTAAGTTCTAACTTCATCTTATAGACTGCTGCTGATGTGTATTATTTGGTCATGTTTCTGCCAAACAGTGCAGTTGATTCTACAGTGGATTTAATGGTTCTTTAATGGGAACAAGGGTTAACGGCTCACAGCTCTCTGAATATTCTTCCTAGAAATTGGGGTTGATTTAACATTGCCACTGCATTGACCTTTTTGGTGCATTCGTGCTGCCTTGATGATTAAAAAGTATTTTGGCAAGTGATGAGCTGCTCGTCATGTCCTCAGTCCTGAAGATTCAGTGATGTCATTGAATCTGGCTCTCTGAGGGCCGTACAGTATCAAGTCCATTTTGTCTAATGGCTTGTAGTTTCTCACTGTTGTTAAGGAGAAAGCTGCTGGAAGTGCTGCTGATTAATGTGACAGATTCTTTTAATGTTTCCTCGCCTCAGTTGCGTAACAGAGAGAACATGAACTGATGCTCCTGCTGGGTCACAAAGCTTTTCTTTAATCAACACGACGTCACAAACGCCATGATTTGTGTCAGCAAAGCTCTGGCACAGACTCCGTCATTGTACCCGCTGTGTGTGTGTGGGGGTCATTCACAGTTGAAAACATTCATGTCATGCTTTGTCTCGCTCAATGAGTAGCATGTTTCTGCAGCTCAGTGATTCATCAGTGTCGAGTCTTAACTTAGGATTCTGCATGTCAAACTTGAGACTGACGCCAAGTAGTGTTTCCAACCGCCTCCCGTGCACTCGCATGAATGACAGTATTGTGGCAGAGGGAGAGCACGTGCTGTGAGGAGGAGACGGGGAGCGCGGAGACGGAGCAGCAGCAGCAGCAGCAGCAGCACAGACGAGGAAGGGTCGAGGACCGAAATGGGAAGAAAGCTGTAGGAGGAGGAGAGGAAGGACATGCCAAGAACGAGACCACGATGAGAGACGTTGAACCAAAATATGCTGCTCAGGGGAGGCTGCAGTCAGTGTGAGGGTTTAGAGGATGAATGGAAAGGACTTTTTGGAGTTCTTCTAAGTGGACTGTCAGCAGAAGAACAACCAGCGGGATGCACCTGGTCGTGAAACCTTCACATAAAGCCATGATAACCGTGCTGCCTCACTTTGTGGAGAAAGCTGCTCTGACTCGGAGGGAGATTTGTCGCATGTAAGTTTTCTCAGCGGCACAAATATTAAGACTTGATAGAAGATACTTAAGTAACTCAGTACTCAGTGGGTAATTTGATTTAACAGCATGAAATGTAACATTTTTAGGACAGAAGATGATTTTATAAACATGGTAGAGATCCTGGCAACAAATGGGAGAGGAGTTTGCTTTTCTGTCAAAGCATAATGTTCGAGCATTCAAGTCTTTTCTGAGTGTTGTGTCAGTTTGTTCAAGGGAAGTTATTTTTGCTGGTTTCGTGTTGCATCAAGCTTTGTAGTTAATTTACCTCTTGTTTCCAAGTCATCAGTCCTCTGCATAAATTTGAAAAGAGACAATGATGCCACGTAGCAGAGGAGCCGAAAACAAAAGGCTTTGTGATGGTCCCACTCAGTCATACCAGGCTTTGTGTGTGTTGGTTGAGAGGGGAATGAGACTGTGGTTTAAACAAAGCTGCACCCTGTCCTGTGTGAGAGAAGAAGCTAAAGCTCTCCCTCCTGCTCGCTGCAGCCTTCAGAACAAAGTCATGACCCAGGAGTGCTGCATCACCAGCACAGGCTGAACAGGGGAGCAGGTTTTAAAGCCTGAGCAACATATGGAGAGCCACGGTGTAACGCTTGACTCATCAAAGGTCAGCAAAACCGATCAAGTGGAGTCTGTTCATGATGCTGTAAAAACACGGGGCTGTAAAAGTCGCTGGATCAGGACTCTGATGACTTTCAGTCACTGATGAGGCTTCTGTCCTCTTCCTTGCTGAACCAATGAGAGACTACTGGCCACACCTGCCTGCTCACTATACATACAGTATCGTGACTGAGGTCATTTCTCAGTTTTGACGATTTGCAGCTTTTCTTCATCTCATGTGACAGTAAACTAAATATCCTAAGGCTTTGGACTTTTAGTTTAACAAAACAAGCAATGTAAAGATGTCTCTTAGGGCTCTGGGAAATTGTGACTATGTGTGACTATTTTACAGACCTGTCAATCCAGAACGTAATATTCAGATTAATTGCTTTGCAGCCTTACTATTCTGTACTCTGTGGACAGATATTTATCCCCAAACATGTTTTTATTTAGCAGTTTACTTCACATACAGATAACAGTGATTCAGTTTAACATTTATAAAGCCAAAGAATGTGTTGTACAAGTATCTTCTTAAAATATAGGAACAGCTGTAACAAAGTAAACTCAGGAGATAAAAGTAAACAGGGAGACTAGATAATCTGGTTCTAGATTAGAGGTAATGACTTTAGAAATAATGTAAAATACATTTTAAAAAAAACAATGGGGCTTCTGGTGCTTATAAAAGTGTTAGATATGGAAGAGACGCCTGGATAGCTTTTGTGTAGTTTTATTTTGAAATAGTGGATAGTTTGGTTAGAATTGAGTTAATCAGTGTTGTTGGAGCTTGTGTCTTATGTGTTGAAGACTCTTCCTCTCATATCTCATGAGAAATACTGTATGGATGGAAATGTCTTATTCCCTGTTTCAGTCTGAAACAAGAATAAGAAGGGCTGAGGGATATGGAAGGGGTCAGTGGTGTAAGGTATGTATAGATGAATAAAAGCATGGTATGTGTGTGATTGTCCAGATACAAGTGTTGAGTAGAAAAGGTGTTGTTCTATCTATAACAGATCTTCTGGGATTGAGATTTCTTGCCTTCTAATTGATTTTTTTCTAATTGATCGTTTCCCAAAGTTTACTCTTAAGACATTCAGTTGCCCTCAATTTATTTTCCACTCTACTTTTTTTCAGCCTCAGTGAGAGCTTCTTCATGGTCAAAGGAGCCGCCCTCTTCCTCCAGCAGGGCGGCAATGCACAAGGACCAAAGACCCCAACCCACCACAAACATGCAGGTAGGAACAAACACGCGACCACACAGAGACAAGAAGCTTTGTTTCTTGTTCTTTTTGCCCGTACTCTCAGCACAAATGAGCTCCAGACAAAAGGAAAATTGTACTTGCTGAGGTGGCTTTTCCCTCTGTGGGTTTGTCTGTGTTTATTCTGAACTGTTACCTAGTTGGGTCCAACCTGAAGTGACCCGCAGCTGAACACCAGGGAGGCCCACAAATCTACATATAAGCTATTTGTATTTTTAAAAAGCTGCATTTGGTCTTGAAATATGAAAATAATGAATATATAAGATGATCAGAGAGAGAGGACTTGCAGATTTGTACTTTTCATCACTCTTTTCTTTCATCCTTGAAACTAGAACAATGCTGACGTTGTCATCCAGCTCGGTGATTGATGACACCTGTATAGTCTAAATTACTGCAGATATTTGTGTGTTTTTTAATCTCTCTTCTGATCCAACATCTCCAACATTTCTAATTTATTGTTGCCAACAGATTTAGCCAACCGCACAATCACGCTGCCCCTGTTTGTCTGCACTTCAAAGAGACGTTAAAATCTGTCATAGTCATGCAGAATCTAAAAATAAACTAAATGTTCAGTACAGTCCATCAGTAGAAGCTTGCTGTTTTTCAAGCTCCTTTTCTGACGTCCTTGTTGAGTCTGAAGTCATTTCTGGACAAATGAAGTCAGAAGTCAGTCTGTGCATGACTCCGGTGTTACTAACTGTCACTCACTAGCTCAGTGAAGACAAATCTAAACTCTGCAACCTGCCAGGTGGTGCTAATACCATGTTTTAACACCGCCTGGCAGGTTGCAGGGTTTAGATTTGTCTTCATTGAGAGAAATCTGCAAACATTTTTCTTCTCCCACTGGAAAAGAAAACCAACAATGAATGCACAATAAAAGACAATGAATGATCAGTTTGTAGCTGACCTTTAGTTTAGTTTTTTTTTGTTAGAAAACTCAGAGAGTGTCTATAGCAAGGCATGTTATTGAGTAGAGTGTGTGTTATTTACTCTGTATTACAAGTGCAATCTTAGTAGCATTTTTCAGATTATTAATGGAAGTTGTAGTTACTGTATATTTAATTTAAGTTACAATGACAGAAAATTGTTTTCTCTGTTATGGCCTCAGATATCCTGTCTAGATGTCCAGACTGTGATGATAACCTCAAGGTGGTTTAGCTGATTTAATAGGTCTAATCAAACTGCATGTCAGAAAAAAGACTGTACTTATCTGTACCTCATTCAGTTTTATAATCAGTCTCAATGGTTCATTTTCAGGTGATTTACCTCAACACCTCCAGGTCATGTTTAAGGTCCTCCGGTCTGAAGATCGCATTAAACTGGTTTGTAGATTTTTCTCACCATTTTAGAAAAGAGTTGTTTACTGAGACTTAGGGATATATATCATGCAGTCACATATATTATCATACAATAATAATTGCATGACAGCAGCAAACACTGGATATTTTTATTCCAAACACAGTCTCTGGCAGTGTCTCCTTTTGTTCCACAGGCTGTACGGTTAGAGAGCGGATGGTCGGACCGGGTGCGCTACATGGTTGTTATCTACACCAATGGCCATCAAGACACAGAAGAAAACATCGTCCTGGGAATGGACTTCACAGACAAAGACAGGTAATTAATGTCTCTGCAACTTGAGAGTTGGTACAGTTTAATCTGATTGTTAGATTTGTTTAATTCTTTAATTTTTCTGACCCCCCCCCCCAGTAAAAATTGCTCTATTGGGATGGTGCTGCCACTGTGGAGTGACACCAACATACATTTAGACGGAGATGGGTAAGTTTCATTTTGTTCTTTCATTAAAAATGTAATGATTAATGCTTGAGTCAGCCTGCAAAATGTAGGTTTGCCTGTAAATGTCTGCTCAACTTCAGCCAGGTCTGAAGCTGCGTCTTGGCACAAGTCAGACATGGGTTTTGGTTGTTTTCTGCCTTTTAGGTTTTACTGCCCACCAGTGGCAGAGGAGTGAATTACATTCATTTTTCTCTCTCCATGTGAGAACAGTTCTTGCTGACCTGTTAACATTGTCTCTGCATCTGTATGCCGGCGGAATGTTCCACTGGTTGGTAGCCTGAATAGTCCCATGAACGAGCCCCATCCAGTCTGTGTTTACATCCCCCCCTCGTCTCTCTTCATCTCCATCCAGACTCAAAACTGATCTTCCGTCTCCTCCTCCTCCTTTTCTTCCTTACCAGAGGCTTCAGCGTGAACACAGCAGGGCGGTCACATGTCTTCAAGCCTGTTTCTGTGCAGGCCATGTGGTGAGGAAATTCTTCATGTTTACCTGGGATTACTATCGTGTGTTTGTATTATGTGCACTCGTATCAGGACTGAGGGTTATACATTGTCCCCACTGGATGAATGTTGTCTTGGGCTCTTATATGTAATAGATCAAAACAGTTTGTGGTAACAATTGGTACAATTTTTAATTAGATAGTCACATTTGGATCCTTTTTGTGCCTGTGTGCAGGGTGAAGGAACAGCATGCTAAACACTGAAATTAGCCTAGGTTAGCTCAATTATGGGATCAAGTAGCAGCTCCATTAGAAAGGTAGAGAAAGAACTGCTTGGACTTATTCCAAAATTGAAGCTTTGTACTTGTAAGCCTAGTGTCAACACTTTTCTTAACAAAACCACACACAAAACGTCACCAATTATTTGTTATTCCAACCATAACCATATAAAAATACACATCTGGCACATCTTGGTTTGGTTCTATTTCAAACAACTTTTGACCATTTCATATAAATTTCCCACTATATTCCTGGTCCAATGTAGCTATATGGGCCACTACACTGCTCACTACCATCACCACTGTTTGTTCAAAGACTTCCTCTTGCATCCACATGCCACCTGCTGGTCACTTTGCAGAATTACTAATAAACAAATCTGCCTCATTTTCTCCTCTGAGAACAGGTTTCTTTATTTGCTCTTCTCCTGTCACATTACATCCATCTTGACACTGATGACTTTTGTCGCCACAGGTCTGCCCTGCAAGTCCTCCACAAAGCATGCGAGGTGTCACGTCGGTTCAACTACTTCCCGGGGGGCATTGCTCTCACGTGGATGGCCTTTTACGAGAGCTGCATCACCTCAGAGCAAAGCTGCATCAATGAGTGGAACACTATGACCGACCTGGAGACCACCCGGTCCGATTCACCCACCATGTTTGTCGACCGGTGAGACCCTTCAGGCTGCTTTTTGCAACAGAAGTTTTTGTTGTCCTTTTGTAACTGCCCTTTGTTTTCGGCTGTTATGCTGGTCTTCATTAAGACAGAAACCCTGATGTTTTGATTCATTATGTGCAGGCCAACTGAGCGAGAAAGAACAGAATGTCTCATTAAAGCCAAGCTACGCAACATCATGATGTTTCAAGACCTGGAGAACATCACATCAAAGGAGGTATGTGACAAATGAACACCTCAACAATGTGTGTATTTGGTCTAGAGTTTTCCATAACACTGTACTGTAGGAAAAAGATACATCCTGGCAAATGTGAATGTCTTTTACACAGTGGTTGTGAAAGAATGGTTTTCACATTTCGGCACACCTTCAGAATAATTCGCCATGCCACTGTGCACTGATAATAGGATGCGAAGAAAACAAAAAGAAGTTCAAATCAAAAGTCTCTGACTCGTTGTGGGAAACGCACTGTGAAAAACCTTGTTAAGTAAATAGATTTTTTAATGTGTTTTATCCTCTTCCTCAGATCCGTAATGAGCTGGAGCAGCATATGAGCTGCAATCTCAAAGAGTACAAGGAGTTCATAGACAACGAGATGCTTTTGATCCTGGGTCAGATGGATAAGGCCACACTTATCTTTGACCACGTGTACTTGGTGAGAATTTTTACTTTATGCTACCTTGGCATGTCTTTACATCATACTATTTAGTTTTTCTTCTCTTTTCTTGTCTGATGCTCAACTACTGCAACACTGTGGTTTATTGTTAAACTAGTTAAATTAGCCTTTAATATTAAACTTATAGCTATTAGTCTAATTGAAAGTTTTCCATGCCTTTACCTCTGTAGGGCTCTGAGTGGAACGCTTCAAACCTGGAAGAACTACGTGACTGTGGGTGAGCTGATACACACATATCATATTTTCCTGATTTAATCCTAAATGGTATACTCTTAAATAAATGCTATACATATATATTTTTCCCTGACAGTTGCTATTATCTGTATATAAAGCACCTTTATCTCACCTGTTAGATTACCTTCAGGTGTGTCTGGATGATATCTCCATTTGTTTCAGCTCTCAGTTTTTAAAGTCTGTGACTAGAAAATACAACACAAAAGGAGCTGAAGTCTTGGCACAGCTTTTAGTTCAAAAAGCAAAATATACTTTATTTATGAGTATTTTGTCTTGAAAATTGAGATGTACAGCATGTCATAGTTAATGTTAGAAGTAGTGTGTTGGTTCACGTGCAGATGTTGAATTGAATGTTCTGCCACAGAAACAGAACTGAGTCCGGACACTGTATTGATAGTACCCAGTAAATGTAATAAAGCAATATTTCAATCTTACATCTTAGGCTTTGGCAGGCAAAGAATAAAATTATATCAAGTTAACCTGTTGAAAACAAAGGCACTTTTCTGCACGGCTCTCAGTCAGTAATTTAATCAGCTCAGCAGAGAATCTCCATGTGAATCAGATTCATTTCTATTCTGTGTATTGAGTAACAATTTAACTAATAGTCGGGGAAAGAAAAACTAATGCTTTGTTGTTGTGGTTGCAGAGTGGGTTACATCCTGAATGTTACCAGAGAGATCGACAACTTCTTCCCAGGGATGTTCTCTTATCACAACGTCCGTGTGTACGATGAGGATGCCACCGACCTGCTGGCGCACTGGAACGACACCTACAACTTTATTGTCAAAGCCAAGTGAGACCCTGCAAATCAAAAATAAACCAGTGAGGTGGTGCTTTTCAGGTGCATTTGACAGAACAGGCGAGGGGCTGTGATGCAAGATTTGAGAGAAATTATACACCAGGCTGTTATCCAAGAAGTGTTTGATCAGAGACTCTGCAACATGACCGTGCTCCCACACCACCGTGGTATTAATAGATGGTGTTTTTAGTCAACATTTTTAAATCATCACAGTGTGACCGTCTCACATCACGTATCCTCTGTGAGTACTGGGGCCGTGATCACACAGGACACATTTTTCTCCCGCCCAAATGCAAGACATGGCTGTGAGTTGTTGCCAGTAACAGAGGAGAGAGCTGAAATGGTGCAGTCAGTCTGGTTGCTATGCAACTGTCTACCCATGCTAATCTGAAGTCAAAAAGGATGTTTATAAAAATAAAAATGGAAGAGCACCACATCCAATGTTTCTAATAATCTCAACACAATGTGTAATTGATACCACATGCTATGCGGTCCTAGCTTATCATCAGCTGATATTAAATGAGTTTCTTTCCTGTCCAATAGGAAGAACAATTCCAAGTGCCTGGTGCACTGTAAGATGGGGGTGAGCCGGTCTGCCTCTACAGTTATTGCCTATGCAATGAAAGAGTACAGCTGGTCTCTGGAGAAGGCCTACAACTTTGTCAAGCAGAAACGCAGCATAGCTCAGCCAAACGCTGGTTTCATGAGACAGCTGGCAGAGTATGAGGGAATCCTGGACGCCAGGTAAGAAGGTCTACAGTTTCACTCAGGTTGAATGCATCCATGAGCCTGTATCTTGGGGGTGGTGTGGGGGGGTTGGTGGTATCCAATCACACAGCTGCTTTGTATAAAACTATTAGATATTACACACGTGCTGCTGGCATTAAAAATTGTACAGCTGCTTTGTGAAGCTTTCTGTGTGCTTCTCACCTTCACAGCAAACAGCGCCACAACAAGTTATGGAGGCCTGAGACTGATGAAGAGGGATCAGATGATTTGCAAGCCTCTGGCCACTGCACTGGTGGGGAGGAGACACCAGTGCTCAGAGAGGAAGAAGCCTGGGGAGGCTGCGGGGCATCTCCCTGCAGAGGTATGGGTCTGGAGATGGAGCCCCTTGACTCTCTGAACTATAATTACTACTTCAGGCGTTTGTCAGACTCTGCACTAGACAGTGAGCCCTCCACCCCAGTGCGGGGCCCCCCTCTGCTGGGTATGGAGAGAGTCTTCATCGAGATTGAGGACGTGGAGAGGGACGCCCTGTTGGAGGATGAGGGTTTCCCTATGGCCCATTTAGCACTTCCTGGTGAGGGCACAGCAGCTCAGACTTGTGGACGCCTCGACCCCCTGGAGGACATGAGACTGAGACTCGAGTTCAGTACTTTGGAGGAAGAGGACGAGGAAGAGGCAAAGAAAGAGGAAGCGGAGATGGCGGCCTTGGCTCAAACGCCTGGAAATTCGGATGGGAAGAGGGCAGGGGAGGAGGCTGAGAGGACGGAGGAAAGCCGGTTGGGCCTAGCCAACCTGAACACCAACAACAGCAACCGCCTAGCTGCAAAACGCAGCTGCCCTGCAGCTTTTGACGTGAGTTGAGAAAATGTGGATTTTTACAGTGGTAAAGTCATGTTATGTGTTTATCTACATATTTTATGTTTTTCATGTCAAAAGCGTATCTAATGTTATTAACATTTGAAATACTCTGCATGCCACTGACCATATACTGTATTCTGTTCCAATTTTCCTCCATTTAGGACAGTGCTAGCACAGGAAACCCTTTAAAAGTGAAGCCCTCCTATCAGTCCTGTAAAGACTGCCTGCGTCTGCCACAAGGCCGGCGCTGTGACCGTCCAGCAGGAGGTCGTTCGCACCGCCTTAACCCCTCCCGCCATTGCACTGTCCCTTCCATATGCATAGATCCGCCCGGGACAAATTTTTCTTCAACTCCAATTCTGCAGTCCCTGCCTGCCCCTGCAGTTATCCCGCCTACTTTGGTCCAGCCCTGCACTCACCTTTACCGCTGTGCCACCTGCGCCCCAGGTGTCCCATCTTTCCCATCAGTCAACCGCCAGAAACTGGTCTCACCCATGAGCTGTGAGGACATGCCTCCTGACCGCAGCTCAGTGGAGACAGAGGACATGGATGAACCGCAGGGCGGGCACGTGGAAGTACAAATATCAAGGGAGGGTACGGGGGCCATTGACGCGACTACCACTGAAGGTTTGAAGTTACAACCTGGTGGTGCAGTGGAGCTCCAGCAGCAGGCTCTGGCCCAGCTGCAAATGCCGGGACTGGGGATAGAATTCGGTCTGGAACTGATGCGACAGAGGGCGGAGCGGCTTGAAAAGCTGCCAAGCTTGGCCATGGAGGGCCAGCTCCCAGTGGGGCCCCTGCCTTAAGGGAAGAGAGTGAGGAGGAGGAGGCTCAACACTGCCTCCACCAGGCACACTATGATGGCTGTGGGCCTGTGGTGTTGTACCAGAAATGAAGCTCTGCTCTGACCATGTCCCGGCCTCAAGCTCCTATGTAACAAGCTGCAACAGCCCTCTGTGCATTCACAGAGTGTCCTGACATTGTCTGCTGGCATGAAGATCCAGATTAGGCTGGTTGTTTTTACCATATGCTAAAGGCTTGAATGCTTCTGGCTAAACTGGGACTGAAGACTTTCTTGTGTCCTTCACTTGTCCCTCAGATCTATTTTGAGGCCTGTCTGGTCTCCTCTGAACCTGCCTGCCCCACCACACATACAGGATCATCACACTCCCTCCCACAGCCCGGTGGAGATGAGCGTTACGCTGCCATTTTACCCTCAACAGACAGGTTTGGTGTTTTCCCAGAACAGGAGACAGTGGCGGTTTATAAGATGTAATTGTTGTCCCTTTCTGACTCCTGAGCGATCTGTAGTTAACACTTTGACGTTGATGGAAAGAAAAATACCCGGAGTAACATGCTTCTGTCAGTGTACTGTATGTTTTTCAATCCAGCTCATAAACAGTATCAACAGGAGCTCAATGAATGTTTGCCATTGAGCCCCATTGATTGCATTCAGTATCACCTCATGTTACCACTGATAACTGAATCCTCATTTAACTTCACTTATACTTTCCCTGCTGCAGCTGCTTTTGCGTCACAAGAGGGCATTTCATGTGAAAGCATAATCATTTTTTTAGAGAAAAAAAAAAAAGGAAGTGAGGATATTTGAGCCTTTTTCTGCCTCTTTGAAAAGCGTCGTACCTCGGACCACAAGCATCTCAGACTGTTTTGGTCAAAGACTGTTTTGTCTCTGCTCAGTGGTTGGTTCATCCTGATCCCTTCCATTAAAGTTAATGTAATCATGTCCTTAAAGTGCTCAGTTTAGCCACGCATGACTGCAGTATTACGAAACATATCCTCAACGTGCTTCAGCAGAAAACATATTAAAGTTGTCTTTAATTTTCAGTGAGTTTTTAAAATACTGAAAAACTTAACAGATTGAAATTTGTCATTATTCAGTTTATGTGACAACAAAGGGCGTCGGTAAAGTGATCGAATTGAACTTAACTCCTTTTCTTATGCCTCAAAGAATGACTGAAGAAATACTTTTCTCTTGTTGAAAGATGTTACAACATTCAGGCATCATGAAACATTCATGAGCGTAAATATCATTCTTTGTCAGATAATTTCTGATGTAACCAAAGCCATATCATGTCTCCAGGTCCAGTTTATCACCTTTATGATTATAGCCAACAAAGACGCTCAGTGCAATTTCCTTTGACCAGTTACACATACTTTTTTTTTACCTTCTTACCCAGCCTGGATCTGGGTAGTCATTTATCTAAGAGGCTCCCATGGTTAACATGGCTCACCCACTTACCTTTTTGTTAATATTTTGAAAAACCTCAGACTACAAATATTTTCAAAAGCACACCAGTTATGTATAGACATAGCACTTAAACACAACTCCAGCACCCATTCACAGGAATATTTCAGATCTATAGCTACATCTAATCAGAATTCATTTAAGGATTCTTCATTTCTGAGGCAGAAATAGAGACAAAAGAAAGAAGTAGTTATATATTCTTTAAGTTACAGTCAATACCAGATGCTGCTGTAAATTTTGTTGATAATTTACTACACTCCAGTTGTTATTATTTGGACTTTCAAATTACCAATTGAAATATTTGAATTTACAGTGTGAAAATTAGAATGAGTATTCATTAATTTATTGACAAGATTAGATTTCCTTTATTTTAAATACAGAAAAAGTAACCTATCAAGAAAACTGCAAAGCCCAGCTTAACAGGTTTTAGACATCTCAATTCTTCTCCTCCTGCAGTCGGTTAATTGAAGTTTTTCATTTGGTATTTAACCTTTTCATTTTGTATGTGTTCAAATAGCTTGAGGCATATTTTTAAACTGTTGCGTTAAAATTGTGCCACCAATCCAAAGTTGCTGTGCCACAGGGAGTTACTCTGCAAATTCCTCTGTTTGGTTGATGTTGTGTTCTTACTGTTTTTGGCACGCTGGGTGTGCTAGAATGATACTAAATGATGCCTGTTTGTTTGCAGGGAAAGCACATGTAAGTGTTATTACTGTGTTTAAAGATCTGAGTGCTTCAGAAGAAATGAAAACTGTGCAAAGAATGAATGCAAATTATTTCATCATCTTTAATCATGGGATTATTGTAATTTTTGGTAGATTTTGCTTTTCTTCTATTAGATCAGTAGAAACTTAGATAAACAACAATAATGCATCCTCTGTTCCTTCTCCTCCCTTAACTGGATCCCAGGGAGCTGCAGGTTTGCTCCACTAGTTAGATTTAAGTAATTTGGTTTTGCATCTAACTTGTTCTTTCCCTCATGTGGCCATTTGAGCATGATGTAACATAAGGCACTTACAGAAAGTTGTTGACAGTATCAGATACCACACACATAATAATAGAAATAGAAAAAAAGTTGTAGTTATCATAAGGTAGTTCATGAATATTGCAGCTAAAAGTGGAGAGCTCACTGAAGGCTCTGAAAGACAGATTAAATGACTAGTTTGACATTCTGGGAAATTTGCTTATTTGCCCTCTTGTCAAAAGGTAGATGACAAGACTGATACCGCAGTCATGTGTGTATGGTAAATATTAAGTAACAGCTAGCTGCCAGTTAGCTTAGCCTAACACTGACTGGGGACAAACCACTAGCCTGGTTCTGTCTGAAGATAAGAAAATCCCATGACCAGTATCTTTTTTTGTTTAATTCTTACAAAAATAAAAGTGTAAAACAACATCTAGTTATTTTTACACTTTACAACTGTGAGCTAGAGTGGCGCTAACAGGCAGATTTTGTTTTACCTTTGGATAGACCTAGGCTATATGTTTCTTTACTTCTAGACTATATGCTAAGCTAAACCACCACTGGCTATGATCATATTTACCACACAAGACACAAGACAATTAAGTGATATTGATCTTTTCTCTTGGCAAGAAAGCAAATAAGCCTACTTCCCAAAATCTCAAACAGTTCCTTTGATACATTCTTAATATGACTCTAATTTCTGCCAGTTGTTGTCAGTATGTTATTGCTCTTGACAGGTGGGCCTGATGAGGGTGCTTGACATTTATGTGATGTTACACGCACTACAACCTTCTGTTCATGTTCCCAGACCATAGCACTATGTTTGCTTCTTTGCTTCATGTGTTGAATTTGTTTTCGCATTTAAGTGCCTTAACCTCGGCCTTAGCTGTGTCATAAAGCGTCACAGGCTTTGCAAAGTTTCTGTGAGTGTGTTGATGGTCTGGTTTCATTGTACATTATTTACCCTCACTCCCAATAATAACCATGCTCCTTGCAATGTATAACTTGGCACATAATATAATGTATGCAAACACACATAAGCTCATGCACAGCAGCCTCCTCTCCCTCGATACACACATACTTGATGGACTTCCATTTATTAATAGCCTATAATAATATTGTATTTGTTTGATATTGTTGTGGTACACTGTATTGGTTCAATAGCTGGCTGAAGAACCTTACTTGCTGGAATGAGAACTATCATTTACATTAAAACATTAGATAAGAAGGATTTAAGTCTCTGAAATTTACCAGTCTGTATATATTTTTCTCTACAATTTGCTATTGAAGTACATTAGCTTGCAGATGTGGTCAATATTAAGAAAAGCACTGATAATGCTACTGTGTATTGAAGAATATTTATAATTAAGTTCTCGTGTTTGCACCACAGAAAAAAAAAGATTTTGGGCCATCTCTAATTTAGACAAATGTCTTAAGGCTCTATTAAAAATGGCAATGATTGTTTTTTATTGCATTATTCCCAGGCAGCAGGCATCAAACTGACAATCCTACTTAAGGGCCAGAAGTTGAGGAAGGACATTAAGACATGTTGTAACTTCAGTAGGGAGGGTGCAGGCATTTATAGAGTGTATTCGTAGAGCACAAGTCTGCCCCAAAGCATGTGAGTATGAGATGAGTTGAAAATACAGAACATGAAAAACCTACCTGGGAGTAAGATTTTGTTATGTTTATTGTTTTTTTGTTAACTTTTGTGTACTGTACTGTACATTGCCAATGTTCATGTGTAATGCACTTTTTTTTACATTTTGTTAAAATGATGTCCAGTCTAATGTTTATCATGGAAATAAACCATTTCCTCTGCATAATCCGTTTAAATTAAGTTATTTGGGAAGTGGTAACACTCAACACATAATAATGACTGGTGTGTGATGAAACTAGAGTAGAGAACTTAAAGGGGAAAGAAATATATCATGAGAAAAGCCCTGTTCATCTGTGCTTACTTGAAAAGCTTCCGTCACTCTCTGGCTTTGACTTGCTCTTTTAGTTAAATGGACAGGGCAGAGAGTGATCTTATTGAATTAGTCAAATGAAGTCTGTGTGACATCATGGGGCAGGTGACGGCTGAAGAGGAAGATCTCCCAGAAAGACCAAAGTCTGACAGGATCACAGGCAGACAGGGCATCATCTTTAAACACTGGCCTCAGTAAGTATCTATTTTTTCTAATGTACCTTAGGCTCTCAGATGATTTTATATCAGTGTAACTATACTGTTTATTAGTTTTCAAAACTGCAAACTGCAAGTAGTTAAATTTTTTGAAGGGAAGCATCAATAAGAATAGTATTGATTCTCATGGTAAATGTTACAGTAACAACAGGTCAGGAGGAGAATTGAAATGTTTAAGGTCAATAAAAAGTTCATGTTTTCCACATTGATAACAGAAGCATTTTCATGTAAAGGTGTGAATGTATATGTAATACTGTATACATCTGTAGTTAACTAAATATAACCATATTATTGGAGCCACAGAAATTGCTCATTCTGAGCTGTTATATTGCATAAATCCATCGTGCCACGTGTATCTTTATCTCTTTTATGACCCTTAGTCCTGCCATGCAGAATGCTGTGAAAATTTTACTGTCAAACTAGATACGTGTCTGAATATCATCCTGTTGTACTGACCATTTGAATTAGTGTTCTATTCTGTCAAATACTTAATGCTATAAAGGCCTGGTAGACTGTTTTGTTGGAAAAAAAAACAAAGTCAATCCTAAGACCAGGCTAATAATTACTGTACTCTAAGTCACAAGTCTCTTATAAACTGTGTGCTTGGTATTGGAAGCATGAGATACACAAGAATGGGAAATGGAAAGAGAGAGAGAGTGAGAATGAGGGAGAGGGGTTTTACAAGCCAGTGTCACAGATGCCTCCCACTGCTGCCATTATAACACATCCATCCCAAAATAACACTTTAGATACACTAAAGCTGCAAGCGCATGTATCTGTCAAGCACTGGATTATACTGAGCCACATCATACCAGAAAACCAGAGCTGCAGTTAAACAACATCAGGTGGTTAAAGGATGAATGCTCTATTACAAGTAAAGAAACCAGGTGACAGAGAGAGTGTCTGCCATGACTCAGCTCTTCAACAGCTTGAAAAATGCTGGGATTTATTAGAAACATTTGTGGTATGGTGTATGGTGTGTAAAGCAGAGGTATTCCCACAGCACTGTCATTTATTCTCCATTTACTTTAACCATTTATTTCAACCATTTATCCATGACTTTAAGCTATATTGTTAGCATTTATACATAACTTTTAGCCACCTGTTGAACAATTTATTTTATCAATTATTTTAAGCTACACGGTATATTCTGACCAGTTGTCTTTTAATTTTAGCTTAGTCCCTGGTTGGAAATCACTGGTCTAGAGAACCATTATTTGTAGACAAAAATCAGCCAATAAGCTTCAAGTG
Source organism: Lates japonicus (assembly GCA_033238685.1). Classification (NCBI taxonomy): domain Eukaryota; kingdom Metazoa; phylum Chordata; class Actinopteri; family Centropomidae; genus Lates; species Lates japonicus. The sequence continues at coordinate 5,112,646 of BRZM01000021.1, read as the reverse complement.
GAATAGTTTTATTTACGTGCCATATACAAGCATGTTTGTTAAATAGACAGGCTTGAAAAAAATGTGTCACTCAACACCTCTCAGGCTTGAAGTAGCTTAAGCAGCAGAGCGCATGATTGCAGATGCAGGGTGAAGAGGTTCAGTCACCTCTCTTTCCTCACTCACCTATCAGCTCACAAAGTCAAAGAATATTTAAGATATATGGCAGCTTAGCATGTAACAGATACTTAAATCAACTGATTTTTTTAAAGTAAGTTTAACTTAAATGTATGTTTCTGCAAAACAACTTATTGTAATAATAGTTGTGTACGCGTCCTGTACATTTAGTTGTTTATTTGCAGCCTAAAAATACTCAGATTCCACATGCCACTTTAAAGCCTGTTGAGCTGTTTTCCTTTTGTAATAATCTTTCTTCCACCATCCATCATGTCGATGGTTAAACTCTCATCAAGCTCCAGACAAACAATTCAGTTCAGAAGTCAAAGCACTTGTGACTCGTATCACGTATTCCAGGTGACCTTTCTATAGACCCCGTAACCAAAACAATCATAAACATTCAGATAGTTTGAAGGGAGGTACGCACAGCACAAACACGCCTTGTCTCCAGACCAGTAATTGACTGTGCGTGATGTCTCACACTGTGCTGGCTGTTTGTACAAAATGACTTATTAAACTCAGAAATCTTACTAAACATGGCTTTGATGTAATTAAAGACTTATTGGTACAGAGCACTACAATGATTTGAAATGATTTATAGTTCATGTATTTGGCAGCATTTACTAAATCACATTTTCTCTGGACGTTTTATTTGACCTTGGCACCTGGCGGCCGACCTCTTATCTCACTTGTCTTGTTTCCTTTTTGGCCTCCTGACTCACTGGCAGCAGTCAGACCAACTTTAATTATAGCCACCAGTGCATTCCTTTCCAACAGAATAGGGAGAGATAGGCAGAGAGGCCTTGGGAGGGCAAGCATGAGCCGTACAGAAGAATATACAAAAATAGAGAAAGATTCATGATAGTCAAAGATAGACAGCAGTGTCTGTTGTGTGATTTCATTTCAATGGGATGGGGAGGCAAGCCATCGTCATCACGCCACTGTGGCTTGTTTATAAATCCGCTCCTGAGCCTTGACATTTGTCTCTCTCTTTTCCTAATGCTAAGGCAGAACGACAACCATGGGCCAGAAGCTGGAGAAGCTGTCTGAGAAAGACGAAGAGTCACTTGGTAATTCAGATTGGTCTGATCAGACCGGAGAGACACAACAGACAGAGACGACAGAGCAAGATGAGAGCAGGGATCAGGACGATGGCAGTTTTGCGACCCCACAGAGTATTGGCGGGATTACCGGGATCAGCGTCAGTGGCCAGGCGACTGGGCACGCGGGGGAGCACACAGTCACTCCTGCACGTACAGACCCCCAAACTGGGCAGCCAATCAGGCCTCTGGGTCAGCAGGAGCACCCTCTCAACACCATGGGAGAGAGGGTGGGTGGAGACAGGGAGAGCCGAAGTGACACTCGAACTGTAAAGGAGTCAAAAACTGTCCTGAGCCCTGAGGAGAGCAGACCAACTTCCAACAAAAAGCAAGGCTCTCAGAGGAAAGCTGTGGCCTTTTCTTGGACTACAGCTATGGAGGAGCAGGGAAATGGGAAGAAATCTGAAATTGGCTGTAGCAAGTTAGGTCCTGACACTCAAACCAGGGGTCTGACAGCCTCATGCGATCCCACGAATGAGGAGGACTTTGTGGTGCTAGAGAGGGATGAATCTTGGTTGTCTTCCGATGGAGAAAATAATCCTTTTGACGACAGGATAAAAACAGAGAATCTTCAATCATCTATTAAAAGAAGAGTTGAAGAGGACTCTTTTTCTACCTACAGTAATGGTAATCTTCCACAACCTTCCATGAATACCCCTCAAGAAAAGGGGTATGAGAATAAAAGCAGGAGAACATCTGACACAGTTTTAGTCAAGACTGAGACAGGGGAAGCACGTGCTAAGAGTTCACCCACTGCCTGTTTTGAGAGTGAAATGGGTCAACATTTGGCTGAAGTGACAGGCAGCAGGTGTCCGCTAAAAGGAGTCAGTCATGTTGGAGCTGCCCACACTGAGACAACTGGGCGAGGAAAAGCCGAGGAGGAGCAAAATATGAATGACCATGGCAAGGGGCAAGTTTCTACTAACATCAACAAGGAGCACCTGTCAACACATAATAATAGGGGGTCTGTGAAAAGATTAAGAAGGAGCACTAGTGATTTGGAAAACGTGTTTGAGGAAGCAGGCTGTTTGATCACACAGGAAGAGGGGGGTGGGGAGAGAGCTGTCAGGTCAGACCAGAATCCTTGCTTGAGAGAATCACAAAATCAACATAAGGAGAGCCACAATTTGGGATTTATTGCACAAAAAACACAAGCTGACCAGTCTCATCAGAACAGGTTTGCTGGTGCTGTCTCTAAGAGGGCTAAAGCAGGTACTCTTAGTTCATTCACCAAGACAGAGGATGGCCAAGCGTTCGATAGAGCAGCAGACTCTCACCCACCAAAGGCCAAGCCCTCTAGCTCTGAAATAGCACGACTGCAAGACAGTCTCTCATTTTCATTGGAACAATGCGATTTGATCCCTTGTCTCCCTCTGCCAGAGAATGAAGGCAGTGATGGAAAGATACAGATAGCAAGCCTAAAGAGGGAGAGTGAGCTTGTTTGCTTCTCTGCCGTCATCACCCCTCCACCTTTAACTCATCTGTTGCCTGAGAAAGACACAACAATGGCAACACAACTTGATACGAGTGTGGCCGGTTCACAGACGGCGGCAGGCACCTCGCCCGCCTCTCATGACTCTAAAGACGAGTCTGTGCCGAAAGAAAAGGCCAAAGTTAAAGGTCCACCTCCACCTGTCCCCAAAAAACCTAAAAACCCATTTATAAAGCTCAAAACTGCACAATTAATGTCTACTGACGTGCAAAGAAGGGGCAAAGATCATCTGCGATCTGAGGAGAAGGTGAAGAGGAGACACACTTTTCATTTTAACAAAGATCTTCCATGCAACGCTCCAACTAATCAGGACATGTGCTTGCTGTGGGATGAAAAAGGCACTTACGCTGTGCCAGCCAACATACGACGTCTGTCGGTTGACCTCGGCCCCTGGCAACACCTTTCACTCACACAAATGGATGATAAGTATGGAGATATGATTGACTATGACTACTGCGGGCGCGTGGCAAAACTGTCTCCGGATGAGGAGCCGCAAAACCTGGACATGTTGCAGAGAAGGGTATTCCTGGAGAATCGAGCCAGATATAAAAGCTCACCTCCTCCTGTTACGAAAAAGCCCCAAAATCCTTTTGCGTCCACAGAGAGTCTAGACATACCAGAGGTCACGTCAGGCAAAGAAATCCAAAGACCAAAACCTGCTTGTTCAGGAAAAAGAGAAATCTACCCTGAGCTCCTGTCTGCGAGAGTCAGCACACAGGTCAGCAACGACAACCACCCTAACTATGGTTACCGTAAAGATGTGACTGATCACAGCACTTATAGGGATGCAGGAAGTGGCAGTGAGGTAGGTTCCTACAAGCCTGTGGCAGAAATTATCAAGGAAACAAATCAAATGCAGAGAGACCAGGGCCGGGTCAAATCCGAAGGGCCTAAAGCTCAGGTTCGAGTGGCAGAGCAGAGTCCAAGTGTGAAAGTGTCCCAAATGAAGAATGCCTTCGATGTCCCAAAGAAATCCAAAGAGAGACCACCAGAAGTTCAACCACCTCCAAAGAAAGGTAAGAACTTGGGATAGTCAAAACTTGAACACATTAGTTCTGTCTTCTTTGGGAGATTGTGACCCTCTGAAACTGACTGACTTGCAGTTTTTGAAATAACACAAATATTCAGGAATCACATTTTAAAATTGCTCTAGTCAATTTGTCTCTAAACAGGGAATCAAATGGTACATGAAATGTATAATGTGAAAGGTGTCTTTTGTTGTGACCAACCCACAGAGAATTAAGTATGTGTCAAAGCATGTACTTAATCAAAAGCAGCTGATGTATCCATGCTCACTGAAAAAAGTCAAACAACATCTCTGCCAGTAAGGGAACAACAGGATCTCAATTATGTAATATGTGACATCTAAACTTTTAAACCTAATTCTATCAAGAGTCTTGTTTTTCTTGTCTGGTTGGGAGAGTAATTTGATAAAAAACAAAGCAGGGTTTTCCCAGATAGCTTTCTGAGAGATTGTTGAGGACAAAAAGAGAAATCCATGTCATTCAATCACTCAGTAAACCAAGTTAATCCTCTCACCAGGGACCCTCCTCTTTTTAATTTTAGCCCCTGTTCACCTCAGATTTATCCCACACCCCAAACACATGCAACTCAGGGTGAACTAGGGACTCAAATTCATCTAATGTAGGTGTAAATGGAGTATTAATGTGTTTATCTACCTTAATAATCCCAGTGGCAGTCCTGAAACTACCCATGGTGTTTGCCTGCCTCCTCTGGATAGAGTCCAAGCCCTTGCCCTTATAGAACAGCAGGTAAAGAAATAAGCAGTTGAATCTCTTTCTTTCCTCTTTCTTCTATGATCTCATCCATTCATTTGAAGAGATTACTCTAATAATTATCGCAGTAACTCATGACTACTGAAATTTTGTAGCATCTACGCAGCAGACCAAATACACAAAAAGGTTCCAAGTCAAGGTCTACTTACCAGCTTTTTTCCAGTGTTTATAACCACAGCAAAGGTCCTTGGCTGTCATGGAGATGGATCTGTGAGCCCAGTAGCTTTGTAGGATCCACCCATCAATAGCACTTTAGGACTTCTAATCTGTGCCTGTTTAAAAGTTACAGATGAAAGTTACTTGACCTTGATGTAGACTGTATGATGAGAAGTCTACAATGCTGGAAAAAGCCATGCCTTTGGGATTGTCTTGACACCTTTGACTGTTTCCAAATTTATATGATTTAGCCAGACTACGTGCAGTAGAGTCTAAAACCCACGTTAAAATTTGAGATCTTATATGATGTATCCACTCATTTTAGGTATCTACTAAAATGAGTGAAACTATGAATAAACTCCAGCTGCTAGGTCTCAACATTAATCAGCGAAGGTGTAAACATGTTTTGAAACAACATAATTTACTGAAAAAGGCAACAGAGGAAATGGTTTATAGCTGCGTTTCCTAAATATTTGTGATGTGTGTGAATCACAGACTGTGTGAGGGTTTCTTTACTGTGTTTGAGCAGGACAGGCTATGGTGGGATGTGGGACAGTGGGGGAAGGGAGGGACCCTGAAACAAGATGCTGCTAGCCATATGAAATCCACATTTTGCATAGGGGCTGAACAAAAATTAACTGATTCAGTAGTTGTACTTAAAGAGACACGAGGTCGACTTGGGGAGAAACCCACTGTTCCTCCTGAAGTCTTGTATCCCCATTCACAGCCTTGGGAAATGAAATCTGACTTTTCTGTTTGCGCATGTGCTGTAGCCGGTCGTCACTGTATCCTATTGAATTTAATAACGATGAGAAGTAGATGACGGTTAATCTTCCGCAGGTGAGGAGCGGGCAGGAGATGCTCCCCATCCGTCAACTTGCATCCTGGAAATAACCACATCTAAAACACTTAATATGGGTCAAAACATTTGCAGGCAGGAGAGGTATTGCCTTTTTTTTTTTCTTTTTTTTTTTTTGGTGGAGACAAGGGATATTAGAGCAACGTCCTGCAGGATAAGGGCGCTCTTAAACCACCAGATTCATGTGTTGTGATTGATTACCCCTGTGCTAACGAAAATCTTGCATAGATTTAGGAGGTAAGAAACCTTAAAAAGTCTCTTAGCACTACTGTGCATTTTCCATGGATCTGGTTTATCGAAGTTGTGCAGTATCCATTTAGCTGCCTGATGGGTTTGAGAATGGGAGCAGCCAAAACCTTCGGGTGGAAATATCTGCACTTGCGTCATTGGCGGCGGTCCACTGCAGCTGTTATTAGCGTGTTGTAATAGGCTGCCATCCCAGCTAAACTGAACTGTGGATGCCAAACACGCTGGCAGGATAGAGGGGGGAATTAACATTTTAGTCTGAGTGGGCAGCTCTATAGGATGTAAATGTGTTCGGTGACTGCTTGCGGTATTTTCTGGCAATGTACTACAATACACTCCACTCTGTTTGCGTGTTTCAGCAGTCATGGCTGTTGAGACGTACCGCCCCGGCACAGCTGCCGAGCTGCCGAGTTGCCGGTTAGGCAGTGCGGCGGAACACGGTTCATTTTGTACCGTTATCGCCGCTTCCCTTTACGTTATACTCAACTCTAATTTATACAGTGTTTTTATGAATTTTAGCACTCTCAATCAAACCTCATGCTTTGTGGCGTTTTGTAAGCGAGAGTCATATCTGGGGCGTACTACCGAAACATAAATCAGCATACCCGGTCCACCCCCTTTGTTTCGGTAACGTTACGTTAGCATACATTGCTAATTTATCTCCTCCAGCTTCCCACAACATTAACGGGACTTGTTTTTGAAATTACTCATATAGCTGGTTTAAACATATCACAGCTGTAGTCTCGTTATCACCTTGATATTCTAGTTTGCAGCTACTTGTTTAAAATGGGGAGGAGGGGACGCGCGCAAGCTTTGTGGGTAACATCAGCTAACGTTAGCAAAGTAACCATTGTTCAACGGTTACACTCGTGCAGCTGTTTCTGCATCCCCTGGCATAAGATCGGTCGGTATTCAGCAGCGTATTTAAACAACATGCCAGCATTATGATGTTTGTGCAAGAGGTAGGGATAGTGATGGATTATTTGGTGGCGTTGTGCACACCCATGTAGTCGCATTGTCCAGACAGAAATGAATAACAGACGGGGAAAGGGGGGGGAAGACCCCTGCAGGCTGCTGACTACATTTTATTAATATCAGAGAAGCCATCAAAGTCTCATTCAGCTTGCTCTCTTGGACCGTAATATCTTCGCATTAACTGCCGTGACAAGGCCTATCATTGAGTGCACTTCTGTCAGTCAGGCCACCATCATGATGCTCAGTAATGCCCTGCTGTGTGTTGGGTGGTGGTATGGTGTAAGGTGTAGGGTAGAGCAGCATGTTGTAATGTTCTGGCATCACCGAAATCCAGCAGGAGCTGAGGCAGCTCATCTTGTCTGATGCATATTTGGAGTGGAGGGAGGTTTTCTTGAATGGAGCACTAATATTGACTGAGGGAACATGCTGTTCTGGTCAGCGTAAACTGTAGTCCTATGCTGTCCAGGCATTATGCAGCCTTGTAAGAGCATGCCGATCAGTAAGCCATGCTTCAGGATATTGCTCTATGAATCAAGGCCATGCTAGGGGTATGGAGTATTTGATTCATAAAAAGGATCATGTCGAGTAATCCACCATAAAACAGTTCATTTCTCTCTGTCTTAGACGATAAGATAGTTGTTGATGAAAGTGTTTTAAGGCTACATGTACAATACTTGAGGTTATATGGTTAGTGTCCATTATCCCATACTTGTTATTTGGGATGAAAATACCATTTAGTTTTACTCTAGTCAACACATCCACTGTTATTGCTTCACAAGTTTCTTGTGTGGGTGTATAGTGGTGTATAGTATAGTGACTTTAAGCTAATTTTACTGGATTCAGATTGTGTGTTTTGAGATATTGCATGTTAACATCATTATGATCATTAAAAATACAGAATAACTAAGCATATACAAAAAACTGACATCATGATTTAAAAACCTGGCGTTTGATATCAAAATCCAGTTACGTGGGTTTAATCAAAAAACTTGGTCTGAGCAACCAAGCTGTTCTCCTCTGTAAAATATGTTCTGGTGTTGCTGAATGCAGTTTCGGAAAAATGCAAGTTTCTATATTAGATCCAGAGGGCAGTGATTCAGCTTTTCCATTTTCATAATCCACGATTGAATGTGAAGAAGCAGGTGGTTTGGTGCGATGACAGACCTGAGGATAACTGCAGAAAAATCCTGCGGCATCCTGTATAACGGCACAGTATGTCGCCCAGGACTGGCAGCTTAATTGCCGCCCTGAGACGCTATATTTTCCACATAATTACACAGCTAAGCATGTCGCTAAAATGATGAAAAATTCCTCAGGTATCAAAGACAGAGTTTTTGGAGTTATATAAGACAACGCTTCAAGACAAGTCAAGTTTCTGGAGAATTTCCACTTTGTTTGGTTTTCATGTTGTGGCTGCAGATCTAGCCAAGATGCCAACAGTGGAATCTGCTCTGGGAACATTTGTCTACACTTGATGAATGACTTGTCTTGAGGCAGAAATGGGAGTGAGGGTGCACACAGCCACAGTGTGGATCAACAATTGAAAGCATTTCCAGAATCTCAGAGCAGCAACAGGCCATCTGTTGTGTGCTCACTGTTTAATAATATAACATCACTGATGACAGTTCTGAAAAAATAACCATATCTTATTTCCTGTGTCCTAATCAATAAACCCTAAAATATACACTAGTGTATTGTCCAGCATAGCACTACACTACTGTGCTGCTTTGAAAAAACATTGCTCTAAGTCCCTCCCAATTTGTGAACATGCCTCACACCATAGCATTGGCACCATTGTTGTTACCACTTAAACTTTTGTTTTCTGGTAGGTACCCAGGAAAGGCAGGGGATGCTTTTCTTAATGAATTCAACTTATCACAGATGCCACAGACACATTTCAGGAATTAATAATGAGATGTCATAGAGAAGAAATAGGATAAAGGGTTGTACTCTGTTGAGGCTATAGAGCTACCTCAGATTCACAATTCACTTTGTTTGTAGAAGTGTACATGTGGGGGTTCTAATTGAAAGTTAAGCATGAAATCACATAAAGGAAGTGGCTTGCTTTTTAAATATTTCAGGAAAAACTTTGAAAAAGTTGCCTGATTGTGATTTTTTTTTTTTTTTTTCGTGGCTCTGTAAGAGAAACTGCTTGGCTGCAGGTTTGGGTTTTGCAGGCAGTTGTAGAAGTGGAACTAACTTGATGAGGCGTCATGAAGAAGCCTAAATATTAATAACTACTAAAACTTTAAATTTAAATCTAATTAAAGTTAACTGAGCCTAACTCCAGTAGACATCCATACACTGTACACTGCTGAAATGAATAGAACAAGTCTGTCTGTTAGTTGACAACCTTTAGAGAATTTAAACTTTTTTCTCTCAGAAGTCTGGGATATTACACTAAGATACGGAGGTAAACACAGCCGGAGAAAAATGTTTTCCAGCAGGATTCTGCATGCACAGGAACAAACTCAGTCAAAGCTAATAAACATAATCTCAGATCAGACAGACTGTGCTGGCAGTAAGCCAGACGTACCCCTCAAGGTTTGCATGCTCAGCGGTGACAGAAGGATGCTCATTTTCAGATTTCATAACATCAGTTTCTGAGGAAAAACGGCCACTTTTGACAAAACAAAAATTCCTTTAACAAGAACATTTGTGGGCAAAACTCTCAGGAGCTCTGACCAACTGTACTCTTATTTCTCTCTGTAGATATGTTGCGGCGAGTTGTGCGACAGAGCAAGTTCCGTCACGTCTTCGGTCAGGCCGTGAGGAACGACCAGTGCTACGATGACATCCGTGTCTCCAGGGTCACATGGGACAGCTCCTTCTGTGCCGTCAACCCCAAGTTTGTTGCCATCATCATAGAGGCCAGCGGGGGAGGAGCCTTTCTTGTCCTTCCTCTACAAAAGGTGAGATACTACTACTGAAGATACAAATACAATGTCTCTCTTTGTTGCCTTATTACACTCAGTTCAGTGGACATAAACAAGGATGATTTAAAGCATCAAATCTTCAATTCTGGTCCTTGAGGGCTGGTGCTTTGCTGGTATTTATTTTGCTGTGGTGGATGATGAGCCACAACTGCTCTGTCTGTGGCTCAGGCAGAGTTTGTGTCATATTGAAGTTCACTTTTTCCAAATTCTAAATCCTGTTCACGACAGTATCCTTGTGGTACTTGCTCCTCTGAATTTGCATTTTTCTAAAAGCTACAGTACAGGATAGGCAACTTGGCAGGCAAAGCAGTTAACATCACTGCAACCCTAAATAGAGGAGAGCAGCTATTGAACTAAGCTATGGCACTTAATGAATAAACATTCATGTTTTATTATTACTTTTCATAGTTTAGTATGCACAGCAGCAGGACTTTTCTACTAAGGACCACACTGAGTCCTTAGTAGAAAAATGGTATCAGTGCCCCTCTGCATACAACCAGCACTTAAGACAGGATAACACTAGAGAAGTGTTATTTTACTGTGCAAATTACATTACTGTGTTATTAATATAGCATAGGCAACGACCATCTTGAGTAGCCTAGTGATGCTAATCTTAGAAAGTTTTAACAGTGGGATTCTTTCCCATTTTTATCTTCCATTTCATTAATGTGAACACATTGTCAGCACAGCACACTGTATATAATTTTAGCCATAACAGTTATAGGATTAATTCTAATGAAATTTTCTACAGGTGTTCATGTTCCACAGACGATGAATCCTAGTAACTCCAGCAATTCCCTCACTTTTCCTCTAATGCCACCATGAGGTTGACTTTTGTGGTTTTGAGTGAAATGTTTGTATAAATTTTGCAGGGATTTTCATGGAATTCGTTGCACACATTCATGTTCCCCGCAGGATGAATTGTAGTAACTTTGTTAGCATTTAGCTCAAAGCACTGCTTGGCCTATTAAGTACATTCTCACAAAGCGGCAAGCGTGGCTGTGATATATAATGAATTTTTATATTTATTCTGACGGCATGTTTTTAAACCAAACACCAAAGTCAGAAATTCTGTAATCCTACACATAGTGGCTTTAAGTACAGGACCTTGAGGAATAGAATTGGATATCAAGGGTGTAAAGCATATCCAGAGGTTGTAGCCAGTTGTAGCTTTCAAAGCATGTGGTGAGTCAATTCCATAGGCCCGCTCATCAATTTACTGCTGCTGTGACCCTGTCCTGCTGTTTCCTGAGGCTCATATCTGTAGCAAACCCCATAGGTAATCAATGTTTAAATCTGCCTGATAGTAAAGGCATCTGATTTGTATCCTGTTACAGTTGCCTCAGTGAGCACATGATACTCACAGAGGGGACGCCTTCTCTGTTATTATTTTTAGGCCACTGGGTTAATTAATTTATATTCGCTGTATAATGTCCTGCCTCTGGAGAAGCTGCTACAACAGGTAGAAATCACAGATGTCCGCCCTGCTGAGAAAGGTCACTGCAGTAAAATGTGTGCGCTCACATGAAAATTTAACTTAGTAGCCAAGTATGAAGTCAGCTGTTAAGTGAAACTGCAACATGATTGTCATAGAAAAGCGAAGAATATTTGTGTAGTCATGCATGATTGAATAAAACTTATCTAGAGGACAGGGTAGTTATGTCAGCCCTGTGTGTCAGTCATTTTCATATCTCTCTGACCGGTATCAGCTTCCTGAACTTTATTGCTCTACCTCAGGTCACACTCTTTAACCCCTTTGTTGTCCTCTGTCCCATAGACCGGCCGCATAGACAAGGTCTACCCGACAGTATGTGGTCACACAGGCCCAGTGTTGGACATCGACTGGTGTCCTCACAATGACCTCGTCATTGCGAGCGGCTCAGAGGACTGCACGGTCATGGTAAGGACATGGTTCATCTCTAAAGCATCAATTATTTTGTAGCTTCTACTTTTCTTTATCTGCTTTATTTTTTGTCTGATTTTAGGTTTGGCAGATCCCTGAGAACGGGCTGGAGAATCCCCTCTCAGACCCTGTGGTGGTGTTAGAGGGCCACTCTAAGAGGGTTGGCATTGTGTCTTGGCATCCCACCGCTCGCAATGTTCTCCTCAGTGCAGGTAACATTTGACTAGAGCCTCTGGTGCATACCCTCTGCCGTCAAACTGGTCTGCCATTTGTCCCCCTGTGCACAGCTGAACTCCAAATCTGACCGATTATCTCAGAGACTGCCTCCTGTTGCGTTGCCTTGTGTGATGCAAAGTGCCGAAAATAGACTTGGACACAGAGGTGTGTGCAGTCAGGCTGTGCTGTTTGTGTCCATTTTAGGGTGCGACAACCAGATCATCATCTGGAATGTGGGCACGGGGGAGGCCATGATCAACCTGGAGGACATGCACCCCGATGTTATCTTTAGTGTCAGCTGGAGCCGCAACGGCAGCCTGCTCTGCACCGCCTGCAAGGACAAGAAGGTCCGCGTCATCGACCCCCGTAAGAAAAAGATTGTGACGGTAAGTGAAAATACCGTGGGGATTTGGGGAGAGGATGCCTGAAGTGTGGAATAACGTTTCCCAGAATCACCTACAGTGCCTACAAACATGGCTGCCCAATCTGACAGGTGTTTTTGTCTCATTTATCAGGAGAAGGACAAAGCCCATGAGGGGGCACGACCAATGAGAGCCATCTTTTTAGCAGACGGAAACATTTTCACCACCGGATTCAGCCGCATGAGCGAGCGCCAGCTAGCCCTGTGGAAAAGTGTACGTCACTGTAGAGTCTCATTCAATCCTTCACACTCACACATCACAGAAACACTGCTATCTATATGACACATGGAGCTTTTAATGTGATGTAGAACCTTTAAAGAACCTTGCTCTGAACAGCTTCCTGACAATGATATAGGTCAAAGTGTTGACCTCATCAGTTGCTCCTGTGGTGAACATGCTCTCTCACTCTTTGCTTCAGATTTCATAAAGACAGCACTCAATCTAGGGCTGCAGCCAGCAGTTATAGTTATTACTAGTTAATCTACCCACCGAAACTCAAAAATCAGATGAATCTGAGGAATTTTTGCTTCAAGATAACTTTAAAAAATATCAACCTCCTTTAAAAGCTCTAGCTCAACCTCAGCCCATAAAACCTTTAACCTCCCAGTTAGCTGTTACTTTTCTTGCCTGATGGTGGTGCTAAGGCGCTTGAGCCATAAGGTCCTAAACTTATGAATGTGATAGTTTCCACCATATGCAAATTCTCATAATTTGCATAGCGTATCGATACGTGCACTAGACCTAAACTGGCCTCCCATTCCAGTCATTGCTCTTATGGCTTGAGTTACTAATTCACTTCCACATTCCTGGAATACCTGTTAACACTGAAGTTGCTGAACGTTGGTGGTGTTGGTTTTATATGTAGCTGGGAGGTAGAGGCAACATATGAAGAGCAGGCGAGTGAGTCTGTCATTGCATGTGCTGTAATGTGACTGGTACATATGTGAACTAATGCATGTTTCAATGATGGCTATTCTAACAGTCTACATCAACAGCTGCTGAGCAGTAATCAACCATCTGAGTTATGGTCATCAGTTTTATGTTGTAAGCTCTTGTGCACTACAAGATTTTATTATGACCTTGCTACTACAATCAAAAATCAAATATATGGCTGGGTGGAAATGTACAGGCAACTCTGGGTAGACACATTTTAGGAAACCCTGATAGAACATGTGAAATGTCTTATTAAGTATGAATGCTGGTAGTATTCACTAAAGTTTTCAATTTATTATTATCATTATTTTTTCTTTGTATGTTTTTTGGTCGCTAACGACTCCTGATATATACATACACACACACACACACACACACACATATATATATATATATATACATACATAACATAGCTAAAACTAATGCAGTCTAATACAGCAGTCCTGCAATAAATCTTCCCTTCATGAAGGTTATAATGTTCAGTTTGTGCTGTTCTAGACCTGATTCAACTGTATGATCATTTTGGAGGCTGCAGATTGTGATGCCGCTGAACTGTATTGCATTAAACAGAGAGGTATTTCTGTTATGTAGCCTGCCCTCACTGCTGTAATGATATATAATGATCATACACCTCTCTAAAACATTATAACCCTCACAAAGGAGGATTGATTGCAGAACTGTTGTATTACCTTTAGTAAGAGCGTACCTAATAAACTGCCACCTGATGCCAAGACCAGAACAAAGCAGCAACACCTGTGTTAAGAAGTATTCTTAGAGACTGTTTTGGTGTCTGTTTTCTGGCATGGCAACGTTCAAAACACTGAAAACAAGAGTCTATCTTCATTGTCCATAAACCTCAATAGTGTTTTTTCGTAACCACATCTCAACATGACTCACACCAATGCAGGAAGTGACAGTTATATGATTTCCAGACAAGATCATTCCTATTTCCTCACAGGTCCAGACTTTAGGTGTTTTGGCTGTATTTATAACACTTTCAACAAAAACTAGTTTATTTTATTTCGGCTGTTTTCCCACTCCATATTGACCTCCTGTAGATGATCTCCTATCACTGTGGGTGACTATCAGTGGGTGACTTAAGCTTTTCTCTACATGACATATAGCTTTAAAACTTAGACAGAGTCTGATCAAGGTTGACATGCGAAAAACATCCTGAGCAGTTTACAGAACTTCAGGCACTTCCTGCTGCTTTCATCAGAACATCAGGACGTACCGGAGAAACATGCTCTGCTGGCAACACCCTGAACTCTCCTCCTGAACCTCTCCATCTGTCAGGTAAGGCTGACAATTGTATATCAGTGAACTGATATACAATATTAAAATATGGAAGCTAAGTTGATGTAATTACTCGTGGTGTATACTTCCTCACTGATGCAACCTAAAGCTGTGAGTTTCAAAAGGGAAGTATCAGTCTGTATCCTGACTATCTGAAAATGTTATATAACTTTTCATTTTTGTGTAGACATTTCCTGTTTCTTCTATCAAGCGTTGCTTACAATCAGATTAACAACGCTCAAGGATGTTTTCCACAGACTGAAATGAGCTGAAGTTGAACTTTATCAGTTTTTGTCCTCATATCCACATCTCAGCAAGGTAAAGACACTAACACTGTCTCCATAGTTGCTTTTAAAATCTTTCATCTGGTTGACTGTTTCTGGTTTTAAGGGTCGACTGTTTCCTTTTTGGATAAAGTTACGTTTCGAAAAAATCCTGTAAGGAAAATGTTCTGTTCTGTTACCAAAATAGATTTATCAGGTTGTTTTCTTCCTTCCTTAAACCCTTGTTGTATTCATAACATTGACAACATTTTCAAAAGTAGTGATTTTGAATCTTTTTGCTGCAGTTGAAAGTTTTTAGATTGAAAAAAAAACATTTAAACTGAGTTTGTTCCCCTTTTTAAGAGCAGTTTCAGTTTTACTCTACAAATGCAGTGATTCTGTATATTCTTCTGTGGAAATACGTAACAATGGGTGTGGTGCAAGACTCGCGGCTGTTTCATCATAAGATGTCACTAGCAGACACATGACACACTGATTTTCCCCATGTGTGTGTCTTTACTAGTACTTCTACAACTGTTTACTGGTGTTCTTACCCAGCCTCATGTGGACCCTGTAGCTTAAATCTTTCTGTCATTTCAGATCATTCAACAATGATGCTCCTCAGCGTGTGAAGGTGTATGTATTGACTCTATAGGATATCTGTTTTGTTTTCTATATGGAGACCAAGAAACTCGTCCATCCCGAAACCAGCAGCAGCATCAACAATTCTTTAGCTGAACCAAACAAGGCAAATGGGCCTCTCACCACTGCACAAGTACCTCAGAATGTAACAGAGACCTGGGATCCGACTCACAAATCTGCAGAAGTTACTGCAGCAACAGAGACCAATGTGTCACCCACAATGGAAACAGAAGAGGCAGCTGTGAGAGGCAGCACGGATGATTTGGTTGTTGTGACCATCGTAGCAACAGCTACAAGCAGCCCAGGTCCCCGATTGCTTAGCCTCTCCAGAGCGGTGACCACAGCTGCAGCTGATGCACAACCTTCACATGATACAACGATCTCAGAAACAGCTAAACCTACAGCGGATGAGGTACTGCAGCAATCACCAACCACGTCTGCTAACATGACAAATTCTGCAACAACTCTTGAAGTACCTTCAGCAATAGTGACCGTGTTTTCGTCGCTGCCCCCATCCACCACTAAGCCTGATCTAACATCCATGTTATCTTCCAGCACCACCTCTGATAGTTCCACTCAGGCTCCACACTCCATCAGCAGCCCCTCAGCTTCTACTGCGACCTCAATGACAGCGAACCCTACCTCTGAGGTGGTACCTGCGTTTGACCTCACTTCTTCACCTGTCACAGTAACTGAGACATCCACCAAAAGCGGCGGGCTTTCGCCCACGTCTCAGCCCATTTCTGATACAAGCACCCACGTCTCCACATCACAGTCCCCTGACACAACGGGGTCAAGCTTTACCATGAGGTCCTCCAACACCACAGCCTGGAATGACTCCTCTATCTCCACTTCTTCTGCCAACTCTACCAGTCCAGCAGGAATCTTGATCCCTCACGATGCCAAGACGTCGCCAGTTCCATCGACCAGATCAACCCCGGCGACTACGTCAAGGCCTTGCGAAGCCTCAAAGGGCTCACCCAGCACTGAGGTCCTACCCTGCACTACCCGGAGCATGGCGAACCGCTGCCTCATCGCCATCGCCTCGTTGGCCGGGTTGGCCACCATCTTCATGGTCTCTACCATCATCCTGTGCACCAAGCTGTCAACGAGGAAGTACAGGGTCAAGAAATCGCAGCAGGCCACTGAGATGATGTGCATCTCTGCCCTGCTGCCCGAGAGGACTTACACCTACACGAGGCAACGCAACCCGATCACCAATGGAGTCCTTGTGTTCCCGAGTGGGGGAGACAGCGACGAGGAAGGGGGAGATAACCTCACCCTCAGCAGCTTCCTTCCGGAAAATGAACGTAACGTTTAGATGGATTTACCACGACTGATGTGACTTTATCAGCCCCCAGATTGGACTGATGTGGCTGATGCCAGTGATGTGGAAACAGTTGCTGTTTTAGTAAAACAATGTTGCCTCTTTGAAGTTGGTGGTTCAGCTTCATTGCACACCCTATTCCTGTGCAGGAAGAGACATAGAAACCACAACTACACAAATGCACGAAGAAGAAGTAGAAGAAGAAGGAGGAAAAAAAAACAGCACTGTTTCACATTAATGCACCATTAATCATATCTGGTATTTGGTGAAGTCAGAACATCAAACATGTATTTTAAGGAAGAATTAACATGTTTTTCTCCATAATTTAACACTTGCCAACCACTGGAGACTTTAAGCCAGGATGAGGAGCGTGATCAAAGATTTTTTTTAAACATCCTGAGCTGAGCCCTACTGGTATTTCACTTAGCGACGAGAGACAGGAAGGCTTGTTTTGTCAAGAGGTTACTGTTCTTCACAGACACTGTTCAGTTTACAGGTGCTGTTTTGGCAGCTGTAAAGTTTAATTGTACAAATGGAGTGTTTTGATCGATGATAAACTTTATATTCCTCTGCTTATGTTGATGTTAGTGTAGAGATGCATTTTCTGTATTGGTATAATTTATTAAAGTGTGTCCTATTAAATGTTTTGATGTTTTTTTAAGGCTCTCTTATAATTTCTCACAACTTTCCTGGGAAGAACTGTGCAATAGAGACAAAGATCGGAGATTTGTAGTTTAGTGAGATGTATCGACTTTAAAAGTAGTTGTTGATTTTGAAAGTACTGCTCCATTCACACCTAAGAAAAGATTAACTCAAAAAGAAGTCTAGGTTACTATTTGGGAGTTTACCAGTTGTACACATTCTGTATTTTACCTAGGATTAATCCCAAATTACATAATTCTTTCCAGGAGCCTTACCAGGAAATTATTAGACAATGATTAGACTTCACACATCCACAAAATGACTCTGAGATTTAGAATAAGATCATTTTCTGGGTAATTCAGATACACTTTGTGCTGAAAATGTCCAAAATACATACAAGATATGGTAAGTTGCAGTTTTTATTCCATGTCCTCCTGTGTCTCTGAGCGTTCTGTGAACTTAGTCACTTCCCTTATTTATGAAAGGCTTTATAAAAGCCTTTTCTTCTGCCCTGGACCTGATTTCATATTCACTTCCCTTCCTGTGAAAAGAAAACAGAGCCCTGAATGCTTATTAGGCCTATGAAGCCATGTTGTTTTTCCTTCTTCTTCTTCTCTCTCTCTTTTTTTTTATGTTTAGCAATGTGCAGCTGAAACAGACACTGATGACTATCGACAGAGCTGAGACCAATGTAAACCTGGAGGATGCTGGACCTCATCTCCTGCTCCTGATGACCATATAAAGTTAGACTTGTCTCTGCTGATCACAAACACAGCGGACTTGCCAAAAATGCATTCACACACGCGCGCTTGCAGGCTCACTCATACGTCGTCACACCACCAGCTCCCTTAAGTGGTCACACACACAAACACACATGCACCGTGTGAGCTTAATTGCTTGTCTCTGGAGGGGGAAAGAAACACCACATTGTTTCTAACAGCCTTCAGTGTGTGCACCTCTCCTTCCCCCTTCTCCTGCCTGTTACTGGTGTTTTGTCCACACAGGAAACATTAACCTTTTCCTGCATTAGCCAGTCACTCACACAGGCTGCTCTCTGACTCTTTTTTTACCTCCAGAGGTCAGCTGTTAGTCATCAGTGTCAGAGGCAGAGGGGTTGAGTGGAAGGCCGGGCTGTCAATCACAGGCTACATCTGAGGGAATCCTGGAGGAATACTGTAGATAAGATTGCAGATGGTGATGTTTTAGGGTTTGTTTTTATAGCCGCAAAGTATTTATTTTTTTGTTGTCTTGGTCTGGCAAATCAAGTTAGCCACACAGGAGAGTGCAGGAGAGGACCCTGCCCCCACTGCACATTATAAACTCCTACCTAACCAGAACAATCTGTGTGCAGGCCGAAGAGCCCAGACACTCTCAGGGAAACTGAAGAGGTTGGGGGGGGGGGAGAACAGTGGAGAAGCAAAAGGAGGGATTTGTCCTCATGTTAACGACATTTTTTTTTTTTTTTTTTTGCACTATCCAGACAAACCTCCAGCCTGAAATCTGAAACTGCAGAAGTGGCGTGGCTCAAAGAGCACTCGCTACTCTTTGCTGTGCGTTCTCTGTCTCTCAGTCTCTCAGTTCACTTTTTCCAGACTGGTTTCACTCATCCTCCAAGCAGAGGTGATTCAAACTGAGACACTTCTCCTGCTACAGTGGATGGTGAGTAAAATATTTTGTCCTTTCATACAGTTTTGCCTCTAAAGTAAGTTTTTTCCATTGAATGTTGCACACTGAAGCAGAATTGGGGTTTCTTGACATCCTATTAGCCCACATGACAATTCAAAATGTGTCTGTTTTAGATGTTAAAATGGGCAAAAGACAGAATCTAGGTCATTCTTCCTCCATGTGTATATCTGGTTCATATGGCCGCATGATGTGCATCCTGTATGTTTATGTGTCTGACTACACAGACATGTGTGGCCGCGTATATTCAGTCTGGGGTTAGAAGGTGATTTTTTTTAAAAAGAACTCCCAGCCCTCCTTCTCCAGATGAGAGCAGTGTTTCATGTGGCCCAGCTTGCACACAGATGCAGCTGAATAAGGATAAAAGTGTGGGAGCTGCTGCCAGTTGACTCACAGACCGAGCAGAGAGCTGACTGTGATCCAGACAAATAACTGCAACAGACTAAAGCTGGTGTTCAGTGTTTAAAGGGTCGGTTCACCCAGGTTTGATAGTTCTGGTTTTAGTTTGTGCTCTCACTTTCCACTTTTAACTCTGTGCTCTGGGTGTCTGCTACCGTACAGCATGTGTGTTTAATAGACTCATCTCATCTGAATGAGTGGGAAGTTCAGGCCGAGCTGGAGTAAGGCCAGTGTGTATGACTTTGTGGTGAATTAGCAAAGACTGATGACTGATGTAGTCATTGTTTTGGCACAGTACAGTTATGTCAGTTTCATAGTGCACATAAAAGTTACATTTAATGTGCAGAAACTCAGTTGATGTGTTGTAGAAATTACAAGATTGGTAGTACAGATTACATGGATCCTTGTTTCCCTATATAATTATGCACTTGGTTTTGCCTCTCATGTATTACAATAATATTCAAGTTACAGAGCTAAACACTGGATTTTGTGTGTGGGTTTGTGTATTTAACAACACTTACTGCTGTTCTGTTCTGGTATTTCCAGAATCCACAGAGGCTCATCTGACCATGTGAATGAAAAAATAATTCAGTGTGCTGCCCAAAAATTACTTTTACTGCTCTTTTTCAATATTAAATATAGAAAATCCAATGAAACACAGATCTAGACAAATATAACTAACAATAAAATCTATTCATAGTTTTGTTTCACCAACAAATTGAGCATAGACATGTCATTCCCAGCTACCATCTTCGTCTGGATTAGGAAACAGTGGCACAAACTGAAGGATGGGTGAAAGATGTTTTCAGAAAAAACAGATGTTTAGTTCTGTGCATGTAATGGAAATACATGAGAGGCACAAACTATCTTCACATATGGCACTGACATTACAGCTACTGATGTTTACTGTTATTTACAGATCCCGAGGGGACACAATGCTCCGGATGGCCGTTCATCAGATTGGTCTGTGTGTGGTGTTTTGCATCAGCAGCAGTTTGGCCACACCTCTACCTCTTTACAGTATTGCGGAGGGAAGTACAGATGAAATTACAGAGGAAGAACTAGGTAACTTAACTTCCACCGTGCCCACCAGCTACAGTTTCTCTGAGTACCAGACCACACCTGTTGGCCCCATCCATGTGGAAACTGACTTTCTGAGTCAGGTTGTGAACTTTCTAGAGCAGAACATGCTCCTCATCCTTGTTACAGCCACTTTAATCCTACTTGTCTTCCTTATTATCTGTGGGGCAATTTTCATGAGCCGTAGACGAAAGGTCAACGCCTACTACCCTTCCTCCTTCCCCTCGAAAATGTATGTGGACCACATGGACAAAACCGGAGGTGCTAGACCCTTTAATGAAGTGCCAGAAAAACCTGCTCCCGAGCAGGTTAGCGAGCCAGTGGACTCTCACAAGCAGCTCCAGGCCGACATCATGAGGGCCGCCAAGAGCCTGCGCACGCCAACTAAATCTGTTGATGCTGCAGAGGGAAGTGACCACAGTCAGAAAGCAGCAGACCACAGCCCTGAGGACAGTTCCAAGCCAGATGGCAGCATCCTGGATCAGCAGCTACCGAGTCTCCCTGAGGAAAAGGAGCCGTGCGAGCTGTCCGACGGCGAAGCGGCTACAGCAGAAAGCAGCCCAGAGCCGAGTCCTCCAGAGAGGCCCCAGACAGAGGAGGATGACTCACAGGAGCCCTTAATTGGCAGGGGTCTCCGGCCCTCCTCTCTGCATATTCACAATGACTCTGCTACTCTTCAGCTGATCGCAGGAGAGAAAACTGCCTTCTAACTACTCTGAACACTGTGACCTGAATATATTGTCCACTTGGATCCATTTTGAATTCAACAGTGGCAGTTTGTTCAGTAAACCTCAAAAGCTTAAAGAGGGAAATGTAAAAGAAAGATCCAATCACTCCTTTCCTGTGACTGGATACAGTATATTATTATGGCATTTCATAAATGTTTCATGGAGTAATGTCTTTAATATCTGGCACAAAAACAATTTCCTTTTATGGGGTTATTATGTTGTTGTTTTTGTTGGATATCTGA
This sequence comes from Lates japonicus, assembly GCA_033238685.1. Taxonomy (NCBI): domain Eukaryota; kingdom Metazoa; phylum Chordata; class Actinopteri; family Centropomidae; genus Lates; species Lates japonicus. Next base: position 5,091,154 of record BRZM01000021.1, on the reverse strand, counting down.
AATTCCGCTTAGTGTGTTTCTGCATAGGGACCACTTCAGTAAACATTTACAGTGTAGTATGGTCCCAGTTAACTTCTGCGCAAAAACATTGAGTACCGACAACATTTTACACATCAGCTTTGGTTTTACGTAAGCACAATAAAATTCCGACATTGTCGGTATACCTCCTACTGTGTACACCTGCACCTCCTCCTTACACACCCCTTTTAATTACAGACCAGATCTTGGTATGTTATAGCAGGAAAAGCATACAGCATATAGAAGACATGCAATTAATTAGGTGACCTAGTTCCATGACCATTATATTGTCTATTGTTTGAAATGAATTAATGAAATTAGATAAGCCTGTGCCTTCCATTTATGATAGGTCAAAATGTATGAGGTGAAAAACATCTACTGTTCAGGCTGTTCAAAGTAATAGATTACACTCAAAACAAAAACAATGATTCAGGATAGTTTTATTGCAGATTATCAAGGAAGCATTACTAAATAATTATAAATTACACATAAAACCAGTGGGTCTTTGTCATTGTTTCAAACCACTTTGCTTAATTGCATATCAAAAGGTCAGTGCTTAGGGTGCGGACAGGATACTTTAACAGCTCTCAGCTTTAACTGATATCTCCATCACACCATTTGAAATGAGCGCTCCTCAAGCTCGAAATCATAAAATATATCACGATCTCAAAAATAAGGCTCAACTTTGTACCAACAACCCAAACAGTGCTTACATTGTGCGTTTACGTGACAGGCTAAAGGATAAAGGGTGCAGGGTTGGAGGACCACAGACTAAGCCTGGTGTAACACTGCTACAGAAGGTTGATGATGGTTAACTTGTCATCAACATATTAGGTGTGCGTTATTGATACTGCAGGAAAATGGACGTGCTGCTACTTCTCTTCCTGGAAGCGAGCAGTGGCGTCCAGCTCAGAGTGAGAGTGCTCGGTTTAATTGCTGGCCCTGACTGCCTCCTGCTGGTCGTCCTGTTGCTTGAGGCGATAGTCAGCCAGAGCAGCCTTGATGGCATCCTCCGCAAGCACTGGGGAGGAAGAGGAATTAAAGATTGAATATACGTACATGTGTGGAACAGTTTGGGAAAGAAGATTGTCATTAGACAAATTCACTGAAGACTTACTGGAGCAGTGAAGTTTAACCGGTGGAAGACTGAGCTCTTTGGCAATGTCAGTGTTCTTTATTGTCAAAGCTTCATCCACCTGAAAAGAAAAGCACATATACTGTAGCTCCAGTAAAGACAAAAACCTTACCTAGTCAATGATGAGACATGAGCAGAGCGAAATAAACAAGAAGAGTTACAGAAGTGAGAAAGAAGTGTTAAATTTGTTCACTCACAGATTTGCCTTTCACCCACTCGGTGGCCAGAGAGCTGGAGGCGATAGCAGAGCCGCAGCCAAAGGTTTTGAACCTGGCGTCCACAATCTTACCCTGGTCATCAACCTCAATCTGTCAAAGTGAAAATGTTAACAGTTTGCCAAAGAACCAGAGGGGAAAAAAACTACAAGTGATCATTTCATTGTGAACCGGATAAAAATAATTGCTCCTGTTAATGTTCAAGTAAACTGCACAGTGTGTTTACTCCTAAAAAATAACAGAGGAAATGCTTTATAGCAATGCTAAACTAAATCATGTAGACTTAGCGCCATCTATTTGACAAAACAAAGATGTAGTGCATCAGTGCTGTCAGTGCTGTGTTCTTATAATGCAGCCACTAATGGCTGTGTGTGTACACAAAGGCTGTAATACATCCATAGTTACCTGCAGCTTCATTACATCTCCACAGGCTGGAGCTCCCACCAAGCCGGTTCCAACATTCTTGGAGTTTTTGTCCAGGGAGCCCACGTTCCTTGGGTTCTCATAATGATCTACCACCTTGAGGTGACAGAGAAAGGCAAACACTGTTAGGAAACAGCTGTTGACAGTATTTCATAATACTAAAATACATGAGAGGAACACAGACGACTGCTTGAATGGTTTTTCCGTTCAACTACAATCAGAAAATAAATGTCTAGAAATCTTGAGGATTACTGTTATACAACGACAAGTTTCCTTCATTACGTAAGGGACACTGAAATAAACAGATTAGAACCGGATTTCATTGTCCCCTATACCAACTGCTGCATCCTGCCCCCTTCCCCTAGTTTCTGCTGAGTCATTCTCACTAAGACAAAAACACACACTGGCTGTGCTTGTTTTGTAGTGCATTTCCTAAATAGGACAACATTTAACACACAAAATTTCATGTGACTTCAAATTACTGCATGTCTGGGCTTTTAAGGAGAAAACGAGAGCAGATTTATAGCCATTTTACCAGGCGAAATGTCAACTCTAAAGCCAGGTTTACCAGTTGATGGCTCATGATTGCACTTCTTCACAGCCACAAAAGCCTTTCACTAAAGGTATATTATATTTCAACATCCAGGGAACACAAATCATCTGTTTGCAAGCATAAACTAATTTGACTGACTTGAATGATTCTGAGGTCCACAGCCTCATTTCTCCCTGTTGCATCAGACGGTCACCTCACAATGAAACTCAAACTAACCACCTAAATGTGACCACTGTGTAATATAGCTGAAATATGTTACACTGACAAGAAAAAAAACAATTCTTCCACAGGTGTTAGAGAACATTTACAAGTTGTTCAGCACACTGTGCTCCTTCACCGTACTGACAGCCCTTAAAGCTTATTAATCGGATGTGATTCAAGTATCAAAGCTGGTGCAGAGGCCAGCTGGGCGGCAGATTAGTGACATTATTCTAGTCTTCTACTTGCTAACTAGCTGTAACATGAAACTACTAATTTTAAGTAACATTCTGGTGTTTCACAAGTGACAATTTACTTGTTTCTGTCACACCCCTTTTGCTATGTAACACACATGGCTGTAGACTGATGTAACATGGAACATATAGAATTTGATCATGAAGTAGCTATTTCATGTTCACACAAGTATAAATGAGAGATGGGAATCCAGCAGAGATGATAGTTATATATCATAATCTAACATTTTTTCAGTACTTCCCAGAATTAACAAATTAATGCAGCCTAGACTCAGACGTGCGTCATAATATGCGATTAACTAATAACAGTAACATTAATTTAGGATGACAGTAATTAGATTTAATACCTTGTAATGCTTCCTGCAACAAACTCCCGCTTTGTTTTTCAAGAAAACTGAATTCAATGATTTTAAGCTCCAGCTCCATCTCATCACCTGAGCCAGGTTACCTCCATCTAACTACTCATTCGTAACAAACTGTAAACAGAGACCAAACAGCAGCAAAGAAACTGTGGCCCGTCCCGTGTTCCGTAAAGCTGTAGCAGACTGGATGTTTTACCTTCTTGTGGTAACAGCACTGAGTGATGAACTCCGGAGCAGAGAGCCTCCTGGTGAGGAAAGCCAGAGGACTGAGACACTTGTTCGCCACGGTACCCGCCATGTTGAGAGACAGCGAGAATGACGCAGTTTGAAAGAGAAGAGAACAGCTCGAGCTGAAGCAGGCGATACGTCACAGCCAAGGGGCGGGGCTAAGCTAGCGCTAAGCTAACATCTAAACAAATGGAGGTCTTTTCATAATAGTTTATTTAAGGTGAACAGTCATGCACCCAATCCTAAAACATATACATTCGAAGAACGACGTTTCCAAAATAAAAAAGAATAATGGATAAATATTTACTTGTTTTAGGTCAAGTTGTGTACTGCTCTTTTTTGTAAATACCTGTACACCTGTAGAACAAAGTATTTACCTAAAACAGTATCCTGCAAAGTAGCTTTCAGATATGTAAATATAGTGGGGTGCAATATTTTATTGCTAGAAGTGTTACACAATAGAATTAAGAAATACAGTCATGAGTAAATGTACTTTCCACAACTGTCCAACAAAAATGTAGAGAACTTATAAGTTCTACCAGACTCTAGACTTACACATCAGTAATAATAACACAATAGCAGTACATACATTATGAGAATACAGTGCCGATTATGCTCGAGTAATACATTTACTTTTAATACTTAAGTATAGTGGTAATAATTCTGTACTTTCATCAAAGTAAAATTGTAAAACCTTTTAGTTGTAATTTTGTAATAATGCTATATATTGGTGTCTGGTATCTGTATTTTTACCAAATAAAATGATCTAAATACATCTTCCACAAATGCAAATAAGTCATGGAACAAATGCAACATGCAGAATATAAAGCTGGGTATAGGTCAGTGTTGCAGGTACTCCTGTTAGTTGGTTAGACTCCTTGTGATTAGTCACTGACTGAAAATAACATACTCAGCTTTTACTCTGTTGTTTAACTGGATCATATGATTTTTGGGGGGAACTAAACAAAAATGTGACTCACAACAACACTGTAAAATGTGACGGGAGAAGTTGAATTGCTCTATAAATGATTATAAACTGACTAGAGTGAGGATGCTGGCATGTATTTATATGTCACATAGGCAGGACTATTGGTTGGAATTCTGGGCCTCCATAAATTTCCTCTTGGAAGATACAGACCTTAAATGTTTCAACTCAGTTACCTTTACCACATATTTGGAGTGAAAACTTTAATAAACAACAAGGACCACCACTGTTTCATATATTGTGACATGATGATGAGGAAATCTCACTGCAAACACAGTATACTTTTACAGTTTATCTTAGAAAGGTTGAACTAACACTCTAACACATCTGGATATAGAAGTTTTCACACTTACAAACGTGGAAATAATCACATGCAAAACAAAAAAATCCTCTTCTTGCCATTTATTGTTCTGTTTTTGTTAATCATCTATAGGACTGTGATTTCAGTCCTAAAAATAACATAGGCACAGTATAATTATTGGTAGTGATACATAGACATGTATGTTTATGGTCTTAGTTAATATTATTTCTAAGGTAAATTCTAAGGGACAATTTACAGTTCTTCAAATGATCGATTTGGATTTAAAGATAAGCAGGACACAAATGTGAGGTATATCTATATTTTTTATTTCTACCACAAACAACTGTGGTTTATGTTTTCTAACAGGTAGCCCATTAGCAGAAATGAGACACTAGTAACTGGTAATCCTGACTGACTGTGTGTGTGTTTTTTTGATGATGTGTGATATAAATGATGAAGTGTTGAAGTGTACGATGGCATTTTTTGATTTTGACATTTTATCTTTTTCTTTGTTTTAAATACTGATTTGTAGTCTGAAATAAAGGAATTAAATGTTCTTTGAGTTACAGCAAACCCTGAAACAGGAAACTGCCTTTGACCTCAGTTTTTTCTCACATTACAATTCTGCTAAAATGGTCAACAGGCACACCCTTGGTTAATGGATGTAGGCTGGTGGATTTGTCTCTTTGTGAAGGGGATCTCCTTTGTGAGATTGCAACAGTGTGCTGTTGTAAGACTCAAAAACACCCACTTAAAAACATCAGAAAAACACAGTCTTTCAGTTAATTTACCCTCTGTAACCAGGTAGAAACCTCTGCAACTGCTGACAATGGTCTCACCCACAAATACAAAATATATTTTCAGTAAGTGAGTGGAGGGTAGGCAGCTGACTTTTACTTGTTCCATTACATATAATTCCTGATTGTTTTGTCATTTTTCGTCAAGAAACAGAAGTGAGAAGTTGCATTTGGCAGCAAGCGGCACAGTAAAAAGGAACCTCAGAGTGATTGCTTCCACAGCGAGACGAACGTGAGTACTTAAATGCGTGTGTTTTATATGATAAACTAAAATATATTTTCATGATAAAATTGTAAATGGTTATAATCATCTGTGTTTATAAGTCTGTGTATGTTTCTAAAGAAAGACATTGTGTTTATTACAGAAAAAGTAACAAGCATGTCTGTGGATTACACTGAGTATGATGATTACACCCCAGTCAATGAAACTGAGACAAATACTACCACAGCTGGACTACTGACTTTGGACACTTCTCAGTCTTCTTTGACTCATGTTCTGATGGCAGTCAATATCCTTATAACTGTTATTGGCCTTGGAGGAAATTCATTAGTGATCTGGATCTGTGGATGGAAAATGAAAAGAACGGTCATCACCACCTGGTACATCAGTCTGGCCATTTCAGACTTCTTGTTCTGTGCATTTCTGCCCCTGAACATTTTCTACATGATAACCTCACACTGGCCTTTCGGACTGGTCTTGTGCAAGCTCTCCTCCTCCGCCCTGTTTCTCAACATGTACAGCAGCGTGTTTCTGCTGGTTCTGATCAGCGCTGATCGCTGTTTAATGATTTCATTTCCTGTTTGGTCACATAACCACCGGACAGTGAGGCGGGCGTTTGGGGTTGTCATCCTCATGTGGCTCCTGTCTGCTCTCCTGACATTGCCCTCACTGATCTTCAGACAAACCACAGTCCATGATTCAGTCACTCAGTGCTACATGAATTACGAGAACAAGTCCAGACACAAGGCGGTGGCACTGACTCGATTCATCTGTGGGTTCCTGATTCCTTTCCTGATGATTGTCTTCTGCTGCTCTGTGCTCGGCGTGAAGCTCAGAAATTTGACCATCAAGTCAACAAAGCCTTACAAAGTCATGGTGGCGCTGATCTTGTCATTTTTCTTCTGTTGGGTCCCCTACCATACCTTTGTTCTTCTGGAGTTGGACTTGAACAGACACAGCCTGGAGGTACTTCAGACTGGGTTGAAGGTGGGGGCCACCCTGGCATCAGCAAACAGCTTCATATCCCCAGTTCTATATGTCTTCATTGGTAATGACTTTAAACAAACCCTGAAGCGCTCTTTGACATCAAGAATAGAGGAGGCAATGGCAGAGGATTTTCGTACAGGTGGTCTCAACCACTCAAAGTCCAGGTCAATGGAAATTATCTAAAATTAAGTTGAAACCTTTCTCATCAATGGCACAGAGGACTCCACAGTATAAATCATGATTATAGAGCTGGGTGGTCCAACAAAATCGCATGTTTAGCCTCGGATGAGTATTGGTTACAGCAAACTGTACATATCAGTTAGTTATTTATCATGATGATAAAACCATTGACAATAATTTTGTGTCTTTTAACTTAAAAAAAAAATCTTTTCATTCCGATATTTTGTATTTTATAGATTGTTTTCATTTCTGTGAAAATTTGTTTTGGTGATGCATCTTGAGGCCTGAGTAAAGTATTTTGAATTGAATTAAATGTATCATTTGCAACACATTGAAATTTAGTTGAGTGAACTGTAAGTAAAAGATAAGAGAAGTGAAACATCCATATGACTCATCAAAAACTATGTGTTTCTATGAAATGTTCTTGAAAAACAAATATCTCTGTTATCAATCTTATTATTAGAAATTGGTGTGTGGTCAAAATTTACAGAGGAAAGTAAACAAAATGATTGATGTACTTTCATTGTCCTAACTTTCTTCTGCAAAGTTCTGTAAATTTAAAATGTAACCCTAGCAGGCAGTACTGTTGTATATCGTGTTTGTGCTATTTTATGTTCAGTAAAGTTGATTTAAAAAATATTAAACCTGAACTTAATGTTAACCTATATCAATTAAAAATTGCAATGTGAATCACTGACTTTGCTGTTACTCTCAACCCTACCCTATGCTTATTGTTTAGGTTTTACAGCAGGAGGCCTCCAACCCTGCAACTAGAATAGACAGAGTTGGTGGAGCCTAAAATAGAGTTAAAAAGAGAGTGGCTATTGGACTTGTATTTGCCCTGTGGCTAAAAACAGGACTCCCGAAGAATTAAGATGTTTTGTGTCTACTTACAAATCAACTTTATAAGGTGGTAACATGTCAATGTTGTGTTTGCAGCAATTGTTGCGCTGCCCCTAAGTGACCAATAAAGCATAAATGCATGTTAAAACATACCTAGTAAATACCTCCAAATACCTAGTACCTTAATTTGTGGAGCCTCTGGCTGTAGGCTCCTGATAGACCAAACTGAGGGCAGCAGAATCCTACACATCGCCTGGTAGCCGCGCCCCCTGCCCCCTCCACCTCAGGATCTACTACCGGTCGGTGCTGCGGATGTGTGATGCAACCAGCTGTAAGGATATTTTCCCAACTTTTCCCAACTAGTTACGAGTTTCTCACAATCAGATGCTCCACGGCAGATTGGATTAGCGCTTCTGTGTCTGTCGCTCGCTGCTTTGTTTTCGGTTAAACTGTCACTTTTCTCTGTCTTCTTATTCTTCGCTTGCTAACGTTAGCAACGCAGCTAGCAGCCGATGGTGTTTGATTTTACTCCTCTTCTGGAGGATTATTCGCTTCAAGTTCAGTCTGCCGTTTTCTCCCATTTGTAAGCCACGACCCCCAACTACCGGGCCTCCCTGTTATGAGTATATTTTGAAACCCCGGCTGTCGGCGGAGTCACCCACCTGTACCTTCTTGTCTAGCGGATCTACTTCTAAATGGCCACCGCAGCCCCCCCTCCAGCCTCTGGCTCCACCGCGGCCACCGAAGACCCGAGTCCTGGGTCCAGCAGCTCGGCCGCGGCCGACAGCGGCAACCAGGACAGCACCTTCGAGTGTAACATATGTCTGGACACCGCCAAGGATGCAGTGATCAGCCTGTGTGGGCACCTCTTCTGGTACGTTGATGTCTGTGACTCCTTGTTTACGTTTTGCAGTGTAACCCACCTCAGTCAAGGTATTAAGGCAACAGGCAGCTGAGAGGAGTCAGATCCCCAGCCATAATGGGACTGTTTATAGTCGGGCTAATCTTACTTCTCATATGATCGGGTAGAAATAAACAAAGTTTCAGTTTATCGGCACACACCACGCTTTATTAATTTCAACAAAAACATTTGACTTCAACAACATCCATCATCAGTTTGGCTGCTGATGTCTGACCAATCCCCCAATTTGCATGTTATCTTTATTCTCAGAAGAACAGTGTTATCTTGGTCCATATTTAAAGACCAAGGAGCATGTCTGAAAAAAGACATGGAATTACATTTCTTCTCTGACTTGATGGTAATACTTGAATTTGGGGAAGGTTAATGTTGCTGATTTAATGTTTGCCCCCAGTGTAACATAAAATCGTGTGTAAACAAACAATTTTGATCTTATCATCTTGATGGGTTTCATGGAAACTTTCCAGGACCACCTCCTCAAAATCAACTCTAGCCAACTTTTGTGTATTCAGCACAAGTCAGGTCTTGAGCATCCGATCTGATATCTGCTGTCTGGCGTCGCTGTAGTGATTCATTTTCAAAAGAACAAAACGGAAGCCATGTTTGCTTGTTTTCCCAAACCTCTAGTAGCTGAGCTCATCCTCATCTGTCACTACTGATGTATGGATGCCATTTTAAAATAAAGCGTTGTGTACTGCACATTACGTGTTGTTTACAACACATGAAATGTTTCACTAATCGAACCTCTTCTCTCTCACTCAACTCTGGTAACCTCTGCATCCCGCTCAACCAGTTGGCCTTGTCTGCATCAGGTGATTGAGCCTACCTTTGTGTTCTTCCTTTCATCATATTCAAATGCCAATGACCAGACATTTTTTATTCATGTTTTTATAACTGATAGCTGGCCCCTTTAATATGCCTTTGTCTTTGTGCAGTGGTTGGAGACCAGACCCAACAGACAAGTGTGTCCAGTGTAAAGCTGTCAGTCGCGAGATAAAAGTTATTCCCTTATATGGTCGGGAAACACAGGTCAACAAGACCCCAGGTTGGTACTTTTATTGTGGTTTGATCAGGCTGACTCAAAATGTTGGTTTTGATTATGTAATCACAGTCCTCCTCCCTTTAACACTGCAATGGTAAATATGTTCCATTCACATTTGTAATACATTATTTAATTCCACTGATTGAGGTAATAACTTAAGCTTTTAAAACTGTAATGATGAGGACTTTTACAAACTGCTGTTCTGTTTTTTAGAAAGAACACCCCTAGACCACGGGGCAAAGAGCCTGAGCCAGAAAAACCGAGGGTGTAAGTACTCTGCTCAAATACACTTTCATGATAATAACAGAGTATATGATTTCATGATTTTGTGCCAGATCCATTGCCTTCAGGTTTCTTGATTCCAAACATGTGGACAGCAGTTTCTCAGTGCGGTGTCACCTGTTCAGTAGATTACACACACTCATGGTGAAACCAGTACATAGAATGATGTTCTGGTGCTGTCGTGCTTCCCTGCGTTATTCATTAACAAAAGGACATCTCCGCTGGGATCTATTGAATGCTAAGTGTTGAGTTGCAGAGGTCTCTCTTGAGGCTGACCACAAAATGCACTGCCTGTTGCGTCACCTGACTAACTGTATGTTAAACTCGCCTCATTTACTGTGACAATGTGGCTAAACTAAAAAGAATCCCCATGTTTTACAGGGGATTTCAAGGGTTTGGCTTTTGGGTGGGTTTCAGATGTCATTTGGAATGGGTGCCTTTCCATTTGGTATTTTTGCCACAGCTTTTAACAATGCTTGACGGAAGACCTCCTCCAGGTATTTGTTTACACTGTCCTATGGGACACACTGTATCTTTATTACTCTTTTATTTATATTAAATAACCTCTGTTAGTTATTTCCTGAACAATGACACAGGACTCCACAGCACATGGATGAGCAGTTTCTGTCTAGACTCTTCCTGTTTATTTGCTCTGGTGAGTTATGTTTTGGCTGCTGATTGCATAAAGAGACACAGACACATTTTAGTTTTCTTGGGATTCAGCTGAAACGATTTGACAAAAATGAGACATTAAGGCACATTATCACGGTTTTGTTATAACGTTCTGTCCATACGTCTTTTTTTTTTTTTTCCCTCACCAAGCCATGTGAGATTTGAATGAAGGAGGTTTTCCAAAATAAATATGTGTGTGCTAATCTAAGGAAAACAACTTTTTAAAGTAGAACTACATAACCTTGGCTTGCCATTGTCATCAGGCTTTTTCCAGACCAGACATTTTGATTTGTTTAATGGGAAAAGTACAGGACTTAATATTAACATGACTCTGTGACAGTTAATGTTATGATCTATACCTGTTCTTTTCACCAACAGCATATTCAAACATCTTCCATGAAGCGGGCATCTTTTAACCTCTTGCAAAAGAATCTGCTGAGTTACACACTGAGTCCAAGATCGCTTCCTCCATATTTTCTCGTTCCTAATGTACCGAATATTTGTTCACCGTTTAATCTAGCTGCCTGATCTTACAAATTGCGATCTCTTTTACCAAAATCATTCCACGTTTGTGGAATCAAAACAATGTCGAACATTGTCTTTATTTTAGATGAGATTTAAACAACTGTCAAAACTGATGCATAAAGCAGTTGAAAGATTAATTTATGAAACAGTGTTCCTCTCCATATTTTTTATTTTTGTTCCCGTATGTCACATTCAAATGTAAAATGCTGTATTACAGAGTTAACTTATGGGAAATTGGTTGGTTAACAGCATTGTTCTACATGTGAATTCACTCTGTTATTGATAAAGTTATGTAAATAAAGATGTTAGTATCATCTGTCTGTTTTCCATAGCAAATTAAGGAAGCCATTCTACTTTACAAACACCTTACTTACGTAATTAATATGCAAATGAACACCGTCAAGTGTGAAAATTTAAATGACGATTAAATACTGAGATCAGCTGAAAAGTATAATTAGTTTTGTGTTTTCATTCTTAGTTATTTGATATGAAAAAGGGTGTGCTGCAAACTCAACCTGTAATGCTGTAAAAAAAGAACAGAGAAAATAGATATTTTGGTCATTTTGTGGAAGGGTTTATAGAAAACGTAAAGTACCCAAAAAATTAAGGTTGGTCTAGTCCTGTGTTTCTTGCTCGTCTGTTTCTCTTGAGATTCTGACTGTGCAATGTTGAATACAACCGCCATAATCTGCAGGATCTTCATTTTTTTGTCTTTTTTCTGTGGAGCAAGTCGGCTTCAGAGCTGGGACAAAAGCTCAGCAGAAACAGTTCATCCTCATCCACGTGGCCTGGTGGGAAATGAGGTGCCATTGTCTGGCCAGCCACTTAGTGGGGAGATGGCGTCTTGCGTTGAGAAGGCGGGGAGAGTGAGTCTTGCACCAGGCGCCGTTTCCGTCCAGTTTTGCTAATGATCTGTGAGCTCGGCGGCAGCAATATAACGGCCGCTGGGCCATCTCTGTGTCTTGAGACATCGAAGGAAGCTGCGTCACAAATACTACCTGGGGCTTGAGATCAGGTTGACTTGCAGGACCTCACTTTGACAGACTGAGCGTCTTGACCGCCTCAGATGATGGGGTTTCTCCTCTGCGCTGCCAGATTCATTGTCAGGGTTATCGTGGTCATAAGTCATTGCTTGTAGATGTGTCTGCCAACTCCACTCTGATCCAGTGAAAGGTGCAATAAAATTCATAAGTTGTCACATGTTTCATCTACTCTGCTTTGATCTACCTGCTTCTTTGATCTCCATTCGGACTTCTTTCAAGTACACGGTCTCTCATGTTCTTCATTTTCTTTTGCACTCCTCAGCTAGAAAGTAAAATATCAGACTGTGAGCAGCAAGAAATCACATGATTCTCCTGTTAACTAACAATACTGCAGAATGAGGAAAAACTATATCAATCAAGATAAACAACCTGAGCATTGAGAAGTGTTTATTATGATTCAATTATTTTCTCAATTAATGAACAATACTTACTATGTAAAATGTCAGAAAACTGAGAGACACTCGTCCACATTATCTCCCTAAATCCAAGGTGACATCTTCCAAGTTGCTTGTTTGATGGTCCAAAAAATGAAATATTCTAAATTTACAAAAAGATGAAAGAGCAGCAAATCACCACAAGATTTTTTGTAGTTTTACTTTTGGTACTTTTGGCTACTTTTGGTTTACTTTGTGAAAATTAAAATGGTCTGCTACTTATTTTAATAATTGCCAGTGTTCTGCCAATAGATAAAGATTAATTTAACATTCAGGTATTGATCAAGCGATCATACTACTTTTTAGATGTTGTTTGTTTTAGACTGAAACAGTACATAGTGAAATCTCACTTACAGCTGAAGTAAGTTTACAGTTTGAAATCGATCTTTGACTTGATAAAGTGGCCAGGGAGTGTAGCCTGATGCCTGTACAGTATAGTGTATAAGGGTGATAAAATACAGAAAAACAATACTTTAGCCAAGAGAAATGTGGCTTTAATTATGTCTGTAAGATTACACAAAGAAAGGCTAACTCTGTTTTCTTCTTCATATTAGGTGATGCTGCGCCATGTTTGGGGAGCCACATTGGTTCATCTGTGTTTGATGCCGATACATCACGGACCATGACTCTGCACCTGGGCAATTTTCAGGCTGTTGGCTCCATGTTTCTCTCCGACATATTTTATCTCAACACTTTTATGATTGCCTGCCGCCGCACCGCCGCTTCTACGGGACTTCGGCTTTCAGTTTGTACGGGCGCGGTGTAAGCAGGCGTGATGAAAGCACGCGGCATGAGTGAGCAGCAGAGCCCGTGACGCTGGGCATGTGTCCTTCCTCCGCCGTACGTGGACACGCGGCTGGCACTCGTAGTAGAGCTGGACCGTACCGTCCGGTGCAGCGCGGCCTACAAACGTACTGACTGCAGCTGCTACCGCCAACACAGTGCGCGCCGCTGCAGCCCACCACAGGGCTTCCTCGCGCGGATAAAAAAATAATATAAAACAGGGGTTGTAATGCTACCCTATCTGCTACAAGGAACACATTTGTTTTCGGGATGTATGTCTGTTTTGTCGTCCGCCAATATCGCCACCAGCAAATAATAACTGGCAAGCTAAAGTTGTGATAAACAAAATAAACAACCAAACACTCACATGGGATACAGTACGATGCTGATGTTTCTCAGGCATTTGCTGACTTTCTGTGCAGCAGTAATTCGGCAAAGTGACATTGTACAGCTCTGGGTAATTAATGCGGCCAATATTAACTTATCCATTTTGCCCTACTGTTGTGTCTGTGCTGCGCGGACGCGAAGCGGCAGTCTTCTCCGCCTTTTCCGCCCAGCTGCTGCCGCCAGCGCAACGAGTTATCGCAGTGGCGGGCTGTCTGCCGCGCTGTGTCCGGCATCTGCTGCCGTTCACCGAGGTAGCGGTGTAGTCTCCTGTCACGGGGCGCGACTGTGCAGTGGCGTGCATTACTGCTCTGTTGCACTGGTTGAAAAGAAAATTTAAATCCACATTTTGTAATTATGATCTCGGGTAATTTCAACCTCTGAGGCAGTCACATTGATGAATATTCAAAAATACATAATTTGTTCTTGGACCCTTTGAACCAACCGTCATCATCGGTCTCTTCACAAAGAGGTAAGTTTGAACTTTATCAGAGAAGAAGTAGCGTGATTTGATACTGAATCTAATTTACAGAGGCACAACATAGTGACAAAAAAAAAAAACATAAAAGACATATTTAACCACCCCCATTTTGTAATTTCACAGTTACCTGTTGTATACATGAAGCTGCAAAATATGAACCTGTTACCATGTTAAATTTGTTACACAGACAGAATGGTGGCTCTTTAAGGGTTTAAAAGGGTGAGAAAGGCAAAAATAAATAAAATTCTGCTACATAAAACTACAAACTGTCACTGGCCAGTGTGAAATACAGTAATACCTTTTAGTCTTGCTGATCAAATTGTTTAAAAAAAAAAAAAAAAAAGATTAAAAAAGAAGGTTAAATAAACTACAACATGGGTTGAAAGGCTACATAATGTAAATGATATTTCTAATTTAACTATAATAAAGCTGTTGACTGCAACAGGACATAGAAAATGGATTTAGCAATTATGTACATACTGGAACTCCCGGGGGAGTGATTTGTCTTTCTCATATTATGCTACTCCTGAGTATATTGTATTGTCAGTCTTGGAAACATAAACCAACTTAAATAACAAACATATGAATTCGCAGTGGGTTCAACACCACCTTAGTTCAGGAAGCCTGCAGGGTGATGTTGAAGCCACACAAACTAAACACCAGATCCCAGGCTCATTTTCATTTTTCGAGGAAATATGTGGGGAAAAATGTGGAGAGCGACATAATGTTTTATTTTCACTGCTATTAAATGTTGAGTTTCTGCAACCACAGGCAGCTTCCTTGATTCCTCTCAGTGTCAGTGGTAACAACACAGTTATATACTCTGCATTCTGGTCACATGCAATCTCCGATTCCCAAGGAGGAGTTTTGGGCCCCGGTCCAGCAGTAAGCAGAGGCTGAGCTTTTCACATGTGAATGGTCTCATGCCATATATTAGTTCTCTGCTCATTACCAACCCAGTCAGTGTGTGTGTGGGTGTATTTTGTAATCCTGTGTCTCCTGTTTGGTGCACTGATTTGATTTTGTGTCCTTTATCATTCATGTTTTCATTTTCCTCCCACACTGACCTGCTATAGCGAAGCCATTTTGTTATGTCTGATCCCAACACGTAACCTAAAGGGCATGTTAGTCAGCCAGTGATTACACTGAAAAACTCACACGTCAGCGCCGTAGAACGTTACCATTTCGTGATAACTGTGCAACCACCGAAATAACTGTCTTCAAAATGCAGCATCGACAGACAGACAGAAAATAATTGCGTTTTCTTTTTCTGATAGAAAAATCATGTTTTACTGTTCCGTCTAGAAATCTGTACCAACCACGGGGCGTTTATAGTTTTCCTTCACTTTGCTTCTCTTGCAAATGTTGCTCTTACAACAACAAAAATAAACCTTTATCATTCTAATCCCCAGTAATGAATTTTTGAACTGTTTGAACCAAATGTGGACATGGTACAATTCCTCCTTTGAGAACCACAATGACCGCAGATAGCGATCTCATGCTCCGCAAACTATACATCAACAATCCGGCGCTATTAAGCAAGTGAAAAGGAGTGGGATGGTGTTTGTGTTATCTGTTTCAAGCCCTTATAAGAGCTTAAGACAGATTGTGGAAATCCATTAATTCGTGTATTGCCTTGTGAAAATCACAAGTTTGTTGGAGTGGAATGGTGGTGGTGGTGGTGGTGGGGGGAGTGAATTAACCTGTAATAACTTTACCTCAGCTGTGCACATTGTCAGAGGAGTCAGGCTGAAAAGACTACTGCTGAATATACACACGATGCATGATTACGAATACAAACCACAGAGCCCCTTTCTGAATTTACCCTTTGCCATTCGCTTATCTGTACTGAGTAATGCATACAAATCTATTAGTGTCACCACACACGTCACTAACACTAGCAAATGAGTCCATTCATTCATCTGCAACTCCCTGATTACTGGGTGTAATTAGCATGCCTTGTTGTTGTCAGTGCAGCCTCGACTCGTGTAATTTACTGAACATATCTGCTAATTTGCACAAGATCATGTGTTGATAAAACCAAATAGGAAAGTGACATTATGAAATAAATTTAGGGAGCTAATCCTCAAGTTCAGCATACACAAGTCTCCGGCCACACCAAAAGACGTTCATCTTTAAATCCAGGTTTCTAATACCGAGCAATCCCCTTTTCTCTAAAACCTCAACAATAAGGATCTTAGGAGCTCTCCACTTCTCATTTTATGCAGTGAAATCTGATTTCTTTTGGAGAAAGGAATGAGGCAAGATTAAGTGAATCTGCCGTCCTCCCTAACCTCTTCACAAAACTGCCCAGATTAGCTAGGAATTAAGTTTCAACCGTTTTATGTGTCTGGTCCATAGGGGGGATTATAGTTTTACTTTCTTTCTTTTTCTTTTTTTTTTGCCTCCCAATTTCACTATAAGGGCCTGACACTGTTGTAGAGAGAGCAGCTGAGCCTGAACAGTGAAAAAGTGCTATGTCAATATCCTGTGATTATCACTGCTTGAGTAATATTGGAATTTCATTGGTGATGGATGGACTGATCAGGATGGAGAGACAAAAGTTTCCTTTCACTATTGAAAACATATTGAGCAAATATCCAAACAGTAATGGAGACAATAGGACATGTGGGACGAGTGGTGCTGGACTAAAGAAGGCAGTGAGTCTGTTGGAGACAGACTGAGACCGTTCATCCGCCTGCCTGTGCTGCTGCTACTGCTCACTGTGGAGACATATTCAGGTCTGATTACATTCCTGAAGGTAAAGACCAAACCATCAGCTCCACTGGCACATGTTATAAAAAATTGGTTTTGTCATCAGTATCATATCCACCCCCTCAAATCAGATTTCCTCCCCTGCAGCCTGTCAATACGGATGGACCCGGTGGTGCTCTCAAACCCATGCAGGCTAGGAGAAGCTCGCGAGAGATGAGCAGTCACTCGGTCAGGTGCAGGCGGACCAGGCGTCACCGCACTATTTTCACAGAGGAGCAGCTGGGCGCACTGGAGGAGCTGTTCCTGCAGAACCAGTACCCAGATGTGAACACAAGAGAAATTAGCACAGCGCACTCACTTGAGAGAGAAGAAAGGGTAGAGAGTGGTTGCTGTGACACATTCAACCTTCCGGTAAAAACTGTCAGTTCACACAGTTATACAGGGTTTAATGCCAGTGAATGAGGTAATAAATGTGTGCAATTTTAAATACTGTAATTGAAAAGGGATATAATAGCACCAGATTTTGTCAGTTTGTCATGTTTTTATTAAATGCCTGTGTTGATATTGATGTTTGATAATGCCATCTAATGTTCTGTTTATTTAAATGTGAATACAGTGTCACTAAAATATTAATAAATTACAACTAACTAACTTCTCTGACAGGTCTGGTTTAAAACCGAGAAGAGCAAAGTGGAAAATGAAAAGACTATCATTTGGTGTGGAAATAAACTAAATTTTGTACTGTATATGTATATGGATGACAGCACTGAAAGAAGAGCTGTGTGTGTGTGTGTGTGTGTGTGTGTGTGTGTGGAGAGAGAAAAGAGAGAGAGAGAGAGAGTTACACAAGTACCGTAATTTTACTGCTATCGTTAAAGAATATAATTGCCAGACAAAATCTTTTTAACTAACACTGAATTTTGTATCAGTCAAATCATGTGACTGTAGACAGTTCTGTAACCTTTTGTGAAGCTGGTTGGTGTGAGTGCATAGCAGTAGAAGTGCTGGCAGCAGATGGTAATACTACTAACCCTGAAGGTGAATCTTGAGTCTGTAAATGGATTGTTGTGGTTTGCACCAGTTATTATGTAAAAAGTGTCCTTGATAACAAATAAAGTTCTTCTGAAAGAGATGGATGAACTTTTTCATTGCCCAACAACGTTTGACTTTCATCAAACAGGTCTCTATCAATTAGCCAGTTAAAACCAGTGAGTACAGGGACCTCCCAGGGGTCGGGCTACAATTAGTGTGGTTACAAGATAATTCCTAGGTTAGAGCACTGGGTTAGAGCACTGTGTATAGACTGAAGGAGAATCTGTCCTTTCTCTCGCATGCACCAACTTGCTGGCCTCTCTAACCTCTAGACAACAGTCATAGTGGACCCAGCCAGTTAAGAGAATTTATTTGCCATTGCACAGGTATATTTAAGTGCAAGCACATTGGAATTCTTGAAATGCGTTTGTCAAGTACTTAATATTAATGATGGCAGCAGTATTAATTGCTTTGCTGTCCAAGATACACTGCAACAGGTAGCCTTTAATTAATTATTTCTGTCATCAATATATTATTATGATATGAGCCAATATGAGATTTCTTTGTAATTTCGATTTGCATACTGATATCAAGTAACTTATTCCCACTACCCAAAAAGTAGTGATGCACTCCAAATATATGCTGATTGTACATATCATAGAACACAATGTATTATTTTTAAGTTATAAAAGGTTAAGATAAACAAAAAATACTGGAAATTTCCCTGACGATCGTGAACTTCCTGTGACGTAATTCAGACTATACGACACTACGTCGTTCGTACGTCTCTGTCCTGGCCAGAAGTTGCTTAACGCGTTACAGTTTGTTCGTTCACAGCTATTTCAAACGTGTAATTATCTACGACATCGTTTACGGTTTTTTGAATTGTACTTGTCGGAATGGAAAAGCCGCCTCGCGTTTCATCAACCGGTGTTTGTCTCTGAACGATCGCCGTCAGCCGTTAGCGAAGGCTAACAGGGTCCACAATGGAAGGCAGCGCTGGCGAGCCCATCCGGGACTCTGGTCCCCTCAGCGGTAACAACAGTGGCTCTCCGACAACAGCCCGAGGAGAAGGAGCGAAGGGGAAGCTGAAGAGGAAGGTCCTTGATGAAGGAGTACATTGAGGTAATTAAATGATGAACAGCAGTTCGTAGTCTTATGGTATACATCGTAGTAACCAGGCAAAGACAACCAGTGTTTTGCTTCTTGTGTTTGCTAATGCTAGCAAAGAAATGGTTTATAGGGAAATTATTTTGATTATGTACACATTACTCTCGCATTGTGTGTTTTCTAACGGACTATGTAACATATTATCTCTTTAGTGCCTTCGAGCTTTGACACTTTGAAAAAGTGGCATTTCAAATCAGAGGTGCTCCATGCCTTGTTTGTTTTGTACGGAATAGTTCGGTTTATGAGATCAGACTACTGGAGGCAAGATCTAGGGTTTTGGTAATTCTAAAATTATGATTTTACATTGTTAGAATTTCTTAAATTAATGAGTGATAAGACATGGTTCAAAATATCCTTTACCCTGATCTGTCAGAGGAAAGGCTGAGACTGTTATTTAATGATCATTAAATGATCATCCAATGACGAGTAGCGTTATTGATGATCTAATATTCGTTCTGATGAATTTATGACAAGAAATCAAACCTCTGGTAACAGCTTCTCATATGTGATGAATTGTGAAACTTTCCCTTAACATTAATGAATTAAATATCTTTCGTTTTTGAACTGTTGCACTAGCAAGTCAAAATAAAATATATCAGAGTGAAAGTGAGATTTGCCTCACAGAAATACTGGTCAGTTCTATAACTATTTTGTTGGTGTTGCAGTATTAAACAAAAGGAAATGGTTATCCTCTCTTACTCAAATGTTACCTACCTTTGTACTTCTAACAGAGTATAGAGAAGATTATCCAGAGAGTTTCTTCCCAGATGTGACAAAAATTACAAGCACAGAAGGACTATCTGGAAGCTGAGGAAAATGGAGACCTTGAAATGAGAGATATCCATCCGATATGGGTCATCTTTGACTAAATCTACACCCACGATCCTCTACCCTGTGAGTATTATGAAGTGAATAATATACTTATCCATGTTTTTATACCTTACTCTCAGAAGGAAAGAATTTATTCAGCAGATATTTTTACTGTTTCCACGAGTGTGCTTTACAACTACTCATCCTTTTTGTGTTTAAGATGTGACTCCAGCTAGCTTTGAGACTCCAGTGGGCCGCTCAGGGTCTCCCTCCTCCACTCGTGTCAATAAAGATTTAGATAGAGGTAAGTATCTAATTTTTTAAATTTGAAGATCTAATCAATTTGAAGATTTGTGTGTTTGCATGAGCCCCTTTGCTCCACCTTAAACCCCCTTTTTGCATCTTAGTGAAATCTTTTCACATGCTGTATGTCATTCTTAACAGCAATTTAACCCCATTTCTATCAATGTTTTATTTACAGAGAGCAAAGACGATGACAAGGAAGAGAAAGAGCTGCTCTCTCTGGATCATTTCCTGGCTAAAAATACCAGTGAGGATAATGCATCATTTGAACAGATAATGGATCTGGCAAAGGACAAGGAGAAACTGAAGCATGCCTGGCTATATGAGGCTGAGACTGAATACAAGCAGGTACATATTTTTGAATGAAATATGATTGCTTGCATCATAGGTGTTCTGATTACAGATTTTTTTTAACCAAAATTAAATTTTGAGTAAATTTTCTGTGACCGAATTGTTGATTGCTTGAGTCTTGAATCAAACAGTCACCTCCTGTGGGCTTCAGATGTGGCTCTGACAAGTTTGTAGCTTGTTTCTGCTTATTCCTGTAAACTGCAACCGTGAGGGTTGCTTGGCTTAGTTTTCAGTGGCAGTTGTTCACCCACAGTCAGATGATTATTTTGCACACACCCCTAGACTACAGTAAAAACATTCACTGATGACAAACACTGATGTGTTTCAGCGCCACGAGGAGAACCTTGCTTTACCGTCAGTAGAGAAGGCAGCACTTGAATGTGTCAAAGCTGGATTGGAGACATGGGAGTATAAAGCCAAGAATGCCTTGATGTATTATCCAGAGGGTAAGATTTTTTATGTTTTATTTTAAACATAAATCCCCACTAAAGGCAATTGATCAAGCTGTGAGGGAAAAAATGAAATGTAATGTGCTTTTCACATTTTCCAATTCAGGTGTTAAAGACGACGATGCTATCTTCAAGAAGCCAAGGGAGGTAGTTCACAAGAATACGCGCTTCGCGGGAGACCCATTCAGCAAAGCTCTCAACAAAAGCCAGATTCAGCAGGCTGCAGCTCTCAATGCACAGGTACATTTTAGGATTATGGTTCATGAAAAGTCAAAATAAGGCACAGTGTTGCATCGGGGTAATGTTGTTTTGATTGAAATGTGCTCCACACTTGTGAGTGAAATGTCTCTGCATGGCAGTCTATTCTTCAGTAGAGTAAAAGTGTTTATTCATAAATGATGCAGCTGATAAATCATGTGTTTTTTTGTACAGTTTAAACAGGGTAAAGTAGGCCCCGATGGGAAAGAGCTCATCCCACATGAATCCCCGACAGTGAATGGATATGGTTATGAAAGAACGCCTTCCCCTGCACCTGGTAAGTGGGTCTTAAAATCCTCCTCCACGTCGATGACAAGTAAAACTAAATACTGCCTTAAATGGATGGTTCAAGAGCTCCACCTACGTTTGGAGTAGATTTTCTGAAAGCTGTTTTTGTCCCCTCAGGTGTATCTGAGTCACCTCTGATGACCTGGGGTGAGCTCGAGAGCACCCCATTTCGTCTGGATGGATCAGACACCCCATATGTTGAGAGGAATCACGGCCCATCATTTAAGGTACTGAAGACTGAGTGTTAGCTGCAAGGCTTTGTTAATCCTGATTTTTTTATTATTTGAGAGGTTTTAAGATATTCACACTTAATATCGTTTCTAAAAGATTCCAGAGCCAGGACGGCGAGAGAGGCTGGGTTTAAAGATGGCCAATGAAGCTGCTGCTAAAAACCGTGCAAAGAAACAGGAAGCGTTGCGAAAGGTCACAGAGAACCTTGCAAGGTAAAGACATTCAACCCTCTGCACTCTTGATTTTATCTGCTGTATTTAACATCACAGTATTTGTTAGTACAGTCATGAATCACAACTGTCATGAGCTAACTGAGCACCTCCTACTTTGTGTTGCAGTCTCACGCCTAAAGGTCTGAGTCCGGCCCTCACCCCCGCTCTGCAGAGGCTCGTAAACCGAACATCTAGCAAATACACGGACAAAGCGCTGAGAGCAAGCTACACCCCATCTCCCTCACACAGCGTCACCGGCTGCAAGTCTCCCTTTGGTGGCCCAGCCACTCCATCGGGGACACCAACACCAAACAAAGCCAAGACGCCAAGCTCTCAGGACCTTACATCACTCACAGACAATCTGCTGCAACTTCCCAAGAGACGGAAAGCCTCAGACTTTTTCTGAGTAAGAAAAGCTGTTCTCTGCTCGGATTGTAAAAAAATAGACTTATTATTATGAGGAGAACATTATTATTATAAACTCTCCAGACCCAGTTTTCTCATATTAAAGAGCAAATCTTTCAGCTGGATGACTGGATAAAGAAATGTACCGTGGACTGAAGAATTTTTACAGATTTATTTGTTACATTTTTGTACAGATGCGTTAATGTAGATCCCTGTGAAATACATTGTCCAAATGCTATGTAATTATTTGTTTATCTTTTTTTTTCTTTGCATTTTGTTTCATCTCAAATGCAAGGTTTCATTTCATTCAGATTTTTGTACAGTTTTCTTCCAGTTAAACTTGTGCTATCCCTACCAGCACATGCTTAACTGGTATTTTTAATATAATTATAACTCAGTATTTGTTTCTGAGAATCATACATACAATTAGATTTTCAACACACAGCATCCAGTAGCCTATCTCCCAGTTCTTCATACACGTAGCCATGACTTTTTAGTGTGTGTCTCTGCATCATAAGTACATGCTTTGTTACTTCACAGAAGATTTCTTCATTATCACACTTTTGTGTTGGTGTTAAAATGGGGGTGAAAAAACCACAGGGCTTCAATTAGACAGCTCACAGACTGTCAGTGTAAATGATGTTTTGTTTTACTCTGCCTTCTTAATTTAAAGTTGAAATTGGACATTTTTGACAACATAATAAATGTATCACCAGATGACATCCTTGTTCTGTTCTACCTCCTACTGGTGGTAGAACGGTGAATATTAACTTTATACCTCTCTTCTTTTTCTAGAGCAAGCTTCAGATGTAAAGGCACAATCATACTGTTCTGTGTTTAAACTACTGCCAGAAATACTCCAACATGCCCTCAGTCGTTTTTTTGGAACATAAGCGGTTACAGGGTATCCTGAGGCTATATTTTTTTATTGAATGAGGTTGATCTGTTGGGAAGTTGGCACACATGCTGCAGCTTGATTTGCAACTTAGTATTCTCAGGGTCGTCCTGGTTCATATCAGTGTTTTCATTATAAAGGAGTCAATCAAACATTGTTTGTGTGCATTACATACTTTTAGCACTGTTAATGTTTAATATACATGTTTATCTCTTGTAAGAAAATGAGTCTACTTTGCTTTGAGGCTTATCACAAAAGCAGTATAAGGTATAGGGTTCCATTTGGTCTTAAAACAGTGCTTGCATCCCCATGTGTGCACTGAAAGAAACCCTGTTCGCTGTATGTCCATGAAGCTTAGTGCAACGCCAGCTATAGAGGTGGAGGACAAACTCTACAATCCTCAGCGGAAATCAGTACAAGGCTTCAGTCAAGTGAATATCATCTGACAGTGCAGGCTTTTTAGTACAAAATTCCCTCTGTGTTTCCCCAGACAGTGTTTTCTTGCTGAGCAATGGCGGAGGAATGGTAACATAAAGAGGA
The DNA here is from genome assembly GCA_033238685.1 of Lates japonicus. Lineage (NCBI taxonomy): Eukaryota > Metazoa > Chordata > Actinopteri > Centropomidae > Lates > Lates japonicus. The sequence goes on along the minus strand of BRZM01000021.1, from coordinate 5,067,231 downwards.
AATTTTGGACTAAAAGAGACTCATTATGTAAGTGGGCCAAGAGGCAACTTCACAATGCTTCTGGATTAGACTTTAGTAGCAATTATAAACTGCATTTTTAGGTTTTATACAACTTTTATTTCATGTGTAGTATGGGAGTTGAGCTGTGTTGTATGAATTGTGATCCTCGCTCCACAGAAATTGTTCACATTGTGCTACACATTAAGCCCCAAAATCTGCTGTTAAAGACATTAGATGTCTCATACAGTATGATTAAAAGGTAGGCTGTAAAATGTCCTCAAGGACTCACCTGTTATGATAATTGTAGTCATAAGAGTTTGACCCATGGGCTATCTCACAAGGTCAAACAGGTCAGACTGTCTCAGGAAAGGAAGAAAGGCCATAAAATAGAGCCTTTTATAAAATAGTTTGTTAGTAGAAGTGCATATTAATGTATTTTTAAGGGTCATTGGTCCTAAATGATCAAGCCAAATCTAATTTCATGACAGCTTTGGCGTAATAATAACTTTAGTTGGCTTGGTTTTTGAGTAAAATCTCTGTTTAACTGGCGTGGTGGATAACACAGGGTCACGTTAAATAATAAACTACGCCAGCCATCCACGTGTGTGCGCTCCGTACACCCAATTATAATATTTTGTGTTGGTTTCATCATATAATACATTTATAGACATTGGTTATCGTCTGATAAACTCCGCCCCGACAGCTCCTCCAGCTGATAGTCTGTGCATTGCATGTTTGGGATTGTTGTGATGGGAGGCCGCAGCCATCTTGGATCAGCGCCGCTCCACCAGCGAGCAGCGGGAGAGGACGGACGACGTTAACGGCAGAGCCAGTTAGCTAACGTTAGCCGCTCGGCCAGATTAACCGCAATCTGTTTCGGTGTGCGTTGCGACTATGCTTCACGTACGTTAGTTTTCTTCGTCAGCTGCCGTTTTGAATGCGTAAAAAATGGGTATAAATTGTGTAAAGCGTTTAACGTTGTAATTCCGGAGAGGAGGGCGGCGGCGGCAGTGCAGATCCTCGGTATATTGTTTAAATTTCTGGATAGAAGAGTTACTATGAATGGAGGATAAATGTTGCCAAAGGCTGACAGCAGCAGTTTCGTCCTCTTCTCTCTTCTCTTCGTCCTCACGTTAACGGACCCACCACGGACAGGTAAATAAACCTCAAGTTGTTACTTCTTTGCTTACATTGCCGAGGGCTGGTGTGGAAAGTGGGAGAAACGGAGATTACAGCTGGAAGCAGAGAGCGTCGGATCAGGCGGAGAGGCCTGCTGGAGAAACCACGGACTTCGGTGGTTTTCCGCTGCCGTGCTGCTGCTGCTGCTGCCGGACAGTGTGGGGGGACCGCCTCCCCGTCAGCACATGAGCTGTAATATTTGATAAAAATAGGCCAACTAAAACCACCAGTTGGCAATCATTAAACGACAAACACTTCATGATTTAACCACCCAGCCCTCACAGCTAGCTTATGTTCAGGAAAAAACACTTAACGCTGTTAATTTTGTTCAAATACAGCTGCTTGTCTTTAATAATTAGCTAGTTTTCATACTTATTGATAGAGCTGTATTTGGGAAATTGTGCCGCACAGTTTTCTCCCGACTCATAAAAGGTGGGTATCTTAACTCCTCTGAATAAAAAGGTTTGTTTACCCTCCACTTACATCCCTTGGTTAGTCTCTGCTACAGTCATGAATCCGTGATGTGCAATGCATGTCAGAGATTCATACTACTCCATCACTAATTCTGGCTCTTATGCACACATCCTGTAGCTACACAATTAAACATATCAGACTGACAAAATACACAGTAACGTAAATGTGATGACACTTCTCATCATGGTGATTTGCAGGATATTTATGCAACATCTAAGTTGATAAATAAATATTTTTTTGTACCTCAGGATAAAAATCACATTTCACAGGTGCAACATACTGGAGACTCAATACATGACTTAATAAAAGCCCCACAAAACTCCTAATTGGGCAGTGCATAGTGCACACGTCTGATTAAAATCATCAAACCACCCTAACACAATACTAGTACACTAACATCCTCTTTGGGTGTCACGTTTGTCACAAAATGCGAGTGTTTCTTGAACCAAACAAGCAAATGATTTTAGCTCACATGTTTCAGTTGCTTTACTTCGAATATAAACGCTTGCATAGCCTTTTCTGGATACATTTAAGCAGCAAGAAGATAAAGGCATCTTGTGATCTCCTTTAGGTCCAGACTTGTGATCCTGACCACTGTGTTGACTAGATAAACTGGTATCAGTTTAACTCATGGAAAATATATTGTTGTTTGGTTCAGTCTAAAAGAGAAACCTCCTGCCCCCCCCCCGCATGCTAATTGTTTATTTGTTTTGAGGTTTGGTTCTTATTAAAGTTCACATTAGGAGGCTCTTTTTGGTTCGTTTGTACTCATTTATTGAGTGTAGTCAACTGTTATTGTTCATCTTTTCAAGGACAAATTCATTGTTTGCTCTCTGATGTTCAGTAGTGAACACAAGACCTTTGTTTATATAACTTGAGTGACTAATCTTAAAAAGTGAAGGTTACGTGTCGTCCATATTTCAGCCTAGTGTCTAGTCCTGGTGTTGCCTGGGCTTCACATTGTGTGTGGACACTGAAATCGCTGCTTGTTTTTTTGGGTAATACTATGGCCTTCATGCCAGGGCTCCTGCAGGGGACTACCTGCTCTCTTGCACAGGCTTTGTCAGAGAGGGTGTGTTTTTGTAGAACATGCTTGTGCACATCAAGTGCTGACTTCCCAAAGCTCGATGCCCAAATGGGTAGGACCATTGAGTAACAGAATAATCCAGTTTTTTTTTTTGGGAGTAATTCAGTAAAAGATATTTGAGCAGGTGTCTAAATCTTCGGGAGGCGTTCATTTGTCACTCACCAATTTGTACCTTACTTACCTGGTTTCGGCACTTGTTCCACAGCAGGTTACAGAAGCAAGATAAGCAGCTTTTAAGGTTAAGGTTTTATGCAGCTATTCTTGACGGTGTGCATAATTGTCACATTTTAGTGGCTTTTAACGAGGTGTAAAAATCCTTCAGTCTTACACAACCATGTCTGATTGCTTGCCAACGAGCCAGGCAACATTAAAATGTCAAAATTTTTGGATGTGGTTTGCTTTTCCTATTCTGCATCCCAGGGAGAATGACAAAGGCAGGAGGATAAATATGATCAGAACCTCTTTTAATGACCTGGTCAGTTTCCCCCTACTGATTGAGTGGGTTGCTCATATATTTATGCATAATGCTGTACATTAATGCAAAAGCATGCAGCAAATGTAAAAACAGAATGGATATGATTATACACACATGACAGGGTGGTGCAATGACTCTGGTTAGTGCATGTGCACGTCCTGTGGTTGTTTCAGTTTACTCTCATGATACAAACGTGCATGTCAGGTGGATTGTTGACCTTAAAATGTAGGTGTACAGGCCACTCTCAAAGCCTGAGTTACACTGAACTACTTCAGTGCGGATTCTAAATAAGTTCAGAGGCTCAACACAGCCAGTAATAGTGAACATATTTGAAAGAAAATCATTGAACCAGGCAAAGTTTGCAGCGTGAACATGCCTAAGACTTAAAAACAACTGAAATCTTCTCTTTGCGATTTCAGTCAATTTGAGCAAAAAGTCAACTGGACTTTGTTCATTGTCTGAGGGCCTGAGCAGCCTGTCTGTGTCACAGTGGCAGCCGTTTTATCACTGTTTGTTCTGCACAGAAAAAGTTGGCCATAGTTAAACTTTTGGCAGGCATCATCTGTCAACAAACCAGATGTTTTTGTTCACCTGATCTCCACTGACGTAAACACCTGTAGTTGACAGTTAACTTGCGGTGACCCAAATGGACAGAGACTTGAAATACAGCTACAGATTCTTACAGGGATGTTAATTTTTTATTTTTTATTTTTTATTTTTTTTGGGAAGACCACTGAAGTTAATGTTTAAAGACATGACTTGAGGAAACATCTTTATTGGGGATGTGATGGTAAGAGAAGAGGTAAATGTTGCCCAAATAACAAGCTGGACCACCACTCTGTTAAATTAATGAATCTTCTTAAAATCATATTTGTTACAGTCTGTGTATAACAGTATGTACTTTTCAGCCTTGAACATTCATCTTAGTCTCTCTAAAGGCACAAGCTTCATATATTACTGTATCTCTTTCCAAATCAGAGTGTTAAATATTTCTTTATTGATAAGAATAATTGATTTACCTTTGTAAAATTAAATTCCTCTGCCAAGGACGGCGCTGTATGAGTAGTGTTTTGTCAGCTTTATCGACCTCTATCATCAGTTACAAGTTGCAAGAACGCAAATGAATTATTTCCTGCTGTGGCAGTCTGTGAGGCAGCCTTGACCACCTACACATTCCTGGCTTGAGAACAAGACTTTCTCACCTGCACAGCCAAAATCTTTTGCAGCATCTTGCTCCTGCTGCTGGTCCTTTTGTTGTCGAGCAGGTGGTTGTGCATGTGGAAGAAATGAAAATGTTGAGGAAAATGTCAGGACAGGACACTTATGGTGCAACAGGGCAGAAGCCAAGAGTCTTGTACCTGAAGTCCCATCAACCCCCTGCGGATAGATTTTTTTACAAGGAGTATTAACTTTTTCCTTTTAATATGACAAACCTTAGTGGTTCAGCTCTGTATTTTAGTGCTTTTGTGTTCAAGTATGGACCGTGTCACATCAGTTCTAACATAAAAACCAAACAGCTCGGTTTTTAAAGGAATTTGACCCGCGCTGCTTTTATCCACACAGAGCAGAGAGAATACACTGGTTTTAAATGTGAGGTGGGTATAATGAAATGGACATGAATGCCTGTACCCACTCATGGCTTTTAACAGTGAGCCTCAGAGCTGATATGAATCATTGGAGGCTGGAGATGATGCAGCGTGTGCACAAGGCCAGTTCACTATGCCGTTATACTTCCGTAAAACCGAGTTGGGGGCAGTCTTGTTTTCTTTGTGTTCTCCTGTCGGTTATGTAAGAGATGCAGAGGCTCACTTTTCTCAGGGTGGCCGGGGTTCACTCATTTGTAGACTTGACATCGCAAAATCCAAAGCTTGTGAGAGAAATGGCCTCAATGAGAGATTATTATATGAGAGATGATAGGTGATTGCTCGCTCCTCATTATTCCTAACCTATCTCAAAAATTCAGAAGTGGCTGCATTTGTCACTTATTAGTCAGATTGCTAAGATACAGAAGGTGTGCATCCATGTCATGTCTTGAGCATTATCAGTGTTGTGTTCAAAGCAAAAATAAAACATGAACCATCTTATCAAATTTGTGCAGCACAATCTCTGGTGAAATCGCTACCAAACAGGGAGGGAGAGAAGAGCTTTCAGGCTACTATATTAACCACAGCTGGTTCAGATACTCCATCCCAATCACCGGGATGTTCAGATAATGAGGAGGGAAGCGCACTTCAACTTGAAGTTGTTATAGATAGAGGCTGTTATAATCTGGAGCCGTGCCTTCAGCTTGTAATATCTGATAACCTAAAGCAGCAGGCTACTTTTATCTGAATAAATTCTTTTCTTGTGGATTTTCCAGCAGCAGCAGTTATCAGAAAAACACAGAGAGCATGAATACTGATTTGTGCAGGCAGCAACTCTTTATTCAAACAGAGCGCAGATGCATCAGAGAGCACAAGGCATATATTTTCTAGTCCTGAGCACATGTAGATGAGGCTTAACAAGAATTAGCTATGTTTTAAATGAGCAGAAAGCAGCTAGATTTGGGCTCTGTTTGCTAGTTAGTTTGCCAGGAGCCTAACACAGCAAGGTAACAAGTCTTATTACAAGATGTATTATTGAAAAAGATACACGTTGAAAAAAATCCTTGGCTGCCGGAGGAGTCAATGCATCACCTGGCAGCCATACACAGGCAAGGAAAATGCTCACATCTCCCTCTGACAAAGGTAGGAAACTGGTAAATGTGAGAGATATTATATATTGACACAGTTACAGCATCTCGCAAAGCGCTTCAAACAAGATTGACTTATTGTCTTTCAAAGGCCGTAAGCAGCATAGTCACATGGCATCCATTCTTTTTCTGAATAAATATAAACATGAATTATTAACATCATTCACAAATCCTCTCTCATGCGTTTGGGATACATTGGTTCCTAATGTTATCCATCAACCTGACACACATTCAGGCTCAATGGGATCAATGATAATGCATTCAGTCCCAGGAGACAGAGACAGGTCTGTAATGCGTCTCAATCCACTTAGCCTTAACTAAGACAGGGTGACGTCTGCTGTGTTAGAGGGCTTTTAAAACACCTTTTGGCAGAGTGAGGACTATTTGAATTAAGGTCAGTCACAAAGGATAGGTTTGCTTTTTTAAGTTTTTTTTTTCTTATCATTTATAGTTAATGATAGCACAGCCTTTTGAAATATATCACAACATAACTAGAGTGATCTCTGTTTAACAAGTGAAAACGGGGTCAAACAAGACTTTTTTATGATTGTATTTATTAATTTTATTTTACTTGGCTACACACAGTGGTCAGTACAACTTGATAGTGCAAGGTTTGTGACCTTGTTACATTAGGGCATAAAATGCTACATCTGGTATAATGTGAGATCCCTCCTGTTTTTGAAAATATGATTCATCTTTTAATTTCTTTATTTTCAGAAGGTCTGAACAGTTGACCAGCTGGATCGTATATAAGCTCAGTGAGAAGCTGCTGCAGAACGATTAAATTATTAAAAGAAATAAGGCTGCACTCTGCAGTATGGTCATAACGTAAGGGTGGGAAAACTTTTAATTAAGTCTCAGTTGAAATAGAATAAAACTGTCCAAGCCACATGTCCACATTTGTTTTATTATTCAGTCAGAACTCCAGCATGAATAAAGACCAGTTTTAATCGCTGTATTAAAGCCACATGTAGGTTGTGACTTTTTTCTGTGGGATCATCAAAGCTAAAAGTCTGTTTTGTTAAACGTCAGCTAAGGTGGTTGGTACACAGGTGAAACAACAGTCACAGTCTTGAAATAGCTCTGAGCCTTTTTTCTTCTCCAAGTAAAAATAGTGTAGCCATATTTGCCAGGTGAGTGGGTGGTCCAAGTCAATTGTAGGAACACGTAACCACCTGTATCCATGAACAGATGGTCTAATGCACCCACTACTGGGAAAGCAACTGGGGAAATCACTGGTCACTGAGGAATGCCAGAGAATTGTTGAAGATTTCTTTATAGACAACCAAGCAACATAAATAGGATGAACATTCTCCTTTTTAAAAAAAAAAATTGAAATCTTCAAGTCAAGACACTGACACACAGGATAGTCACTCTATTGTCTCTATTTGTTTCAGGTCCGCGGCTAGCTCTGGCAAGATTATTGTCAGGTAAGCAAGCAGTATGTCTTCTAGTGTAGTTGCTGTCTGACCTTTTTGTTGGAGTATATCAGCAGCTCCCTCAGTTTGAACCTTTTTTTTGTCCATGGAGCTTTTCAGATGGAAATGAGAACTTAGAAAAATTCAAAGCCTGAAAACACCTGTGATTGTAGTAACGTCTAAAGGTCTTACATTTAGAGGTGCTTTTCAATGGAGGAGGATTTCTTTGCAGTTTTAAGATCAGACTTTAATTCATCATCTCTTAATATTATGTTAGAAAAACTGTAATTTTCTAAGGAAGCAAGCATAGGTTTTAAGTTGATCTCAAGAGTGTTACAACATGACAGTGAGTTCATTTTCCTCTCCCATGATCAATAATATTGTTGCACTGACTTATTTTTGTGAGTTTACAACTGGTTCATTCATCCCATGATCCAGGCTAAACACAGGCAGCTCTGATAAAGAGGCATCTCTTATGTTAATCACATATGGCATGGAGACCCACTTTAGCATGAACTGCGTTGCTGAGGCATATAAGCAGACAAAAAGCCTATAGATGTTTAGTATGTGTCTGCTGCAGGTCTCAGGCTGCCTCTTTCCTGTCGCCCTCATTAGTGAACTGTTATTTAAAGACGTGCTCACAAAAGTCCTGTTGTTTTATTCTTAGTGGTGTGATTTTGTTGAATATATAAGTGTCCCTGACCTAATCTAAACCTATTCAGTTACCAAAGTGGATTTTCTTTTTTGACAGGAGGATTCCTTTTCTTATTTCACCCAATTATCTGTTTTGTGCTTCTTTGCTGTCTCAGTATATTGCATTGGTGGGTGAGCTAACAGGCTGAGAGGATGTGTGTGTTTGTGTGTGTATTGTATACTGAAGTGCCCAGATTCAGTTCATCCCGCTGGCTGCAGTGGTAGTGCTGGTCTTATTCGACTGTGATTTCCTCAGTTTGCACCTGGGTTTTACTCCATCACCATCTGAGATCTCTTATTTTATTAACTGTAATGAAAGCTCGAGTGTCCTCATATAGTCCTCTGCTGGATTCTTGAGTTAAAATGGTTTTCTCTTGTTTGAATAAGGCCTTAGTCACATGCAGGTTTGACCACGCAAACTCTCTTGTTGTATTTCAGAGCAGCGCTGCAGCCCTGGGCAGTTTGCCTGCCGCAGTGGGAAGATGCAGTGTATCCCAATGTCCTGGCAGTGTGACGGCTGGACAGCATGTGAGGACAAGAGTGACGAGATGGACTGTCCCCGTGAGTATAGCTCACTTAAGCCCTTTTACACCCACTCTGTTACCTAACACCCGTAACATGATTGATTTCTGGAAAGAATAGCAACACCCGGGACCTTTTTACACTCGAATGATCAGATCACAGCTGGACAGCTCTATACACAGGTGTGAAAGAACCCAGAGTGTCTTAAGGAAGCATTGGGATCTAATCAGGCAGTATTCAGAGGTGTTCAGTGATGCACGGTGACCGCACACGGAGAGAAGAAGCCTATGATGTTCCCTAACTGAACTGCAGGACGTCCTGGTCACATTTGTAGTGTGTGTATAGCACAGAAAAAAACCCAGACACAGTTCAGTCCAACTGATTTGCTTTTACCAAGCAGTTCAGACTTTGGTTTCAAGCCTGCAGGAATGAAAAAGTCCTCCTAATCCACCACAGTGAACCACAATGCAAGATTAGCTGCTCTGAACTGATGGTGTCAGATGGCAAAAGGGGCTGCACATGTGTCTGTGTCTGTGTTTTTGTTTACTGTTTGTTGATCTCTTCAACCCTGCGTAGATGTTGCAGGGCTAAGCCTTTGACCGAAATCCTATTGTTTTCCCCTCTTAAATCCAGAGAGACCTTATCCCCAGATCTCTGACCACATAATAGGAATTATTGAAAGGATTGAGTCCAGCATGTGACCTCCATACAGCAGTGGTTATGCATGCTTTGAGTTAACGCTGTAGGCAGGCCCATAACACTATGTACTGAGTGAGGGTTTATATTGGACTCATTTATAGAACAGGAAATAAAAGCACTGGTTATTACCAACAGCACTGAACACTGAAGCAGAAACTTCCTCTTGTTTTCCTTGTCTATATAAAACAGTTACATACCACCAGTGGGTATACAGTGTATTCTGTATGTTCAGAAGCAAATGTGCTGATTAGTATTCACTGAAACAGCTTGCAGCTGAACATCACGTTTTCGCCTATGCAGAGTAGCTGTCGTTTCTAGAAAAATGCAAGGAAAACCCAAATAATGTTTACACATGCCTCAGTGAGGGGCTATTGTCTGCCAAATCAACAGCACGCATGGAAATCAATGTTCTTGTTTGGGATTAGCTCTTTGCTGAATAACATGGCAAGGTGCAGCAATCCTTCACACTAATTCCAGCCAGACAAATACCAGAGGAAACTGCTCAACCTTGTAAAGTCAAACTGAAAAGAGGAAATAGCATTATGAAATATCCGACTGCCAAAACATTTCTTTAAAAAAAACACGTTGCAGGCTGCACAAAAGTAAAGCCACACTGCAAACAAAAGATCTGTAATTGTACAGTTGATAACATATGCAAGATAGAACTGATACTGTAAGGTAACGAGAAACTGTGTGGTCAACCTACTGCAGAATATCTGGTGTCTCAAAATAAAAAATGTATCATATGAAACTTTAAAAAAATAATAGAGAATAAAACTGAGAACTGAAACTACTGTTATTCCACATTTCACAGTAAGTGCAGGAGAGGAACTCTGTTAATTTTAGCCAATCAACCTTAAGTGTTTTTTTCTGAGAAATCACTAGTAAATGCTTAGTAGCAATTTGTTTTTCAGCTGGTTTTGTTATTCCTTCCTTTACTTGTATATAATGAAGCAAAACAATACTTTAGTGGAATATTAGCAGGAGATTCACATTGATATCATTCTTGGGGGGAAAAAAGTCTAGATTGTAGTGTATACAGACTCCAGACTTGAATCACTGTAAACTCTTCATTATGCTTAGAAGGGGATACAATCCGCTCAGTCTGCAAAGCTTCGGTTCTGCTTTTATCTTCCTCAAATCTTCAATCTACTTCCTTGATCATTTGAGCCATAGATGATTATCAAGGCACAAACTTGATGTTTCCAAATGTCTTTTATAAGTAATGAACCTCGGCAGATGAAGAAATGTTGACCAGAAGCACATTAAGTACACTGTAAGAAGGAGACAGAGGTGTGTGCCAAGAGGAATGTTGGTATGAGCCCAAACAGTCTGTGGACATTTATTCAATACATGAACCTGTATTACTTTTTACAAAAAGCTTTTTTTCCAACATGATTTAAAATGAGGAATGACCAGGCAGAGCTGGTGCAGAAACAAGCAGCACTGATGGTTTATGGGTTTATCTATTTATGTATCAGGCTATCAGACAAATGAAAAAGGTTTGTTCTTACCTTTGAACACAGGAGCAGTCTGACAGTGGTTCATTACATCACAAGCTTTGAACAGGTTGCACAACATCAACAACAACCAATCTGTGCACTGCGATTTCCACAGAATTGTATAATTAATATAGTTGGAAAAAAACTTGTCCACATTTGTTGAACTTAGGTCATTTTCTTGCAGCTATAAAGGAGGAGAGGTTTCGCTTTGGCAATGGATATGACCAGGTAGAAGACGTCATCGGTGTGGCTCAGCCTGTGCGCTTCAACAGTAAGCATCTCACTTTACTCTTTCTGTATTTTAGTTGGTTGTATACTGTAGTTGTTGAATCTGCACTATGATCACGCGCCCAGCTTTTATCAGTCAATGCTAAAGTCGTCTTCTCCGTCCACAGAGAAATGCCCAAGCGGGTGGCACCACTACGAGAAGACAGCCAGCTGTTACAAAGTCTACCTGAGGAACGAGAACTACTGGCAGGCCGTGGATACTTGTCAGAAAGTCAACGGCTCATTGGCAACGTTTGTGACCAACGAGGAGCTGCAGTTCATACTGAAGATCGAGGTGGACTTTGATGATAAAGTCTGTGAGCGCAGAGACCAGTGCAAGTGAGTTCTACTGTTGACTGTGTTATTGTTTGGAAAATGTGGCATTAGTCTAAACCTTCTGCTGTGACTTCCAGAAAGAGCTGAACTTCATGGATGTTATTACTACTTACCATTTCCTAAAGTCATTTAGTAGTTAATAAGATGTAATTAATGTTTTCTTGTGATTACATTAAGTTTCTATACAGTTTCCAGTTTCTGTGAGGAAAAACTCTCCTCTTTCATTGGACTTTATTTACAGTAAATAGCTGCCTGAACATGTATGTTTGAAAATACTGTTATGCTTTCAGTTACAGAACAGAGAACTCTACAACTTGACATCAAAATCTTTTAGTTTCAGATCTACTTTTCTAGTTTTAAATGTATGCTTTGCCCTTGTTCATCTTGTTTGTTCCTATGATATAAAAAGTTAAATGAGTCAGTCAGCTGTAGCAGAGGTAGGGGAGTTTTGGTGCTCTGTCATTGGTTGTAGGCCATCTAGTGGCCAATAGTGGCAGTTTAATAATTTTAAATTGTCCTACGCACAAACCCTGAAATGGACCATTTGACACTAAATTTAAACATTGTAGTAATGTACTTTTTGTTTGTTTTTAAGGTTTTGGGTGGGCTACCAGTATGTGATCACCAATCAGAACCACTCTCTGGAGGGCCGCTGGGAGGTAGCATACAAAGGTATTTAAGATTTGGTTTTGTCTGCATTAAACAGAAAGAACAGGAGGCAAAGTCTTGTTCTTAAACCTGAGTGTTAGCAGTGTTAAAAATTGCTGGTGTTCTGTCTCACCACAGGGTCGATGCAGGTGTTTCTGCCACCTGAGGGTCTGACCAATTTTGGGGAGGCGTCTCCCACCCAGGACAACGTCTTCTGCGCCCAGCTGCAGCGCTTTCAGATCAAAAGCATGAATGAACGAGGCCTGCACAGTTGGCACGCTGAGAACTGCTACAAGAAGTTCCCCTTTCTCTGCAAGAGGAGTATGTGCTCATTTTGTCTTTTCCCTCAGATATGTCAGAACAGAAACTGTTTTTATTTTGTCTCAGCTGTGATGTCTTTTTGCTCTACGTCTTCATATTGTATTTCCCCCGACAGGGCAAACGTGTGTAGATATAAAAGACAACGTTGTAAACGAGGGCTACTACTTCACCCCTAAGGGGGACGACCCATGCCTCAGCTGCACGTGTCATGACGGCGAGCCTGAGATGTGTGTGGCTGCGCTGTGTGAGAGGCCGCAGGGCTGCCAGCACTTCCGCAAGGATCCCAAAGAGTGCTGCAAGTTCACCTGCCTGGACCCAGGTACTGCCACCTCCTGATACATCTCACTGATTAGAGCAGAATTTCGCTTTTGCAGAATATTTTCACGCGCATTCATTCACCTGTTGTGGAAGCAGATAGATAGATACACAGTATTAATTCTTGGAGCTTTACATTAAGACAATTTCATGCAGCAGTTGGTGCTCACAGTCCCACAAGGTGGCGCTCCTCACACATGTACAGATTTTTATTTACTGCAACTTGGCAGTGGCAGTTTTACTGTCAGCCACAGGACTTTTTTTGCACTGTACAGCATGTTATTTTAAAAGATTTATTAAATGGAACAATGGAATGAAATAATTAAAGAAGAATAATGTCAGGATTAAAATTAGCCTGGGTTAAATAAAGACTTGGCGGCTACTGTCTACTCTGAGCTTTGTTTCATGGGCTCATCTGACACAAATGATGTGTTAATGTGTGACTTTGGACAGTGTGTTTTTAAAGCACAATACATGAACAAAACAGAATTCTTCCAGAGAAGGACATTTGTGTATTTGTCTCACTCTGGAGTGTGAAACCAGCAGGTCATTTTAAACCAACGCACGTGCAGAAAGTAATATTCTTACTGAGTCGTTTCTCCTCTTCCCGCTCAGATGGAAACAGTCTGTTTGACTCGATGGCCAGCGGGATGAGACTGATCGTCAGCTGCATCTCATCCTTCCTCATCCTCTCTCTGTTGCTCTTCATGGTGCACAGACTCCGTCAGCGGAGACGTGAACGCATTGAAACACTGATCGGAGGAAACTGTGAGCATGAAGCTTGTTGGACATTCACACACACCACTCTCTGATAATTTGGTTATGTAATGAGGCTTTCTCATTATAATTAGTTTCGCTTGATTTTTACTGCAGCACCAGTTTTTATTTTACATTCATTTCAGATGCTGCAGCTGATATTGTTTATTGTAGCAGCCGTTTCACATCGTCCTCTGTATCTGTCTGTTTTTGTCCAGTGCACCACTTTAACCTTGGAAGACGAGTCCCAGGCTTCGACTACGGCCCAGATGCCTTTGGCACCGGCCTCACTCCTCTGCATCTGTCTGATGATGGAGAGGGAGGCGCTTTTCATTTCCAAGAGCCTCCTCCGCCGTACGCAGCCTACAAATACCCCGACATCCAGCACCCCGACGACCCGCCTCCTCCGTACGAGGCCTCCATCAACCCAGACAGCCTCCTCTACGTGGACCTTGGTAGGTGCAGATCCTTGTCTCATTATTCATGTATCTCATCGTGTACAGAAAAGAGAGTTTTCATTTCCTCTCTCTGTCGATTCTGCCTTCAGGGCACAGTGGGGTTTCCATGGTGCCGAGCCAGATGAACGCCATGGGAGACGGGCTCCAGGCCGATATTCCCAACGCCTCTGGTCCCGCAGTGGACTTGGCGCCATCCACTCAGGAGAGAGAGGACTCCATAGATAGCAGCACCCTCCTGGTGGGGCCCGACACCCCGACAGATGGCCACGCCCCCGCTCCCATGCCTGCAGACTGCACCTCCCTCAGCACCGTGGTATAGGACTGTGGACGGACAGCAGGGAGCTGCACCCGGACAGTACCTGCTGGTAGAGGAAGGTCGTGAATGTGTTGTGCACCTGGAGAAGGACGCAGCACACTGTTGTGTCATTTATCTAATATGCTGACTGAGGAGAGTTAAAGTTTGTACAGACATATCAAAAGGTGGAGCAGCCTGTTTTCTCTGAGGTGTTAAAGTGACGGATGGATGCCCTCTTTCTGAAGACTGTGCAGTTGGACTTCTGAGTGTTTTTTTGTTTTTTTTAGAGACACTGGCATCTGAGGGAGCAGAGGGGACTGTTTCTGTACAGAGAAGAAAAACACTACATACAGGCTGAGAAAGCTGCACTATTACTTTAAGCGTCGACTGAGCAAAGCTTTTGAAACATCTCAGAGTTGGCCCGATTGGTCGAGAGGCCCTGATGTAAATACTCCCTCAGGTCTGTGCCAGTCAAATTTGTAATACTTGTGTATTTCGGTCCGGCACAAAGCAAATAACGGCAGACGGACAGTGAAGCCAGCTTTTCGTTCCATGTGCTTTTTTTTTTGGTTTATTTGCATCATTCTGTCGTTTAAACGGACGTATCTGTATCGATCGGTCTCCGGGAACGAATGTTTTCATCGGCCCTGTCTGTCGCGGCATGTCCCAGATCTCAATTTCTACTCAGTTATAAAAACCTTCCGTCCCCCCAGTTTCTTATTAGACTGATACATGAAGTTGTCTTCCAGGTTTATAGCGCATATTTGCCAGCAAAAAATGTTTTGTAGTTAAGAGGTTTAACCTTGCGAGAGGGTACGGTTAGTTTGCTCCTATAGGGTTTTTATTAGGGTAATACTGACACAAGGCTTTAAGTGTCAACGAATGTTGTGGTACTGATAAATACTGAGTTTGGTATTGTGTTCTTTTTGATGATAATTTATGACTGCAGACTGTAATCCTGATTGTTTTATCGTGGGATAGTTGCACCCCCGATCTCCCCGAGCGAAAGTAATGGCGCTTTTCAAATGTGTGTGTGAAGATTAGGGATGATATCCTGTCATTAAATTTGAAAAAAAACAACAACATTTATTTAAAATAACTGTTCCAATCATGAAGTAATTTAATCATACAGATAGTCCTGGTGTTGTTACTTTATCATCAACTCTTCACAGGGTAGTTGTGTATTTGCTAACTGAACCATGTTTTAGTAACTCAAAGCTCAACGTTTTGCACGCTCATCCCTTGATTAAATCAGGTTTCTTTGGGAAGTAATTTGTCAGCTGTCACATTTGAATGCTGCCTCTCCATCCCTGATGTGTTTGTATGTGTGATGTCTTCACGCAGTACATCTGTTGTCTCGGTTACTGAGGTTGTTCTCAGCTACCCATGAAGACGATGTCACAGACTGTAGATGTGAAACTTTTCTGTTCTGGTGTTGATGGGTCTGTTAATTGTTCTTGTTTCTCAGTGGGATTGCAGTCAAAAATAATAATAATAAAAGAAAGTGTAAACTGTTTGGAACGAGTTAGACCCCCCTGTTATGACGACAATCGTTTTATTCACTCAAGGATGAATTTTCTAAGCCTGAGGAAGTCCGAGTCAGAGTCGACCCACAACCACCAGCATTCAACTCGCTTTTTATCTGCCTCGAGAAAAACGGCTGTAAATGTGTGTCTGAGTGACTGTGCACGTCTGTGTCTCTCATGTCTGAATGTATGTAAAAATATAATTTTTTGTGCTGAAGCTCCCCCCCCCCCCTTTTTTTTTTTTTTTAGCATATTGACAATCCACTGTGGATTATCCAACAAACAAAATCTCATAAATTGTAGAAAATGTGCATGTGTGTATAGGAGATGTACTGGTTTGGATTTTTTTTTTTCTCATCAAGCTTGTTTGGTTTTATTTTTCAACCTGCAGTGCATGTTTTTATCTTCTGGCATGCTGAGAGATTTCCTTTTTGTTTGTTTGTTTTTGTTGATGGAAACATTTTTAGGTCAACAGTGTGTCCTGTACAGTAGGTTAAAAGACTCCTACATATAGTTTAATATCTCTGTATGCATCGAAAACCTGCCCACAACCCGAACAGCTGCATTTACACTGTAGTTTCTGTGCTAGACTATGGTGGTGTGAGAACTAATTTTATTGGATTTGAAATGTTTTATGTATAATACAACAAATGCTACATTTCATTGTCATTTATTTCATAGCCTTTAAATTTTACAAACTGCTTCATTTGGGGCAGGGGGGTGGAAGGGGGGAGGCTTGTGTTTTTTCTGAGGTAGATGTACATCTAATCAAATGCCAAATAAATTGCACCATGAAGGACGACTCACGCGTCAGTGGGTATGAACACATACTGAACTTTATGTTAAACTTCATCAGTCTCGACATTTAGCTGCTCTGTGAGTCCTTTGACTCGCTGGAGAAATCCCTCCTGTCTGCAGTGACCAAATGTCAAAGAGGATTAAGGTGGAGATGCAGGGAAATCCCCCACCCCACCCCAACAGTGAGATGGAGGTTGTTGGATAAATCCAATCCACGGCAATCGCAAGATTCAAATAATTTAAAGAAAGCGGATATAGCAACACCTCACACTGACTCATAAGGCAGCAGGCGGAGCAGAGATAGTGATACCCTGCTGGAAACCATTGTCGCCGAAGAAAAGAGGCTTTGTTCTCACGGGCCAAGTAGTGACAGAATCACATAATCTATTCCTGGATGGGAGAGACGTAGCACTTAAAGCTGAGCTGTTCAGTCAAGACGGTGATTGAATTTATGAGACGGTGAAGAAGTGTAACATCATCTTAAAACGCTTCACACTTGTGTCTGATAGTAAAAGAGAGATCAGAGTTTTCTATATGACAAACTATTTCAGGTGGAATACATGTTTAAGACATTTATGTGAAAGCATAAAATTTCAGTGACTCAAAGGACTTCACTAATCAGCCAGTATATTTAGTTCAGATTTACAGGTAACTTTTTTTTTACAATTTGAACTTCACGTTTCCACATTTTCCATCCTATTCATTTGGTTATCTGTGTTACTAAACCACATATAATCTGTTCCTTTCTAATTCAACGAGCTACATATCCTCTGACTTTCCCATGAGATGATTGTGTCTTGTTACTAGTCACCGGGCATCAATGCTGGCAGTAGCGAGGGGAGGGGGGGGTTGCTGTTGCTGCTGTCTTTGCATCAATGAGCCTGTTGATCAGAAAAGACCACTAGACTGGTAATGACACGGTTCACTGATCAGACCAGGAGAAAATAAAACTCAGCTTTCACCTCCGTTCCTATTTAAGCCGGACGTTTGCACAGATTTTCAGTCTACCTCAGATACCGACTCCTGTCTGGTCCAACGGGCTGCGGGATCCTACGATGATTTCGACTGCTGCGCTCCTGATGATTGTTGTTTCACACGCTGATTCAGGTGAGGGTCCTGCTTCAGTCTCAGAAGACAAAAATAATATTTATATATGTAACATACATTCAAGCTAACTAAATAAGACTGAAGAGAAATTATGTTTGTCAACATTTTGCTGTTTTTATATTCCAGATGACTACTGTTACAATGAGCCACATTGTGGTAAGTAACCTGTGATTCATTTTCTAATTTAAAAACAGCAAATTGCAGAGAATGGTCTTGTACGACAACAGACAATGTAACATAAATGCAAACACTTAACTGGCCAATGTGACACATTATTCAACTGAAACTGAAGTTTCGTCTCTGTCATTGTTTTTGAACCAACTGAGCTGTTTTTGGCTTGTGAGCCTTTAAAGTGAAGCAGCGTCGCCCTGCGGCTCACGGACAGAGGTTTCAGAAAAAAAGTCATTAAAAGAAGGAAAATCTGAGTGGCAGAACAATATTTTCTTTGACAAAACAATCTCAGTTCACAGAGAACAATCACAACAGCTACTGTAAATGGACCTCATGGTGAGAGTGTTGGGTCATCTACCGTTTCCAAAGTCAAGAATGACCTTTCAGTCTCAGCTTTTAAGCCAACACCAATAATAAGTCTGTAATTCAATAACAACTGGGAAAATCTGAGGAAGAATTTATGATATAGTCAAAAGCTCTGGAACAGCTACTAAATGGACCTTTCGGTGTCTCATTGTTTAGTCAATATCTTGACCTGTTTCCAAGAGTGAACTTTCAGACTCTGTGAAGATTCTCAGTCATCCAGGTCGTGGTATTTCCAAGTGCTATATGAAGGCAACTGGACTGGAGGTTCTCCTAAAAATGATCAACTAATTGTCAAATACTGATCAATAACTGATAATCACCATCAACTATCAGCCACCTACAATGCAGTTTTGCAGTTCCCTCCCCAGACAGCTTAACACCCATTCACACCATGACTCATCTGACCTACATGATGGCTGGGTGGTTCAACAACTCTCATGTGACCTCAACGACTCTCAAGGTGTAAATGACCCATTAAATGGCTCCTTTTAGACAATTAGTGAAAGCTCCTCAAGAACCTCTAGCAAATCCAGTTTCCTTTGTATGTGTAACACTTGAGACTCAACCTTTGTCTTTCATATTGCAATAATCATCTAGAGACCTGTCAGATTTATCTTGTGATCCCACGCACTTGTGTATTTGGTGCTCATGTGGTTTGTCTTCCGTCCTCAGATCCTTATGCATGGGGAGACACGCTCCCGTCGTGTCACCCCTTACTTGAAGAGCACCACTCTCCCATCAACCTGGACCACCAGGTTATCCGAAACGACTCTCTGGAGTCTTTACATCTGGAGGGCTTCGATGCAATCCAAACAGGCCACTGGACGCTTAAAAACGACGGACACTCTGGTGAATGTTCTGCAGATACTGTCCTGAGCTTACGTGTTATTTTCTCTTTTGTGCGTCTGTGTTGGTGATTGCTCGTTTCTGGTTGCTCGTAGTCGTGCTGCAGGTCGGCAGCGGCATGTCAGTGAGCGGCGGAGGTCTTCCGGGCGTGTACCACACCATCCAGCTACACTTCCACTGGGGAGGCCCCGCCACCAACGGCTCAGAGCACATGGTGGACAGACGCAGATACCCAATGGAGGTTCAGTATGGTCAGTAGACAGCTCTACACTGTCACAAGCAAGGTGTTGCAGCCGACTGGTGCAGTGCAGCCTTCCCTTAATATCTCTGCACTTTCGTGTTTATTTCCAGATGCACATAGTCAACATGAAGTCCATCCATCCCAATCTGACTGCTGCCTTGGATGATCCAATAGGACTTGCTGTTCTCGGATTCTTCATTGATGTGAGTTTGTCAGATTTGTTTGATATATTCAAGCGTTTGCAGTTATTTTCATGCAAGTCCATTCTGATCTGTTCTGATTTGTTCTTTCTTGCAGGTTGTTTACGCAGACAACATGCACTTTGGGCACATATCACAAAAACTGTCCTCTGTAGCCTACAAAGGTCTGAAGAAACACACAAAAAAATTCACTTCTGCTTGCTGTTTGTAACTGTTCTCATTACGGCTGTGTATCCTTCCCCAAGGCCAAACTACTAAAATCAAGCCATTCCCACTGATGAGCCTTCTGCCGAAGCACAACATGAGTCAGTATTACCGCTATTATGGCAGCCTCACCACCCCTCCTTGTTCCCAAGTGGTTGTATGGACTCTGTATGAAGTCCCCATCTATATCTCATGGTCTCAAGTAGGTCTCTTACGTCATTTTGAATATACTTCCTATGAAAAAAAGATGTCCTCCTGGGTCCTGTAAATGAACATTATTTCTATGTTTACCCCTCAGTTGGCTCAGTTTACCTCGCAGATCTTCTCCACAGAGGAGGACGCAGAGCAGGTAACACCTCTGCAGAACAACTTCAGACATATCCACCCCACCTTTAGTCGCATCGTCTCTGCATCCAAAGATGCCATACTCCTCACGGGGACGGCCAGTCGTCCCCTCGTGTTGGCTGTGTCAACGCAGCTGCTTCAAATCATTCTGCTGGGAAGCTTCATCTCTGGACTTTAACGCTGCGTTAAGTCTAAATCATGACACATGAAAACTCTACAAAGATTAATTCTTTTTTTTTATTTTTCCTGTGGTCAGAGTAGAGTTTTCACATCTGTAGAGATGCTCCAGCAACAAATAAATATAAAAAACAAACTGTGAAGAAGAGTACTGTAATATGTTGAACTTCGTCACTAAATCTTTTCATGATTGTGCCTGTCTCTGACTCCATTAGTGCTTTACTAACAATTTAAAAATAATGTGAATGGACCACTGGTAGCATTGATATGTGCATTTCTATGACTGTAGGCCTTTTGATTTATACAGTAGCTTGTTCTGAAAAGGCTGAGGTAGTTTTCATTTGACTTTGGGTCTGAGATTATTTGTAGTAATATTACAAAATTAAGAGTGATAATAGTGAAAGAAAACAAGACAAAGAGGACATAGCAGTTAGTAGGTTAATGTAAAGAAGTATGCTAACATGTTGATGCTTGTTCAAAGTTAGTTGCTTATTAGCAATAAAAAGAAATAAAAAGTACATTTGAGGCTGATGGGAATGTCATGGACAGACAAAAATAAAAATTTGACCTGATGGTAGGCCAGATAAAAAGGTCTCTTCGTGTTGTTTGTCTTTTAGACACACCATTAGCATGGCAAAAACTAAGAAGGAAGACAAAAGCAAGTGTTGGTCAAAGAATATTGTCTGTTTTACTGGTTTTGTACTTGTTCACATCAAGTATTATCATACAACATCCAGAGTTTTATTTGAAAAACAAACAAAAACAGTGGGGCAGCAGCTTACATTAGAGTGTCTTCTTTGTGTCGAGTCTTGTGCATTTAAAATCCTACAACAGGCCTTCCATGGTCTGTAGGAGGAAACCACAGGTGTATTAATTATGCTAACGAGCTGAAATCTGTTCAGTTCCAGAGTCCTCGTTAGCAAGTCACTGAGGTAACACCTGTGCTTTCCAAGTCAAATCACTACCTCAAAAGCACAGAGTCCATTAGGAAAGGATCTAAGATAAGAGTAGTTGCAGTCTGGTAATGACCGACCTCCTGCATCCAACATGCAACCTCTGTGCATCACTGCCCTTGTGTGCATTTATTTTGCATATTTACCAGACCCACCGCATCCGTTGTGCAGAGAAGAGCTTCAAGGTATGCAAATGAGTGAATCTGAATTACAAAACACTTGCAAGAAAAAATATTTAAAAAAAAATCAACATAATATATAAATGATACTAATGTCATTGTTAGAGTTCACAACTTTCTTTACAGAATCTGTTTTAAAATTCCTGTATTCACACAATAAACTTACATTATTCTGTATCACATTTCCTGTAGTTTTTGAATAGTCTCCTGTTCTGTGAGGGAAAGACAATTATAAAAAGACTTCAGTGAGTTGTAAATTTGTTGCTATGTTAACATGAAATGTTAAATAACACAACCAGGAGGCTCACACAGGTGCTGAATGGAAAATCTGTGTGAATACTTCATCAAAAATGTTATGACATAATGAAGATAAGAGCTCTTACAAAAAAGAAGCTGGAAAGATGACCAAGGAAACAAAAGAGCACAGTTGAGTGATAACGGGCTGACCAATCAGATTGCTCTGTTAGTGTTGGTGCGCTTGATATCATTCAGCAGATGGAGACGAGTGTATTGGGCACCTGCTGTCTAAGCTCACTCCCATCCCATCCTCTCTGCCAGGTCACACCCATCCTCCCTCCTGTCACGCCTCGCCACACACACACACACACACAGATCACACTGTGCCTTTTTCTCTCTGTGTGAATGTGGAGTCCAGGTTGGGAGAAGGTGATGTCAGGCTGCAGATTGTCACTGCAACCACACAACAGCAGCTGACCCACCATTAACACAGCCACCCAGAGGAGGAAACAACGAAAGAAATCTACAAGTCAGTCTTCTAGAGAGACACAAAATTACCTGAGACTAGAAAGCAAAACATCTAAGGCTCATGTCCTGGAGCATTAAAATGAGTAAGGTGACTCCTTTTATTTTTCCACCTTAGATCCAGATTTATCCAGGACCTGGTGATCTAACCTGACTTTACACTTCTATCCTTTAAGACATCACTTCCACCTCGCCGCTTTCCATTTGCCTATGAAGACGGTGGACTTTACTTGGCCTTCCCGCAATGATCTGACTGAATTTGGCTTGACTGGACTCCAGATTTTCCTTTAATACTGCAGAGTGCTATCATTTGACTTAATGGTGGTGGAAACATCCTGGCTCTGTGTGTGTGTGTGTTTGTTTGTCAGGGTGAATCATATGACCTGTCCTCGATCAAAGCAACCTAACACAGGGTCATTGTTTGTCAGCTGTCACCACTGTTTTCATTCATGAAAATTCAGCACCTGGCCAGACTGGCGTGGGTTTATCTCAGTCAATCATCAATAAATCTATGCTTCATGAAACAAAACAAAACAAAACAAAAAAAAAATAAAAATGCTGTTTATGGATGTATGCAAAATTGCTTGCCTCTGTTTTTTCCTTTTTCATACATTTGTTGTGTAATAAATAGACATGAGAAAACGGGCTGATGCTCCATCCTCTTCCCATGTATTCTGCACCTTGTTTTTTTTTTTTTTTTCTTCTCCACACCGCAAACAACTTTTCATAGAATTTACAACAGAAAATAAAAACAAAGCTTGACACAAGCTGAATTTTCCTGCTACCAGCTCATCGCCGCTTCATATGTTACATAGACTCTCTGACAGTTCATGTAGCAAATCCTAGAACAAAATATATATATTTATATAGTATTCATAGCTACAGTATTTACACATTTTAGGATTATAAAGAATAAGTAGAAATGAAGACGCTTTACAAGAAACAATTCAAAAAGGAGGTGGAGACTTTCCTGTACACAGTGGGACCTTTCTTTAAATAAACCACCTTTAAACTCTAGATTCCTTTTACAGATCCCTCGAAAATAGTTTTAATACTCAGTCTTTTGTTTAAAAAAAGAGAGGGAGAGGGATAAAGATGCGTTTTAAAAAGTGTCACCCCCAGAAGATAAAAAGCTAGATCTTCTGTACAAGTAATTACATAATATAAATATCACTGGTGGAAAAAAGAAGGAAATTTCGTAATCAATCCAACTGAATGAAAGGCATGAAAAGTAAATGTGACTGACTTGGTTTTTTTTTTTTTGGGGCCATTGAAGAGGGTATGTGTGATAGGGAGAAGTGCAAGCCTCGAGCATTCAAATATTTTTTTCAGATCATATAATCAGTGAACAACCTCGCTGGCTGCGGCGAGGGAGGTCATGAACACTTCTGTCTCGCAGAGAAACGTTAAACACTGGTAGAGTAATAAGTGTCGGCTGAAGAGGAATCTTACTTATACACAGACATGAGACCAGGTGCGGATGAGGCTAAAACATAATCATCATCATCATCACTCATCAAACGGCCATGCCAGTGATTTAAAAAACAAAACAAACAGGCAACTCTTTTGCACATGGCTGTTACCACAGCTGCAGGTGACAGCTCTCTAAAAGAAAAAAAACTAAACAGACTTTTTATACCTGTCACCTGCTGTCTGCTCAGGTTAACTGAAGATAGTTACACATTCATATGGCACTTTAAACGAGAAATAATTCTTTCTTCCGTAGCCGAAAAGTTTTAGTTTAGCAAGTACTTTCAGATGCTGCCCAGGAACTGATTCAATTTCCAATTTTCTTGCTCTGCATGATTGGTCGGCCTTCTGCACTCTGGCCTACAGGGGGCAGTGCACTCACATTCACACATGCACACACACACACACACACACACACACACACACACACAAAGATATGTTGATAAATACTCTTAAATCAGAAGCCTGACACATTCACCCACATTCACACACACACACACAAATATAGTGTCTTTTGAAGGAAACAAGCAACAGGAAAACTACTACCTCAACAAAACTGGAAAACACTGGAATAGTCATTAATACAAATTTTGCACATCATCTTTAACTTTTGCATAAACTAATAGGAAGCAGCACGATCCATCATTGGCTGGTGAAAGCAGGTGTGATTTTCAAAAAACGTCCAGATTTTGTGGCAGGATTTAATCATTTTTGTTGCTTGAATTTTTTTATTTTTATTTTTTTCCCCATCAGTTTGATTCGTTTCCAAGAAAACTGGTGCAGAGGAGGTAGGAGCTCCACCGTCCTCCCACCGCTGGATGGAAACGGCGCTCGTCACCTACCATCCACTCTCAGGTGGCGACCACGTCCTTCTCCCACAGAGAGGTGCTTTGTTTTCCTGGTGGGCTTGTGCGTCTCAACAGTGTTAGAAAGCAGCTGATCATGTGAGTTTGTGTTGTTTTTTTTTTCTTTTTCTTTGTTTTTTTTTGTTGTTGTATCACGTGTGGTGTACGTGAAGCTTATGAGACAAATGAGAGAGAGAGAGAGGGAAAAAAAAGTTTAAAACTGTACAAACCAGGACTTGACGTGGAAGAAGCCATGCTGAAATACTGTCCGACGTTGAGAGGAGGGAGGGGGAGGGAGATGCTGCACCAGCAAGTCAAGTGTTTTGTAAATTCTGGGTCACTGGCATACATAAAAAACTATGCATTTTTCATTTCAAGAGCACCATGAATCGTAAACAATCTAGAGTTAAATATGTGAAGTGAGTGCCGTACAGGTAGCTTAAACTTTCTCCAGGCGACTTGCAGGTTTCTTCCCCTTGCTCCCGAATAAAACCTTCCCTTCCACAGTTCCTCCTCGTTACACGAGGGCGGGGGTGTTGGCGTAGAGTCAGAGTGTGTGCGTGTCTGCTGTATGTGTGTGTGTGTGTATCCAGGGAAAACTTGAAGAAAGGTTCAGGGGAAAGCGCTTTTACACCCTGCAGGAGATTCATCTGACCTCAAGCGGACGTTAATTCAGCGTTCCTCTGCAGTTCTCTGCCCCACACAAACAGGGGATCTTCTCGTCCTCGATGGGGAACTTGTAGTCGTACGTGATCTCCTCATTGACGTTAATGGGCTGCCTGGAGTAGATCACAATCTTCTTTTGAGACTCCACTGTGATGACCTTTGCATAACAGTTAGGCTGAAAGGAAAAAAACAACAACAAATTGACATGATAATAATGCAGGGCAGGGAGAATATTTAAACCAATTTTTAATCAAAATTTTATCTTAAGTCTAAACAAAACAGCAGTCTGGTCATGAAGCTTTCACAAAAGGACACTGCAGATGTTGCCTTACATTGCAGCTGTGGTTGATGAAACGGGCAAAGTTGCCGCACTTCGTAGCATCTATGATGGTGTCGTGGTCAACGCGGAACATGTAGCTGCTACCGATGCCCTCCTCCTCGTAGCGCTTCTCCCGCATGTCCGCAATCACCTGGAAATGACAATGGTCCCTTGTTAGATCACTGACAGCTTTAAAATCAAACTAACAGCTTTATCTGAGTATAGAGAGAAGTAGATAGAAATCCAGTGGATGTCACTGTTCCAATCAGTGAAGTGACAAATACTTTTTAATTACACCACTGCATACAAATAAAGTTCTTTGAATTTGAATGAAGAGAAGAAGTGATAAACATTTTCTTCATTTTCAAACAGCCCATGTTATCCTGGAAATGCAAATGTGCCCTAGATTTATATTTCAGGTTAATATGGTGCTTTGAGAGTCAGATGAATGTAAATAGATCGATTCATTTGGATAAAATGTAGTAAATGCTCACCTGTCTGATGTTCTGTCCCACGTACTCGATGACCATTTCATCAGCAGCAATGGGCTCCATGGCAAACAGACCCCAGTCGTGGATGTGCGACTTGCAGAATCTGATCTTCTTCTTTCGGAACTGAAACAGAAAATGGGAGAAAAGTCGGTAACATCTTGAAGCTGAAGTTATATATCCTTTATCAGCAACTGTTTGTCCTTGTTTTATGTTCTTGATTACTGTTCTTTTTTTTGTTTGTTTTTGCTTTAATAATATTCAGGGTGAATCAAATGGCGCACTGTTTGTTCTGTTTGATTTTGTTTACCTTCAGCTGGTTGAACTTCAGCAGATCACTGTCACACGCGAATGAGGACAGCAAACGTCGCTGCTCCGACCGTCGCTCCGAGCCAGCTCTGGTAGAGGCGTGGACCTGCGCAGGAATACTCATACCCTGCACAGAGAAGATGGGGTTATGGGTCTGCTCACTTACAGCAAGTTAGCATGTAGTACGCCTCTGATGTTATTACAACAAAGACTAACTCAAGCATCACAATTCATCATCTCCTGCCCACCTGTGTGTCGACTGGCGGCTCCTCCGACTGCAGCCGTGTGCTCTGAAGGTATTTGATCTTGTCCTTCTTGTCGATCTTGTAGTATCCCTCGCTTCGGGCACAGCCGGTCATGTGATCCCTCATGCCGTCGTCTCTCCTCTTTTTCTTCACTCCGGGGATGTTGGTAGGTGCAGAGGAGTCAAGGAAGAAACTGAAAAGCCCTTGAATGCCACACTGTACACTCAACAGATACAAGACTACTTAATTCCAGCCAAAAAAGTTCCTTAGTTTCACCACCAGAGGGAGCAGCTATTTGATACACTGCTTACAAAACAACTTCAAGACAATAACAACCCTGAATAACTGTTCCAGTGGTGTTCAACTGAACTAATCTCCATGTTTAATTCTGTGCCCTCCCTTTGCAGAGTAAGTGATAAATACATAAAGATTAATATCACTGATAACAGTGTTTGGTGTAGATCAGTAGATGTTAAGCAGTAAAGGATATGAGGATGGTTGACCCAGAGTGTGTCATTGAGCCAGTCATTGCCGTTATCCTGCTGGAGCATCTTGTCATACGTGATCTGCAGGAGCCGAATGTCCTCCTCATCTATGCCCTCGTTCCAGATGTCGTACAGGATGGTCATCTCCTCAAACTCAGACCGTGGGTTGAAGTACGGCCGGGGAGGCGTGGTGACGGGGGACAGGCTGTCCAGCAGCAGCTCCTCCCAGCCTCGTCGCGCCCTCCGAGCAGGCTTCACGGCCACGGCCGGCTCCTCTTTGTAGGACAGGTAACCATCTTCGGCGGGGAGGACTGTCTGAGGCTCCGCCTCTCCTTCCCGGAAGTCCAGGATCGGGTGGCTGGGAGACTTGGTGGACATCATTTGCATGGAGAGATCTGCGGGATGCGCGTCGTGAGGCAGAGGGGCGGACTCTGATGACAGCTCCAAAGACTCGTCGGCCGCGGAGACAGCTGGGATCTTTTTGGTTTTGGGTCGTCCAGGTTTCCTCTTTGATGGGGCAGTGTCTGATGGCACAGGGACGTCTACAGTGAGACCAGCAGGCAGATCTTCAGGGACACTGGCTGAGTGCTCTGTGCCAGCTGACAGGGCTTGGTTAGGCAGTGCACTAATGGGCGGCTCTTTAAAAACTGGTCTATCATCCAGGCTCTCAGAGGATACCTTTCTATTAAGAGTTAGTGCTGTGGGGTCAGGGAAGACAGGGGTGAAGGTTAAGTCTCTTCCTGGAGTGCGGGGAACTCCGGCACTAAGGACAGGGGACTGAGCAGGGTAGGAGAAGGGGCTACCAGGGATGTGAGGGGAGCTAAGCAACAGGCTGCTGCCTGTGAGCGGGGCATCACTGCCAGGCGTGATGGGCACCGTGTCCGTGCTCTGGGACTTGCCCAGACTCCGGGCACGCTCCATCAGGTCCCTGCCCGGTGTGCGGGGGATATCCTCATCTGTGGGGAGCCTGGCCCGCTGTGGGAGGTCAGGTAGGGGACCAGGTGGTGGATGAAGGAGGGAGCGACCTTCTGTCGCCGGGTGAGTAGGGAGCGGGAGGTGCATTAAGGATGTGGAGACGGATTTGGGGACAGGCGTGTTTGAATCTAAGTGGGGTGAGGCTAATCGACCTGGGGTGCAGGCTACTTCCAGGGGCTCTGCTTTACCTTTGGCTTTCGTCTCCTGGTCACTGTCGGGCAGGGCGCCTGTGGGAGTGGGTGGCCGCAGGTTTGCTACATGCTCCTGAGGTTCAGACTTCACTACAGGAATGTTGCCGTCTCTGATGTCTCGCTCTTTGACTAGAAGACAAGAGGAGATATTTATTTCATTTAACCTGACACCAACACTTCAAAATGATAAATACCTTTGTTGGAATGTGTCTCATGATCAATAAATAATTAGTAGCAGACACTCACCTCGGATGTCTTTAGGTGATGGTGGCTTCAGGTCCTCCATTAACTCCTCCTCAGGACTCGGAGGTCTGCGTTTGAGCTTGCTGCTTAGCTCCTCCTTGCTCCTCTTGTCTTCCTTATCCTCTAGGACCGGTCTCACAGGAGGGCTCGGAGGCTTTGCCTCCGCTTTCCCCTCCTCCTCATCAGAAGATGAAGAGGATGAGGATGAAGAGGACGAGGACGTGACTGCCTCTTTGCCTTCATCCTCTGTCGCTGCCCTGCCTTCTTCCTCGTCATCATCCTCCTCTTCCGAGCTTAACTCGTACTCTGAGGAGTCTTCGCTTTCCGCCGAGGAGTCTGAGCTGGCCTTGGAGGAAGCTGAACTCTCGGCTTCTGCAAGAATCGGAGCAAAGATGTGATAAACTACAGGAAATATACATCACAGGAAGAACCTACTGTTGTGTTCAGATATTTAAATTACCATCATCAGATGAGTCTGAGGAAGCGCTCTCGCTGGATGAGTCTCCCTCGTCTTCATCGTCACCGTCCTCATCACCACTCTCCTTGGAGATGATCACGTTTATCATTAAAATGTACACAAAACACACAAATAATGCATATAATTAGCAGTAATTTTTGTGAAAGCTTACTTTGTCCGACGACACCCTGTCTGTAGCCTCCGTTTCATCAGGTTCCCCATCCCTGTCAGACAAAGACTCCTCCTCCTTCCCTGAGGTGTCCACCTCCTCCTCTCCCTCACTGTCCAGTTCAAGCGGCCGCGAGTGTCGTCTCTTCGCAGCCATGCCGTCGCCGTCCATTTTGGAATCATCCGAGGGGAGCTCAGCTGGGTCTCGATCCCGGTCTGACAGGAATGAAGCACAAGATAAATGAGATTTTGGCTGTTTTATAACACCAGAAAGAACAGAGAGAACTGCACGTGTAAAGTATTTGTTTTGCTGTATCAACAGTAGAGGGGCACCTTCATCCTCCAGCTCGTCGTCCACTGGAGTGGAGGGTCGGGCTCGTTTGTTGTCGCCTACCGCTGTGGCCTCAGGTGGGTCCTTCCTTTTCACCTGAACGCAACATGTAACAAGTTTACATCAACAGGAAGTGAAACTGGTCAAGAATAAAGAGACCCCCTCCTTATCTGTGTTCATTTAAAGACTAGTGTCAAGGCTTACCTTGAAGGAGGGCAGGCGGATGGCTCCTCGCAAACCGATTCCCAGGCCCATTCCCTCGTAGCCCAGTCCCTCACCCTTGTTCCAGTTCTCCAGCAGACTCGAACCCATTGTCTCTTTGGGTTTGGGTCTTTCTTCCTCTTTCCCCTCCGCGCCCTTCACTGGAGTCAAAGATGCCTGGGAAAAACAACAGGACTCTTACTACTAGGTAGTTATTGTATTAAACCCCGTTACAGAACAAACAAAAGGTCAGTCAGACTTTACATTATTTTCTACGGAGTAGTTTTCATAAAACGTGCTGCCTCACATGTAAATATAACTAAGGATTATTTTCATGATCAGTGGTCAGTCGATTATATTTCCAATTTATCATTTAGAATTGTTTATAAAATGCCACAAAAATGTGCACTTCATGTTTTAAGAGCCAAAGGACACGTATCCATTTTGTTTGCTTTGTCTGATCAACAGAAAAGATATCCATTTTTTCTATTTGTGATAAATGACTTAAACTATACACTGCTTATCATAATTAATCTTTTCAGCATAATTAGCATCGCAGCAACTATCCACAATCTGTCAGTATTCTTGTAAAATGATTTTTTAAATAATTTTTTTTTAGCAATTATAATCATTAGTCAGACATTATAAACAATTATCAGAATCATCAGATGAGTTTATTATTACAATAGGCTGGACCATAGAGAGGTCATCAAAAAGTCAAAGTCAGTGCAAGAATATTTTTCCTACAGTCTGTGCATGTGTGGATATAAGCTCTCTGTTTCTGTGAGTAACACTGTATTTATATCACGAAAGGTGAAATGAAAGACTTACCTTTGCTGAGCGTTCCTTCTTATCCCACCAGTCGTCAAAAGCTCTAAAAGCCACCACCTCCACCATTTTACGGTTGAGGTCCCTCTTCATGATGGCCTTCAGCTCTTTAACAATGACCAGCAGAACACCGTCAACAGTGGCCTTGTGCGGATCTTCCTTTTTGCTCTCATACCCAGGAGGAGGAACAGTAGGGTTGAACTTTGGTATGCTGGGATGCTGCCATTGCTGTCCAGGTGCCCCTGCACTGCCGCTCGTGGGTGCAGCACCTATAGACAGAGGGGGGTAAGGCCCGACAAACGGCCCCGATGCACCACTGTCCATAAAATGTGGATAAGCATAGGGCCCTCTAGTCTGAGCTATGCGACTCAGCATCTGCTGCTGCATCTGGAACGACATGGGAACTGTGCTCCACTGTTCCCACCGCAAGCAGTTCATCAGCTCCATTTGCACCAGTGGCATCATGCTATGAGGGTAGGGACCCATGGGTGGCAGCATATGGGGAGGCACTCCAGGATGACCAGCCAGGTGAGGATGTCCTGGGACGGCAGAGTGAGGGGGCAGGTGGTGATGCGGGATCGGGAAGCCGGCTTGGTGAGGAAGAGGGGGGAAACCGGGGGGAGGGATGGGGATGGTCTGCATTGGGGACACTGCAGAGTTGACAACGATGCCCTTGCCACAATCTCCGCTGGTGATTGGAGTCCCGGGCATCTCGTCGTCTGAGATTTCCATGTCTTCCCCTGACGACTGATGACCCTATGAGAAAAGGGACAGCCTGTCAGGACTATGCTAGGTGAACATCTATTTTTTGTAGGTTACACAAGTACAATCATCTGCCCTTTACATCTCCATGACAACTGAGCAAACACCATTTACTTATGAGGACCCTGAGATAAGCTCGAAAGTGGGATTTGAGTTATGGTTGTTTTGTCAAATCTGCCTCTTTAACTTTAACATAAGATAAAGATGGCTGGATATAATTTGACATTTTTCAATACTAGTTCTGATACAATACCTGAGTTTTAGTTACAATATGGAAGCAATTCTCTTTTTTGGCAAATACAAAGTTCTAAAATGCTGTCTTATACACAAGCAGCCATGCCAGAGCTTTTGCTGAATAAAACTGTCAAAATCAAACAAAAAGCAAATAAGATTACAAATCTGATCGGGCATTTGATGCCAACTTATGTTAAGTTTATGACAGTTTTTGATACTAGTTTACTAGTCTGCTTTGGACACATTTCAGTCACGACATAAAAGAGTTGAGGTTTGATTCCCAGTTAGACATCTAAAATAAGAGAAACAAACATTTTAATGCTGATCTAAGTTCAAAGTTTAGTATACGCACTGGCACAGTCAAACACAACTGACCCATGTCGATGGTCAGCATGTTTCCAAACAAAGCTGTTTGTTCAGGCATCAAACTGTGTTCTCCTAAAACCATAGCGGCAAATATTAATGACAGACTTATGCTGTTAAACATAACAGTCTTCCTTGTTGTGTAATTATGGATGGATCTCTGTCACAACTGCTGCAGAAATGAAACTAAGCAGAGTAAACTCAGCATGGGAGTGGTGTCGTTACCCAAATGACCTGTTTGCACTGTTTGCTTTGCGATAACTTGAAATGTGAGACCAGAGACGCTGTGGCCAATCCTGACTGTCAGGCTCAGCAAAACCAGGAAGTGCGGTGTTGAATGGGGCCAACAGCCAAACTGTGTTTTCCTCCGAGCGAGCGTGTGCGGTGAGTGTTAGAAAGAGGAAACAAGAGTGTTCAATTCCCCAACAGCAGAACGGCTCTTATTTCTCCTTTCAAAGCACAGCACAAAGTGTAGAAATACAACATCACAGGCCAGATGGTGTAGCTGTGACAACAAACACGGGGCTCAGCTTCATATGAATGTGAAGGTATTTGTAAGACTGTAAGCTCTGCATCTAAAACTTTTCATTCATAACTAATTTCAGCTCTTTTACTTGTGCTGACAGGGGATTTTTCATCTTTTAATTGGATATGCAGAAACTACTGTGCTAACAAACACGATTTTAAAAGGAAGTTCTCCCAAACACTATAATTACTTTTAAGATTGCTTTCATTCTTTACACAAAAATGAAAACAACAGCGACTAACTGAAAGACCAAACACCTTTCTTTGTGGTACCTTTGCACATGGTTTGCTGTGAAACCGGAATTTCCTTTACAAAGCAGAACAAAAAGAACAAAACAAAAGGGAAAGTTTACTACTACCACCTTACACTGAAACTAGACCTCACTTCCTGTGTCCCCTGTGTAACTGTCATTCACAGTTGTGCGTAAACATCAGCACCACGCTACTATCAACTAATAATGGTAATTAATACAAGCTAATTTTAGCAACATTTGGCACCTAAGTTAGTCACCACTGAAGTGTGACTAACTTAACATGTGGAACAATGCACTTATCATGTAAATATGCAGTTATTTACATGCAAATGTCCCTGCTGTTGGACTAATAAAGGATTATCTTAAATCTATCATACTATTTTCATACAAATATCAGAAAAAGAATAAGTGTCTTACCGTGTCCATTTTATCAGTGGGAGTGTGGCCTCGAAAATGTCCATCTTTGAGGTCACTGTTGCTCATCTTCTCGTGGACAGGAGAGCTGATTCTCTTGATCAGAGAGGCAGTTCCAAGAATTGGCTCCTCATCCTCCGAGTCTGGCAGTGGGGTCGGACTGATATCCTCCAAGCCTGTGCTAGAGGGACGGGAGTTTTGCTGCCCACCTTGAGAGCCGCTCGTGTAAGGGGGGATTGGGGATAGCTGAGAGGATGAGGAGGAAATCGGACTTCCCTCCATCCGCACCTCAGTGTCCGAGTCTCGCTCCTCCAGGAATGGCAGTAGTTTTGTCCTTTTCTCTTTGAGGAGCATCTCAATGCGGGAATCCAGGCTATTGCGCTCTGGATCCAGCGCGGGGGACCCGGGTGAGGGGCAGTGTTCGGGTGTTTGGGGTGGAGGGGTGGTTGGATGGGCAACGGGCTCAGGTGGGGGCTCGGGGATCGGAGGAGTTTCGGGTCTCTCCTTGACGGGCAAAAAGTCAGTAGCAGCTGCCAGGGGTGGCTGCGGCGGTCGGAGGTACTCACCCTCCCTTTGGGCTGGGTGATGGAAAGCTGGTTCTGATGGGGGGAACGCGGGGGGCAAAGGGGCCTGGTAGGGTGAGAAAGCGGACTTGAAGTTGGGGGTAGCAGGGGGAGGCGCAGTGTAGGTGAAGGAGGAGGTGGAGGGTGGTGGTTCCGGTGGGGTGAGTTGGTGCTGTTTGAAGGGAGCTTGTTCAGATGTCGTGCTTCGGTACATATTGCTCCGGTACTGAGGCCTCTCCGGTCTCCGGTTGTACGCATCCTGGAACTTACTCTCATGTCTCCGGGATTTGTATCCTCCGGAGCTCTCGGGCCGGCTGGACTGGTACGCAGGCGTGGACTGCCGACTGGAATAATTGGAGTCTTGAGAGAAGGGCGTACTTGACTGGCGTGGGGTATGAGGGGTTCCCTGCGACTGGGGTGTGTCCTGCCTTCCGGTGGAGTATCCCGTCTCCAGGGACAGAGGAGTGGTGGAGCTGCTGGGCGGTAATGTCGATCCCACAGCTGACACACCGCTCTCTGACAACCGGCGGATGGGCTCGCAGCCCTTAAAAAAGCCATAGACAACATCTCAGGGGCAATACAAAACCTCTACTTTCACAACTACTAAGAACAACACTAAGAATGTCTGCAACATAGGAGCTACTGTACATCAATGCAGTCGCAAAATATAGTGAGAAGATTTCCCCTAAAACACTAGCAGTTCTGTTTTACAGTGTACACCTGCAAGGATCATTTCAAAGGCCAAACTGGTGGATAAGAGTATCCCGGCACAATGCCTGGGGGATCTCATGCTATGAGGCCAAAGTGCACATTTCAGTGGCTTTGTGATTTCAGTCCACAGGCAAGGGCCTGGACAACATTTCCTCTGCTCTACTCCACCACCTGCTGCACTGATAAAATGGATTACAGATAAGGATGTCAGCTTAGGTTGGCAAATTGGTTCGTTCCTACAAAGTAACACTACAATTCAGTAATCCCATCTACACAGTAACATGGAACTGTTCTCAAGATTGACCATGCAAAAACCAGTAGGCAACATAGGAGAATACTAAAATGTATGATCATCCATCTCCCATTGTCACAGTTTAGGAAGTGATTTCAAATAAACTACAACTATGGAAAAAAAAAAAAAAAATTTTTAAATTGTATATTTAAATAAAAGTGGTTTTACCAGTAAGGCTTCTGCCAGGCTTCGAGGGGAAACTTCTCTGGCCTCCTCTCCACCAACAGGCAGTGTCCTCGGAGTGTAGCTGCCATTCATCAGGAGCTGGAAATACCTAAGGCGATTCTCACCTGCAGAACAGTAAACATGAATGGATCTGTTGCCAAGTTTATGAGTGGGCTTAATGCCAGTGGGTTTCATTAAAACTAATCTGGCATGATTGTAATAATAGTGATTATTCAAGGGAAGCACAACCCCAAACTAAACATCTGTAAAGAGGCAACATGCACTTATGCAGTTTAACACTTGCCAGGTATTATGAAAACACTATTTATGCCTGCCAACATATGAACTGTAAACTGTAAAATGCGACTGTGTTACGCAATAAATATTGTAATGTACATGTGGTAACCTGAAACATTAACTGTGTTACAGAAATGCTACAATAACATGACCAAAATGTGTCTTCATAAATTTTGCATATTGTACACAAAGTGCAACACTCACAGCTACACTTCCACTCTTCTTAAGACATAAATACTTTATAGGAAAATACATTTGTGGGAATAATTCAAGAAAATAGCACTTTCGTAGGCAATTAAAATGTACACACAATAATTAAAAACATCTGTCATTATTATTTCTCTGATTAAATAAGCACAGGTGCAAAACTGTTGCCAGTTGCCAACAAATACTTACATTGTCCTAAGAGGAATTAAAATTGCTGTTTTGCATCAATAAAAACCAGCAGCAGAGAATGTGAATCCTAACAGTGCCACTGACTGAACTAACATCTCTGAGATTTCTATTAAAAGTGACTCAACAGAAACAGTGTGAAGGGGAGAGGGCTGTGACAGATTGGTTTGTGTTTGTTTACAGGTCTGAAATTAGGCACAGTGGGAGTACACAGCACCCTCAGCTCTGGGCTTGTGGGAGCAAGCTTACATTCAATGAAATTCAATTAGCCCACGTTACTAGGCAACGCACGTAAATTTACACACGTGACCGCTGTCCTACTCATAACTCAAAACAAGGCAACATTTCACTTCAAATATGTCTGTGATCCCTGCAGCAGAGAATCAGGCACGATCGCGCACAAATGTGGGTTACGCGTCTTTTCACTGAGCAAGTGAATCACTGCATGTTTACCTTTCGGGTCCAGCTCCACGTGGATGATGTTTCCCATAACAGACGTGTTGTGAAGCGACTGCACGGCCACCTTGGCGGCTTTCACGGTCTCAAAAACAACTTTGGCAATTCCGAGATGCTTTTTGTTCTTCGGATTGTACAGGATCTCGACCTCCTCGATTTCTCCGAATTTTTTGCACATGTCCGTAAGAAATCCTTCTCGGATGTTGTCGTTGAGCCTGGCGAATGTCACCTCCTTTGGAGGCACAGGGCCGATGTAACACTCATCGATCTGGAAGAAAGAAGGAGACGAGTTAATGTTGTAAGTGCTTTCGGGTTAATGTTGCACCATGTGGGGTCATTTCTGACAGCTGAGATAAGAACCACGGTGCCAGAGTAGTTACTAATCCGGACTAGTCCTGTTAAAAACACAATAAAAAGTTCAAAAATGAAGCATGCATCCGAGCGGTGCATGTTATTTTGGTGCTCATCAGCCCTCCGACAACCATACGTCCCACAGATGAGTGAGGGGGGTGTGTCTGCAACTTTTGACAGCACCCCTTTTCCACAAGGAAAAAAACCTGGCACCATACTTGTCAGAGTATGTACCTTAAATTTGGGCACCGGAAGATCCGTCTCTTTGTACTTAGTCCAGAGACGGCCAATCCTTGGGTCTCGGACGATGTCCACCGGTGGTATCCCGGGGTTCTGTGGGAGAAGACAGAGCAGGGGGGGGGCACAATGTTATCCATCCTATTCACAACTTCACACGCTACTAACTTGTTGCAAAGTAGTCCTGCACAAACCGGACGCGTTGTTCGATTAAAACCTCCACCTCCGACACGCCGTTTAGGATGCTGGAACATGCCTGTGGCCAGCAGCGGCAACACAGACACATTGTAACCTATCATGGAGGTCGGCTACTCGGTTACTATTGTAGCCGTTTCGCCGCCGTCAAAGGCGGTCCACTTACGGGCATGCTGAAAGTCTGTCCATCGTAGCGATACAGTTTGTGTGATCCCTTCTTCAGCGCCGGGTCGATAATCAACTTGTAACTTCTCCAGTGGTGACTCCGCTTCTCCGCCGAGCCGCAGACGGGATGACTGTCCATGCCGTTCGCCAAACCTGAAACGACAGGCAGCGACAAGGAGAGGAGAGCTATCGTGAAGGCAACGCTAAACACGGTCCTGCTACCAGCCCCCAACACTTTAAAACAGCCAAACGCTACAGATGCATGACTTTGGTGGCAAGGGGTAACCCAAGTGAGAGCGAAAACGGGATCTAGCGTATATCCCAGTTACGGAAAACAGGCATTAGGAGGGCTGGAGAAAGAGGAAAAAAAGAACAAGCTTACTTGAACTCTGCTTTCTGCCATGGTCTTCGTTCAATCTGTTTCTCTCCCCAGGCTTGGACATTGTTCGTCCCGATCGAGTGTTTTTTCTCTAACTGATGAAAAGACGAAATCGCTTTCCTTTCGCCGCTTACATTACATGATTTAGCTTGAAGAATACTGCCTCCTTTTCGGCGAGAGCCAACACATATTGTGTGCCTCTGGTCTGTGGCTCCTGTCTCTCCCACAATACACCGCTAGGCTTGCCCACCTCCGATGCTAGCCGCACTTTCGCTGCAAACTTATCTCTCCTTCCATTGCTCGTATACTAACATCGTTGCCTTATTTAAAAATATAGAACTTTACCCGACTCAATTAGCAACGTCTTATGTATATATCAAATTATTTTAGGTCTGGTTACTGTCATGTATTGCTAAACCTCTCGATAATTTTTTGTGTTGAATCTGCCGGCTGCCTTTACCTAAATGGCAAACACAAGATAGACACAGGGGGCAATATCTTCTTAACTGCCACTGGAGGCTAATAAAAATCATTTGGTCGTAAGTTTTTGTGCGCAGACTAGCGGGCGTTCACGAATATCTGAGAACGAAAAGAAGCAAACGGGGGTTTTCCGTTGCTGTGGAGCTAGTTGCCGACTACTAGCTGTTTACGTGAAAGGTCTAACCGAGGAGTAAGGTTTTTATACGAAGTTCAGTTGTTAGGAGTTGAATTAAACAGTCAGGCTAACGTTAATAACCGTTGGAATGCGGCGGTTTGTTACGTTACATCTCTTTCCCTGTCAGTTAGTCTAATCCACTCCAACAAACTAGTGCCAAACCGTTCGTCGTTTTCTTTTTTCTTTTTTTTTTTTTACAAACTGCGGGACTTTTTATCATATCACCTTACACTTGTGTGGATTTCTCGTTTTTTAATTTTATATATCTTTTTTGCTAACTGTACACGGTCGAATAAAGTGGGTTTTGTTTGACATTGCCTGGTGTTTTGCAGTGCTCGGGCAATTGGCTGGTTAACAGCGGCAGCTCGGCGGGCCAATCAGAGCGCAGCAGCAGAGGAGCTGTCTGCTATTAGAGGCACGGCTGAGGAGTCCTTCAACAGAGAGCAGAGAGAGGGGGCCGAGCGCTCTCGGCAGCCATTTTCCTAAAAAACAGGACTCAATGGCCTATATGGGTTTCCTTTGTTCCAAAAGGGATCTTACACTTGATTTCCTCATCTCTCACGGACTATGATAAAACTATGATTCCTCCTTTTAAAGGATTGAGAAGAAGGAAGAGAATGTACTGGATGTAATTACCCTGTGACATTTTGAGCCTTTTTTCCTCTGCCTGGAATCCATCTTTGTCTTAACTAGGTCATGGCACACCCATATAATAGTATTTATATTTCTTAAGTGAAAAGAAACCAAATGTTGTGAATAAACAGTTTTATGGTTTTAGAGATGTTAAATTAGAGGGGGAGGGAACACAGTTAAAGTGACAAAATGTGTAATGGCTGATTGTTGGCATTGCACTTATGGCCTTGTAGGAAATGGGTAGCAATGAGTAAGTTCAACTCTCTTATAATAATTTTACAATTTTGATAATTTGGTAATGTAAAATGTGAGGCATGCACTTTAATGTTATAAAAAGTATTTTCTGTCAATTTATCTACTGAGCTATCATCACTTTGATCACATAGAAATTGTGACATTTGTAACAACCAACTGTATTCAATATGTTCACTGGCATGCTGACATATAATAAATATACAACCTACAGTCCAGGTTATATGCCACTGCTCCTCAACTGACAGAAAGCAGGCCATGGATAACTAATGGCCCTATTGAAAAATAGTTTATTGTGCTGCCCACAGCTTTGACTGTTGATTGATAGTCCCTTTGCTTTGATTAATGACTTTAAACATTTTCCTCTCACAACAGCAACGCTTAACACCCTGGTGGCTTGTGTTGTACCCTACCTACAACTGTGGAGACAGCTTCAAGCACGACTAGGTTTGTGCTGTCCATTTGCCATTTAAGAGCCAAATGTAGCCTAAACGTCGGCTTGACCTTGCCTCAAGGGCATATTTAAATTTATAAAGAAGCTCTGTTAGGTAGCCGTTTTCACAGTTTATACAACGGTTAAAAAAAGACGGTCAAACTTAAGAGGAAACAGATGGAGGGAAAACTCTCATGGTGAAAATATTTACCTCAGCACTTTGGTGAAATGCAGTTAACAGGCCTAAACGCAGGGGCAGGAGGAATGTTTTCAGCTCCATCTTCGGATCCTCTAATAATGGCATTAATAAGGGGTGGGAAAGCGTCTCCTGTAAAGGAAGGAATCCATTAGCACGACAGATAGAGCTCTTTTTGAAAACTTTTTGATCAGTGGCAGGCATTGCCTCTCTGCAAGCGCATATGCATCTTCAAGCATCATCTGTGTGGGCAATATGCAAACCATCTCCTCTCTCTCCTAGAAGACAGGATTGCAGTCAAGTATAACCTCTTCCATTTCGACATTTCCAACTGAGCTACATCATATAAAACCACAAGGAAATGTTGTTTTGAAAAGGTAACGGATTTTGAGCTATTTCACTTAATTTGCCAGTTTGTGTCTACGTGTAAGTATTCTCATAGAGGACAGACAACAGAAACAATAATAAATCGTGATTAAAACGTTATCAACAAAAAACTATATTGACTTTTGCTTAAAAAACCGTAACCAGCATTTTTATGATTGATGTTGTAAACTTACAGTTAGCATTCAAAACATGTAATCCAAGTCTTAAACGAGCAAAATTAGTCTGTAAAGGGAGAAATCTTGTATATTTCACTGCTTCCCTTTGTCCGTAGACACCTTTAGGTGATATGTAGGCTACACTTGTGCAATGGTTTCTCTGCTGTTCTCTGTCTCAAAATGGCTTCTTTACAGACAAAGGAGAGCACTGTGCTGTAAAATGTTGCTGCGCCATAACTGGGTGAGGCTCGTTCACTCGGGGAGAGAACCTTTTTTCGAGGACATTTCTCGGTGATTCAACAGGAAGTCTTAACATCAACCGACGCAAGGGTGATTTTTTCCCCCTCAAAATGGTGTATGTTTTACTACGAGTAAAAAGGGAAACGAAGCTAAAGCAGTCGATAGTGCGTATGAGGAAGAAAACGTAAATAAATGCATTTAGGCTGTCGGTTGCTGGGCTGACTCGCCCTGGCAACGGCAGTAATCCGAGAGCTCTGGACGGTTGCCATGAGAGCTGGAGCGTGTTGCAACAACCCCCACACTGCCATATAAGGTCAACAGGAATCCTCTGCAGCGAGCCCTGTCGTTTTGTATCTGGGTGAAAATAACACCGGGGCTGCTTCGGGCTTATTCCTGCGCCGGCTCTCTCTGGCTCGAGACAAAAGATCGGT
Organism: Lates japonicus; assembly: GCA_033238685.1. Classification (NCBI taxonomy): domain Eukaryota; kingdom Metazoa; phylum Chordata; class Actinopteri; family Centropomidae; genus Lates; species Lates japonicus. The sequence continues at coordinate 5,026,821 of BRZM01000021.1, read as the reverse complement.
GGATCCACCGTCATCGAGTGTTTTTAAGTGCTACAGACCAGATACTAACAAACAAACAAGATGCGATTCTACCTTTTGTTCGATGAAGGCGTTTAAATAGAAGAGTTGGGGGCGGGGGAGTCTCTACTCGCGTGCGTAAGAATAAGTGGCGTCTCTAAGGTGTGCCACGACACGGTGCATAACATTCCGCACTCTGGTGTGGTGCGTGAGCATGTGTACAGTGCGTTTGAGGACACAGAAAATCGCAGCCAGCGGTGTCAGAGGCCTGCTTTTCTCGATATCCACTCTCAGCTCCGACTGCCAAGTGCGCGCACTCCTCCATTTGCAGGTCACGAGGCTGTAGACACCGCTCCCCATACCTTCGTTAATAATCCCCCACCCCTCCCGCTCCCAACAGGGAACAAAACGGGGGCAAACATTGCGAAGATTTTGTTTGTGTTATAAAGGTGAACATTTGACATTAGTTGGGGGGTTTGCGTTCAAATCAGTCTATAAGGTTTATTTATAGGCCTTTGTCGAGAGAAAAAACTCCTCCCCGGTGGGTTGCGTCATTCAGCATTGCGCGCCGCCGACAGACTGGAATATTCCACACACAGAGGATTGGCCTCTCTTCTGCGGACAGCTGTCTCTCTGCACGGCGAACAACTATTTGATGATGATAATATATACTTTGTTTGCCACAGGAATTTTTCAGCTTGAGCTACACACCAAACAAAGATATGGGGTATAGTGAGAACGGTGCCCTGGAGCCAGAAAAACCAGGCAGACAAACTGCTACATGCACTCTCTCTTGTCTTTCTTTGTAGGACCAGCCTTTTATTCTGACGGATTGTCCACTGAAATCAGGTATCCTCGGCGCTTTGTGGGTTTTTTTGATTTATTTATGGGTACACTCGCTCATTCAAGGATTTTTCATGCAGACTGGTGGTACTGTATTTGTTTTATTTAAAACATCAGCCTCTCTTCTTTCTAGCTCTTAAATATTTGCATGTTAGTGTATTATTAGTGTAATATGCCACAGTATGGTTTGTGATTTAGTCTCTTTTACTTGGTAATATTATCACCTGTCTGTGTTTTTGAGATGCTTGAATAAATAGACTCGACACTCATTTTTATGTTTTGTTGTTGTGGAAACTGAAGCAGATTGTTGTACATTTTGATGGACCTACACTCCAATTTTTAACTTAATATAATCTCAGCACTATATTTATGACATATACACTAAAATACACAGGGAATGTGGTTCATGATGCAGGCTGACATGGCTGTAGGAGCTGAAATTCTCATTTAGCTACTACAGCATGCGTGCATGTGTTTTCAGGCAAAAATACTTGAAAGATTACATGTGTTTTCTTAAAATAGACAAAGTAAAGGGCAGTGTCAGCTTATCCTCTTAAAGGGACAGCTTGCTCAAATCTTCCTGCACTCCTACCCACCAACTAACTGCATCCTTTCCCCACCAGTGACCACTGAAATTTAGCCTGTAAATTTGGCTTTGTAGCCTTCGTTTGTTTGAGTTTGGCTGCCTTAGTGGCAGAGAAAATGTTTCCAGACCAGACAGCAAATCAATAATCTCCAAACCATTTTTTTGTACTCTGATTATGCACGCTCATTCTCTATGATTGCTCCCTCCTTACACCCACTGTAATCTACCTACATGTAATTATTACATGGCTGAAACATATTCCCAAACCTAATATAAAGGTTCAATTTTATTGCATATAATGTCTATAAAAACTCTCAGGAATCCATGTAATTTGATAAGCAGTAGTAAATCAAAGCATTGATAAGATTACACTGCATGTCCAATTGGCTTTGATTTGTAACATCCATTCCTGATTAGAGAAGAGAAACAATGTTGAAGGGAAATCTCATTTAATATCATTGCTTATAAGTTATTCATCACACCCTAAAGCAGCCTATCCACTTCAGCCTCCCATTTAAAAAAAAAACATTGTGGTTGTTTAATGTATAGTAACATACAGGATCTCTGAGCTCAGTCACTTTATTTGCATTTAATGAGTTTGCTGCTGGACAAGACGCCTGTGCGTTACACCCTGGGACGAGAGAGAATAGTTTGTCCTGACGCCCCAACCTGTGATGTCACTGCCATGTTCATCCATACAGACTGAACAGAGGAGTATGACTGACATCTTCTTGTAACTACCCCCGAGGATTCAAATGGTCTCATGAATGGAAAACACTTAAATTGTAAGTAACATACCGTTACTCGTATGTAATCTGAAAACAACATGATCAGATACTTTTTTCAGTGGTATAAAAAATTTTATTATAATCCATACTATAATATACTTTAAAGGAGTATTCCATAAAGTTTCAAACATCCACGTCAAACAATGAAAGGGCAATCCAAAACTAAATGCATATAGGAATGTATATTTGAAGGATCTGAGAGAAGTGAGGCAGCAGGGTTATTACAGGTCATGTTATCTTTTGTTCTTCATCTAAGAGGAAGAAGAGAAACCGGTATAGGTTTTACCTGTATTTATTTCAGAGGGAACAAAAGAAAGAAGCTCTAATGGAGGAACAGAACACTCATTCAGTCCTTTCATTGTCATCAGAGCATTTCCAGGCAACGCATGACTTCACAGTTTAGAATCTGGAGATCTTACTGAGGTGATAACTGTCCTTGACAACAAAAATTTGCTGACTTATCTGACAGCATTAGTGGAGAAAACTTTCAGCGTTATCTCACACGCACACTTCCGTGGATAGAGGCAGTGCTTCAGAATGAGAACCCACCCATGGAGTGAAAAAGGCGAGCACATGCAGTAGAGGAAGTAGGAGCAGCCAGACTCAGCTGCTCCACATGTGCAACTCAGCTGCTGCATTATTCATACCCAGAGATGCTTTCAGAGAGCAGACCGGTAATAGGACAGCAGACAAGTGTAGGGGGTCAATTGGAAACAGCTTCAATGTGACAGGAACAGGAAGTGGTGAACTGAGAGAGCTACCTGGTAAAACATGAGTCTTGTCGGTTCCTCTCTCACGACACTGCCTGCAAATCATCTCAGCCTTTCCAAACATAGATTCACCAGGCTCTACCATGTATTTGACTTAAATCTCGAGGGAGTATCTTCAGCCCTGTCCTGCCTGACGCCTGTTTGACTGTTCTGGAGGCGAAATGACACAAAACGGTGCCAGGACCGGTAATGGTACCGCAAAAAAAGGAGAGGAACTTAAAATTGTGATTGTTGGAGATGGAGGCTGCGGGAAAACATCACTTCTGATGGTTTATGCCAAAGGTGATTTTCCAGAGGTAAGAGGAGCTGTAATATCAAGTACTATACCTTATATTCATATTGTGTATTAATTTGTTACATGATTTTCTTACCCATAACTATGAAAGACTAATAATGTTGAAAATTGAACTGATCTGCCTTTTACAACCCCAATTTAGTACATCTCATAAATGTGAACTGAATTTCCCCTTATTTAAGAGTTTACTAATGTAAATCATGTAAATTAAATGTGACATATTAAGGAATATATCAATATATAAGCTGTACCATGAAATCAACATCTTTTTCTTGTGTGTCAAAAACAGAAATATGCGCCATCAGTGTTTGAAAAATATGTCACCACCATCTCTCTGGGAGGAAAAGAGATAAAACTCAACCTGTATGACACAGCCGGTAAGCCTCTCAATCAAAAATCACCTCTATGTTGAACACCCATGAATCAGTTTTAAGTCTCAGTGTGGTATATTTCACATTATGTGGAAAGACGTTGGAGTTTTGAGCTCAGTGACCGCACACCGTGTCCACTGAATAGAGTATAATATAAACAGTGCGCAGATAGAAGAGCAGACAGACTGACTCAGACGTCAGTGCTGGCGTTATTTTATAATGTTATATCTTTTAACGTATTAAAGCTCAGGTATCTTATCACTGCTTGTGCTCTGTCTTTATCTTGTTTTTCTGACACTGAGAGACATGGAGGAAGTGGTAAAGGTCGACGTCAGAGCATCATCAAAAATCATTTTTCAGGAACTGTTTGCATATTAGTAACTGCACTAACAAACTGTTACAGGGACGATTGTACTGAAAGTTTAGGTTGACGCCAGTCAGAATGTCATTTGTTTAAGTGTCTGATCTGATAACGGTTGACTTTAGATAACAATGTTGTTGATTCTTGCTGTAATTTATTTAGGTACAGTTCTTACAGTTATTTTGGGGTTAAACTAAATTCTGTAGAAGATTGTGTTTATATTTGGCACATTTCAAAAACAGTATCATTTTGAGGTATTGATTTGGTACCACTGTGGACTTCACCCAGTTCACCTCAAAACTGACATGTATTTCACTACCTGCTGTATTTCTGTGGGTCATAAAACACAAAGTTCCTATGTGAACTGAGCAGTTTTTAAAAGTCATTTCATTCTCATTAAAACCCACGATAGTGTGTGTTGGCAACTTATCTTCTTTACTACTGCAGCAGGGTTCCTTACATCAGCGGAAAAGGAAGCTGAAGCCAGGATGTGGCTTCGTACATCCACCCGAACTTTGTAACATATGTCGGGTTTTGATGTCTCGGCTGTGGCATCTAAAGCCTTTTTTTTTTTTCCAGTCCTGCTGGTCATGTACACACAAGAATTAAGTGTGTACACACCCATAAATTCTTATGGGTGTGTACGCACTTCTGCATATATCAGCTAAAACATATTTCACACCTTCCTTTTTTTATTATTATTATTTTTTCTTTAGGACAGGACGACTATGACAGACTACGGCCACTTTCATACCAAGAGGCCAATCTGGTTCTTGTCTGCTTTGACGTGACCAACCCCACCAGCTTTGAGAATGTCATGATAAAGGTAATCATTTCTAAAGTGCCTTAATAACATGCCAAGTTTCGCATGTGGGTAAACAGAAACAAGAATGTCGCTGTTTGACTGGAGTTTCTGGTTTACTGTTCAAATTGAGTTTGTAAATGATTGTCAGAGTCTAGTGTGTTGGTATTAGCTGCATTCTTTTAGCTGTGATTAACTCATGTAGTCATGGACATTGACCTCAGGCATGCAGGGAAGTAGGTGTGCCGGCACTTTCTCTTCTCTGTACTTACAGTGTGAGAAATGCATGTAATCCAAATGTTTAAAAGCGCAGACATATTTTATCTTAAACAAGTGTATGTGACAGTGTATTACTATTATTTCTTTACCCAGTGGTACCCTGAGGTGAAGCACTTCTGTCGGGAAACACCGGTCATCCTGATTGGCTGCAAGACTGACCTCAGGAAGGACAAAGAGTGTGCAAGGAAACTGAAGGCTATGAATCTGGCTCCCATCACTTACACACAGGTAAGAAAAGAAGAAGTAGTATGTAGATATTTACTGATCTATGAAAACAGGCATTTTTTGGGCTTGAGGTTACAGGATGTAAACTGTATCATGCAAGATGAGGCAACCTAACCAGAACCTGCAACCACATTATCTGCTACAGTTCCAAAATGCAACAACAGATTTATTGCACCACTGATTCCTCAGTCTAATTCTTGGTGTTTGTGTTGGGTTGGTTTTGGATGCAGGGTGAGGAGACCCGGCAGCAGATGAATGCAGAGCTCTACCTCGAGTGTTCAGCGAAGTATCAGGAGCACGTGGAAGACATCTTCAGGGAGGCCACCAAAAAGGCTTTGGCCTTCAATCGAAAACAGAGAAACCACAAGAGGAAGAAGATATGTGTAGTTTTGTGAGGACAAAAAGACAGCGGCTTGACTCCTGCAGGGGCGAGCGTCATTGGTGATGGTGACTGACTTCATGTTTCAGAGTGGCTGGACGTTCAGATACCAAAGATGCTTGCCGTCTTAAGACAGATGCGGAAACAGCTGGTTTTGCCCCTGGAAGTTTGGGCCCCACTGAATTGTGAGCGCGCCTCTCTTTTACCGTCAAACGAAAATGACTAACGACGCAACAGGAAAGACAATTTTGCAAGAAGTTGCAGCAGTAGCAGTTGGAAATTTTATGACTTGAAATGCCTTTGGAACCTTTGAACGTATTTTTACTTTTGTATAAAAATTGAATTTTTACATTATAAAACTTTGTACTTTGCAAACCACCATGTTTTACTGAAAAGCATATTTATTGGAGGAATTTGAACAGTTAGTTTTTGTAATGTCTAGTTATGTCTTGTAATAGTTTTTTGTTAGTATCAGTTTTAATGTCAGTGTAGTCTGATCAACAAATGCCCTGATAAAAAAAAGCTGCTGAAATTAATTAATTAATGATGGAGCTGTAGCTTTAAAAGACTTGAGAAGGAAAAAAACTTGATAAACATCCAACAGGGTTAGTTCATTTCCAGTAAAGCAGAAGACTGGGCTACAGTTTAGAAACTTTGTCAACTCATGGAGGGCTCTTGTCTTTAACAACAGCGCCCACTAGTGTTGGAACCCCTGGATGTCACATTGAAATAAACACCATTACTTTATGTTTAAATGCAGAAGAAACACAGCTAAAAAAATTTAACTAGGTGTTTAATTATTAATATTTCTTACAACAGTGTACACAGATAAAGAAAATGTCAACTGTCTCTTGTCACTGACCATATTCAGGCACCAGTTACAGTCTTGAAATGAATGATGAAAACATTCAACATCAGCTACATCAAAGTTGTTCTGTGTATTCTGGCAGCTCTGGCAATCAAATGTAACATTATGGTCTGTAACTCAACATGCTTTAATTTCCCCTCAATAAAAGTGATACATAAAATACTGTGATTTTAGGGTGGGAGGATTTCTTTTTTTAAACCGTGACAGGCTGGAGGGAGAATAAGGCAACAGAGACCGGACACCCCTTCAGCTGTTCGTTTGAACCCACCTGACCCCGTCGCTAAAAAAACAAAAAGACCCTCTGTGTGATACTTTAAAACAAACATGAAATGTGAGCCAGACAAAACTTCACTGAGCTAGCAGAACTGGTCATAAATTAATTCTTAGAAATATTTAATTTAGTATTTTGATTGGAAAGAAAAAGAGAGTAACAATAATCCAGCACATTATTAATCATCACTGTGTATCCCAGTCTTACAGTACCAGTGGCAATAGCAGCGTTTGATCATAATACATCTCTGCAACATTACAGAACAACATGGGAACTAGCAGCACAGCAATAATAACAATCTAAAAACTGTGCATGGACTGAATTTGAAAGCTTTCTTCTAAATTTAGGGCTTTGTGACAAAGTGTTTAATAAGCTTGAAGCTCTTCCTGTGCCAGTAAAAATTTAGCCCATTAGTGAAACATCCTGACTCTTTCTAGGAAGAGCGAAAACAACAGAAACAGAGCAGCTGCTGACTCCAGACTGGAAAATATACACCACATTTTTTTCCCATGAAACTGAAGGTAATTTTGGGCAGTCAGGTATCAGGTTTATGTTTTTTTTTAGTTGAAGGACTTATATTTGTCATTTCTGAGAACAAAAGTCTAGTAAAAAAAACAACTGGTTAGCAGTGAATTAGCACAATAGGGAGTTAGGAACTACACATAAAAAGTTAGGAATTTCAAGATATGAAGCTCAGTGCCAAATTGAACATGTCCAAGTTTGTTCGAGCCAGAGACAGTTTGACTGATACTACTTCACAGAAGTATGAAGTATGTACATGACAGACGTTAGGTCTTCAAAGGCAAACTATATTCTGTCCTGTGAACTGAAACTACCTGCCCTCCTTGAGTTGCATATGATTAGAACAAAGGCTCTCAGACAGATTCATGCACTGACACAAACACCCAAACAAAACGCATTCTTCCCACTCACTTTTTATGTACAAGATAAAGCGACAAACTGTTCATCTATGAGGTGAACAACGCTCTGTGTCAAGACTGAGCAGCAACATCAACATCAACAACGAGTCATTAGAAAGCAAAAGCCTGTTCACCAGACACTTTGGCTGGATGCCGCTGCTGCGATCGAAGCCTGAGAGAAACACTGGTTTCAGCTTTGTCTTCTCCCGGCCTGATCGCACTGTGGTCAGTCTAACAAGCGATTGTGCGTGTTGCTTCAAACATCACTGGCCGTTGGAGGAATCTTGAGGTGTCTCGTTGGAAGTTTGTGTCTCAGTCATTTTTTTTCACCTTTTCCTGGTTTTTCTGAATTTTTTGGTGGACGACTTTTACAGTGGTGAGAAAATTTCCCAGGAACAGGACGAGAAATGTCAGCGCCAGCATAAATACCTGAAAGAAAAAACATATTATATTCCACGGCAAGTCATGACATGCACATTTTTATAACAGTGGCTATGTCTCTATTTTGAAATCTTGACGGGCTAGGACATGTTGATTACAACAGACTTCTTCACTGTAATAAAGCTGATGTGTTCCCAGAAATCGATTTAAGCATGTGTGCAGCATGAGGCTACACATCTTTTAACAAAACTGAAGTGGCCAACTTATGGTGCCAACTCATGTCCCCAAACTTGCTAATGTGGACAAAAAGAGGCAACATGCATGAATTATTTTCTATAGAAAGGCTGGCAAACTTATTCCTCTTTTTAAGATAAGATAATCCTTTATTAGTCCGACAATGGGGAAATTTACATTGTTGCAGCAGCATAAGTGATTGAAAACATAAAAAACTCTGCCTGTCTCTTGACATTTAAGCAGCAGTCTGCCGATGCGATCCTTACCTGCCACTCCTTACAGTCATCATGTCCTGCCAAGCGAAACAGGGTCACTGAGTTGTAGAGCTGCCAAAACTGCAAAGGAACAGGAGGCATTATCTTTCATAGTGTTTCCGTGTGCTCTGATTACACAAGTAAATTTCCCTTTGATCCACATCTTTCTCCTCAGCTGATAAAGCCCATCAGAAATACTACATTTGTTGAACTGCAGGCTCTAAAAATGATACACTTGATAACAAGTACTAGTGTAAAAGGTGTTGTGGAACTGCCTCATGAGCTTATGCATGTCTTCCTGATTAAATATATTGGAATAAGATGATAAAGCTGTGGTTTGATCTTAAACAAAAGTAGAAAAAAAGTTTAGTTTTTACTTACATGGCCAAAAAAGAGGAATGGCAAAAGAAAAGTGAGGCCTCTCCACATCCAGGACTGAAATCCCTCTGCAGAGACACAGAAGAACTGTGACAGTGACCTTGGGACTACGTGACACAGAATACTACACAAATGATCGCTGCGCTGTCTCTGACATTAGAGATGGTTTGAGCAGCAAATTCACGGAGGCCTTACTCAAGTTACTCCGACATCTGCGTGGCAGCACGCTGATGTTAGCAGCTGTCTCCATTTCTCACCTTTACCCTATTTTTCTTTTCCAGACATGGTGTTGCAGATGGCTCCAGAGTTCAAACGATTGAAATGACTTGCACCCAAAATAGCTTACAACTTACCCACTGTGAGGTCCAGCTGATTTCTCTCTCCCAAAGCTCGCAGCCGGTATAAGCAGCCGCTCTGGTAGTAATACTGGAAGAACTGGACAAAGCCTGGCAGGACAAATGGGTTGTAAGATTTACTGATTACAGCACAGAAAACAAAAAAGACGTCTCACTATTAGAGGTCTGTGATGTGAAGCTTTATACACTGAAATTAGGTCGGGTCATTCTGTCTTCAAAAACAAAACAACAAAAGAGACACAGTATATCATTTGACATATCACCCAAAACTGTAACCAGAGAGCCTCATCACATTAGTTCTCACATTATGAGTCTACATGTGATATGATAAGCAACTACTGTAACCACCAGTATGCGACATAAAATCACTTCTCTATTCTGGTGAGAAGAAATTTTCAGTCAAGACATCTTTTTGTGAAGCATCTGCAATCTATCATTGTTTGTTTTGAATTATTCACGCTAAAATTCAGCTTGAGCTATTCTATCCTCTCCATTCATCAGGATCCTTATGTTCAACTGCATGTCCAAGAGTCTGTTTAGTGTCAGCTGTTAGTGTGAAGATGGCTGCGTCACCCTCCTACCAGCTTGAAAACACAGGCCGTTTCACCGTTATGTAACAGATAGTGTTGCAGGTGATCCTGCCCTTGACCTGCTCTGGCCTTGGTGTACTATCATGGCTTGGTTTCGCAGAATGACAACATCCGACACAAATATTTTAAGGGAAATGCTGAGGTGAGCAGCTAATGGTTGCCTGCCATTTTATTGATTAATTAAGGAATTACCTGGCTGATTAATCAATACTGAAAATAATAGCTGCATCCCTACGTTAAGGAGTTTATTTAGCTTAATAGCAAACACAGTATGTACAGGACAACAATGATACAAATGATACAGCTGGTGTCTGCAACTTATAATGTAACACAAATGTTTGTTACAATTTATTTGCTGGACAGACTGAACTTGAGTGAACTTGGCAGATCAGATGTTCCACAATGTGGCTACACTCCAAAGTCAACAAACAAACCTGAAATCTTATGTTTGCAACAAGGCACTAACGACAAAAGAGTTACTACATGTTCCCTGTTTAAACTAAACAAAGGAAAAAGTGACTGTTGCTTTTTAAAAGGATGAAAGCCTCATATCAACCTACTGTCGCCAGTGCAACCAGCTTAACTGAAAAAAACTCCTGCCAAACCATCTACCTGAACAGATTTGATACGCATTTGGAAAATCAAACCTCAACCTGAGTCTGAACAAAATCAACATTACCCTCTGTCACCCTAACCCCAGAGAGCCCACATACATACACAATGATGTAACATTTTGCACTAAGTCTAACAAACAGATTCAAAATTCTTACTCTGATAGATGGAGAAAGCAAGAAACTGGCTTCTGAACATCTGATACATGGGCCCCTCTGGCCTGTAAAAAGAAACAAAACAGTAAATGAACAAAAGTTCAAATCCGATCACTGAAACAATGTGACGCTATGGAACCAAAGACAAAAACTCACCAGGTAAGCATCACACCTGACAGAAAGGTGGATACATAATGGTGAGACACCCACCAACCCTTGATCCTGAAAAGCATACAAAGAGTATGTGATGAGGTGAAGAAAAGACATGAAATCAAGTTACAACTGCATACCTCAGAAATTCAGCAAGCCCTTCTCCAAAATACAAAATCATATCATAGAGAAATCATAAATCCTGTTTTAAATAAAATGAAAATAATCAAGAACAAGCACTCTAGAGGTTTTACTTTACAGTTTCAGCTGATTGCAGCACATCTGAATTGATGTCACAACACACCTGGAGCCATTGCTCATGAGGATGCTTTCCCTTATGGTCAATGTGCAGTAGTACCACACTAGCAAAAAGTTGAAGATTTCATCAGTGACACTAAACAAAACAGAAAAAATAAAGCAGTGAGCCACTCTTTAATTTAAGTGCAGACAGCAACAACAGCAATAATGCCTGAGGGGAAAACATCATCTCACCGACAGTTGAGAAAGAAGAGGCAGGTTATGGCTCCAAACATCAGGATTATTGTCATATAAAGCTTGAACTTCTCATACTCGTCTTTGTAGGCAAATCTACGTGAATAAACAGAAAGACAAGGAGAAAATGAGCAGCTGACAACAAACAATACACAGAAATCCAGAGTCTAAACTCATCTTTTCAGGCTGTCCTCGAGGCAGAATACTTAACATACTTTGCCTGGTTGCTGAGAAGCGTTACGTTCACATTGCCCAGGACCAAATTCAGGTACAGTCTGTGAACAAAACAAAGCAAGACATACACATAAATACATCTGACAAATAAAATTCACTGTGTGTGTGGCAACATGAAAAAATACTGACCCATTCTTCTTTGGCAAATATGCTTCCATATCAAAGAACACATTTTCTTTATCTTTGATTTGCGTTTTGATGTCCATTATTAGTTTCAGGTCATTCTCATCACATGTTTTCGCACACCTGTAAAAGAAAAGACAAAATGATGATAATGATGAGAGGAAAAGTAAACAAGAGGAGGTAGAATACCTTGACTCTCCATGAGATAAGAGTCAGTATCTTGCTGTATTTATGATATATGGGTCAAAGTGAAAGATAATAATTCAGTAACTGGTGTGGAAAGTGTGTCACTTAACCAAAATAATGGCCACAAACTTAAGCACTGAAATAAAAACTGGCAGACCATTAATTTGCACAGGGAAAGTAAACATCCATGCTTCAGTTAATAATAAATAAATAAATTCTGCCTGTCATTCCCATACAGGGTGACTTTGAGTGATTATAAACTGTTTCCTGTCCTTGTTGACTTGGCTGCACCACTGTTTCCTTAAGAGCTGACAAAATATCGACTTTAATGCACACTTTCCACAGCCTGTTCCTGCAAGAAGATCACCATGTTTGGACAGTAAGGAGGGAGATTTTTAACCAAATTACTTCACATGCAATTTAGAAATATAGTGACTCAAATTGGCTGATGAGTTAGACTATGATACATCAGTACACTCACTGTAGTGTAAGCAAATGATTTGTAAGACAAAAAACATGTGGTGCTCTATGTTGATGAAGAGAATTCTTACTTGGTCAAGCTGTGCCTTAGGTCTTTTAGGCATTTTCTCTGTTTACTGATGGCGCTGCTGCATGTTGCCTGAAGATTCGTGAGCTCCTCCAGTTTCTGTCTGTATATTTTGTGAGTTTCCTGGGGATAAAACGCATGCACAAAGTGAACAAAGAAAATATGTATGGGTAGCTAAGTCTTCTAACTCTGAGAAACAGGCAATAAGTCAAAAAATGCTGATAGAGGATTATGTCAAACATACATTGAGTTTTTGTCATATTCTACTGAAAATACTTCTTTTACATAGTGAACATGTAACCTACTCACTCTGGTGAACAGGGTCTCTATTCAGCAAAGATGGAAATGCTTCATGATGGAAAACCTTGTTTCATCCTTCTGTCTGAAGACAGACAGCCCATGACTTTATATCTTTATAAATGACTTCATGTCATATATATCCCAGTTTCCATGCATTTACAGTACGCTGGTAAACCAGACCACAGCTTCCCACTTTTCCCCCCCATCAGCACTGGCTCATGAGTGCGTGGAGGTGAGGATGTACGATCAGCAGACATAATCCTGTGGTCTGAGGTTAAGAACTCATACCTTCCCCCCTAAGCATGACTTGCACATCCACATTATTGTGCTTTCTACACATGTTCTTACAACTTTACTTGACTCTAGAAGGATGTGGATGCGATCATGTAGTGTGGGAGTGTTGAGGGCTAATCTTTGTTTAAGACTTCCACAATCAAAATTTCATTTCAACATTAAGATGGGAGACGTGGCCTGAACAAAGGTGTTTCGTCCGCTACTGAATTTCTCACCTACACTGCAGGTCTGCTTGAAAATGAGGAAGTGCAACCTGCATTTCATGTGGTTTGTAGATCCTAAAAATAAAAATACTGTCATGCCCTGGTATGGAACACTCGGTAAAACACTGGTACATTTTTCATGGAGGCTACGGACTCAGGTAGGTACTACTCATTTGCTGTGACCTTGTGCAATACATGCTTTGAGGTTAGTAACACTCTGAAAAGCAGTAAGAGATCCTGACCTTTCAGAGGGGAAACGCAAACTGACAGCTAGTCACACTTTTCATTGTGATTACAATGTATGTATGTCATGTGACATTTTTTCTCATCAGTGTCAACATACATGATGCAAATGAAAAAGGGATGCATCTCCAATGGATTATTAAAGGTCAACAATGTATACATGGTCAAGTCTGTTCAATGCCACAGACGCCAGAGTTAGGACTTGAACCTGAAAAGCCACAGATGTAAAGACATAAAATCTGGGGGGATGCAACTGACTATGAATTGGAGACTGCTTCTGTGCAGGTGACATGTCTGACATCAGTTATTCACCAAGACATGTGAGCTTCATTTAAGAAACTCCCTAGACAGCTGACAGTCACCTTCATCATCTTTCCCTGTGGAGCAGCTCCAGATTTTAAAATTTCATTGCATCACATATCCACATATCCATATCTCAGTTGTCTGGTGCCAGCATGAGGAGAGGGGTGGCACCACAGACCACATGACGCTCTTTGCACCTCAAAGTTAACTGTATTGTTGCCTATCACATCATATTGTCTATTACTTATCCTACTGGTAGTGTTGTTTCAAATTAGCCAGCTAGCTAAAGTGACCTAGTCTGGTAATGCTGCATTCAGTGAATACGAAATTATCTGACAAAGCAACAGTAACAAACAAGTGAAGTTTGCGACCTGAGTGTAACTTTTGTAGCAACCGCTTATAACATTAATAGCTCGCACAGTGCTGCACTGTATGGTTAGCTAAGTTACTGTAGCTGCTTATTAGCCGCATAACACTAGCAGCAGGTTGCTTGTCTTGCTGCTAACGTTAGCGGCTAAAACACAGGGATGTTACAAAGTCAAAGATAACAGACGTGCAGTGAAACATAAGTCATCCCTCAGATGTTGCAACCAGCATCGCAGTTTTGGGCTCGATGCTGCGTTTAAGGCTGTGCCGAGAATGAATGGCTAACAGGAAAGAACCAGCCAAACTAACGTAGCCACTACAGTATATGCTGTCAATGCCATCCACGACACACTACAACCAGCAAATCTACCATAGACGATGATGTACTCGTTTGTGGTGTTCTCTGTCACCTGTAATTGTTGATATTCCTCGTCAATTTCCTCCCACTCCGCCTGAAACTTCGGTTTGGACATTGTGGTGCACAAGCTGATGTAGCGAAGAGGACGGCTTTACCCCCCGACTCTCCTCACTCGGACTGACTGTCTACTCAGACGCTCTTTTAATTGGGCTGCACGGAGCATGCGCACATTGGAAACCACTGCCAGGACAACCGATGTAACTTTGAGACAAAAGTAAATACAAGTGTATGATACATGCATATATAAAAATGAATCACGTACCATATTTAACTTTCATTTTAAATTAACATTTAATTAAATTTACTCTGCACCAACTACAGTACACAGTTCTGTTGCTAGGATACAACGAACGCTCAACCTAATGTCGATAGCTGACTAATGTGTTTTTTTATGTATTAGGTAGCTACATGGCCTGAGTTTACAAGCGGATTGAGTTTAAGTAAGTCATCCACTTGGACACTTCGCCAAGGTGAGTATTTTTCTTTGAGTGACTGTTTGATATCCTGATCTGTTAAGTTAAAGTGTTGCTGGTTTGTAACGCTAACTAGCCAGGTGAAGAGCAGAGGCCTGAATGTAGCAAACTATCCCATGTAAAGAAATGTAGTTTTAGCCTAAACGTGGGTTCATGGACATTCGTCTGCACCCTATATCTTGTTTTTGCAATACTGTTCATCAGCACTGTTTTTATAAAATCAATAAAAAGACTGAAGTGTGAAAGTAAAGACTGAAGAATGAAAGTAAACAATACATGAAGAACAGGTGTTGATGTTTTTCTTTTTTTTTTTGTTTTGTTTAAATTAGGATATTTTATACTTAGCTAAATTATTCTCTGACAATCTCTATAAATTTGATCTCCTGCAATTTCCTAGAAGAAGCAGGACAATGTAGAGTTTTCTCCTTTTGTAATGATATTGTCAATTTTGGGCAAAAAGTGTAGGCCTACAGCTTCATGGGTCTAACGTGTTTTTTTACGTTGCAGGATTTTCATCAAGCTACCTCCAGCCATGCCATATATCAAACCATCTCAAAAAAATCTGCCATTCTCAGCACTGTTGGATTTAAAGTCACAGAAATGTGGACTGCGGCACACAGTTTTCTCGGCCAGCGGAAATGAATACTGTGGAGAGTGGCAGGACAACAAGAAGCATGGTTAGCTACTGTGTTGTGTTAGTTTCCTCTCACTACTGAGAAATTGCCTTGTTGTAAGTCATTATACAGTCTGGTTACACTAGAACTAAAATGTTTATGCGTATTAATCTTTTCAAGGAAAGGGAACTCAGGTTTGGGGAAAGTGTGGTGCCATTTATAATGGAGAGTGGAAATTTGGAAAACGTGATGGATATGGTACCTACAGCGTACTACTCCCAGGAAAAAAGGAATACGAAAGGAAGTACTGTGGAAGATGGAAAAATGGGAAAAAGCATGTATGTATCTGCCATATGATAACTAAATGTAATTATACTCCATGATATGTTTTGCATCACTTTCTCTCCCTCCAGGGCTATGGGACGTACTTCTACAGTAACTCAGAAGTGTATGAAGGGGGGTGGAGCGAGGACCATCGGAGTGGCTGGGGAAGAATGTACTACCAGAATGGAGATATGTACGAAGGAGAGTGGTTGAAGGATAAGAATCATGGACAGGGCATCATTCGATTTGGTGAGAGCAATTTGCTTTTCATACATTTTTATCAAAAACAGACCTATACTTTTGTAGGAAAGATGGTGAATAGTGAAAACTATACTTTCCAAATTGTGTCCCAGCAAATGGAAACTGGTATGAAGGCACCTGGGGAGATGGCAAAAAGAACGGTAATGGAAGGTTCTGCTATTCTGACAAAGGCCAGCTTTATGAAGGCTTTTGGGTGGATGGAGTTGCAAAATGTGGGACCCTGTCTGATTTTGGAAGGGATGAAGCACCAACCCCAACCAAGTATCCAATTCCACAGGTACAACATCGTGACCGCTAAGTACAGCCACACATTTAATTTTATGACCAGATTCACCTCAACACTGACATCACTTACATGACACAGTATAACTGAAATGTTTATGCAGTGCTGTGGATTAAAACATGAACATATCTTCTTTTTAAGATACACCTGGTGGATATGCAGTTGGTCTTAAGGGAAGCCCAGTCAGCCTACCTCGGTCACTATTCATGAACAACAACATCGAGAGGATGAACAGCAAGTTTCCACCACACACCCAGACAAAAAATAATAAAAAAGAGAGATGGCATAATGGTATTTAACATACTCAGGTTGTCACCATATTAACACCCAAATCGTTCTTCACTGTGGAGCAAACCAAAATTATCTACTGATATTTCAATGTGTGCTAGCTGCCTGTCATGCTGTCTATCATGCTATAGAACAGTTCAAACCTAGCATATAAACAAACTATGTATGTGAAGAAAAACATCTAATGAAATGCGTAATTACCAAATTCACTATATTAGACCTGTTTGATACTATGACTGTCAAAGCTGGTCATGTGATTAATAAAATGCTAGTATATGTGGAATATCCAAATGACAGGTCCTCTTACTTTTTTCTTGAAGAGACTGGAAAAAATACTAGGCTTTGCTGTATTTTTGCTGCATTCTGACGATACTTGTACACTCTGATGGTCCATGTGAACTTAGGACAGTTAATTGATAAACAAGCTACACTTCATTACTTGGTTGGAAAGCTCTGTATTTTGTTCATAGTTGAGCAGTTTATCTAATCAATCATAAAAATACTAGATCCCACAACTGGTCTGAAAGAACCACCCCACCTCAACCTCTAATTGTGATTCAATATCAGCATCTACAGCTACCTCATAAGGTGACCAGATAGCACCAACTTTCTGCTTTCTAAAACATCTGAATGGATCTCCGACCACATTCTTCTACCTCTCCGTATACACACGGCAAACTCAGATTTATCAGTTTCTTTAGATTGTTGAGAATGAAGCCTGAGTTAAATTAAATTAGAATAAACATCAGTTTGATGGAAAAGCACACCATGGGTACTCTTATGAGTAAATGATAAAAGCAACATGCTAATTCAGGACATATGAGATAAGTGGAGGGCTCTGACTTTACAAAATGTAGCACAGAGGAACACTAGTGTCTAATATCAACAAGTACTCCACAGAGGTCAAGATGTGATTATGCAGTATGTGTAATGAGTCAGAGTTCTTTAAAAAGCTTCGGTGTCAAGAGAATTAATGAAAATTCACCATCAGACAGGACTGGCTCAATTGCTCATACAGCATAAGGACTATGACCTGTGAAAAGAGTGTGATAAATCTACTCATGAATTTAGAATTTTCCAGGTGCAAGTTGCTTAACCTGTGTCACTGATTGCATGTAAGTTACCTAGATAACGATGGAGATACAATGTTTTCAAATAGTATATCGAAATTCTTTTCTAAACTCAGAAACTCTGACTGCCACTTGGTAAAAAAGTGTTTATTATAGCGCCACAGCCTGTGCTACAGATGTCAGCAAGTGTACTCAAATAATACTGTAGTTTTGGCAGCTGTTGATTCAGTTTTGACAATTAACAGGCATTACAAATGCAAATGGTGGACATTACAATAAATCATGTACACAGTGAACAGGGAGGAAAGGGTTAAATACTTGTGATTCACAAAACACAACAAAGGTAATATATATTAACAAATCCAGTGTTCACTGACAAACGGATAAATAAGTTCAGCAGGCAACAGACAGGATTCCAAGTTATTGTTCAGATGTCTCTGCCATAATGTAAGATAAATCAAGCAACTACCACATTTAAGACTTTCCAATTTCAAGTTACATGCATTATGGCAGGTTTGCGAGTTCACAGTTGATCAAATGTCTTCTAAAAATACAACTCTTTCCACAAAAGTAAATTTCACAACAAAGAGGTGAGATATATATCTTCATTCCTGTAAAAAATCAGAGGCCAATAATGTGGCTTCTGGCTTGGAGAAATCCAAAGTAGTCAGAGTTCAACCATAGATTTGTATCCACCATACTTATCTATGGGAAATGTGAACTTGGAGACTGCAAGATGGAAGATTCCCCTCTGTTGTCCAGCTCGTTCTGAAGCCTGGTGAGGTTGGATAGCTCCTCCAGCTCCTGAAACTGTCTGTCAGTCTTGTGGCTGACGAGGGAGCGGTAGAAATGCACAGCAAAGACTATGAAGACTAAACCAAAGGGGACCATGATAGAGGTGGACGTAATGGCAGCAGCCACACCAGATGAAACCGTATTATTGCTGGACTTGTTGGGCTTAACAGGCAAAAATTTGACCCAGCAGAGTAGAACCACCTCAGCTAGAAAGAGCAAAGTACCAATAACCGTGGAAAAAGCCCACGCCAGTTCAATGTGTCGGTGCATTCGCTCATGTGGAGACTCCTTCACAGAGTTGAGGTTGTGGACATTGCTGACGGCCTCTATGTTGGGCAAAATGCAGGTGCTGACCATCAGAGCGAACAGGTGAACAGCCACAAGGACAGTGGTGCAGGCACTGAAGGCAATGAGGAGAGCAGGGGGATAAGGGTAGCTGTTGTCCAGCTGCACCTCTACCATAGCCACCTAGAAACGAGGAGAACAGGAAACACAACTTTATACATGTCACAGCTGTGTGGTATGACTGATTGAACTACAGAAAGGGAAGTTGTTCGTTTTGGAGATAGTATTACCATTGCAAATCCAGATAGCAGAGCTGATGTCCGACTAGAAGCCTTCAGTTTAGCTCGACTCAAGTACAGCTTTCTCCAGGACAGTGCTTGCAGTGAATGCTCGTTCAGACTCATGTTGTGCCTTTTATCTGAGGACTGGACGAGCAGCGCTGGCGTAGTTACCTTCTTTACTCTTGCGGGACACGACAGAAACAAATGTTCAACATGCTAACAGTGTACACTTACAAAACATTTACCCCTCGCCAGCTGACGGGACTGCGGAAGCTATTTTTTCACCACCAGTCTCCGGCGTGCCTGCACCTTACATTACCCACAAGCCTCTGCGCTCCGAAGACAACATCCGCTACAGAGTAAACTACCAACTGCAAATGCTCAGTAATGGGGGTGTTACTTCTCTGCTCTGGGTTAATGCTGGTGTAATAACAACCTTCTGTGTGTAGTAATTATCAAAGAAAGAAAAACACATGAACGGTTAAATGGCTTATTATACCAGGCCACGTCATATGCGCCACGTCCAGCGCACAGAAGGTATTACTGCTATTAAAATGAATGAAAGTGAATTAAGAACTGCGTTTATTTTTCTTTCTTTTTTTTAAATGGACAAACGGTTATCTCCTTTTTCCCCTCACACGGAGCTATCCGCAAATAGTTACTTAAACGTAATATGGTTTGACCGGGCACAAATAAACGGTGTTCTGCCCGGTGTGTTTTGATATTTGTCGGTTTGTAAAATCAGATGAAAAGCGGCGGACTGACATGCCGTGACGTTGTCCAACAATGTTTTGGTTCCTGGCGGTGACGTAATACACAAAACATGGTTCCCTTGTTTTGAACCTGAAAAGCGTGCTAAGTGCTTCTTTAACTTCACTACGCACGGAGATGCTTTCCCGAAACTGAGTGACTGGAAAACATTCACAAGGGACGATGGCTCAGCCCGCGGAAACGTGTGCTGACTCTGGACGCAGGCTGGTGTGTACCATCTGCCGTGTTAACGTTAGCTTATGAAGCGAGACTGGCAGCGAGCTAATTAGTTAGCCAAGCTAACGTTTGCAACTATAAACGTTGGGATATTTGTCAAGTCACTAAAGCTGCTCAAGTCAGAGCCCACGACGAAAACGACAGACCTAGCGTTTTACATTGTATAACTTCCTTTATATTTGTAATAGTTCAGAGAACGTACGGTAGTTAAAACCAGATAAATCAGTGAAATCCTGCAAACATTCCATATTTGTCGTTATGGGTATAACATATCAGCTAAACAGCTGCCTTTTCCCAGGACAAGTGTCGTTTAATGGTTATTGTACTTGACGTCACATTTGAGGAAAAATGATGCTGCTGTAGTAACGTAACGTACTATCAAAAAAATAAATAAATAAAAAACCCTGCATATGACCCCTTGATCCAGTTTTAAAGTTTGGAGTAAAATGATTGTTGAGTGAGTTTACATCAGTCGTACGGTATGTTTGTGTACAGAGAGGGGCCTTTGTGACAGTGCGAGCTCGCTTTCCACGCGTGCTTTGAGTTTTGTCATGTAAATCATGTCGTTTTCTATGGCAGCGCTCCATCTGCCGGAGGATGTACGACGAAAACGAGGATTTGTCTGATGTTGAGGAGATTGCAAACATCAGAGGTTTCAGTGTGGAGGAAAAGCTTGTCAGTGACAGTTACAGCGCAAACTTCATCCACTTGATGGAGGGTAAAGGTAATGTAACATAAATAACCTCATATTTCCTTTTTACTGGCTATTACCTCTGTTTGCTGTTATATATTTTGCAATAAAAGAAGACATACGTCCTTTTGGTTGGCAATATGCATGCTTTTTCTACAATATTGTATAAATGTTCTGGACTGAAAACACACACTTTTTGTCTTGCAGACTTCACTTATGAATATGTGCAAAGGGAGGCTCTCAGGATCCCACTCATTTTTAAAGAGAAAGACGGACTCGGGATAAGGTGAGAAGCCATTCCTGTGAATTCACAGTTTACAGATAGTTGTCAAGAATAATCTTTGACGATGTTTTAAACCATTTGGCAAAGTATGTAGCAGATTAACTGAATGTCATCTATCCCTCTTTTTGATTCACATAGAATGCCTGATCCAGAATTTACAGTTAGTGAAATTAAAGGTTTAGTTGGTAAGTTGAATGCCACAAACAACAACACACACCCACTAAAGCTAATGCATAAGTGTTTACTGCTGTAGCAATTATACTTGAATGCATCTAAAGGGGGGGGGGGATCCTAGCTGCCCATCCAGAGAATAAGAGCTGGTGTGGGTTAGTGAGTGAGAGAACTGTTCAAAGTAATGATTCATAAAAATTCTAAATTATGGTCATGCCAGATAACACATCTCTGCAATAAAAAAGTTGTGAGAGACTAAAGTAAAATGATCTGAATTGTCCTGACAGTGTCACATTGTCTCATCCGTGTATATATCTACGATCACCACACAGTTTGTAAGGAAAATATTTAATAAGAAAAATGCTCAAACTGCCCTTACAGTGGGACAGTGAGTTATAAAACTTGTTTGTGAGAAATCGTAAGGTACCACCCTTTTGCATAAATGAAGAAAGTGTTTCAACCAAAGAAAGCTGCTTTTTTGGTAATATATTGCACCCAGCAAACGAAAAGCAAACCCCAAAACTGTTATGTATTGCTAAAAGTAATTAAGCAGATGGACATAATTCACAAAGTAGTAAAAAGCTGTAGTCTGTAGTAGTCTGACATTTTTACAATGTACGTGTGATGGGTGAGGTAGATGTGCATTTCCATATCCACTTTATGGTACTGTTGAGCATTCTGTGTAGTCCTTTAAAAAACTATGTATGTTTCCATGGAGTATCTTCAAATTTTTATCTGTTATTAATATATTAGAAAATTGTATGAGACAATTTTCCAACTACAGTTGTTTTACATTAAGATACAAATGTTAAAAGCCTGAAAGAAATACAATAAAGCCAAAGCATGATTAGGGTGTAGTTGTGCCATCTAGTGGACAAGATTGTGAATTACATGTATATATAATGAGCTGCTGCAGTTGTTTATAATGGAGTCTGTCAAATGTGAACCATACAAGTATTCATGTTATTCTCTGTATTTCATCTTACATACAGATTGTATAACATGTTAATGACAGTGGAAGCACTTGTTAATTTCACCTTGTGTCCTGGTTGTTTCTTGCAGGCAGCCGTCGGTCTGTGGATGTTATGGATGTGAGCACTCAGAAAGGCTCTGAAATGAGCATGGCTCAGTTTGTCCGATATTACGAGACACCAGAGGAAGAGCGGGACAAACTCTTCAACGTCATCAGCTTAGAGTTCAGCCACACTAAGCTGGAGAACCTCATCAAGCGACCTACAGTGGTAACGTAACATAACACTACACTCTGTGTGATGTTGGGAAAGGTTTTATGAGGGTGACAGATCTGGTGTCATAATCAAAGAGAATTTGACTAACAACACTGATTGATGGCTAAAAGTGCAGTTTCTGTCGCTCTCACAGGTGGATCAGGTCGACTGGGTGGACAACATGTGGCCTCCTGATCTGAAACAAAGCCAAACAGAAGCCACCAATGTAATCTCTGAGATGAAGTACCCTAAGGTGCAAAGGTATGAATCAACTGAATTGTGTTTATGTTTTGTCAAAAATCCTCTTTGGAGCTTGATGTTATTGAGTCTGTAGTTAAAAATGACATGTGTAGAGCAAGATAAAGAAAATACCTGCTTCCTTGGCAATAAATACAAATTCCCCTCCCATCTGAATGTTTCATCTATCTATCCATCATGGTTGGAGGGCTGCATACTGTTGGAGTTATCCACCTCTTGTAAGCGCTCTTGATTGTTGCTAGGCAGCAGAGAATTCCACGGTGGAGGATGGTTTATAACAGCTGTGGTCTGACTGCATGGACACCTCTCGGCCAATCAGCTGTCAGCATTAGAACGTACTGTACCCAAGAATCAAAACCATTTCTGCCATTCCTGTTAACCTCAGTTGCTTGTATTTCCTCCCACCACGCAGAGACCCCACTAATCCCACTCTCCTCCTCTCTGCCCCTCTCCTGAGTTATATTTAATCATCCTAATTATTTTTACTGAATATTTTTCATTCAGGTGTGTGCTTGTGGTAGCTACTCGGCTGTACAGGATGGAATAACTAAAAATTGGTTCATTTCAGCCAATACAGATGTCAGCAGTTTTCATTTCATTGTCACCAGTGGTGCGTTCCCACCAGTGGACTGTATCAGTTATTTTACTATTAAAGGTGTTGGACATGATGCTGAAACCAGTGCTCTATTAAAAATAACAGTGTTTCCAAGTGTCTGTATTCACCAAAGGAGTTGTTTCCACAAGCCATTTTAACTGTGGGAAACATGTATTTTGTTTTAACATTTTCAAACATCTTTACTCTTTTTTTTTTTTTTTTACATAAGCAGGCTGATGTTTAAAGGCTTCTCTGTGAATTGCCACCCGCCACAGTGTTGCCTGAAAAAAATCCATGCTGTCTTAAAGCATATAATTATAATTATATGATGATATATAATTGTAATGTTTTACAGCTGCATTTATTTTTAGAGTAAGCCTTACTTATTTACCTTTTTTCTACACACAAATCATATTTCTGTTTGCACCTCAGTGTGGATTTTTTTCAGATAAACAGAGCTACTTCCATCTAACAGAATTAGTGAATCATTTATGTCTCGGAGTGCTAATCATTCATCCCTCAATTACTTTCCAGAGGGTGGATGTCCTATTGTGAGCAATTTTCTGTGCTGCAGTGCTCTTGTGAGTGGTTTCTAGTGGTGTTTGATATTGGTAGCAAATGTTTTGTAAAATACAACTGAGATTACAGCTGCGTTCTAATTGGTTGAGCTGTGTTTTTCCTTTTTAGATCTTTTTATTAATGTCAGTCTATAAAACATGTAGATCTTCACTACCTATTTAATACAGTGTGTATCTTGTAAATTATTTTGTTGTTTAATTGTGTTTTATAGGTATTGTTTGATGAGCGTGAAGGGCTGCTACACAGATTTCCACATTGATTTTGGGGGAACTTCAGTTTGGTATCATGTATTCAAGGGACAGAAAGTAAGTTCAAGATATTTTGTGCCATAAACCTTCACATATTAGTATTCATTTGAGTGTTGCTGCTGACAGTTTTAGTGTTGATACCCCACTTCAGTTGGCCATGACCACAGTATAACCTCTAAATAAGAATCTCTGCTTCTCCTCAGGTGTTCTGGCTGGTGCCTCCCTCCACTCATAACCTTGCCCTGTATGAGGACTGGGTCCTGTCAGGAAAGCAGAGTGATATCTTCCTGGGAGATCGAGCTGATGGATGCCAGAGAGTGGAGCTTAAGCAAGGATACACCTTCTTCATCCCATCTGGTGTGTTGGCATGGTTGTTTTAAAGTAGCCAGCAGGAATAGATTAGCTGCCACTTGAATGAACAGAGATACTAAGCTTTATCTGACCATCATACCATATATTCAGCTATGTGAGTTTGCATGAATCTTCTATGATCCCAGTAGCTTTATATATGTATTTTACTCTTGCTTTTTGTAATTAAGGGTGGATTCATGCTGTCTACACTCCTGAGGACACGCTGGTGTTTGGAGGCAACATTCTGCACAGCTTTAACATTCCTATGCAGCTTACCATCCATGAGATAGAGAATAGGACTAAGGTGGGAGTCTACATTGACATGTGGCTGAGCGCTGACCTGCATTGCAGCATAGTAAACTCTATCTGGGATAAACAAATCTCTCTGAGAAGCAGGGGAAGGTGAAGTGTTTGTGTGTGAAAAATTAGAGATGTGATGGAGGAGGAGTTAGTGTAGTCAAGTTTGAAAAGAGTCAAAGGGCAAAATATTTGGGAATGACATAAAGATGGTGAAAAGCTTATTTGTGTGTTGTATGATTTTGGTAGCTTGTGAAAGGGGCACTGGCCATGCTAGTGACTAACAATCAAAGAAAGGTATATTTTTCAATGTGATGTATGTATTTTAAATATATTTTGAAATGGAAACCCAAACACTTTATTGCCACCTTAATATTGATGCAGAAAAAATATGCATAGAATCAGAATTTTATTAGTTTTCTTGAAAAATAGCCAAAGATGAATTCATATATTTTTTTAATATCAGTGTAGCCATTTTTGGGGAAATGTAATTTCCTCTCTGCTGTTTTATTTGTGAAGCTCACTGGTTTCTTCAATGCTGTTTTTAAACCATATTATTTAAAAGTAATAATAATCACATTTAGTTTGTTTGTATGCATGAGAGGACAACCTCTGTTGTGACAGAGCAAGACATATTGCTATGAGTTAAAATCTCTCAGCCTATTTGTCCCTTTGCACTGCTGTCAGCAGTACAGTTCTTATCTGAGGTCTCTGTCATACACATGCAGACAGAAATCTGAGTAAGTGTGTACATCGACAAGAAATCAGGTTTTGCCTGCAGAAATCTAACAACACTGATTAAGAAAACTAGAGTCTTGAATTACACGGCATTTAAGGAATTAGGTTACTACAAAAAGCCATGAATAACTGGATTACATGAGTGCATGTAAACACGATTTTTTTGTCCCTGTTTTCAGGTTCACTCCAAGTTTCGTTTCCCGTTCTACTATGAGATGTGCTGGTATGTCCTGGAGAGATACCTGCACTGCCTAACCAAACGCTCCTACCTGTCTCAGGAGATCCGTAAAGAGCCTGTGCTAATGGGTCAGTGAAATTAAATAATAAAACCATTTTGTGATATCTCTCGTGTGCCCTCGGATTCTGTTAAAATCTTGCACTGCAGTTGTAATTAGCTCTCTCAAGTTACTAAATCTCTTATTAGATGTTAATAATGAATGATATTTCTGATCTCCATCTGTCCTGCTGCATTCTAACGGGCTCTGCAGCAATGGTTTCGACACTCCCTTATTTCGAAGTCCAGGAAAGTTTTCATTCCATTTGTGAACATTAGCTTTCTTTCACTCCTTCAGACCTTTGAATAAAAACCTGTGAAGTCTGTGAAGTCATTAGGTTTGCAGGCAGACTCATCTTTGATGTTATGTCTCCTGGAGGGTACAAGGCGAAGCCTGTTTTATAGTCCAGCTAACACGTGTTAGGCTATGAACATAACTACAAATGTAGGAATATCCCCCCTGCTGTTTCTCATCTAATGTCTTTTTTCTAATGTCGTTACTGTTGGACATAAACAAGATGCCTTGCTTGTTCTCTTTTAGTATATTATTTCTGCACCTGATGGCACTCAATAACTCCATTTCTCTGTTACTTTGTCCCTTCAGACTATGAGACAAAGGCAAACACAGAGAGCCCCTCCTCTGACTCGAGGAGCCAGGACATGAACGAGGACTCGTGTGAGACTCAAGTGAGGGAGGACCAGGGTGAAAAGCTAGAGAGAGTCGCTCAGGATGGTCCCTGCTCTCCTGACAACGGGAGGGGCCAACACCTCAAAGCCATTTTATCTGTGGACTCTGAGGATAGCTGTAATCCGTGCTCCACTGCTCTAGATTTCCCCAAAACCCCCTCAGACTCTCCAGCCTCAGAGTCTCAGAACAAATGGACTCATTTGACAGAGTTTGAACTGAACGGACTGAGGACGCTGGTTGAGAAGCTGGAGTCACTCCCTGAAAATAAGAAATGTGTCCCAGAGGGAATAGAGAACCCACAAGCTCTGCTGGAGGACATGAAGGTAAAAAACAAAACAAAAAAAAACAAAAAATGCACACACACAATCATTTACATAATAGATATGATTTGATAGACATCCCCTTTGTGGCTATCTAGGTTCTCTTAAAAGAACATGCCGATGATGACCCCAAATTAGCGATAACTGGAGTTCCTGTGGTGTCCTGGCCTAAGAAAAATGTAAAGGTAAGAATATTTCAGGTGCACACTCTCTGATTACTTTTGCACCTAACAGTGCCCTTATATTTATTTTGTGGCTGTCAGATAAAGCTGATGAACATTTTATACACAGTTGATCGTCATCTTTGTGTACCCTCTGAAGTGAGGAGCATTTCCTGCTCTTACTTTTCTTACCTTTTTCCTCAATCTCCTCTTGTTGTCTCATTAATTTTAGTTCCTCTTATTCTCTCCTCCCTCTCTTGTTTTGACAGTCATTGCACTCCTTCCCTAGAGCAGTAGATGTACTTATTTGCATAATTTTGACTTAACAGGCTGCAGTATTGCCTAACGAAGTAAATAATGAGTTTTTTTTTTTATTATTTATTTTTTGCTCGCCCCCATACATATTCTTCTACATATTGTATTTTGTTGTCATTAAGACACTTTATTTGTGCTCTGGATCACAAAATAAGCGTTTAAGTGAACTGCGGACTACATAAAACCCTGTTTACAATGAACCGCAACCATATGGCACTTTTTTCAGAGCCACTGCAGATGCACACCTCACTTTTTCATGGCTTATGTGTTTGTTGTCACATTTCAGGCTCACTTTGAGCTCAGGTGTGAACAGAAATAGTTATGATATGCAAGTAAAAAGGACATTTTCAGTCATAGTTTTTAGTTTATGTAGCTACTCATTACAGAAATGCCATTTATGCATGTGCCTTTTGGGCATCAGTTCAGTATACAAAACACCTCCAAAGTCCATGTGAAGTTGTGATATTGTAAGAATGTTAAATAGCTGTAAACACTTGCAGGCTTGAAGTGCTTTTGGTGTCTTGATGTCTGTGTCATTGCTCCTTTGATTTTATCGAGTGTTGAGCTGAGTAGGAGGCTAAAAGATTCAAAATCAAGGTTTTTGCAGTCTTTGCATACCATTTGGTTCAATGCCCCGGTTAGAGTCAAATAATAGATAAATAAATATGCTAATAACTGAAATGATGCACAGATGTGGAGTTCATTTTCACTGTTCTCTTAGGTGCAGAGTATTAAAATATAAAAAACACCATTTGTCAAAATTTGTTAATATAAGAATGGTGGAAAATACAGTATGTGCTCAGACAGAGGGCAAAATGAGGTAAAATGTCAAGTTTAATTAGCAAAGTGTGTTTGCATGTGCCACATTATGACTCTATTTTATGTTCTGTATTTGTGTACATGGTTTAATTTTTTGTGAATAATTGATTGTCCCAACAACACACAAGCTGTGTAACAGGCAGAGAAGCCTCACCAGGAGGGAGGATGGGATGTGTTGTAAATGAATGTATGGTGGTGATTCCTATTGGTCTCATGGACCCTCTGGATCACCCCCACCCGTCCCTCCAAAGGCCAGCTGCTGGTCGTGGGGCCTCTTTGTGTTTGCCTTTTGTAATGAGATGCCATCTGGCTCTATTGGCTGTGTGGAGCCTGCTCTCCTCCTCCCGTGACACTCATCATGAATATGACAAACCATCTCTGCATTTTCTCCTCTCATTGGATAGAGGCAGCCACCCCCCGGTACATATTCTGATCCACAGCAGCCTCCTATTGGCCCCCGTGCCTCGCAGCACCCCTCCTCTTTCACAGGGAGTCGATCCATATTAATGAGGCAGGCTTGTCTGTGTTTCCTGCATCTGCTTGTGGTATTGTGGAGCTTTGAAGCAGGAGGGAGGGCTGTAGGCCAGACAGCAGTAGCAGGAGTAGAAGGAGGAGGAGACTGCAGCCATGTCAGTTTGCTGTGAGCTGGACGGTGTGTGAAAACCAGCCATGGCCATGTCGCTGAGCGCTGATGATGAGGACTACGACTCAGACTCTGAGCAGGTTAGCACATCAAACCCCTGCAGGCAGGCATAGTGAGGCCACCAGAGGAATGCTTGTGCCAGACAGAGCAGTGTGCAGCATCACAGGGCAGCGAGGAAATGGAGCTACCTGGAGAGAAATGCATTGATTCAGTCTTTCTTCTGAGCATGATCTTTGATTTTTGCCCTTTGTGTTTTTTTCCTTTATTTATTTTTTTGATAGGTTTTCTGTTTATTTGTTTGTGTGCATGTGTGTGCACGCTTGTGTGTGTTTTTGTCAGGTAAATTCAGCAATAGCGGAAGGCTGTGTTTGTATAGCTCAGAGCCTCCGGGCTGCTATTGGTTGTTTCAAAGGAGAGAAGCAGAGGAATGGGAATTCACGTAGGTGCAGAGGATAAATATTTCATGGTTTGATTGTAAAAGGAGCAGATGTGCATGTTAGAATATGTGTGACAGCAAAATAAAAATACATGTTAATGTGCCATTATCTGTTAATGAGAGAGAAGTCATTAGGAAAAGATTTTATGATATTGCTCAGGCTGATCCAAGAGGAGACTTGCTTACACAGCAAGAAATGTGCTCGTTAATTTAAATATTTCTCCTACTTATCTCTGAACCACACCCCTTTACATTAATCCTGTGGCCGCATTTTGATTTGAAAAACATTGACTGCAGATGACTGAGTCTGTTTTTCCTCTTTCCCTTTTGACAAATATCAGAAGACATTCTCAGTTCTGTTTGTTCCAGCCATGTGAGTGCACCTGTTCTTGGTGTCACAGTTCAGCTATTTGAACATCAGTTACAGATATCCACAGCAGGCTGAGTAACTGTTATGATTTTAGGAAGTGTATCCCAAAAGTCAGACATGCCAAAGGTTGAGCATCCAGCACCAATCTGAACAACTTTGAAATTCATTTAAGTGCCAGAACACCTGCTTGTACACTATATTTTCAACATCCTTTTTTAACTGATTGATACAAGTCCTCACTGCTTCTGAGTTACTATACATGCCAGAGGTTTTATTAGAGTTGCTGTATAACGCTTTGTCTCACAAGTAGAATCTGGACTAAACACTACATACTGTGTACTACTGCTATCACATGTTTTTGGGGTGTTTCAAATGCAGCAACAGACTCACAACATATGCCACCTCTAAAGCTTAACAGGAAAGTAATCCCTCCAGGAACTCGTGAACCCATTTTTTTTTTCCAATTGTTTCCAGGCATATTCCTAGACGAGCTAAAGAGAAATAATGAACTTTGGGTCTCAGTAGTTTTTGAGAAACGTCATAAAAATATGGCAGCAATCTGTTCATGTCAGTGCAGACTTTAGGTGTATTTGTGTGGCAACCAGCTATCTGATTTTAAATGATTTGCGCTTTGATAAAACAGTTTGTCCTGTGGTTTCAGCAATCTGTGCTCGGTGTGCGCTGTCTTCTGTGTGTGTTTAAGGTGATGTGAAGCAGCAATTGATTTCCACTGTCTCCACATTAGCTCAAGAGGTTCTGAGGCTGTGTCACTGAACATAAGAGTCTGCTTCTCATAATCATTCCCAGCTGAATGAGGTTTGATGAGCCAAGAAATTACCAGTTGGTCACTTGTACTGTCCTTATTGCTGTGCAAATGTATACACTAGGAGCTGTAAAGAGGTGTGTATACAGCAATTACTGATGGCTAACCTAATGACTACCAGTAATGTATTTTCTGGTCAAGATATCTTAGATGTTGCTGCAAAAAAGCACTTACTACCTGAGACAGAGGGTGGTTACCTAATTTCTTCGGTGGTGTTGTTGTCAACCTCCTCTGTCATTTAATTCTGTCAGAGGGATATCTGCTTTAGTGATCACCCACTTAGCAGACAGCGGGGGGGTTTAGAGGGGACTTAGGGGACAGTATGGACAGCTATCTGAAATCTTTCTATCAGTCTATCAGTTTTGATTTAACCCTCTCACCTGTAGTTCAAATTACAAGGTGTAATTGAACAGATAGTGATAATAAAGACCACCACAGTGTCTTGCTACGTGGTATTTATTGTGGTCTGACATTAGCAGATTGATCATAACTTCAACCTGTTCTCTGACACTTGGCAAAAGTAGGGTTTGGAAATTTTGGTGGTTTTAGCTACAGCGCTTGGTTTCTTTTGCATGGATATCTGGTCTCATTTCAGTGTTTCTCCTGTCTGTAATCCCCTTGAATACCCCCAGAGCAGTCCAGTACAGGCTGCACACCCCCCCCCCCCCCCCAATATATTTCACTCTAATCCTGTCTGGTAACCACATATCTGACTGCCTATGTCAGTCCTTTTCATGGCTGTTGTTAGAATAAATTATTGTAATGTGCTTAAGATTGAGCGTGCTTTCTTTTTCTGTTGGAGAGTCTCATTACAGTTCTTATTGGTTACAAGTCTGTGTGTCATAGACTGTTCTGTTAGGGAACGGGACGTGGCTGTTGCTATGCTGACGCTAGGAAAATCTGCACTGCCGATGTAACTAAAGAAATCTGATCTTCATTTCCAAGAGCTGCAGTGTTTTTCACTCCTTGTTCTTATTTATTTCATCTCACACACTGCCACATATTTTCTCACGTGGCATGGTTGCCAGTATTTTTGACATATGGTTTTCATGTTAAAAATACGTTGTTGTGGTTGGGTTCTTAGCTTTGAAAAGAGCAAAATATATAACACAAGAACAATAATGATGCAGATCAAAGGCATCGCATCTCCATTACCCACTTCTATTAAATAGAGCACTTTTAATGTGTACTGTTATAAATCAGTCTGCACGCCCCCTAACTCAGAATAATGGGTCTTAGTGATCCATGTGTGAAATGTAGCCATAAGTGCAGCTTCTCTTTGAAGTAGAAACATGCAAGCAAGTGAAGTGCTAAATCTGGAAGATGCCTCTGGGGACATCCTTGATGTGTTTGTTTTCTCCTGGTTCTTGTGCTTTAACTGCCATGAATAATGTGTTTATATACATGATAGGATGTGTTTTGATCAGGTTTGTGTTTGAGGATATCGGTAATATGCACATGCACATAAGGATGCAGGTGCTGTTTCTTTCTTTTTTCTTTGTTTTTGTGTCTGAGTTTGGAACTG
Organism: Lates japonicus; assembly: GCA_033238685.1. Taxonomy (NCBI): domain Eukaryota; kingdom Metazoa; phylum Chordata; class Actinopteri; family Centropomidae; genus Lates; species Lates japonicus. The sequence goes on along the minus strand of BRZM01000021.1, from coordinate 4,994,775 downwards.
TTGACCCAGAATCAGCGAGAGCATAAAAAGGATCAGGCAGTACCACCTACACCCACCACTGACCGCAGCTGAATTTAATATAATGTTTTGGTTTTTCTCTTATTACATAACATGATTACAAGTGCTCATTATTGGGCCATAGCACCATTATTTTAATATAATGCAGTGTAATTCAGAACATTAGATTGACATGCTCTTTAGAGCTTCACTCTCTCCTTTTACTCATAAATCTTAATAAATATGTAAAATGTTAATATGATAATATATAGTTTGCTGACCATTCAGTGTCTGGTGAGATAAGGATCCTAAACCTAAAAGTCTTTTTCTTTGCCTTTGACACCCTACATGCTCCAAAATATTTCTTCACCTTATGACTATATGTATGAATGCACTTATATTAATGCAGTTATTATACCTGTATTTGTTTACACACGTCTAGTTGCATACATGATATGTAGCAGAATAACACTCATAAATATTTGAAAATAATACATTTACACTTCATCATCAAAGTAATTCATCAGACCTTTACATGCTTATTTTGTAATATTTGTTGGCTTTTGGTCTTAAGTATTTGACACTGTATCCTCTTCATCCTTTTAGCCCCGGCCTCCCAATCGGCCGAAACCTAAGATGGCAGCTTCTCCTGCATCAGCAGTCAAGCTGTCAGCTAGTCGGGGAACATCTGGTGCCAGGAGGAGAAGGACACGCTGTCGAAAATGCGAGGCATGCCTGCGGACCGAGTGTGGAGAGTGCCACTTTTGTAAAGACATGAAGAAGTTCGGTGGGCCGGGTCGCATGAAACAGTCCTGCATCATGAGGCAGTGCATCGCAGTAAGTTCCTGGTTCATTTTGTTCCCTGTGGTTTTTTGTTTTTTGATATGTATATGATTTTAAAGGAATAGTGTGACATTTTGGGAAATACGTTTACATGGTTTTTGCTAGAGCTAAATGAGAAGATTGAAACCACTTTTGTGCGTTCATGCTTAATGTGGATCTGCAGCCATCAGTCGATTAGCTAGGCATAAAGACTGGAAACGGTAGGAAACAGCTATGCTGGGTATGTCTGAAGGTAAACCACTAAAGCTCACAAATTCACGTTATATCTTGTTTGTTTAATATACACAAGACACTATATGATTTCCTGCTGGAGTCTTATCATCACCTTGAGGGTGCCAGACAACCAGCAAAGAAGTCTCTCTACCTGGCTGAGAGATATAAAAAAAAAAAAAACATAAAACCACCGCTTGTTATTTCTACATTTTGTTTTTGTAGGGCTTACAGAAATGTGTGTCCGTATGGTTGCAAGGTAGTTGCTATGGTGTTCAAAATGGTTGCTAGGGCAGTACGAGGTGACTGGTAGGGTGTTCCAAATGGTTGCTATGGTAACTCTGACTAGTTGCTAGTCACTATTGCGTATTTGTTTTTAATAGTGACACAAGTAATAATAATAAAGCAAGTAGCAGTAGCAGCAGCAGAAGTGTTAGCAGGACTCGCACAGGGTCTTGGAGAGGGTGTTTGAATGTTTCAGCACCATGGACAGAGACGTGTAGAGAGGATTAGGTTTGATTGTTTCTGTAACATACAGCATAATATAGACAATGAGATAGGTTCAGTTTGAATGATTGACCTCTACAAAGTGAGAGAGATTTGGCATCTGCCCCAGTATCACACACTTGCGGTCCTAAGCTCTTTAGCAACTGTGTCCCACTTAAAAGATATGCCAATATGCTTAACCCGCACTTGATGTTCACTTACTCTGATACTGCTTCAGAGAAGTACTCAAGAGCTAAGTATGTACCACAGTTCATCATCGCCTGCTGTGCCACATGAGCCCATTTGTTGGTGGTAATGCATTTCACTCGCTTGCTAATTTGCAGTAATCAACAAACAAGTTGGAAGTTGTTAAGTTCATGACATACTGGATTCAGAGTGAATGTAATCAGATAAAAATCTAATAAATGTTTTGTATAAATTATGGTGACAGACTATGAACAAGGCTTTCAGAGCATCAGTGATTAAAGCAATTAAAGTAACAGAAGTATAGCATATTCCACTGTATAAACTGCCCATTATCTTGATGTTAATTATGGGAACAGAGTTAAGTGAATCCACAGATTCTTAGGCTCCACATCGCGTCAGTATTACATCAGTCAGATTGGATTTTAAATTTTCTGGCTTCTTAGTAAAGTAATGTGAGTAGGCGATTACCAGCCATTGCAGCGAAATGTTCTGAAATCACATTTTTACTTAACATCTCAAAAATCATAGTGTTTATTATACTGTTAAGTCCACATGTGGCATACACAAAACATTGCGAATAGCTAGTGAGGCGCTGTAATAGAACCTTAAACAACTGGATATTGTGTAGGTGACAGAATAGGGAGAAAATGTGGGGTAACTAGTTTGTCAGTCACAATTTTGGCCAATAGGAATTGTTCAAAAAGAGGATAGTTTTTGATCTTGTCTACCCTGTGTTTTTCCTCCAGCCCGTCCTGCCCCACACAGCAGTGTGTCTTGTCTGTGGAGAGGCAGGGAAGGAAGACACTGTGGAGGATGAGGAAGAAAAGTTTAATCTCATGCTAATGGAGTGCTCCATCTGCAATGAGATTGTTCATCCTAACTGTCTTAAGGTAAATTACTCAATACCTATGAAGCACGTTCTTAGAATGAGTGAGATACTGTTTGTTTCCTTTCACTGTTTAATAGTCTCTATGTGCTCCCTTTGTTCAGGTAAAAGATTCAAATGGAGTAGTCAATGATGAGCTGCCAAACTGCTGGGAGTGCCCAAAGTGCAACCATGCTGGGAAAACAGGGAAAGTAAGCATCTGTATGGACTTTGTTCTCTATGTGTCTGAATCATGAAATGATTACACAGTTGACTGTATCTCAGGATCTCAGAACCAGTGAAATAAAGTTGTGCTCTCTTTTTTCTAACCTTTTGGCCTCAAAGCAAAAAAGGGGGCCAGGGTTTAAGTACGCATCAAACCTTCCTGGCTCTCTGCTGAAAGAGCCGCGGTTAAACCGGGATTTAAAAGAGGAGCCTGACCCTCCCATGGTGGCTACAGCAACGGTTACTGCTTTGACTACCACATCTGCTGTGAAGAGAAAGGCAGAGCGGGAAGAAATCCCCAAGAGGAAAGACGAAGAGCCTCTGAAAAAACGTCCCCCCTTGCTTTCTCTGGATGGTATGCCACGACCAAGGCTTGAAGACAACCCACTACGGAAAAAGAGGAAACTTTTTGACACCAATGATGAACCTGTTGTCGTGAAAAAGAAGGTAAGACCCTCATCTGTTTGTAATCTTGTTATGCTGGACAAAGTGGAGTCACAAAAGGCATTAATTGTCTCCTAGCCCTATAGAGTTTCTCAAGTTTTAGGTCAAGACCCTGTGTGCATTTGCTTGATATGCAGACTCTGTCCTTCTTTTTAATTAAAAATGAAATTGAAATATGTCAGAATTTCCTAAATCCATTTGGAGCTGCCTTCTTTAAAATAGAATATATAGTAAAAATTTAATATGAAAAACTTTAATTAGAGTATCTTCAAATTCACACTGATAAAGTGAGAATTCTGACTGCTTGAAAAATAATTCTGTTCCTCTATTCTTTCTTAGAAGAAGCTTTCAAAACCGGATGATCCTATGACTCCCAAGCTGCTGCGTCAAATCAAGACAGAGAATGATCACGGTGATGAAGACGACAACCAGGAGGATCATGAAGACGATGGGTTCTCTTTAGACAGGATACATTTAAAGGAGAAAAATGAGTATGATGACGAGGACCAAGAGGAAGATGTGGAGGAAGAGGAAGAGGAGATGCTGGCAAAAGAGAGAGACAGTAGCGCAGAGGACAAAGCCAAGGTCATGTTAAATCCACTGCTGAGAACATCTGCAGCCAGAGAAAGTGACCAGTCCTCCTCCAACTCTCCCAGAGCTGGACCGAGCAGCGAATCAGGAGATGCTCAGGAGAGGAGCTCTGCTCAGCTGAAGGCTCGCCATCAGCGCAGACGCCTCCCCAACAAGGAGCTGAGCAAAGAGTTCAACCAGGAGATTCCCAAGACAGAAGACTGTTTGAGCAGCCAGAACCACAGTTCAGTGAAGACGGAGGACAGTCCAACCAATCACAATCGACGACCACTGAAGAATGAGGATTCTGTGACCAATCAGAACCGTAAACCACCAAAAATAGAGGACTCAACCACTAATCAGAGCCGCAGGGCCCTTAAAATGGAGGAAGGTGTGGCCAATCAAAACAGACGACCACTGAAAACGGACGACTGCCTGGCCAATCAAAACCACAGGCCAATAAAACCTGAGCCTGAGAACGAAGTAGATGACCAGAAGCCTAGATGGCCTCTCAATAACGGCAGCAGTGACCTGGGCGACTGGCTGCGACATCGGGGGCGGGAGGTGAACGGGACGCCACGCGGTTACTCGCCCCTCGGTTGGAACAGAAGCACACCAATCACGCCCATATGCCCCCGGCCGCTCCCCTGCCGGTCGCCGCCGAAATGCATCCAAATGGAGCGGCACGTGATCCGGCCCCCTCCCATCAGCCCACCGCCCGACAGATTGCCGTTGAACGACGGCGAGGCTCACGTGATGCGACGAGAGATGTGGATGACGGTGTTCAGTCACCTGACTCACAGAGATCTTTGCGTTTGTATGCGTGTCTGCAGAACTTGGAACAGATGGTGAGTACATGATGTACTGTGGAGTTGAAAACATGTCCTCCACACTTCATCACACAGCTTTCCAATGAAAGTATCTGCTGTATGTCTCACCAGGTGCTGTGACAAGAGGCTTTGGAAGCACATCAATCTGAACCGCTGTAAGTCCATCACACCTCTCATGCTGAGCGGCATCATCCGGAGACAGCCGGTGGCTCTGGACCTCAGCTGGACCAACATCTCCAAGAAACAACTCAGCTGGCTCATCAACAGACTGCCAGGTGCACACATTCAACCAAAAAAACACTGCTTTGTATTTGCGTTTTATGAAGTGACAGATATAGCTGACAATGTTGTGTATTTGTTAGATTTCACAGGAAGAGAGATCATTTCGAAATTCAATTTATCTCACTTCATAATTTTCTAAAGATTGGTTCAGAGGATGAACTGAATTAACTGAGGGTTTTATTAAAGGAAAATTCCAGTTTCCTACCCAGTAGATTCTTAGTGGTTATGAAAAAAAAATCTTGACAGGTTAATTATAGAGATATGGGGAGACTGTGACTCACTGTGATATAACCTTACAATTGTATCCATTAGCACATGCAGTAATTTAACCAATTCAACCATGTATTTAACCATAATATGCAAAATAAGGGGAAACATTAAAGTTACCTAACCTTTGATTAAATGTCTTTTTGCAGATTTTTCAACATATTTGATTGGTGAAAACTGAAAAACAGAATGCACTACAGGCCAGGAACATTACTGTTTTTCTGGTGTTGACAATAGATATGTTCATGTCGCATGTGCAGTTTTTAAGAAGTTAGTTTAACTTTTGTCTTTGTGAAATTTCTTGAATATGAGCCAAGCGTGTGCTAGTAACATGCTCCCATATGGCTCCTCCATATGGATAATTGTATCCCCAGAGGCTCCTGAATTTAGATGGTTTACTCAGTGACTTTCTTTGTTATTTATACATCTCCTATCTGGATCATTTAGTTAATTAGATGAGAATACTCACTGTATCTGTGTTGGTTTATTTTGTGACCTCAGATTAACTCAAACTCTGGAGACAGAAATCCTGAAAAATAGGGCACATTTCTTAACCAGGCTGAACATGAGATAAATCTGCAGTATATTTAGCTTACTATGCTCCTGCTCGTGGCCAAGTAGAAAACCCCAACTAGAGTTTACAGAAGAACACAGAAAAATCTAGCTTGATTTGACATGACGTTTTGTGTGTCCTTGCTGTGTCTGCAGGTCTGCGGGTGCTGCTGTTGTCGGGATGCTCCTGGGTGGCCGTTTCTGCTCTTTGCACCTCCAGCTGTCCTCTCCTGCGAACTCTTGATGTTCAGTGGGTTGAGGGACTGAAAGATGCCCAGATGAGGGACTTGCTGTCGCCTCCCACAGATAACAGGCCAGGTACCAACCTGCTATTCACATGCTCTGGCTAAACTGTCTGAGAAATTAGTGGATTAGTGAGTGAACATGAAAATTAATTAAGAAAATTAATGAGAAAAGTGGAAACCGTGTGAGTTACTTTCAATGCATGGCAGTTCTTCACCTGATTTGTTGCCAAATCTAGACATCTATAAAGTGAGTTTGTTTGTACCAATGGTTCCTGTGGATGGCATAAGTATTTAAGAACAGGTCACAAATATCTTGTTTCATTTTTAAAGAACTGCACTGTAGTTTTCAGCAAATGTTACTCAAACAGGAGTAAATAGTGTAACTGTTAGGGACTATTTTCAGCTGCGGATTAATACATGTTTGGCGTTCTAGTGAGTATTAATGGTTTTGGTCTTTTCATGGAATTTGTTGACCATAAAAAATATCTATATAATAAATATCTTCCTTCTTTTTTTAAACAAAACCTTGTAGGTCAGTTAGACAACAGAAGTAAGCTGCGTAACGTGGAGGACCTGCGTCTGGCAGGGTTGGACATCACAGACACGTCCCTGCGCCTCATCATCCGTTACATGCCCTTGTTATCCAAGCTGGATCTCAGCTACTGCAACCACGTGACTGACCAGTCTGTCAACATCCTGACTGCTGCAGGGACGACCACCAGAGACTCGCTCACTGACATCAACCTGTCAGGTACGAGCCTGTCTATGTTGGCTGTAGAACTGCCTGCATTTGACTTGCTCCCTGCTGTGGCTGAAGTTTGAATTTAGTAGATGTGTTGAAGTATCATCTCTTTATCTGAAGGACCAAACTGGTGTTTTTGCACATTTTACCTCACTAAACACAAGTAACATATACTTCACACTACTGCAGAACATCCACCAAAGTACATGCTGTCCCACCTGCCAGACAGTGTCAGCACAGGTCACAAATCAGCCTGGAGAGACCCAAACCTGTGACAGATTCTCAATGTAGCACATGCACATTTTGTCACTTTTAGTAAAATGGTAAAGCAGTTGCCAGCAGGGAATGATTTGAAACCTGACACCACAGATTTTCCAGCATGTACGGTACAGAATAAACCACCTACATTTTTATGCTGGGATGTACACCAGTCTGAGTACAACTTAGTAAAACGAATACAATAAATGCTATCTTTGTGAAAATTTTAATGTTCAGTTTTTGTTGGAACTGTTTTAGAGAGAGTCGATTCGACTTCACGATCATTTTGGAAGCTGTAGTTTGTGGTGTTGCTTCTTGCTGTTCTGTAAGCAGTATTAAATTACATAAAAATGGATTTTACCATTTATTGGAAAGTGCACAAAACGTTAAAAATAAACATTAAATGTTGAAAGCAGTGAATCAAAAGACCGTAATGGAAGTAGCTGAAAGGCAAATGCATTGCTTTCTGTTGGGAACATCAGTCTCCACATTTATTCCCAAACACTGCTCCCCATAATCAGGCCCTTGGATTTCATGTCCTAGAATATCCTAAAGGGTTGATTAATCCATGTGTGTCATAGCTTTTGTCAGTACAGGTGACCCGTTACGCATCATTTGTTCTTTTTCTTCTAACCCAATTTCTCCTCGTGCAGTCTGTAACAGGGTCACAGACCAGTCGCTGACCTATTTCAAGCGCTGTGGCAGCATATGTCACATCGACCTGCGATACTGCAAACAGGTGACCAAGGAGGGATGCGACCAGTTCATCGCAGAAATGTCAGTCAGCGTGCAGTTTGAACTGATAGAGGAGAAACTGCTGCAAAAGATCAGCTAGACAGACGAACGAGGGAGACAGTTTGACATTTACGAGCGGTGAAACTACTGTCCACATGGAGGCAGCAGATGACTGTGTGCTCGTGGAGAACGGCACCCGTGTTTCATAAACATCTGCAGACTACTGAACAGACGCGAGGACTGTGTCTGTTTCTGTAAAACCTGATGTAAAGGGAAGCTGTGCTGCTAAGCCAGAATGTAAAAATGGTGGATCTTGTCCAGCAAAGGCAATATTGCAAAAATGTTTTTGTTGTTGTTTGCACCTGTTTTCTAAGTTATTTATTTCTTTGTATCGATTGTTTTATGTATTGTATTATGATTATCTTTTGGTGTTCATAGACTATTTTTTGTTCCAATGCAAAGTTTATTGCATTATAGAGTAATATTTTTGTATCAGAAAGTGTTTCATACATTTATGTGCAGTATTGAATGCACCAGTGCACAGTGTCATACCATTGAAATCGATAATCAGTCGGCATTACTGTTAAGCTCTTTATTGTTAAGAGGCAAAAGTCAAAGGATTTGTTGCTAAACTGTAGGATGGTAGCTTGTGTTTCTGTGGGTGTTTTTGTATCTTATTGTATGTGCCCTGTTTCTGATCGGACAAAGATACTGTACATTTTGTTTTTCATAACACTACATACGGTGTTGCTATGTCCTTGTGGATGAAAAATGTAGAAGAAAAGTTTAAAAAGTTTATTTGCACTGATACAGTAAATATGAATACATGAATGTATTCACACATACACTATACAGTGTACAGTGTATAAAGCATATTTTTTCAACACTAAAATGTCCTGCTAATTCTACTAACAGCTTCTAGTTACTGGGTTATATTAAGACATACCTGCATACAAAGGTGTCTGTCAGTCAGTCATCACTCTTTAGAATTGTTGGTGCTTTGTGAGAGGAAGCGTTTTAGCACTGCATGCAGAAAAGAAATCTGTTTACAACACAGTCAGTAGATCTAGTAACTGTTAAATATTATAACCATCTGTTTACTCCTGTCCCTAGCTGAACTCCATGTGATTAAAAAAAGAGACTTAGTGCTGAATCATGCAAGAAATAAAGAATCAATAAAACCCAGGATTAGGATATTACATTTACACAAATCTTTTAGATGAGACGATGTAACCCAGTCAAACAGACTGGAGGTCAAATAGTAAATGAAAAAGGACTGTTTCTCAACTTTTTTCTCAACTATGACTCGGTTTATTGTGCATATCCCAAAATTCCTGTGACCCCAGAAATTTGAATACAGAATAATGATGTATTTTTCTAAAGGGAAGGCATGACCTTATTTTTTATTTAAAACACATCTGGCCAATGTTAGTATCAGTCAAGCACATCCATGTAAATCTCCAGACATGGGGTCCTGACCGCAAGGTTGAGAAATTCTGTTTCAGTGCCAAATATAATAAATACAGACTGAGATGAGAGGTTCATTGGCCCTGCACGTCCATTCATCCTGTATTATATGTGAAGAGCCTGCAAAAAACATCCTTCCTGAAGGACTTGTGAAAATGTAAAAGTGAAAATCTTGGATTTTGTTTATTCATTATTCACAGATTCCACTGAAACAGACATTTATGGACCCTGGTTGTTTTCTTTAAAACTGTTCCTTAAAAGTTTCATTTTTATGACTTTTGTGTTAAAGAACGTTGCAGCCTATTTTAAATATTCAGTAGCATTTTCAGAAGCATTGTTTTTACTGTGCGCCTTTATTCGTCATCATAATATTTCAAGTGATACAGAAATAAAAAATTTTGCTATTGGAACTTGTCTACTAAATTTCAGACTCTACAGTGTAACGATTCGATGGGTTTGCATTTTTCTTGATCTCAAAACTAAACTTTTTTAAAATAAAGCCTTTAAAAGTTTTTGTGTACCTTTTGGATAGCAGTTGATACAATTCAGTGGATGGGTTTACATTTAAATTGTTTGTTTGTTTTTATTAGACGACCATGTCTCCATGAAATATTTTAGTACATTACTGTAAATGGTGTATGTACATAATGTATATGTAAAGCCTCTAGGAAAAGTTAAGTCAACCTTTGAGATATTAAATTCATTTTAAATACTGAACTGTGTGTGTTTTTGGTCCTTTGGCTTTTAAAAAATCCTTAATATTTCAGCCCTGTTTGATTTGCTGACACCTGTGGTTACCATGGTAACAGCAAGTGCAATTTAATACTACAGCCAACACTGCTCGAGAAGCTGCTTTGTCAGAAATACAGCAAAATGGATGTATCTGATTACAGTGAAACCAAACAAACTCACGTTGTAGCATGCATAGGTGGGCAATTTGAATCCAGGGCGGGAAAGGCGGACTCTGCCACTAACAATCAAAACATGTACACAGAGAGGAAATTTCTGAATATAAACACATTGAATGGCTAAGTGTCATAAATGGTATTTAAAAATCAGGTTTGATTACATGATATTCTTAAGGATTATAACTCTAAGCATTTTGTATAAATAAGGAACATTATTACATGCTGACTGGAATATTGCTGTTAATAGATTTGTAGTCGTATTATTTATATTTATTTATTATATTTATATATTTTATTGATAATTTGCAACATGCCAGCTGCTGTGTTGGCTAAAAGTAAAATAGAAAAAATGAAATGAATAAACAAACCTAAATGTATGACCAATTACAAAATGAAGAGCAGGGTTTTATGTTCTGGTTTGTAGTACTGCATTTTATTGAATCTAATAAATCATTTTCTTTTGTTTACCAAAATAAAAAGGTTCAACATTCCAAAATATAAAGATCCAGGATTATGAGTGCTCATGATACCCTCCTACTGTGATAATACTGTAGCTGCCCATGAATGACATCTTTGAGAAACAGCAGCATCAACAAACAGACTTACAGAGTTACAGTGTTTGTTACAGTGCATGGTGTCAGTGTCGGTTTTAGATCTGAAGCAGACGACAACAAAAAGTGCTAGAAAGCAAGACCATGACGCAACTTTAATGGTGAGAGAGTGACACGATCAGAGGACTGAGGAACTCGTCTGACCAAAACCAGCAGAAATACATTCTGAAAAACTGTATATTTTTTATTTTTTAACCTCCATACTGATTAGAATTTTAAATCATGTCGTCTCCCAAGTACATGGAAAAATATACATTTAATAACTTATCAGTAAACAACAATATAAACTATCTATGCGATTCACCTTAACAGCAATTCTGCTTTTTTTTAAACATACCACAGGCATACTGTACACAGATATTGTAGTGACATCTGAGTTAACTGGATCCCATGACAAGAAAACAAAGTGTTTGGTTTGCATAACAGGTTAAAGTAAACCAGGCTTCTTCTACCTCTCGCTGTGTGACGGATGGAAGGACGCTGTGACAACGTGACAAAAAGGTATGTTGATGTTATACTCAAAAAAGAGGAAGTAGCACCTGTTACCTACCTAAGATTTGACATTAACGGACAACACAATCAAACAAAGACACTTGGTAGACTTGTAAATTAAATGGTATTGCTTGGTGGAAGTTATTCAAAATGAAAGAGGAATGAGTCTTTAAGATATACTTAAAAATAGTGTCTTAAGTCAAGGTCCACTTATTAGCTTTTTCCTCATGTTTCAGCCACATCTCAGGGGATTATACAGCATATGACCACCTTAGATCACGTGATGTCAGCTGAACCATCTCCATGACATGACAAGTGAGGAAACTTTGCTGATGAAGACGGTGAGATGTGGTTGAAAGCCTGGAAAAAAAGTTAGTAAGTAGGCCTTGAGTTTTAAGTAGGTTTTTTGTCATACTGCTGTTTCAAAAGGTCATGAGTGAACTTTGACTCTCAAAACAGATCTAAAAGGAATGTAGTGTGGCACGTCACGTGACCAAGCAGTGGGTTTTTACTGTTTGTGTGTGTTGTCAGCAGACAGCAGAAATCACATTGGCGCACTTAATTTTTAGATGAGGAAATGGAGAAACACATTCACACAGTAAGTGTTCAAAGGTTTACATGTACCCACTTTTATTTCCTAAAGTTCATTTGAGGAAACAGAGAAAAAAAAGAGTAAACTATCACACCAAGCTTGCTGGTTATGAGATGCATATACTGTGAAATCCTAACCCAAATATCAATCAAAGGCATGACGTTTGGCACCTTACACCCTCCTGTGTGTGAGACGCGATGACTCGGTGCGTTTGGGGTTTGGATTAACAAATAGACATGTCCTAAACATGTGTAAGTCTCTTTTTTTTTTAAATATTGCACATCCTAAAGAACACTGAGGGAGATAACACAGTGTCATGTGGCATGACTGTGTAAACCATATTGACTCTAACCCTGGGATCTTATATTTTTCATCACACTGCTTCTCTTTGCCTCACAAAACAACCCCGATCCACTTCAAGTATCCACGGGACCACCTCCTCTCCTCTCCTGTGAGTAAAATCTAAACAGAATGGAGAGCAGAAAGTGATGGCGGGGGGTGTGTTTAACAGACCAAAGAGAGAAAGGAGTGAGTGTCCCGGTGCAGCTGACGATGGTCCACCAGGGAGGCGAAGTGGGACTGGAACATGAGTTAGTAAGAGGGGTGGGGACACAAACCGTGGTAGGCCAGAGGCAACAGTCTGGTTTCGAGGACCGGAAAGTTGCTCACGCCTGCTGCAGCATTAGGCCCTGCGAGACGTCATGCACAGCAGTTCATCCTCAGTGATAATAAATTCAGGGCTCGGGCCACGTGCGCGCCGGAGGCACTGCTCCGACACGCATGCACGCTCAAGAGTTTTTTTTTAAGACTTGAAGACGTGCACGGCCCGCACTACGTACTGCCTGCAGATGGGGCACTCGCTCATCCTCTTCCCACATTTGGTGCAGGTAACCATGTGACCACATTCCAGCAGCACGCAGTCGATGATGGCGTCCATGCAGATGCGACACAAGTTTTCGTCAGCCGCCAGCTGAGCTTTGACACCATCTGTGGATGGGAATATGAAGTTAGAATGGTTCTCTGTAAGGCTCATTAACACATTTTATGGAATGCAGTGATGTTGTATGAAGTTATGCTCCTGCAGTCCCGGACTAATTAGCATATCCACATCATTCACCTCTGTTTGGCCATGAGCAGTAAATTATCTCTTCTAAATCTCTACTCTCTAGGTTATAGCAGTCATTAAGTGTCCAAATCTGTCGACAAAATGTTTTGTCAGCGTTGTCCAAACCTAAATCCCACATCTGTTACACAAAACTGCTTTGCTAGATTTTTGGCAAAAACAGCAAATGACTTGCAGATATCTAATGTGAGGTACAACTGTACCATATCACTGTAACCCATAAAACAAGTCATTTCAAATCTGCAATCCATCAGTGATAACAGCATTCAACTGACCCTCAGCTTTTAAGCAAACATGGACAAGAAGTCCTTAAAGTGCTCAGAAAAACTAAACAATTCAACTCCCAGTCAAGTGGGAAAACTCCATCTGCTGACAAAGATCGTGTGATATGGCTGAAAGCTGCAGAACAGCTTCTTGGCGGTGAGAATGTTTTATCAACAGCATTAAACTGGTTTGTTGACCACCGAAACCAAGCAGAACCAGATTACAGACCTGATACTTTTATATTTTAAGTAACAAATAAACCATAGAAAACTAACCACAAAATGTTGATGTGCCACAAATCAGTCAGTGCGCTGGTTTATAGGACTTAAATGTCTGACAGCTGACTGATCAGCTCACTAGCCTAAATCTGGCTCCTGCTGCTCACAACTTTAAAAAGCCAATCGAGCTGCAGCCTGTCTGCTGTCCATTCACGTCTAACTATTAAGTGGGCTAATATGATACTCAAGCCCTATATGTCAACAAGAGAGCCTCTAGGAAGCTTGACAATGTAATTACACCTGATGGAGACATGCTGCCACTGAAGTAATATGATGACTCATCAAGAGGTAAAAGCTCTTAGAGAGTGCATTAATGACAGAATGAGAGGCTGTCCTTCAGAGTAAAATGAGACGATGCACACTGGAAAAGAAACACGAGTGACAGAATGTGGAGACACCAAATAAGACGGGAGATAATGACTCAAGTGACCATAATGTGATAATATATGGGATGATATATAGGATCAAGTGGGTAAAAATGGCTTCAGCATGCCTTCACTGGATCTATTCATGGAGGAGATGCAAAAGGTGCTGTGAAGTGGCTTGTTATAAAAACATCTTACCTCCAACTCCACTGTTGCAGAGAGGTGGAGGATATGCAACCACTTTATAGATAAGAACGGGCAGTAATGAAGAAAATCGATTAGTTTTGAAAACAGTGAATTTGCCCTTTAATATAAAACAATGTTGAAGCAGGAATTATAAGAGATTTCTATGCATTAAATGCCTCTTTATTCCATAATCAATGGGAGCTAACGGTGTAAGTAAAAGCATTAAATGGCAATGTCATATATCACAGCTACAAATATGGTAACAAAAAGCACAATTACCTGCAGTTATGCTCACATTTTCCACTGTGAAATAAAGGAGAGAAAGGTATTTTTATCATACAGAACAATATAACAATAGAATTTAGATACAAAAACAAAGAAAAAAGTCAAATCAAAAGTGCTTACTGGATTTCCTGTTCTGCTCATTTTCTCTGTAGAGCCGATGCACCCGCTCCAGCAGCTCCCACTTCTCGCAGCAGCCCGAGTAATTGACAAAGTTCCTGGCGAGAATCTCTTTCAGCTGGCGGACGGACAGGTTCTCTATCGCCTCCTCATTGTCCAGATCAGACAGCGAGGCCCTGATCCTCCTCTGTGTTGCCGGACTGACCTAGAAACAGAAAAGAAACAGAGCCGCGGTCACTGAAGGGCCGACAGTACTGGCACTCTTTTACTTCTGGTATAAAGGCTGTTTGTTCGGTTCAAGTGGACGTGTGCCTTTAAGTGTCACACACCTCTATGATATTTTCAGTGGGCTCCAGGTTCAAGAGGGACGCTGTTGGAGTATCCTCATGCTCCTGTGTGGGTGGAAATCAACATACTGAAGTCAATTTACCTTCGTTTAAACTCTCTTAACAGCATTCCACTCACTTCTCACCCTATTAAAACACTGTACATGTACTGTTTTATCACCAATTTCTTAATTAGTGATAAAACTTAAAAGCATGTGCTGTTTGACCACACAGCACGAAAGGTCAAAGTCAAATGACCTTCAGCTTCTTAGTTTAAAACAACTGATTCCAGATTGGAAGCAGCTGAACTGGAAAGACACTCAATCTCTTTGTCTCAGCTAACAGGGCGATCGCTTCCTGTTCAGCAAGGAAAAATGCAAATTAAAGTACAGCTTGGTCCCGCTCCTTCATTCTAAATCAACAATTCTAAACACTATGGCAAGATATTTAAAATTTCTTCCTGCTTCGTACGACTATCACTGCCTTGATTAAAAAAAAAAAAAAAAGACTTCACAGCTATCTGTGATCTAATTTTTAAATTGCAACTGTTCAGATATCTAATGAACAAATGGAGATGTTTAAATACTGACTCAGCTGCTCTCAACTCAGAAGTTAATTATTCTCTTTGAAGGTGGAGGTCAGGAATTTGTTGGATGAGAGGAGAATAAATGGAGCTGCAGAACAGTTCAGACACTGTTTGGTATGAGTATAGGGCTCTGTATTATCTAGAGAAGATATGGTCTCTTTTTTCTTTTATCTTCTTGACAAAAGAGAGCTTGTGAAGAGCTGAAATAAGCTGTACCTCTGTGATATCATGCTGGAGTGCAGAGTCTCTGTTTCTGTACCATAAAAAAAAAAAAAAGAAAAAAAAAAGAAAACTCTCGTGTCTCCTATGGTCTGTTTCTGTCTCTCTCTCTGCTTCAGCACATTCCAGCAGATTATCTTCCTCGAACGAAGATGTGTTAATAATGCATCCGTCAGCGTCGCGGTGCGAGATGCCTGCCCTCGCCCAGACGCCATGCCTTCGCTCAGGCTAGACTCCTCTGAGACAAAAACAACGAGCAGCAGCCTCAACACGCGCGAAGTGCCAAACCTCTGCGCAGCAAAGTTTCTTTGACTCGATGTTAGATTTCATTAGGCCGTTTCAAACATATGAAAGTACTAGAAAGCTCTCAGAGAGCGCACACTTCTGTCAAGGCTGCAAAATTTACTGCTTCAATAATAGAACTTATTCATAAATGTTTCACCTGCATCAAAGTATGTGTGGTGATTGACAATCTAAATTGGTTACATGTGCCAGATTTCTTTCATTTCCTGCAATAGTTAATGAGGAAATACTAAAAAGCTCTATAGAGGAAAATTAAATGCTTTTAAAAATTCCTGGATGCACACCAACATCTAATCACTGGTTCATTGGTCCAAATATCACTGAAATCTGACACCATGGTTGTTACTCCAATATCCCAAACATCTAAGCAGGGAAAACTAGAATTGGTTATTTTAATTACATTACATATCTTTATTTTATTTTATTTTGTTGTTATTGGACTAAAAATCTATTTAGTTTTATTCATATAGCACCAAATCACAACAGAACTAGACTGTACTCTTTATATTTTACTATTTAGTCTCTACTGCAGAAACCCTATATCAAAGGTGGGATAATCTTAGATCTTATATTTATATCTCAGACTTAAAATTTACTTTGATTCAAGGCAGATTGCTGCCCCTAATTTTAACACACGTTTATGTTTCAATAAATATTTCAAGTTATTTCTGTTCCACACAAATGTCTGCTTGATTGTAAAAGGCTGTTTTTCTGCAGTGCATGTACACATACACCCAGTATATGACGCCATAGAATTAAAGCATATATGTGCCACAAACTAAGGGGGAAAAAAAACAAAACATAGAGAGGTAGAGAGATTATCTAAAGGGGGATGAGAGGAGGGATGTACTGTAGTGTTTCTGTTGTTTAGCTGCAGCTGTGACGCTGTGGGGAGTTCTCAACCTGTGTGGCTGTTACATAACAGACTCAGCCTATGTAACAGACCTAAAAAAGGCAAAGGGCTTAAGCTGCGTTGCTGGCTGGTCAGAGAGCACACAGAGTGAGAGAGAGAGACACACACAAACAGAGAGCTAACACAGCTGTTTCCAGCTGTCACATGGACACTGGACCAGCCAGCTAGTAGTGCTGAGCTTTTTCAATGTCATGTGGAGGGAAGACAAAACTACAAATGTAGTAGATTTTCTGGGAGAAACACTTCATTCAGAACAAAGCACTACAAGAACAAAACGGAAAAACACACACAAAGACAGAAAAAGGAATAAAGCATGATGAGATGAAATGAATGAAATAAACTCTGACATCTAAAGATATGCACAAGAGGGCGGTTGTTTGTCAGGAAGTTGAAAGGAAGAAGCCTTCTCCTGACTTAAAACAGCCACGCTGAAACTTGTAAATAAGCTGAATTCACCTTTGAAATTAATTATCTTGGATAGAATGAGGACAGATGTGAAAGAAGTACGGCATATGGAAATCAGTGAATGAGTGAATGCAAGTTTGTTTGTGTGTGTGTGTGTGTGTGTGTGTGTGTGGCTGCACAGCACACGGTGTTAGAACATGAGCAGTGTGTTTTTTCACAAGTGTGCACTCTGTCAGACCTGGCTGGTGGTCCCTGAGCTGTCACTTGGGCTGAGCACGTCTCCCTGAGAGGCGGAGAGGACCGACTGCTCAGAGGTAGAGCGCGTGGCGGAGGGGGGCGAGGCGGCGTGCGAGTGGGGGAGCGAGTGCAGACTGTCTGTGTCATCTCCCCCTTCATCTGCCTCCTCCTCCTCCTCTCCCTCCTCTCCCTCCTCTACCTCCTCCCCACGTGCGTCCTCTTCTTCTTCCTCCTCCTCCTCCTCCTCCTCCTCTTCCTCCTCGTCCTCTTCCTCCACCACCGCTGCCCTCTGGGTTTCCCTCGCCCCCTGATGGCAGAGCACCAGGTCCACCAGGTCCTCTTTCTCCCTGCACGTGTCGGTGGAGATGTTGCGCAGCAGCAGATACTGGCGCAGGTCCTTCACCCGGAGCTGCATGAGCCGAGGCCGCTGGAATGCTGTACCACGCAGCAGGTGGCAGGTCGTGCAGCAGCGCAGGTTCTCCTGCAGCACCGAGCACAGGGCGCAGAAACTCTTCTTACAATCACAGCAGATGTGCTGTAGGGAGGGGGGAGGGAGAGAAGAGGAAGACGAATTCAAACAGACGTGATGTGATCAGCTATTCTTTTTCTTCTGACTGGAGCAACCAAACTCATCTTTGGAGTAATTTCATCTTCAACACCGTCGTTTTAGAAACTGTATTTTTCATTATCTCTAAGTACGCCCTGATGTCTGACTTCTGTTAGCATATTAAACTGTTTATCCTCAATGTCACTTTTGATGAATAAATTAACCATGTACTGACGGGGATTTAACTGATTTCAGTTTTGGAAAATAGGTCATATGATAGAACTGAGCTCACTGCAGCTTCTGTTAACTTTGTTTTAATTTGCACCAGAATAATTCATCAGCCTGTGGTTTTACTTGCAGGGTACTGTTGATTAGAACTGAGCCATAACCCATTATTATTATATATTAACTTTCAGTACAGACTCTAAATTACCCGTAGGTGTGAATGTGAGTGTGAATGGTTGTTTGTCTCTATATGTCAGCCCCGCGATAGACTGGCAATCACCCAACGTCTGCTGGGATAGGCTCCAGCCTCTCACAACCCTTAAAGGATAAGTGGTATAGATAATGGATGGATGGAACTTTCAGTAGAACTGTTGCACGACATTATTTTTAACAAACTGTAATGAGAACTAGATGAGTGAGGTTTTTGCTCCACGTGTGAAGAAAGTGCGCATATTATATATTTTCTGTTTAGCATGTGTTGATATCAGTGATGGATCGATGAGTTGCAGAGATCTATCCAATCGGTGGGAAACGGATCAACAATAAATGAGGTCATTTATGAAGCAAAAATGTCAAACATCTGCATGTTCCAGCTTGTCAAATGTGAGGATTTAGCAGTTTTCTAATATTGTGAACTTCATATTTCTGAGTTTTTGCACTGTTGGCAAGACAAAACAAACATGAAGACCTTGGGAAATGTGTTAAATAAAAGAGAGAGAAACCAAAAACCAACAACAGTTTCATCTATAACAGTGCCCCATATCCTGTGTGCTCAGTTATTTTCTAGGAAAGAATAAAGAAAAGAGAAGTAAACTGTCTATAGCTCCTGGTGATGTTTGGCATTTTACAGGCTTTACACTGTCTCCTGATACAGAGGCAGCCGAGTAGATTGACACTTCAAATGGGCAGGGAAGCAGGTCGGCCACGGCTGTAAACATTTTCTTATCACTTGCGCACAAATATGCTCTGGTCCAGCAGAAGCACATTTCCACCGAAACAGACAGTTTTCTTCAGTCATTTGCTGTTAATCCCCCTGACACTTTTTTCATACTATGAATAAAAATATCACGCTTGTGCACAAATGTGTGTATCCGGGGAGTCGACCCGCTGTCGGAGAGGCAACCGGTGTGTGGATAGCGATAGGGCGATCTGAAGCAGCGAGCACAGAGGAAGCTCGGCGCTGCAGCCTTTTCATCAGTGTCTCGGTGCGTCTGACTGCCAGACAGATACACTCTGCCATTAAACTCTTGACACATGCAGCTGCACAATGATCCTGCAAATGTCAGAATTAACAGACATACGTTCTTTAAGGCCCACTTTTTTGTACATTAACTACAGGCTGTGTCTCATTCACAGTGCTGACTTACACTTTCAGTAAACGTCTAACTTTTAACTGTGGTAGAGGACGTTCTCAGATTAAAAGTACCAATACAACACTGCAAAAATACTCCATGACAAGTTTTCCCTTATTGAAAATGTGTAAGCAACATTTTACTATTTACTAGTGAATGTGGAGCTAACTTTACTTTATGAAGAGGTTATTTTTTTTCTCTATTTTCTCTATTCAGCTTAGTTTCCACCCAAGCATTCAAAAGTTTCACAAGATAAATATGAGGGGTCATGAGACGGCTCTGGGCCAGAAAAGAAAAAACGTAAGAAAAAGTACCGCTACACAAATCTATGTATTTTTATAGCTTTTCTTTGCTTTTTTTGAGATAACGGATACTTTCACCTCTTTGTGCATAACACAATCATTTAAATGAAATACTCAAGCAAAGTATAAGTACCTCAAAAGTAGTTGAATAAATGTACTTAGTTACTGTCCATCCCCAAGACAGACAAAGTTGCAGAGACTTGAAACTTGCTTCAGACAAGTTTTCCGTCACAGTGAAGAACTTGCTGTGCTGTATGTGATCATCCTGTACCTTGTTTGTGGCCTTAGCCTTAATAGAGCCTGAGCTTTGTTTACTGACTGTCCCATTCTATTAATGGCTGTCCGTCCACTTAAAAACACCTAAAAAGGACGTTGTCGTAAAACAGCACG
The DNA here is from genome assembly GCA_033238685.1 of Lates japonicus. NCBI lineage: Eukaryota > Metazoa > Chordata > Actinopteri > Centropomidae > Lates > Lates japonicus. The sequence goes on along the minus strand of BRZM01000021.1, from coordinate 4,974,524 downwards.
TGTGCTCAGCCAACCGACTCCGTAGGAATAAAGGCTGGATAAATACTCATCATGTACTGAGACACAGAGATTTTAGAGCTTTGACCTCCCAAAAAGAAGCACATTCACGAGTTATGTCATGCAGGTGATTTAGCCAATGAAGGAAAAACATCATACAACTGTGTTTGGTCTAATATGGACTGAACATACTACGGATTTGGTTCATCTTGAAAGGAAAGACATATTTAAATGTGAACCAAATCCATACTATCTTGCAGGATTTTTACATTAAAAAGGTCTCTGTTCAGTAAGTGACTCACTAATTCTGGATGTCAGTGAATGCACCATGAATGAGGAGTCCTTCTCACAACTGCACGCAATGATTACATAATTCTGAAAAAAAATATGCTGACTAAATGTGGAATGTGAAGGATTACTCAAGCAAGTTCCCTGTCTCTGCAAGTTGATTTTTATACAGCACTGACAGTGAAGGGGGGGAAACCAGGCAGCCGACTGGCATGGTTTCTTGACATCATATGCCTACTGTCTCAAACCACCATCTTAGCTTGCTGTATGAAACTGTATTTTTACTCACACAAGTCTGGTTTACCTTGCGTCTGAAGACAGAGAAGGCCAGTCCGCAGGCCTTGCACAGCTGTCCGGCGCTCCCTGAGCTGGTGGGGGGGTAGGTGGAGTACCCAGCGCTGGGGGCAAAGCGGAAGGGCCCCGCCCCTGCCCCGAACCCTGGTTGCTGCGTCCGCACCGTGCCCGTGCCCATCACCTCGTTCAGCAGCCCGCAGCATGACGCCCACATGGACGACGCCCCCGCCTATGGACCGCACGGACAGAAACACAAACTCACACACTCTGACAGTTTCATATGTATTCTGTTTCAGCTTGTTCTAGTTTTTAAATGAAGCTAAATGGTGTTTCCTCTGAGTGAAGTATTCAAACCCAGCACTCCATATTTTTTATTGCTACAATCTTATACATGTCTTGTGAATAATTTTGTTCACATTTCACGAATATATATATATATATATAATATATGGTAGTGTGTGTGTGTGTGTATATATATATATATATGTATATGTATATATATATATATGTATGTATATATATAGCGAATTGTAAGAACTGAAGGCAACTCAGAATTAACATTTTAACATTTTTGTCAACTCAGAGCTCATCCCATTTGGATGTTGGCGGTTGGACAGTTGAGGACATGGTTTAATGCACTTTCAGTGAATGAATCAAACTGAGACTGTACAATCGAGGGGAGGGGGGACAAAAACAGAATTCTGAAAAGTAGGAGACATGGCCCCATTATCCAGTGGAAATTACACCTTTAGAGAGGACTATCAACACCTGTTCAACTGGATATTGTGAAGGCCACAGCAAATGATTCATATTATCATACTCATCAAACAATTCTGTGACCTTGTCCTGTTTTTCCATTCATTGGACACCTTTCTGTGCTATCATGACACTGTTTGAACTGTACTGTATCATCCAGCCTTCTGCTCTGTAATACCCAAAATGGCTCAAGGAGATAGAGTCCCTTGGTACGGCAATGAGAGAGAAAAACGAGAAAGAGAATGAATGCGAAAGAAAGAGGAGGGGAGAGTGCTCTTTAAGAGTCTTTGAGGTTAAGAGATAATTAGACAAAAGTAGACTCTAAGAGCTCCTATTAATGACGTTCTCCAAAGAGATCTGCGGGTTAAATTTCTCAGTCACTGCATTATTTTCTACAATCTGATAAACAAATGAGCCACGAGGATATGTGAGGAGTCTGAGCCACGCAAATAGCAAATATCTCGTGAGGGTCAAATGGGAAGACGTGGATGTTACGGTGCCTCTGTATGTCCTGAGGAAACATGCAAACTAGCTTTAAGTTAGTGCACTCAGCCAGTAAAGTTAAAGCAAGAGCCCACACTGAGAGAATCAGTCGGATGTGTTTGCTGACCACAAGACGGGCCAGAGACAGGGAGCAAAGATGGCGTGATGGGAGCCACGACTCCTTGGAGCATACTGATGAGAGGAGGAGGGAGGGGGAGGACAGCGAGGAGAGAATATGTCTTCTGTTGTCTCCCCACCCCACTCCCCCCACCACCACCACCACCCTCCAGCCTGCAGAATCAATAACTGACATGAGCATAATGTAAGCCCTCTGTGGTTCCCGGCTCTATGCGGAGAAAACAATGGAATTCACAGGGTCCTGCCACGTCTCCTCTTAAGGCAGTGCTCTGCACCGACTTGTCACAAACACCCTGTGATCTGACCTCACCCATCTGCTTAGGGATCCGTTATGTAATCTTAGGAGCGAGGCACTATATGTGGAGTCACGGCGAGAAGGAGGAAGGTCTGCCCCTGCTGCAGCCACACAGCCAGGATGGGGTTTGCAAAGTTCAAATCACGCACTGAATTCATCATTTAACAGCTTTTCTGTCCATCTATCTGTCACCAAACTAAAATTTTGACTCATCAAATTAGTCTATATGGTGTAAAAAATAAAGAAAAATGTTGGTCACCATTACCCACAGCCCAAGGTGACATCTGGCCAACCTGAAAGTATTCAATTTACAGTAGAAAAGAACAGACAAAATCAGAATACCCTTGCATTTGAGGAGTTGGAAGCAGTAAATATTTGGTATTTCTGCTTGATAAATGACTAATCAATTGATTTTCTGTCAGCTGATTGGCTGTTTTTAGCTTTATGTAACTTGTCCTCAGTTAAATCTACCACACGCAGCTCACTTTGTCATGATATACTCCCCTAGCTTTATGCACACGATAAAAACCACGATGCATAACAACTTGAATTATTCGCCTTAAGGCTTAAACTTAACGTGATGTTCAGCTGCTAAAAAGCCTCTCAGGTTAGATGCATTCTTTTCTCGTAAGGGAACGAAGCCACTAAAAAGGAATATTTACTGCATTCTCCGGGACGAGGAGCCGCTGCAGTCTGCCCATGAAATCAGTCTTATCTGGCTTTGAGCCAGCAGCACGAGATCCCTCTGTCACTTCAATTAGCACACTGTAAGCTCTGCAGGCAGGGAGTCCCGAACAAACAAGTGACAAGACCAAACATCACATGGAGTACACTGTTGTTGTTGTTTGTTTTTTTTTTTAGTTGTATCGTCTATAGTCTCTCCTCTGTCTGATCACTTAAACTATACCTCTGGAAATACTGTCACCTCTGAGCACTTTGAATGTCAGGTCTCGGCCAAATAACTGAGATATTTCTCACACTGCTGCTGGAACACAATCAACAAACAATCCAAACAAACCCAAAGTCACCAACGGGGTAGAGCAGCAAAAAGTAACTGTGGCACAGATTTAAATAGAAAAAAAACCCACAAGGGAGAGAAATCAGCAACATTCAGGCCTCGTGCAGATGAACAGTAATCTGACCTCATAAAATTAGCGTTTGAGGATCAAATCTCAAAAACTCTATTGACACAGACAAGTGTAACCATATGGGACAGGACCATAGATAGGGCCTAAATGGGTCATGTGGAGACTGCGTTTTTGTGTTTAACTCTGAGCTGAAACAAGTCTGAAATGGAGTGATAACACTTTTTTTTTTTTTTTTTTTACCTTCTTGTGAGCAACATCAGGTGACTTGTCATGGGATTTCTGTGCAACCATTGCTGAAAAGTATGTTTGGAAAAGCAGTTCTAAACATAACCTGAGAAAGTCGGCTGATGTGATTAATGTATTAATGTCTGCGTTAATTAAATCAAGTGAAATAAACACCACAAAACATAGTCTAACAAAATGGCAGCATTCAATTCTCAGTGTGGACCTTTCCATGTCATACCCCTGTCTCTCTCCCCATGTTTCCTGTTGCTCTACATTATGGCCTCTGAGATAGGAGGCCAAGGAGAAAACTGCTAAAAAAAACACACTTGGAAAAACTGGAAAAATCTGAAAATCAAACATTGGTATAAATCAGCTGTGCTCACTGATTTCTTGTATTTCCTTCTAAGAGAGCATCAAAGTGTGTTTACAGGTCTTGGGAAGTACCACTGCATATGCAAAAAAAAAAGTTGTTTAAAGCCTAATGAATGTCCTCAAGTGATGTCACTGGGGTCATCATCATCTGGGGCTAAAGAAGACGATTTCTCTGGTTCTGCATCGACTTTGATCTGTTTTCTAAACTGTCCATCTTGAGTCTGACAGTTGCAATTCTGAACTGATGGAAGAAACTTTCAATAGCTCCATCTGTATATGGCATGACAAAATCTCTCATAGTTGCCAAATGTCCTGCCCCCAGTCTATGCATTTGCGAGCATGATACAGTGATAAATAAACAGACACACACCAGAGTATTATGATGCTTTCACCGTAAACAACTGTGCACTATCATACATTTCATAGAGAGCGTCATTATTCGCTATCTTTCCATCATCCACTGTCTCTCTCACACACTTCATTTCCTCTTTCTGTCTCTCCTGTTTTTCTCTGGCATCGACTGGAAACGTCACTCACACTGTGAAAAGTGAATTCAGCTGCCCGACGGTTCAGACTGGAGTAACAACATCAGAGAAAATAAACTGATTCATTTATCGCTTTTCGTCACTGGTCTAAAACGCAATATTTCATTTAAATTACACATCGCTGAATTGTGTAGTAGATGTACATGATTCATCTGCTGCAGCCCGCAGACGCCAAATCCACTGAGGTCTGGAGAGATATGTGCATAAAACTTGAGCAGCTAACCAGCTAAGTTTGGATTTGTGTCTGCAAAATAACAGATTTACACAGTTTACTCCAAAGGCAGAGGATGATTTGGGAGGGAGGATTTAGCCTGGAGAGTATCTGTGGCGCAGCAATACAAACACATATTGACTGCTGCAGAGATTGTCCTGCAATATTAAAACACAACTGGACTGTTTTACAACCATCACCAGAAATCTGCTGTGCCCCCCAGCCTCTCTTTATAGCTTTAGACTTCTTCATCCACTTTAGAAGTCAGCCCTGAGCGAGCTTGGTCTCATTTGGAATAAAGTATGATCCACTGTGGATCATACATCAGTGTTACATCTTATGATTTAAGCAGAGATTTGCCAGCGTTTGCATCCATGACATACAGCACAGCACAGCACAGTGTGTGCTTATTGGCGACAGGGAAAATTAAATGGTAAGAGGATTTTGAATGGAACGTGTGTGAAAGTCAAACATGCATTTTGAAATAATATAGATGAAGCCGCAGGTCTATCCCTGATTAAAATGCCATCGATAACACGTACTGTACGGCAGTCTCTCCCGCTCCGAGATGTATGCTTACACAATTCGGCTAACGCTGTCTGTTCCACAGGGGCAGGAAAGCTGCTTTTCAATTTAAAGCAGATTAGTCAATAAAAAAAGTCCATTTTGTTGTCCTGGGACACAGTGAGGATGATGATGTGCCTTAGGTAAATTAACTGCATTGTCCAACAGAGCAGCACCTCTGTACTCTTGTCCTCCACAATGTTGTGATAACCAATATTCAAATGTGTGACCTAGTATTCATTGTAAAGAATGGGTCTGTTCAGTGGCACTGTGTTATTGGTGCACTGTGTGAGAGCGAAACCACTTTGTGTTGTGTTTGAGCAGCAGAAAATCACATGTAATGAGCTCAGACAGTTTAACATATAAACCTTAACTGCAGCTGTGGAAATACTTAAAATGTGTGCCTATGTTTTGATCAGAAAAGTAGGCACCTAAGGGACATTTTCTACTATTTTTAAAAGAGTGATCTGCAAACCTTAAATACTGTATGTGTGTATGGAAGCAAAGATACCAAATAATTTAACAACTAAGCAGGAGATTAGCATTACTCCAAAACATCATGAAAAGGAGATTTGGTCAAAGTAACTAATTTCTACCTCAGTAGACTGGTCTCTTAACTCCAGATATTTAGTGATGTTTAGATATAAAAGTATCCGACCAGCCGCGTACCCAGCTGTTTAGATTGCAGCTGGTGCTTGGGGGGGAACCCTCTGCTCTGGCACACACATTACAATATTTCACTCTGAAATGTAGTGGAATAAAAGTCGGGGCATGATAAATACTCAGGTGCGGTATCTGTTCTTCAAAGCGGTGCTGTGTTTGAGTAAATGCATGTATTTACTTTGCATCTCTGGCAATAAGAGAGGTTTTATTTTCAAATTCAGGCCTTTTAAAGTCAGTGATGCAGGAGACAGCTGCAAATAGGAGGCACCCAGTCACTCACACTGTAACTGCAATCACAGGTGATTCACTCTTACTGTGTGTACACAGTGCCAATGATGATGATGATGATGATGATGATGATGATGAAGGCTGTAGTAGCAGTCCAGCCTATAACCTTTCACCGCGACTGTCGCCACAAAACCTGCCGCCACCAGAGCCACCAATGACATCATCGCCATCATCTTCATCATTATCAGTCCTGAGCTCGAGCTGCCAGACAGCACCATCACCTTTCCTCCCCGTGCTGCTGCTGCTGCTGCTGCTGCAGCCTGTCTCTGCTACAGTACACACACACACACACACACACACACACACACAAACACACACACTCCACTGAGAGGAAGGAGACTCCGGTGAACCTCCACAGCCTGGACCTGAGAGGTGATCCTCTCTCTCTCTCTCCTGATTCACCGAGACGTCTCCCAAACATCCCCGCACTCACTCCACTCACTGACCGCAGTCTCTATCTCATTAGAGCGGATTAAAGCCTGACGATGAATGGACGTCGCTCCGGCGGCTTTAGTCCACTGAACTATCACTCTGGGGGTCAAAACAGGCTCATTAAAAGGCTACACACTGTACCTACTGTTTATCCGAGCGACTGGGGATGCAGGGAAAGCATTTCCAGCCTTGCAAGCTCGCCAGGAAAATAATAATAATAAAAAAATATCTGACTGACAGAGCAGTAAAAGCAGCATGAAGTGGATATCTGATGACAGCTTGAAATTAAACAGTCAATGCAGCATTAAAGCCTGTTGATATAATTGCAACTAAGTGCACACAAACAAAATTAATTGACATTAGGATGGAGATATTCCCTGCGTCTCGGTGCGTAAAAAAAAAACCCTCCAAGAAATCTCCCTGCTAAAAACGAACCCAAATCGTCAGGAAGGAATAGCAGACGGGATCACATACCTTCATTGCGCCTCCCGTTTGAGGAAATTGCCGAGTAATGTCAGAACGACGACCATCGCAAGTGCACAGGGGAATCAAACCATTACGTCTTCCCTCTCTCCGATTGCCCTGTGTGTGTGGAGTAAGCATAACGTAATGGTTCAAGAGAGCCGCAGCCAACCACGGGGCCGCACACAGGCGCTGGGTATCTTTAGCAGCCAATCCGCCTCGGCGCGGAGCCGGGAGTGGGCGTTCGTGCGCCGTGCGTAAAGACGCATGTGCGAACCTGACGGACGCATCATGCTATTTTCACAGCTTCGCTCTCACATGTGTAGATATTTTGTTTTTCAGTCAGCAGTAAGTATGGTAAGCCACATATGATACATTTTACACACATATAACTGTATTTTTTTGTTTGTTGTAGTTTTCTTTTTCCACACAAACAATCTTTACTATTTATTTAGTTGCAAAGGCAATTACATATGTTTTATTTTCATCAACTTGAGGCGTGATTATTATAATCAATATTATTGTCATGGTCTTATTTTAATCAGAGGAAGCAAAACCAAGCATTTATGTTTGTTTTATGACAAAAGTAAATGCATCTACAATCTAATTTACCGCCTGTGTGTGTGTGCATACCTGTGCCAATGCGTGTATGTTATGCACGCAAGGCTGCTGTCTGCGGTAAGGAGATTAAAGGGGGGTTTTCTTCCATTATATCGCCACTATCCGCCTTGAGCCCGCAGGGGGCAGCAGATAGCGCTGCATCATCACTATCATCAACGTTCAGACAGAACTGAGCCGCGGGGAGTGAGGAAGGCGGGGGGGGGGGCAGTTCGTGCTGTTCTCGCTTTACAATGCAGCCTCAAATCATACAGAATTTATAAGTTGTGTATCTGGTCGTGCACGAGACAAAAATGCGTCCTGAGGTGTCTGTCTCCTGACTCGTAATGATGCAAATGCAGTATTATGCTCCTCCTGCTGCTGCTGCTGCTGCACCAGTCTCTTTAAATTCTCTGCCATTTCCAGTACATCAAACAGTGACCCCCTCTATGTTTATTTTATTTCACACAGCCACATTAAAAGATCAGTTGAGGCCTGCAGGCCAGGCAGTGACACACTTAGGAGCTTAAGAATTGGCCTGAATATTCCTCTGCAGTGTCCAAACCAAACATCAAAGTTGTATTAGAGCATGGAACTTTTTCTCACATACGAGAAATATGAGAAAGCTGTTTCCATGAAATCAGTCAGAGGATAATCTGGAGTAACTGGGACACTGTTGCTGTGATTTTTCAATGCTCTGACCACCACATGAATTTTTTGTAATTTGGGTGAACAGACCCTTTAACTAAACACCTCTTTGTTCTCATACAGTAGCTTCACTCCTGACTCCTTAAAGAACAAGGAGGAGCAATAAAATGAATAAAAAGGTGACAGGTGCAGCCCAGATCTTCCAGGGAAAGCAAAGCAGCATATGTTGATATAAATATGTGTAAACAAAGCAATATGTTCTTCTACTGATGATCACTCATTAAAATAAATCTACCACAGAGGCTGGATGGTAGAAGTGATGCAGGTATCAAAAGAGAAGAGGCCAGCCTTAAAAACAGAGGTAAATCTACTTTGAATCCGTCCTGCAGTGTGTGAAAGGTGCACAGGTCATCTGTTGTGCTCCTGTTTCCTGTTGTGCTCCTGTTTCCTGTCCAATCCTGACCTACCACTTAGTGGGAGTTCTGTATATGTCAGCCCTTCTTTTTTCTTTTTTTTTCCTCTCCTTTTTCCTCCTGGCTTTTGAGTGTTTTTATTCAGGTTTCCCCACAGAAAAGTCCAATTATCTTATAAAAAATACTTAAAATCACATCTGCTCCAGAATTTCTGAATAGTTTAAATGAAAAGTTTAAATGCTGGACACAAGATGTCTCCTGCTCTCATATGTGTACGTATTATAAACTCAGATCTCTCTCTTTAGCAGATGAATGTGAAAACAGCCCTTTAGTGTTAAACTCTGCATATGCACCGGTCTGCACAGTTAAGATCAAACATCCACTTGAAACAACAATAAGCACAGATTTTAATCTTTTAACTTTAATCTTTTGGTTTTAAAGATGAAGCAAAATAATGAAAATTACCCATCAGGATTTCTCTGAGCCCACAGTGACATTTCCATTGTGCTTGTTTTGTCTGAGCAATAGTCAAAAACTCCAAAATGTCTAATTAACAATGATCTAAAACAATGAAAAGCAGCATATCTTTGTCTCAGAGAAGCTTGAAAGAGTGTTTGACAGTTTTGCTTTTAAATTTACTCCAGCTAATCAATCACCCAAGCATTTCAGTTCCATACACTTATAATTTGTTGATACATTAAGTGAGCACACACTTACACACTCCTTCTTCCCACGCTGCCCCCCATCACCCTCTGTGCTCTGTCTTCTCACAGCTGCCTCCCATGGTCACCCAGTTGCACAATCTAATCTAATTCATCCGCTCACTCTGCTTCTTGTTATGTAGCTCATGACGAAGGCGATCATGTCATGGAAATTATATTTCAAAATTACACACATTTACCGGAAACCTCTCAGTCTCCTTGGGGTAAACCAAGTTTACTTTCATTTACGCTGAAACTAATGAGAATGAAATATTCAGACCTGGCATCGGTTTGGGGATGTTTTTGGACCTCACACTTTTCAGAGGGAAGTTTACGGGCAAAAGACTTCACAAACTAAGTTTGGATAGGATGCAGATGACAAGTTTAAACCTATTGGCTTCTAAAACTGGGAGAGCGTTCAACACCCCATTCTGTCAATTGTGCAACAAGAGCTGTAACATAATTTATTATCACACACACACACACATACATATGTACACAGACACACGCATGCCAGATGTAGCTAAACACATGAATAAACAACATGTGTAACCTACGTTTTTGATCTGACTGATCCTGTTCCCACAAACATTTTATTTGTTTGATTTCCTTTGAAAAGACTAATTACTGAAACCGTCTTCCTGGGAGGTTTAAGCCATGTGTGTTCTTTATCTTATACACCAAGTAAAACAACAACTGCAGCTCAGTGTTTGTCTTATCAGATTTCCTCCATATTTCTATGTGATTATTACCATTCTGTGTTTCATTCCAGTTTTAGAGAAACATCCAACTACTTACTTGTACCGACAGGCCCTACGTGGAGCTGACATCTGGAACGCCTCTGTGCAGCCAACAAGTGCCACTAGATGGAGCATGTATGCTTCCCAAAAGAGCAGTCTGCTGCAGCTCAATCTGCTGCTCATTAAGTGTCTGACTTAGGATTTATATTTATGGAGAAGTCAGACATTTTGTCATTACTGCCTCATATGCAAAGGTAACTCAAGAATAAAAAAAGAGAGTTTGCTGACTTACATGTATGTTTGTACAGTTTGTGTGAGTCCAGTTGTATATATTTTATAATAATTGTGTTTTGTTTTTTGCTGTATAAACAGACAAACAAATCAAATAAATTATTCAGAGGGAAATATGATAAATTTCACTCACAGCTACAGCCACTTGTTACCTCTCTGACTGAGATTTTACACATAAAACTTATGATAAGCTCATAAAATACAAGGACTTATTCACAGCCTTTGCGGCTTGTGGTCCTTCACAAAAACGAGTGTCAGGTTTGGGCTCTTTATCATGTCTCAGATGTCTGAGTTTTAACTGAATAGTCATTTCCCCTCTGAACTTCTCACATGGTTTCATTTAAATGATTGTTCAAGGCACAAAGACGAAAAATTATTTTCCTTTTACAGAAACCAGAAGTTAAAGTGAAGTGAAGTGAAGTTAAAATGTGAATCAGAGCTTCGTGATTTTATTATTTCCTCTCTCATGAATCATCTAATGACTCATCAAATTTATCACACTGATTACATACTGATGCATTGGTATTAACAGTCTAATAATGTCCTACATATAATGACATATCACTCACAGGGGCCATTGTGCAAGAATAAGGACTTTTACCATTGATAGTATGTAGTAGTAGTCATATTTTGCTGGTAATGCTTCCATTCTTTTGCTTTAGTAGAATTTTGGATGCAGGACTTTTACTCGTAACAGGTTATTTTAACACTGTGACATTCATGCTTTTACTTAAAGGACCTCACTGCTTCTTCCACCACTGCTTCCCAAGCCCAGCTGTACAAGCAGCACTGTAGTCTTATGAGCTATGCTAACAGAGCTCTTGTTATCAAAGGGAGGATGTTGTGTGTAAGTTTGAACCAGGAGTGAAAACATTCCCTCCGCCTACAAATATCAGAGTGGTACATGGTGTACTAACCTGTTGCCTGTTACTGCTCACATCCCACGGCTGAGAATAACCAGGTCAATGAATGACAACTCTGCTGGACTGTTGGTTTAGTGAAGAAGGAGTGTAATCTATCAGAAACATCACTGCAAACACTTCGAAAAGGTGAAACTTATTTATAATCTCCTGTGCAATATTTCATTTGGTATCATATATCCATGAGCAGTTGTTGTTCAGGTCATGTAAGGGGTGCACATTCAAAATCTCAATTTCAAAACCTTAATTATTGATGGATTAACATGTGAGTAGCATTTTAAAGTTGTTGCTGTCACAGGTAGAGAGTGCAGAGTTCTTCATTAATGTCTGTCAGTTTTTGACCTTGTATCCTTTGGGGGATTTTTATGCTTACAGTTCAGCTGAAGAATGACATGCTCTTTGTGACTTTGAGGAAAGTTTCTAACCTCTTCCCTTTTCTTAATATCTACAGAAAATGTCATATCAGATTTTCAGAAACCTGTACTTAGCTTTACTGTAATTGCCCAACTTGAGTGTATGCCTTGTTACTTCCCACTGCTGCACATGAGACACTGTTTAAATCTGACAAACTGCACAGACATGAAGGACTTGAACCACTAAATGTCTGTGGGTTGTTTGAACCAGAACAGGATCGTCTGTAATTCGACTCTCCTCTGTTTAGAGGGACAAATGGGGGCTAGGAGATGGATGGCCCCGGGCTCTCCCCCTGCAAATATGAAAATGCCTCGCTAGCAGAGTTTCTACAAGTCAGCAGGATGTTGATATTATTCTGCCTCTGACAGGTCCATGCAGGGCACCATTCTCATCCGCACACAATATTATACGCCGACATGGAAACCAGCTGCTGAAAAACCCCAGAGCCACTGGACTGTCTCTGATGTGTCCCTGGAGCATTAGAGCTATTACTAACCTTCATAGCTTTATATAATGCCCAAATTATGTGTGATGGAGGATCAAGTACACAGAGCAAAACACCTTTTGCCATTATAAAATGTAAGATCAAGTCCCAACCTTCACTATTTATCGAAAGAGTAAATAGCATAATAGAATATGTAGATTCAAACCTCCAGGAGGGTGGGTGTGGGTATCATGTAGACCTCATTTTTAAGGGTTTATTACTCAATATTTCTGTATTAACAATGGATCAGATGACTGCATGTAATGTGAAAAAGGTTGTGTTTAGTGGACAATCATCCCGACCTCAGAGCCCTGCAGTGTCTTTCAGCTCATTGTTTTGGTTTTCTGCTCCTAAGCTGTTTTGGTTATGAAAAAGCTCTAAAGATCCACTTTACACCACCTGCGCGCTACAAAAAAGGCATCAGTTTCTCCAGCTCAGTTTGAGTGAAGAATTACATGCTCTGCGGGAAATTGAGGAAATATTCTAAGCTCTTCCCTTTTCTGCAGAAAATCTTTAGAAATTCTGTCATCAAGCTAAAACAAGGCTGTTTCTCAGAGTTCTGGAAAATGTTCATTTTTTATATATATTTTTCTACTTATCAGCAATGATATATTTTACTTTGAAAGTAGTCATCAGACAGTTACATGTAAAAACATATAATATTTCCACCACTTTAATGTCTTTCAGCTCATTGTTTTGGTTTTCTGCTCCTTAACTGTTTTGGTTGTGAAAAAGCTCTATAGATTAATTGCACATGCCCAGCACCAAACAGCTGACAGACAATGTCAGTGAGCGGGTGAACATTTAACAGCTAAAGATATTTAGCTTTGGTATAAACAGTGTGAGAAGAAAAATCCGCAAAAGGCAAACAAATCGTGTTTATTTCGTAAGCAACGGCAGGCAAACATCACTTTTATTTTAAAAGCGAGCCATGATTTAATGAGCCATGGGGACAAAATTAAATAAATTTACAAATGAATGTTATCATGACAGCAATTTGTATCAAGGCTGATGATTTATCAATAACTTAAACATTTACTTTAGGATGTGAATGGCTCAGTATGCTTTTTATGTCAACAACAACCCAGAAAAACAAAGCTTGTGTATTCAGGGACGGAGCTGTCCTTAAAGTGCAAATGAGTAAACATTTCATTTCTATGATCAAAGGTAGTAATTTACTCTGCATGTCCAGAACACACTCATGCACACAGGCTCACACTCTAATTATGCTCTCATAGACACACACACACACAAACCAAGCATCCTGTTCATTAATATCCCTGTAAACACAAATAAACAGATTTTCCTGAATAATAGCATGGAAAGAGAACACATTAACATCTGTAGGCAGGACAGTGAAAGTGTGGGCTCTTGTAGAGTTGTGTTGACATGTTGCAATTTTTATCCAACCCCCCCCCCCCCCTTTCCCACAAAAAGAATCTCCAATTTATTGGGATATTAATGTACATATGAACATGCTCTTTCTCTATGGAGTCTGATGTTGTGCTACAGTGAACAGTCATACCCATTTTTTTAAAAACAATACAAAAAGATGACAACTACACATCTAAAAAAAGAAAAAAAGAAAGACCAGTCAAAAAGAAACTGATGCAGTTTATTCATGCCACAACAAAGATTTACGTGCAGACTGTAGCACCACAGAGGAAGAAGACAGAAGCAGAGCTGTTTGTGATGTCAATTCTGTGTATGCCTTTAAAAACAGAGCAGGCATCTCTCTGGTTTGCTTATGGTGTGATTCATAAATAGAATCGCTCGTGAACCACCAGTGGACGAAATTATCTGGGGCTAGTCCTATTTAGTTGGAAAAAAATAGATCTCCTGCTCACCATCTGTGACTGGAGGGGCCTAACGAGACCCGATAGAGGCAGTAATCAGTTCATCGGCAGCTCACGACCAAACGCTGTGTGTGTGTCGTCTGCATGTCTGCATGTGTGTATCAGGCTGGGGCTTCTCTCAATTCAGCTGCAGCATCGGTAGATCAACATGTGCTCAAGCATCAGTGGCTGGAATATAAATAAAAATGGATTCAGCACGTTTCATTTATTTATACTAAGTTGTGATTTATTTAAAAAATAACTGAATGAGTGCTGTGAAAAAAAACACTGGAAGCGTATTTTATGTGAACATAATCTCACTGCAGCTGAGTTCTTACTAAAAATATATATACCATGGCAAGAGCATGAGTTGAAATTAAACCGATTGATTTCTTAAGTAGGACATTTAGTTACTTTGCTTTATTCAGACTTCTCACAGAAACCGGGGCAGCAGAGGCAAAGTTGTCAGAGAGGCCAAACTAGCTAGAAAAAAAAAGTGTGCGGGGAATGGGAATTAGTAGCGCTCAGCTAGTCCTCAACAGCTACTGCTGAGGTGCCCTTGTGCAAGGCACTTAACCCCCAGCTGCTCCAATAGACAGTGGCAGATAATAGGAAACATCGAGGTGTGAGAGCGCAAAACTTTAGGGACATAAAGCACCTGAAAACAGCAAGCCTGTTGAGTTCAGTTTAGCTTCTCTTGGATACATGAGGGTGAAATCAATCCATATAAATATATTCTTATCGTCTGTACAAACACTGAGATGTCTGCACTGCATCGCTGGGTTTCAGCAGTCAGAGCATCCAGAGGGAAACACAACACAGTTACTTATTTGAAAGTTATTTTCAGAAACATGTGGGTCACTGTGAGCATCTTCTGCCACAATGACACCTGCAAACACAGGAGGCTAGGCTCAGGGCGAGGTGGTACAGAGGGATATAAGGGGCTGCCAGTTTAAAAGAAAGCAGCTCGGGGCGATCACCTCCCACAGAGGTGCAGCGGCACATTTTTTGACATGTTTTCTTCTCCAAAGCCCCAGGCTTGAAGCTCCAGCCTGTCCTCCTCCTCTTCTCTATCATCTTCCTCTACATCTCCCTCGTAGAGACTGGGCTCCTCCACGGAGGTCTCCATGTTTGGGTTGTAGCGACCGAATGCCTGCGCCTCACTGTACTCATAAATGGTGGGGAGGCTGCTGCGCAAGCCGAAGCGTCGCCGCAGGGCCACGAGAAGTGGCTGTGGCACGGTGAAGATATCAAGATTGTTGCCCAGGTCGATCCAGGCCAGGCTGGGGAACTTCTTGGGATCTTTTACAGTGTCTGTCAGGTCCTTCAGGATGGCCACTGTCAGGCGGTTGCCGTTGACTGCAAGTATGGTGAGTTTCGGCAGGCAGCTGAGGTAAGGCAGCAGCAGCCGTAAGCTCTCATCCTGCAGCTCGGTGAAGCTCAGGTCCACGGCCGACACCGCGTCACTGCTGCTCTGGAGGTAAAAGGCCACACGGTGGACGTCTCGGCCAGACAGTGGGATGCCTGACAAGTTGACCACATCTCCTGACAGTTTCTTCTTCAGGGTGGTCTTCAGACTGTGTGTGAGACAAAACAGAGTTCATTTTGTTTACAAGTTGAATCTCTGAGGCAGAAAATTGCCATCTGTTGTTTAAAAGTGTGCAAATTCTTCAGCATTAGCAGTCAGTTTTCCAAATGTGTGTAAAGACAAACGATCTTTACTTAATGATACTGAGGTTATTGATTTAAAAGGCTCTTGTAATGGGGTACCACACTGTCCCACAAGCACAGGGAAACTGCAAAGTATGCAAAAAAAGAAACAGCATCCAACAGTAGAATGTAGAGGGTGTAGCAATCAATAATGTAAAGAAGAGAATTTGCATTTAAATGTGTCTTGGTCTGAGTCCCTCAAGCAACAAATTCTGTCTCCTGGGCTGAATGTCATCCACTGAAAGGCACCAGCTGTTTTCAGTTTCGGGTGTTGCTTCTCTCCTGTAAAGCCATCTCTAAGCCAGCGTTAAGTCCCTAAGTACACATCAACCACCAAAGACTACAAATGAATAAATAAATGACGGGAAATTAGAGTGAATAAGGTAAACATAAACATTTTAACCTCCTGTCCGGCCTAATTAGAAATAAATATGTCATCTTCTTTTGAGCTGGGGTTGTAGTTGCATCCCTGGGGTAAATCTCATTTTCAGGGATTCACGAGAGAGATTCATCATAGATTTTTAAAAATCAGCTCACTTGTGTCTGGGTGAATAAACCACTTGAGTTGGTCTACAAATTAAAAAAAACAAGAGAATTCACTGCTGATATCCCCTTGTCTGATGTTGTACCCAATCAGCATCACATAAAATACGGTAGCAATAGGGTGCAATAAACAGAGAAAAGTTATAGTAACTCCACTGATTCTGAAAATACCAAAATGGACTAATAGCGCACATCCAGCCCTTAAAGAAACGTTTTATTGGATTTACTTTCTTGCTTAGACTCAGATGAGGAGGTTGATACACTCATGTCTACTGTGTTTACTAATTTTGTTTACATATTGTCTTCTTTAAAATGCACTTCAGTTCAGTCCTTATACTGTATATCTTGAAATATGAGCTGGCTCAGTTATTTCTAGTATGAGGTAATTTTTGGTATCAGTATGGAGAAATGTGGGTTTTTCATAAGATGTTGAAATTTCCTCTGTTTTGAGTTGACATTGAACTTCTCAGGTCCGCCAGGTGTCTATTCGTCATTATCAGCCAATCAGAGTCAAGTCGGGATTTTGTACCCTACCGGATCCTTAAAGGGGTGGGACTAAACTCAGAGCGATGAGACAGAGGGGTGTGAGCAGAGGGATGCTAGGCGCCGTTTGTAGGTCCATTAAACTGTCAAATTACAGTATTTCATCCAAGTTAAGAGCCGGTGTTGTTCTCAGAGTGTGAGAATGAGCAGTGTTTGTTGCGGGTTTAAATCAGTAATATTGCTACATTAACACCACAGCCGCGCGTGGACTGTTTTTAGCTAACTAGCTGTCGCTCTCGCGCCTGTAGGAAGCACGTTTCCCCCCCCACTAAGCCCTTGAGTGAGTATGAATCCGGAAACTGTAATAATATGGACATTTGTTGTTAACAGACAAGAAGTTTATTAGAGTTTGTGATTTTTGTCGATAGTGTGCTTCGGACGCTACCGCACATGCTGCTGCAGTACATGTGCTCAGGACCTGCCACTGCCAGAGAAACCTGCTTTTTGCGCGTGGACCAAGCCTCAGACGGGTTTTCTTCATCGTCCAGCTAACCACTGGACGAGAGGTTTGAGCTGATTGTTACTAACAGCTTTCTGCCATCTCCAAGGAACAGTGAGTACGGACAATATTTACCTTGAGGATTTCATACGACCTGCAACAACGCACCAACGTGAATGGTACCACTGAGTAACTAAATTGGGTTGTTAAATAAAGATTTTTCAATTACTGTATTGAATCTTTGTGTTTTGACATTTGGCCATGTTTAGCTGTCATGTAATTTAAGTGTGTTGATGCTGATATTTAAAGTAGAAAAATAAATAAGGGCTGTAATGTGTTATGTGTGATGCATGGGAGTTAAAGCTCATAATAACAGTATAGGTTTTCCAAAAAGCACCTCTCTGCACCCTTGTCAGTCATGTATTTAAATTTGTGTCTGTATACACATAATAATTTTATATTTTAGTAGCCCTCATCAATTCACCTTCCAGAGTGTAAACAAATAATACGCCTGCGTCAAAATATGAAGCTATTGCTAGTGGCCAGCTAGCTTAGACATAGCTGGTCACATTAAGCCCCAAAAATAACACTGAATTGTGTTTTTTCACTTTGATTTTTGAACAAATCAAACAAGGTACAGTGTTTTACTTAGTGAGCCTTAGAAATGTTGGTTGGCAGATTATGTTGCGTTTGAACAGAACCAGTTTAGCTGTTTTGGTATGCAAAGCTGCGTTAGTCAAGTAATGGCTGTACCTTTATAGTTTCTGTGCATGCATAAGTTGAAACAATCTTCTCATTTAACCCCAAGCAAGGAAGCAAATACACATATTTTCCTAAAATGTCAAACTTTTCCTTTAAGTCTTGTCAGAATTTGATAAATGTCTTTGAAGATAATATGTGGTACAGACAGGAGGATAAAAGGGTAGATGATAGATGCACGGACACACTGTAGAGGGACAAAACTGGGTGAGTGATAAAGGCGAGTGATCACCTGTTTCAGTCCAAATGACTTAAGACAACAGGTGTGAGGTGAATCAATCTTCAGGAAAAGTACTACTGTAACTATCACCTGTCAAGTTGGATCTTTGTATCCTTCACTGCCTCTGAAAGCACTGGGCAATATGAAACAAAATGTTCTCCTTATACCAGAATGTAGTGAAATATGCATAAGCACTATAAGGCAGCTGCATGCATGTCATGGTAGCACTGAAGTGGTAAGGCAGAGTGTAAGACCCCTTTTGTTTTTATTGGCACTTTATACTTGGAAGGAGTCAGAGGGAAGACATCTGCCAAACAAATGATAATAAAGTGGAAGCGTGGGAGACTTTGTTTAAAAAAGCTGACAATTGGGAGAAAAATGTTGTGCAAACTGGCCTTAGGTTTATCTTGTCTTTGTCTTAGTCCTGTTTGCCTTTGCTTGTCCCTCTGTTTCCTCAGGCACAGTGAGGATTATCCCCGCATCTCTCTCTGCTCTCTGGTCTGTCTAGGAGCCTCATAAATCGGCAGGCTGCACTCTTTACATCAGTCACCCTCTCTGCTCGGTTAAGAGAGAGAAAAAGATCTGTAGCACACCAGGGCTGTGATTCACAAGATTATTGATTCTAGGAGTAGGCTATAATTCATCTCTCCCTCCTTCATATCCTCACTCTTGCTCACTGCCTTTCACTTTCTTTCTCTTTCTATTTCTTGGCCTTTTTTTCTTTTTTTCCTCATACAATCTTACTGTCTCTGTTGTTCTGAATTTGATATGCTGAAGCACCTGTATTCACTCTCTCTTTTATCCTTTGTGAATGGCTCACTTGAAAGGTTATGGAATTAAAACAAGCTTTTGGTCACTTAAGGCCCAAATAATTATGCACAGATTAAAATATCAAAATCATTTTTCATGTGCAAATGATTCCTGTAGTTTTTTTAAATCATTATTTTTTGGTTCTGTATATTAGGGTCGCAACTATCAATTAATCGGTTCAATCTTTCAATTATTTTCTCCATTAATTGATTAATAATTTAGTCAAATGATTTCTGTGCTGGGGTTTCACGTCCGTCTAAAAAATTGCAAAATAAATTTAAGGTCTTGTGGGTATCTATGGCCCTAAAATATTAAAATCATTATTCCTTTTTGAAGTAGTACTACACAGCAGATATATGCTACACCTGCAACAAAGTAGCTGCTAAAAATAGATTTGTTTTGGGTTAACAAGCCAAAATGCCAGGGAACCACAGGTTTAGTCCTTAAAATGACAGAAAATACAGAAAATGTCCATTATCATTTCCAGCTGTCTCCAGGTGACTCTTCAAATAACTTCTTTGTCGACCAACAGTGCAAAACCTAAGGATATACAATTTAAAATGTAAATCCTCATACTTAGGAAAGCTAAATCAGTAAATGTTTGATCTCCTTTGCATGATAAATTCCTTAAAACAACTATTGAATTATTAAATTCATGTGTTTAATGGTATGTTTAGTTCAATAATAGATTCATTGACTTCTGTGTCATTGCAGGTTTTAAAATTCTGGGAAAAGCCTGACTGCTTCTGCAGCTTCTTGTACACTGACTACTTCTGTGACTTCAGAGGTTTACTGTGTACTGCTGTGTAACATACGCGAACTGGAAACCGATTATTAACATCGACTTTTGTTTTCTTATTTATAGGAGGGTTTCCCTGCCTCTGCTGGAGCCACCCTCTCACCTGTGTTCTTATACATGTGGGAAGAGCTATTCCATACAACAGGAAGAGGGCAGGTCCTGTAGCTGAGTGGGTGATGCAGGCGGAGGTGGGCTCTAATGTGTGCAAACTCTAATGAGACTGAGTAAAGACAACTTCAAGACTTCTTCCAAATCCGGGCGCCTCCCATTCGTGGGCGCACTTCCACCTGAGCTGCTCGGTTGGTGCAGGCCAGAGGCACATTTCTAAAATACAGTGTAAACTCTAGTCCATCTCCATGAAATGATAACAACATAAACAACAAAATGTCTCATCACTCCCTCTGATGTGGCTGCCATGCTCGTAGGCAGTGGTGCATATCCTCTTGGACCACAGGCTAAACAACTTCAAGGATAGTCAACCCGCATAACGCGGTGTGAAACAAGAAGCGTCCCCTGTACAGGAACTCGTTTAAAAACAAACAACTAACAAATCCATCTATTGACATCCTCAGAACCTTCAATACAACAGTGCAGGAATCTAACAGAGCAACTCTCATGTGTCAAACTATTGGCTACTTAAATGTGGGTTCAGGCAGACTGTCTAGTGCTTTTCTGCTTCTGTCTTTCCTCAGGGATGTTGTTAACACGCACTGAACAAGGATCCTTGCTGTTCTATAGTTATGTAAGCCCCAGGGTAGGAAATGAAACATCTGGGATTTGCGTTGTTGAAATGGAGTGCAGGGGAAGAGCTCGCTTACGGAAAGGTCAGGAAACAAAACCAGAGGATGTGTCTTTTAATGAAGCATGATTTTTAAAACTGAACAGGGGATACACTGCTGAAGAATCAGTGATTCAGTGTGTATTTTAAACTACACTGGATGGAGTTCACACCAGATAACAAACCTACGGTGGCTTGATCTTTCTACTTGGTACCAATGATACAGAGATTTATCAGACAGACTCAGCTGCTTAAAGCAACTGTAACAACTGCACACCACGACACATCTGCTCCAGCGATTGTCTGTTATACAGCATAATGAAATGTGTTTTAACAGTATAATACAATATTTTACACTTTGCTTGTTTGCACTATTGTTACCACATAGATTATTGTATTGTTCCATCTCTTGTGCTATACATCCCCAGACAAGATAAAGCTTCTTTGTTATAGGTCATAGCGGATCCATTGATTTTCTGTGTTAAGCACTCATTTTTAGCAGGCCCAGTGCCACTCATTGTCGGTGTATTTGTCTGATGATGTTACAAAGAAGTTAAAGTGCTACATTGTCATTTTAGTCTGCAGCTTCCCTCCTTTGCTTTTCTGTAATCAATTTCCACTCGAATCAGCCAAACCTTCTCTACACTGAACCAGAGGAGATGGAAGGAGAAATTAAAGAGTGAATGTTTTCCAGAAAGGCTGACTATGGTAGCATATATTCTCTTAGATTGCTGTCTGATGACATTTTATAATCCTTCAATTCTGCCACCAGGGTGAGTTAAAAGCAAATGGCAGGAAACTTGTAATCTGCCCACCACATAGAATACCGTTCCCTTCATTTACTCTCATGAATCAGTAACCATCAAGAGACAGGGGTGGTAAGGTTATATTCCCTTTCCTCTGTTCAATTACTATGTGATTATTAACAATAGGCGGTGAAGTGTTAAAAGACTGTCTGGCTGGTAAGACAAATATATTTAATTGTTTGACTTCTTTATACGTACTCCACAGTCAAAGACATGCTTAGAATTTGGTATTGACTCTATGTGCCTGTGAGTGTGAATGGTTGTTTGTCTTTATATGTCAGCCCTGTGATTGACTGGTGATCTGTCCGGGGTGTACCCGCCTCTGTGTCTCAGCTGGGACTGGCTTCAGCTCTTTGCAACCTTTAAAAGGATAAGGTATGAATATTGGATGGATGGATGTTTGACTTGACTTATCCTGAGCATTCTGAGTCTTTTCAGCACTGCTGTGCGTTCACAGAACTTCACTACAGCTACTGGGTTTGATGACTTCATACTCCAGACTTTTTCATTACAGGGTTCATAAGTTGTAACTAATGGATTCAAGAAATAGTACAACATCTTGGGATATATGCTTTTGTGCTGTGTGTGCCTCTGACACTAATAGGAAGACTGACACCACTAGATTGCCGCTGAAATATTTCTATAATTAGTCAATCTGATGATCATTTTCTTGGTTCATTTATTTATTTTATAAAAGATATATAATCCAACAATGAATTTACAATATTGACATATAGCAAAACAAAATATGGAGAAAAAATGTTGGAAGCTGAAACTAGACTGATAATGATTGGTGTTTTATGCTTGAAAAATGGTAAACTGATTCCAAAAATTCTGGCTGATTAATTTTATTTAGATTAATTGATGAATGAGGATATATGCTGACACAACGGCTTTAAAGATGCTCTTATTATTCATGATTTAGGCTATTGCTGATCCTTAAATTATTACCGTCTTTTATCAACCATTAAAATATTTTAACCATAACTCTTTCTAAAAATATACCTTATTAAATTGATTGTCTCTGATCAGCTTGATAGCAATAGTTGTGAAAATATTTATATCTGGAATAATAATAATAACTTCAGTGTATCACACTGAGCGATCAGAAATAATATATAGTATCTCGGCTGGAGACTCCTCTCCTCCTCCACAAATTCAAATCTATTTCCTTCAGAGCATGCAGAGACTCTTGACTCATTTCAGGGAATGAAATAAAAGCACTTGAGAAGCACTGGTTGTGGATGCTGTTCCACAGACCCGTAGGTTGGTCAGATCAATGTCTGCTTCATCAGCGCTTTGGTCTTGACTTGTTTATTCCTTGGTCGTCCTGACTGTTTTTGCCTCGGCATCTGTATAATACATCATGATAGTCTGGCATAGCCGTGGGAGAGCCTTGAGGGGTCTAATGTACAAACTCATGCTTGAAAATGAGGCTGGTAAAGGACTGCTTCTTTGTTTCTGTGCTTGTGTTTATCAGATATGTGCCTTCATTTGTGACTGCAGGCTATAAGCGCTGAACATTTCCTGAACCAGTTTGTTTAACTCAGCTCGGTTTAGCATCAAATATGTGACTCACCTTCGGGACAGTTTGGCCTGTAATGAACCCTTTACAGTCACTCTGTGCAAAATGTAGTTAAATATGCCATTTTCTCGGCTGTCGCCTGTCACACTGATACTACAGTTCTGTGAAAATGTGCTGGGAAACATGAAAGTGGTGATTACATATGCTGTCAATGTCCTCCCTAGTTTCATGGGGATAATGGCATTTCTGGGAAAAAAACAACCTCAAAAGCTCATTTAGTTTGGATTAAATTTCAGTGAAACATTTGGCGGATAGGCGATTAGGCTTCGCGCCTTTCCCATTGTCGTTGTCAATGGAGCAGCTCGAGGCGGTGCAGTGTTTTGACATCTCAGATCAGTCGCGGTTCTTGGAAACTTTGAATTCAGGTTTTGGGGGAAGTAGCAATGTTGATGTCAACACAGAGTGAACTGAAAGCAGTGATGAACATAGCACATGTATAAAGAAAAAAAAGAAATCTATCATAAAGCGACACCGTCATTAAAATCGAGGCCGATCCTAAATACTCCCAACTTCTACGAGGAGACAAGTCAAATCCTTGAGGACGTGCTTCTGATGAATTCCACCAGTCTTTAGTACAGATGTGAAGATGTAGTTTTAATTAGCACATAAGACAGAAAAAGGGGGTCTAGTGAGTGCAGCAACTGTTAATCCTCCTTCATACTCCTCTCATGGGCTCTTGGGGCATGAATGTGGGAAAAATGCCAAACAGTACAAACAGGAGTAACATTTTCCTCAATGCCACAACCCATGCTAATGAGAGAACAATGAAGGAGGAAGCAAGAGGCTGGGGAAGAAAAAGTCTTATTTCATCTGTAAATCTCACTTTCCTCACCTCTCCAGTTTACACCAAATAACACAGACAGCTGCTTATGGACGTGACATGGATTACTCCTAATATGTGACTTACAACAAAGATAGAGCATATTGCGCTGTTGTGTAATGATTATAAAACCGTTTGGTACAGAATGTACCATAATGCACTATTACTGGCGATATAAAATATAAAATATGTACTCCCGCGGGTGAGCTATAAATTCACCCATGATTTGATTTGATCGACAAACTGGATGCTTAGGAGAAAAGAATACTGTGAGCAGCATAGAAAACAGTTTACATTACATAACTATATATCATGGAGGAGTGCGCCTGTGTCTGCTATACTATGTCAAAGGCACAGTTATGAAACCAACATTAAATGCGGGCTCGAACACAGACTGAGGACCTGATGGGGGTGGGGGAGCAATCTGCATCAACCTTAAGGATCGAGACCCACAGATCATCAAGCACAACTTAATCTTTGTTTCCGTTATTCACAAGCAACAGCAGCCTTATCTCAGATTTACAGTTAAAATCCAATCAATGAGAGTTAAGAGGATTTAAATCCCTGGATAAAAGCAGTCTTGAAATGCTAGTATTTACGGCAACATGCATCCTGAAATTTCAGTTTCTGTTAAATTAAAAACACCTTCAACCTCATTTACCTATCAACATATTTAATCATTTAATTATCCTTATGGCCTGTAGATTGGGCGATAGATATTGAGCATCTTCTCCTCCCCTCATCCTCCAAGGATCTCCAGTCTGTGCAGCGGGGAAGCCCTCAATTATTCATGGATGAGGATAGTGGCTGGATCTTTAAGTCTCTATTAAAGTGAGTCAAATAGAAAGTGGATGGAGCAGTGAGTGCAGCATGCTGTCAGAGTGAAATGCTATATCTGAATAAAAGTATGACCAGCAAACTGTTTCAAAAAGCTCATATCTGTGATTGTGCGCTCGAAAAAAAAAAACAGAAATTCAGATTTTCCATTGTTTTCAGTGCTGGCGAATTTCTTTGCCCTCGCCTCCAAGTCGACCTTGTGGGTTAGGCAGAGGTCAGGCGTGCTGAGTCAGAGCCTGTTCAACCTTCAGCGCTCACCTCAGAGGTGACTTCTTTTATAGGCAGATGACACATGTACCATAAATACATTGAAGAAGAATTATCAGATTCATTTTCAAGACAGGGCACAGCAGCTGTGTATTGGGGCAGGTGTAATCAGATTTAGGTGACGTCTTATTATTATTATTATCATTATTCTTATTATGGGGCATGTCACCTTGAGGTGAGAACATACAGACCTGTAGAAATATTAGCGAGCCAGTGGTAAACAGAAAATCATTCGTTAAATATCCAGTGTGATGTAGTAATGGGTTAACTATTACTCAGTTTACCCACCAATTAGTGCTGGGTAAGTCAGCCCGGTATTGTATCAGTGCTATAGTGACAGTTCAAAACCAAGTCAAAGTCAAGTCGGTGGCTGCTGTATCCAGATGACCAACGACTGCAATTTAGAGTGTTGAAATATTAAAATTTTCTCTGTCATTCCTCTCAAGTCGCCATTACTGCTCCATATGACTGATGTAAATACTTGGGTGCCATGCCTCTCCTTTTCTTAAACTGTCATTTGGACAATGGATCAGAGACTTTGCATACATGTTAAGCAGACATAGCTCTGTGAGACTGTGCCATGGATGCGTAGGGCTGTACTGAGAGCACAGCTGCTCTAAATCATAAATATCTGTAAAAACTAGATTTTCAGATAGACTTTAAATTATCTCAGTGTGGACATGAACTTGAATGAGCAGAATAAGATTAATTTCACAGGTCAATGACCTGCGACAGTGAGGACTACTGAGTGAGAGAATTGTAATGTCTTGACAATATTACTGCGGCCCTGGAAGGATCATATAAGGGAGAAGGGCTCAAAATAACTTAGCGAGGAAGGGGAGTGAAAGTTTCTTTAAGATTAGAGCAAATTAACCTGAGCAGAGCAGGAGAAACTGGAGAGTCAGTGAGCACTTCTCTGGTGATTAACCGGTGAAAAGCCGTCGAGGGGAAGCCGAGGATAGAAATATAGTCGTTGAGATGCATTTGAAAAGTGGTCATAAGCATCAGAATATTACACAGGCGTTAAAAAAAAAAACTTTCACGCTCAACCAAATATAGTTTGTGATGGTGCAGAAGCGGCTTTTCACCGGCTAATGCTTGCGAGGGTATGATTCAGAAGTGAGAGGATGACGTAAGGTGCCACTATAGGAGTAGTTTTCTGTCCTGTGAGCAAAGACAGGAAAATTGGTGACCTTGTTGAAGTGGGAAGGATTGTTCAAACACTAGTGATAAATAGATTAATTTGTGGCGTGGTCTGGAGGAGTCATTATTCAGGACACAGGCTGGTGTGCAGGACAGACAATGACCTATAGGTACAGTATGGACATTGTTATTTTAGCGTCATTCTGTCTGTCAGCATCTGGGATTTGAAATCTGAGCAGCTACAGGGAACCACTGGAAGTAGCACAGGTTTATGTGAGAGAATACCAGGTTGGTATTTCAAGACCTGAGCTGGGAGATTTTGAGGATAGGGGTTTGGATAGGAGATGATTTAAACTTGAACACTTAGAAGAGCAGAATCTCTAGCGATGAAAGTTGGAATCTGAAACTTTGTGAGCTCTGACCTACAACTTTGGGCTGCATCTGGTTCCTGCTCTCTGTTGTCTGGTGTCAAATCAGGACATTTAAACTGCTGTATGTGTCATCAGAAGTGCTTGTTGGATGGACAAACAGCTTCAGACTCTGCCTTACTTTTTCCACTTCTGCACACCTGGCCAGTCACTGATTGAGCACAGCCTGATTGTTGGATTGCCAGTTTTGGAAAACTACAAAGATTGTGTGACTCAGCCCCCCAATTTTGATGTTAGAAAGGTGGAGGTGGTGGGTGTTTGAGAAGCTGTTTGAGTTGGAAGCATACTGATGCCTTTAGCAGCCTGAGATGCTGAATTTTTAGTATGTATGAAGTCAATGCTTAAATCCCTCTCTTTAATCCCCTGTATTTACCTCCTTGGGAAAGGGCAAGAGCATCTTTCTCATGTCGAGACTGGCTCTGGAGTCGAGTCCAGGCTCAGGACCAGTCTTAAGACCTTTGTGCTTCTTTTGAATGAAAGATTGCAGATCCTCTCTGACTCAGTCTTTTTCATATATGGTTTTTCAAATTGTTTTTACTTATAGTTGCTTGCATCATGAGATAGACATGGCCTGACTGCTGACATATTAAGGTCAAATGTTTCATATTCTTTGGGAATTTGTGGTTCTGTTTTCATAATGTCTGACTTGTGCAACATTACATGTGTTTTCAAATGTTTTCGCAATGTTAAATGTTGCCAGATGCTGTTGTTGATAGTGGAAATAAGCAGAGCAATGACTATTTGGCATCCTCCTGTATTTGAAGACTGTATTTGTTGTTACAAAGTTTCCATAATGCGGTTATTACTTTCATAAGGATGCAGGCTACTTGCATTTTTGGCAGCTGGTAAGTACTGTTTGTCACTATTTCAATAACCCTGTGTTCAGTGATTGTAAAAGCTTCTTATGAAGATAAGTAAAATTGATAAAATGACTTTGGACAGCCTTCACAGTGTGTGGTCGTGGGAGGAGGGCACTTTAATTTGACCAGTAGGAGGTCCAGGTCAAATGTCAGGACTCAGACAGACTATCTCACGGCTGCCACTGTGATGACACCTGCCCAAACAGCTGTCGTGCCACGACTCGTTTTCAGTCTTATCACCAGTTGGCATGACTGAATATTAGCATTTAACTTAATCCTGCTGAACAATGTTGTCAATAATGTGACTCAATAAAGATGCAGATGCACGCAAGAATTCCTTCAACACTTGGGTCCTCTTAGTGCGTGGGAGCCGAACACAGTCCTCTTGAACCACAGTAATTTCGTTAACTGTACTGAGTCTGTAATAGCTGCTGTAAGCATCAATTGTGCTGCTTGCAGTAAAGACAAGCAATGAAATAGCATCTACAGTGGAGTCTAATCTCATCCAAAATGTGCTGGAAGGGCAATTTATTATAATAAAAAAAAAAAAAAAATGAGCTTGATGAATCTGAAATTCAATACCAATTAATAACATTAAAAACTCCTCTAGGGACTCAGCAATATTGTACTTTTTCAAAAACCTAGCACATGCAGCTGCAGAAAAAAAATTACCTTGATAATATATTAAGTGTGTGACACACTTGCTTTGCAGTTACAGTGTTGTAAAGCAACACAGGCTGGAGTAATAAAGCAGGAGTTATGATTTATATTATTCTCCGGGTGCAGCCAATTGCATATATTTCGTGAAACCAATCCAATTTGAGGCCGCAGGATTTGGAGAGCAGGGCTGCAGCATTTCAGATTCATAAAACAGTCTTTCAATATCAGTTCCCTGAGAAAATAAGAATGTACCAGTGCAGTATAGGTTGTCTGTGATATTATTTTCCATTCCTAAATATGAAGATCAAATTCTCGATCGATTGAGCGAGGCAGGAAAAAGAGAATCTGGCGACTGTCGGCAACCTTGCAGTGATTCCGCCCCTGCCCCACCCCACCCCCCCTTTCTCTCCATCGTAGGCGTTTCCCCAGGCCTCGGCTCAAACTGCGAACCGCTCTGTGGCAACTTGTTGAACAAAATGGACTCTCAGAAGAGAAAAAAAATCCCCATAGAAAGAGGAGGGAAAGAAAATCAATGCAAGGGAAGGATTTTAAAATAGGATGAATCAAGGGATAGGAACAAGAAAAAAAAAGAGAGAGAGGAAGGCAGAAGGTGAAAGGAGGAGACAGACAGAGAGAGAGAGAAAAAAGGAGGATTGGGCTAAAAATGAAGGATCAATGACAGAAAAGCATTTGAGATCATGTAAGCTGTCTTATTGCTTCATTTGATCCACAGACATTCATTTCTGCGTTGTAGCGAAGCGTAATCATGGAGAAAAGGAACAAGTCTGGTTTGAGCCCCACAGTAGTGCTGCTGTCTGGATGGTTGCAGTGGAGGCTGAGAGAGAGAGAGACAGAGCTTGCTAATGAGCACACTGGGAGAGTCTACCTTGTTGTTGTGTTGAGTGTTATTTTGAAACATTGCAACCAAGAGACTTAGGCGGAAGTAAGTCAAGCTGTCAAATCTTTCAATCTGGTTAATTGCTCAGGAGAGGCCTCCGCCAGTTATCATTAGAGATGGGTTTTCCCTCATAACATCCCACAAATGTAAGTGTTACCAATTTGAGTTGGAGAGCATTTTATTTGTTTTACACAAGCGTTTAACAGTTGCTACAGTACAACTTCTGTTGTTAGTTCTTTATTTAAGCTCAAGCATGGATAATCAGTATGAGATCTCTGATGGCTCAAGTTTCAAATCTCAAGATTGACTAATCATACTGCCATCTTAGTTTCTTGTTTCAGCAGATCATTCTTGGAGACAGTTTGGGGTACATTAATGATGTGGGA
Organism: Lates japonicus; assembly: GCA_033238685.1. Classification (NCBI taxonomy): domain Eukaryota; kingdom Metazoa; phylum Chordata; class Actinopteri; family Centropomidae; genus Lates; species Lates japonicus. The sequence goes on along the minus strand of BRZM01000021.1, from coordinate 4,945,089 downwards.
GTCTGAAAACGAATCTCTTTCTCATGGCTGCTGTTTTGAATGGTGTGGAGCTGTTTTTGTCACGATAGAATCAGGTGGGAAACTGGTTTTGCTGCTGAGCAAGTGAGAAAATGGGCGATACCATTAATGATGACACTTCACAGTGAAATCCCGGCTACAATTAGATCTAGAATATGGTGGACAAAACTTGGTGTGATAAGAAACAAAAAGTATGAAGAAGCAAACTTGAAAGTTTTTTTTTTTTTAAAACAGCTTTTTTATTTAAAAATAAAATGCACAAAAAGGAAAATGGTTATTCAAGGAGGGTTGATTTGAGGGATCTGGATTTGATGGTGAACTCAGGCGTTTAACCTCTAATCCAGATGTTTCTTCAGTTCAGTTTAATTGCTGATGAGCGGAGATCATATTAATCTTTTGGGTGGAGGCAATGTGTTTGTTTTCCACCTCAAAGAGAACTGAAGAAGCCTCTTGGTTGAGAGGTGAAGCATCTTTGAGTGTCTACTATCAATCCATTGCCCTCAATTCAGCCACTGTTGATCCAACATATTAAAAGCACAAATTGAGAAGCAAGTTTTTTAGCTTCTACTCCAGGGGCGTCGTAATTTATTTCACCTTTAATTAACAAATGAGTATGGATGACTTAGGCTCAGGCCAGTAAGTATATCAGTCATTATGGAACTCTTGCAGAACTTATTATTATTTTTTTGGGCTTTTCGCCTTTATTGAGAGGACAGTGGAGAGGGAGACAGGAAACAGGAGAAGTGGGGAATGACACACAGTAAAGGTCGGCCAGACCAGGAGTCGATCCGGGGCCAGCTGCTCAGGCACTTAGGCCCATGTGATGCAGCGCCCCAACCATTACGGCTATGGGGGCGCCCCAACTTATTAACACTAGGGTTGAATTGAGACACCAAATGCTCCGAAACAATTTACAGTGGGCTTTTGTATTTATATTATTATAAAGGTGTACTAGTGGCTGAAGCAATTATGAAGGAGCAAGGAGCAAGTCGAATATCCACTGTTATGGAGGAACCACAAAGTCTATATGGGAAGAACACAAAACACTGGCCTTTAACATGGGAGATGTCTATTTCATTTCTTGTTTCCAACCCGACATTCAGTGTTGTTTTTATAACCATACAGTCGTTCCTAACCATAACCATCTCTATTATTGTAACCATGATGACAAAGGTCCCTAAACTTAATATAATAATGTCAATGAGTGTTTGGATTGTCCTAATGTTATCACTGTCTATGAACAATGCTCCCTAGCTCCTCATACTGTCCCCAGCGAAATAACACACGAACTCTCTGCATGTGATGGATATTCCTTCCCCTGCCATAGACATGTAACCTCAGGTCAGCACAGTGTAATGGTCAGACTCTGCATTATAACTGCTCATATGTAAAACTATTAATCTGTGGGATCAAATTATTCTGTTGTTTTCCACCTCAGATAGGCGTACATGTGAAGAGATAATCACCACATAGTCTAACATATTAAATCATTTTACTGTTATTGTTTTAATGTAAATGATCTTGATTTTTAAAAACCAGTTGTTCTTTGGCAAGAAATCCCAAAAGATCTTGCAAAGTGAGTGATTCCCAGGAAGTAACAATTTTAACACCACAAAACCCTAAAACCTAATTAACACATTATCACAAATGCAATAATGGAGGAAAATCTTCCCAGAAACGACAAATGACTTGTCCCGAGCCGGACTAGAATTTCAGGCCCTATGGAGAAGTTATGAGTAGCATTGGTACGCGGCGAGATGTGTTTACTGTGTGGCAAGGAACTGTCGATCTGAGGAGTGGCACAGCACAGACACACTCACCAGGCCTGAGACTTCCTCCTGGGCACGCTCTGTCTCGTCCCACTTGGGTGAGGGGTCAGTGGTAAATCAGCTGTGACAGATCTTGTTGGTGGACTTGAGGGATCGGGTCTCCTGCAATGCACACACAAGGTCGACAGATGATGGACAGTGTGCTTAAAGCCAGTTCCTATTACACGGGTTAAATATCTACAAGTAAGAATTCATTTATGAATCGCTGGATCTTCACTGTTATCCTGCAAACTACTGATGTACTGATTTTTCACTTGGTAACAAAGTCTTTGTCTTATCCTTTAGCTTCACTGCTTCAAACATTTCCTACATCAGAAACATTAATTTAGTGTCCTTACATATAGTCTTCCTCCATGTCTCCTCATCCTCCTCCTCTTTGCCTTCTCTTTTCTACATTCCTCCTCGTCAAAGACTTTTAAATGGAATGGGTTAACTGAGCAGACTAAATCTAATTAATAATTTTAACCGACCCAACAGAAAGAGGCAATGTGGCGAGAGAGAGAGAGAGAGAGAGGAAAAAAGGGCAATTTACAAGAAGCGATTAACCATTCGCTGCCACTTCTTTCTTGAAGCAAACAAACATGCCTTATACTTCAAAACATTCAGTACTATATAAACCCGCGGATGACTGAACATGATGTTACAGCGGTGCATGCTGATTCGCAGTGTGAAAGTATTATTAAAGCGATGTCTGGAAGAATCAACAAAGGTCTAAATGTGCAGCACTATAATTCTATAAACACTATTAGAAATGAATCGGTTTGTCAACCTGAGTGCATCAAAAAACTAAACATACATTAAATTAACTGTCTGTAGCCATTGTTGTAAATTAAACACCAACAAATGATATATTTTTAGCCTTCAATATGCCCTTGAATATATAATCTAAATAAATCTTAATGATTTGAAATAGTGGCCACAGATGCTGCCATTTTAAATCAGCACACTGCCCTCTATATCCTTTATCACGTCTGACAGTATCCCCGCCACGGTGTGGCCAGTCAAGGAGAACTTATCGCTGCCAGCTCCTCCTTTCCCTCCCTTCCTCCGGGCTTTCCTCGCCAAAAGCAAACTGAGATAAGATTGGTCTCTTACAGGTATCATCTCGGTAAATAAAAACTAGACCTGGCGACTTTTATCTTAAAACCTTCATCTTTTCTAAAACGAATGAGGTAAGACTTGAGATAACCGTAATGGCCCCTGGTCTCGTTTACAGCTTCTCTGAGCTGCTTCTTCGTCTTCACCCTCATACCTGAGTTTGAAATGTAATTTAGTTTTGATATGTCTGGTTGTATTCAAGCTACAAGTTGGTGGTGACTCTCGGTCCAGATAAACCACAATTTATCTTAAAGGACCAGTCCTTGATTTTATTGATCATATAAATCGGCCTTAATCTTCATCTGAGTTTGTCTTAATGATGAAAAAAAAATCTGCATTTTGTGCAGTCACGTCTATTACATCGCTGTGTTTAAGTAACTATTACTGATATGACCAAAATCTTTTACTGTACTTCTGCAGTACCAATCCTTTGCTTTGGACTGTGCCTTTAGGGACTGCACAAAAATTACTGGGGTGGTGGGTGGGGTTGAACCATATGTTTTCATTATGGAATATCAAGACCTTCTTTGGACCCTTCTCTTGAGCTTTACCTCTTCAGAAAAGTCAGACTAAAACAAAAATTTCAAAACCTTAGCCTTTTCTGACCAACAAATAATTTTGTGTAGTTCTTACAAACAGTAAGAAGTGTGTAATAGCCTGGGACTCGGCTGACTTCACAGCACAATTTGACTGTAGCACCAGCTTCTCCTGTTTGATCCTATTGGCCACTGCCATCTGTCACTGCCTCAAAGTGCTCTCACTGGTGTGATGCCAAGCCACGCTGCCCCACAGGCCACAGTGCCACTTGACCATAGCCACCAGCCCGTTGACCTCAAGCGTGATGACCACGCCTGGGCACCTGCCCGCACTTGCCAGTAGGAAACAACCAAACCAAAGGTCTCATACCTCTTGGTCTTGGGCGCAGCTGCTGCCCATTTCACTGGCGCTGAAAGAGCACAGGGCAACGAGGAAGACAGACCACCTTGTGCCACTGCTGAATCCAACCCTGGCCCAGTACCTCCCTTTGGCCTTACCATTTCATCCTGACCTCTACCTAACCATACAGCATGCACATGTCCCCTCTTTATAGCTGGAAATCAGTGGTTCTCATCGGCCTCAGATTTTACACTGATGATAAAAGAAACACACAGAATGCACTGTGAACTGTGGCTGGACAGGCTGAAAATGTCTGAAAAAAGACATGCTCAAGTCTTTAAGTACTTACTTTCAAATGAGCATCCAATGTCAAATAAATTAGTTGTGCAGTAAATAACTAATTTTTTATATGTAACTTATCATCAAAATCTCATACAATATCAAAGAGATACCTGTTGCAGACACAATTTATTATTAATCCTTACTGACTGCGGTTTAGAGATTTCTTGACTATTTTCTGTGTAGAAGATTTAACACATGGTGCAGGAAGACCTACTGATTGCTGATGGTCTCTTCTTCTCTTACAGTATATTTCGCATTATTTGCTTTTATATTGTTTTCCATATTGTAATTTTACCACTATTATTTCTATAAGACATACATATAACATCTGTTGTGTGCCTGTCCTGGAGGAAGGTCCTTCTCTGCTGCTCGTCCTGAGGCCTTTTAAGAATTTTCTTGGAGCTTGTCCTTACCTGGTCGAGGGTCTAAAGATTAAAGGGTGTCATATGTTTATATATTAAGAGTGTAAGCCGCTGTGAGTTTGGGCAATATAAATAAAACTGGTGACGACTGAACATGTTGTGTGACCCTGAGCCAATCACATGATGATAAGGCTGAATAGAACATAATTCAAAGACGTCAAGACATGCGCAAGTGATCCATTTGGAGTGATGTGTTGGAAAAGCAAATGAACAGTTCACCTTGTCACAATAGCATGACACCAAACATACACATGCACTGGGGCACATGGCTAATAGCGTGGACATGTTGCAGCTTGCCTCCGTTCTGTTGATTGTAGTCCTGTTAATTAATGTGGAGCCTGTTGTATTTGAACAAAGAGATAGTTTTCATGATTCCTACCTCTTTGGACACTGCGGGTCCGAGCCAGGCTGAGCAGCAGCTCATGGGAAATGGGTCTGGGTTGAGCACCATTCTTGTACAAAATGTCATTGAGAGATGTTTATAGGCCCAGTCCTGAGAGAAAGGAGAGAGAAGCAGGTGGTTAACTCTTTCACGTCTAACATGGACCATATAAATTCAGAAATTCATTTGATTAGAACAACCAATAATACAGGCAAGCTTAATTCAATATTCAACTGGTAATTCATGGATACTTTAATGAAAATAGATTGTCGATGATTATAAGCTTTGTTCATTATCCCCTTTCATCTTGCACTGTTATCGGGCTACGAGCGATAAGGTTTTACCATCAAGTCGTGTGTTAACACCCAGCTGATTAGGGGTGGGGGTGGTATGTGTCTGAGGAAATATGTGTGTGTGTGAGTCTGAGGGGGCATTGGGAGTAAGTTTAGGTGAGTTGAGATAAAAGCGGTGGTCTTTTTTCCAAATATTACAGTTATACTCTCTAGTGAAGAATGATTCTGGTTCTCTTATCTCATTTGCAGGTTTCACTTGTAGCATTGCCCCAGGGACTTCCTATCATTTTTCACAAAACACGTACTAAACCATCTGAGGAAAATGTTTTTTGATTTCCTGTTAAATGCACTTCTGCCTTTACCTTCAATCTTCAAATTCATTAAGTAAAAGACTGTGTGATGCACAACAGTTTAATAAAGAGATCAGGACATCTGAGGGGTTGATGATATTGTATCATCTTCAGGCTGTTTCTATTTAGGTGACAATGTAAATATCTGATGCTGCATCTTCAGGTGATGCTTTGAATTATACTGGCGATGTCATTAACAGCCAGTATTTGAGACATAACGTTTCAGACACGTAAATGGCCCCACCAGCGTCGACATCGCCCTTTCAGGGCAGACATACACACACACACACACACTTCTGTCTTTGTGGGGACACTCATTGACATAATGCTTTCCTAACCCCTTACCCTAACCCCAGCTAATACACAACTGAATGCTAACTAACCCATATCCAACCTAACCTAAACCTAAGTCTAACCTGAACGCTAAGTCAAGTCTTAACCCTCAAACAACCATTTAAGTTGGCGGACCGGCCAAAATGTCTCACTTTCCCAAAATATTCTCACTCCCGTGAGGTCTGGTCTCACATAGAGAAAAGCACAGTGCAGGCACACCATACCAGATTAAAAAGCAACAGCACACAGCAGGGAAGACATGAAACTGAGCAGACGACAAAATATTAAGATCAAGGTTTGTAGTAAGAGGAAAGAAAGTCAAATGAATTATTTCTTTCTAATCCTGTAACAACTATTAAGATAATTCCTCTGCTTTTACGTATTTGTTATATCACTTCAGACATACTACATGAAAAGAACAGATACAACATGTTTCAGTGGAGCATCATCCTCTTGTTTATAACACTAGGGATATTTATATCATGTAAAACTGTACAAGCTGAACAGTAAATACTGTCAGCTCATGAACTGAACAGTTTTTCAAATAACAGGCTGGAGGCTGGGAGGCTGTAAAATGTGCTCTATGCTCTATATGCTCTGACAGCCCTAACACTTTGGGGCACAGTGGAGAGTAAAGAGAAAACTCCCATCAGCATTTTCTCCTCCTCAGCTTTTTGAGTTGATTTATCACAGAGGAGCTCTGTGGGATTCCCTGACTGGGCTATCCTCAGACCAGCTCTCCTTCAATAAACCTCATTTAGTGCAGACAAGTGGATACAATTTGTCCAAAAGCAAGACTGGGAGGAAATTGATTATTTTATGATGAGGATAGTGTTAACCATGTAATTGAAGCCGCAACTCAGATAGCAAACTATTTTTGTACAGCTTTGTGGGGTTCTGGCGAAACTAAAATACACACGAGATCTGATCCACGGATTAATTTGACTGATTCTAATCATAAAAGCATGAAATATTTTCCTACTTGTCACCAACAGGATGCCTGTGTACATATATGCATGACAGATCCCACAACAAATGTCCTTGTAAACAGCATATCTAATCAAATGCCTCATCAACAAAAAGAATCTGAATAAAGCGTTGAGCTTAGTACGAACATCATCCACATGCAGTTCATTAGAATCAATTAAATATACTGCACAGTGCGGAAAAATCCAGTCCACAGTTTCTGCTTGATTGGAAGAAACATGTCACAGCTGTCAGGTGATGGACCTTCCAACTCAGTTTGTTTACTTACTTTTTTCTCTTGGGTTAAAGATTAAAATGTTCTTTAAAGTTGTGACCCTTTATATAATCATTTCAAAACCCAGGGTATAAGTCATAACTGCATGGTTGTCATGTGAAATGTAAGCTGTTTTCCCTGAAGTTTCAAAAGACACTAATGTAACCAGGGGCAACAATGCTTTATTGGAGGACAAGGGTCAATATGTCAAAACAGTCCCAGATGTGAGAGGACATATGAGAATAACTCTTATAATAACACATGGGTATACTGTTCTTGCAAAATTTTGCTCACATCATAATGTTGCTACAGTCACATACAGTTTGTGTGTGTCCTCAAGTAAAGGAGAACTTTCTGAACTTTGCTTTTATCCATTTTCCAGATCTAAATAAATGAGTATTTTATTGAAATATAATTCACCACCTAAAAGTGAGTCTCAGTGTTCCTCTTTGACTTTCAAATGAACACTTAACTCACTGCATGAATTTTTATATTTGTTAACAACAGCTACAGGCCACATGCATTCGTGTATTTGCTTTCACGCTGAGAGTCAGATAAAGATTGATGCCACTCTCTGAAACTGTGTATCTATGCTAGCTAAGCTAACCAGCATTGCAGACTGTAGCCTATTTAGTCAATACCGACTTGTGAGGTAGTATCGGCTCTCTCATCTATTGTATTTGTCAAGCAATTCAGTAATGTGGGTCTGTGTCAAGTACAATTTTTTTTTTGTAATTATAGTTTTTAATCCCTAAGCCCTTGACCTATAAAACAATTGCATTCTCACCATAACTGTAGATTCGAGATGCATGGATGGATGGTTTTTCTTGTTGGCCATTTGGTTCGCTAAAATGTGTGTGTGACAGCAACCAAGACGTCATACTGAAAGGTCTTCATACTCAATGGAGGACACTTTAGTGCAAGCGTCTTCTCCACTGCTGCACATTGCCTACCCAGTGTGCATGCTGCAGAGCTTAATTGATATGAGTATATTGCTGATTCTTTGTTTACTAATGAATATCTAGAAGATCCCAAACAATTAACTTAATAGCCCAGAAGGCAGATCTACGATGGAATACAGTGTGGAGGAGGCTGTTGTTATTGGTTCCTCTTTATGACAGCTTCCTCTTTGTGAAAGAGACATGTTCCATCATCCATCATCTCAAGTTATCTCAAATCATCCATCCTGCAGGAAAAAGCTGCTTTGCTGCTGGAGAACAACAACAGGAGATCTACTGCCAGTTTTTCTTTCCTTTCAGTCTTGGAAGTATTATTAGTCAGACATGGCTTCAGCCCCAACGACATCTAACAGCATCTCTCTCGGCTTCACCTCGTGGCGTGGAAAAGTATTATTGGTGCTTTGTGAGCAGTTTAAATGCCGACTATGGAGAAAACCCTCCATTGACCAACAAATCTACATGTTGATCTTTGGAAATCCTTTTTTTCTTAAAAGATACGGTGACTGTGGGACTGCTTTGATAAATGGACAGACACATTGAGTCTTAGGATGCTACGCATGATCATGTGCCTCCTGCTTCATGCAAATAGATATAATGCTTTACAAAGAGGTTTAATTCATTCACACCTACAGCATTATATCCTCAGTTATGGTTTCAGTGCAGGAATACTTTAAAATCTATCACTCTCAGACTTTTCAGGCACCGTAGCTTCTGTCAGCATTGTTTCCTCTTTAATCTGCACATCTGTAATTTATTCTCTGACAGCGTACAGATGGGCGAGGAGTTTTTCATGACAGGGCCTCTTGATCGAACTGCTTTTGTCTGAACTTCAAACTGTTCTCCTTTGATCAATACTGGCTGAAGGCAGTAAGCTCAAGCTGAGCTCTAAAAACTATTTCTTTTTTCTCCTCTCCCCTCTTCTCTGGTTGGATAAATCTTCAGAAGTGAGGATTAAACCAGGAGGTGTTACACAGAGATATTAACAGATAAGACAGAAAACCTTACATAGCTATAGTTCCAGAGCTGTGGCGGCTGCATAAAGGAAACCGTTTGCACAATGCTGTGCAACAGGACAGATTAGCAATACCATTTGAGTTGGGTCTTTGTGCCTTTATATGTGGTTGTATGTTAACATTCTTTCTTATGTATATTTCAAACCCTCTTTACACGAAACAGTAAAACAATGGCAGCTTCCCATTCATTTGGGTTATTTACTCCAGATTTTCTTTTAACCTTGCAGCCTTAACCCTGTCAATAAGAGTCATTGCTTAAAATCAAAGGTTTGCCACATTAAGGAATAAAAAGCAATATTAGTTTATTTTGCTAAAGTCCTCATTTGAATAGCTTTGGTTTTTCTGAAGGAGCTGGCATAAAAATACCTCAGTGTTCTGTGTGTGATTTGGAGCTAACTGAATATTCGGAAACACGAACTTCTTGGCTCTATGACCGCTCCCTTTCAGACAAAACAGGTGGGTGATTTAGACCAGAGTCTCACCAAATGAGGCATTATGAGTTTGTTCCTCGATTTAAAAAGCCAACAGAGTCCCTGTCTTTGGCGTGTCTTTATAAAGGCTTGCACTGAAGTCGTTTATGAGAAGTTGTGAAAGTAATAGATTAGATTATTCAGCTTTTTAAAAATAGTTAACACACACAATACCTGCCGTTGTGTCATATCATCTCTAGCTGGGCATTAACTAGATGCGTCCGTGTCAAGTGTGACAGATTTACTGTGATGAGGACACAACATAATATACACATAGCTGTTGTATTATGCTTATTTTGCAGACTTAACGCAAACTTGCTGTAGTTTCTCAGTAAATAGAAAAAGTCAAAATGTGATTTGCTCATGAAAGAACTTTTTACGTGTGTATCTTAGCAGCAGCAAGCGTCAATTAAATCGTTTCATAAATCAATAACAAGTTTCAAAACACACTAACGCTAAAGCGAGATCAAAATAATGTCAATCCTCACCTTTCTCAGCAGTTTAGGCACTTCGCTGCTTGCTCCATCTTCTGCTCCCGAGAAGCCTCTGGATTTCGGATCCAGTCTTAATCTGACATATGGGCTGTGGTTGGTTTCCACCAGCATCCTGGGAAGCTTGTCCGGACTTGAGCATCAGAGGGTAAACAACAAGTCCCCGCCGCCTCTGCCGCCACTTCTCTCTTTCTCCGGGGATGTCATTTTCTCTGCCGTCCTCCTCTTGGACAATTTGCTCTGATGAGACTTCTCTGCCCTGGTCAGCAAGACCCACATCACTCCTGAAGGATGTGTCGGTGTAAGTGGCGGCAGCAGTGGAGTGGTGGTGAGAGGTTTTGTATGCAGCAAACATCACACTTAACTTGCAGCGGATGTGCGAGAAATACATCTACAGTGAAATAATCATCTCATAAGTTTCAGGTTGGTCAGAACTGTGAGGCATCACCATAATAATAATAATCATGCGCCGGTCCTGTAAACCGTCCCCCTAACACGTCCGTCCATACTGCCTGAACATCTTTGCTTTATGAACTGAATTGCGCTCCTCAACCAATCAGATCGTGACTCTCTGCACAGAGTGAGACTCATGTAGAGAGCTTCTCCCAGCTTAGTTTTCTTGTCTGACCCGACATCACAAGGCACCAGAATTGTTGACACAGAATCAATCAGAGAAAGTAGACTTGTTTCCCAATCCTGTAGGGTCTTCGTGGCTAATTTTATAATCTGGTGATATGAAAATGTAACAGACTGGATAGATGGATGGATGTTGTTGTTTTGCCAAAAGGACAATTAACTAATATGTGTTTATTGCACAGGTGTTGCTATATTGCTTTTTAAAGGTGTTGATATTGTTTTGTTCCAAACCCTGTGTGCTAACTTTCTTGATTTGGAGATAGACAGTACTATTACCAATCATGACTAAATATGCAGGGTGGGCATTCATGCTAGTAATAATATAAAACTCCCCAGTTAAATTACAAAAGGGCTCTATGGTTATGTAGACTGCATAAAGCTTGCTTTGAGTATCCATTAAATCAGTAACAATGACCAGTCAAGCCAACACAGATGGTTGATGGACAAATCAGCCGGTGGTTTCGTCTCACCCTGCTACAGTATCTTCTTCCCAACTCCTGTAGCATTTGCCATAACCTACCTGTGATAACTCATATGACTTGGATAACTGAACCTCAAAGGAAAGGTTCTGGTACAAGTCTTCCTTTAATAATCAGGTGCACATATGCACATCAAACGAAATTTATTTGCTGTAATCATTCCTCCATGCTGGCTGGTAAAGTCCCTTCCTAATGTGCTTTCAAAGTCAGTGGTGATGAACAAAATCCTGTTATGTGCAAAAATGCTGTAGTTGTCAACTCAGACTGGAGCCTCATATTATGCAGATAAACACTGGAATATATTTTGAACAGAACAGCAATTTTGTCCTCCATCACAAGCATTTCGGGAAGATTTCCTCATCTATTCTTCCAGTATTAACAGGAGGAATTGTTACAGGAAGCAAAGCCTGTTTCAGTATTCATATGTGCACCTGTATGTTGTGTGAAGACCTCTGTACATTCATTGATGAAACCAAAGAAAGAAACGCTATGGAGGATTAACTCCAGGTGAAGAATATAACATCAGGAGGTTAAGCTGGGACAGTTTACACAGTGAATGATGTAGCATTGCTCATTGCTTCAGCTACATTCACTGTCACTGACACAGACCGATCATGTTGCAAACTGAAAACGTAAGGTGAATCCTTATGTCTCTGCTCAATAAGGATGAGAGAGGAAATGAGTTGAGGGCCCAAGCTTTCAAACCTAATCCATGCTGGCCTGTATAATATAACAGTGGAGGATCATAACCCACTTATATCACCAAACAATTTTGAGCCCCACTGTGATGGAGTTTAATAAGTATTCCTCCCAGACTAAGTAAAGCCATAGAAACCGTAATGAGCTCTATGGAGAATAGAAATGACGATGATCCCTCAGCACCTGGTGCATCCCCATCCTGTACTTCAAGTCTAATGGCACTCCTTTAGCTCTGTCTGTCTGAATGAGGATTCATTTACATTCTCGGGTCAATGATGCTCCCCAGATTGTCCCTGAACTCTTGCTTTTCTCAACTCTGGATTTGAGCAGGGTTTAGAGTCTTGGAAAAACAGCATCGCCCTGCCTAGCTTTGTACCTATTTACATGATCTGCTTTTAGGATGTGTGGGCGTAGCTCTCTTCGCACCTCATGGGCTGATGGCGGCAGACCCAGGAGCTGCAGTTCAGGTCTCTGAAAAGAAACACATGCAGTCAGAAATTATTGTCAGACAACAGCCCGGGACCCAAACACAGCTGATCGCTGACTATAGGCACAAGAGGACATTTGAGGAAGCTTAGAGAAACTCTCTGTGAGCTGCTTCATGTACTGTACCAACAGCGTACGCCCTATTGTCCCCTGAGCAGATGCAGTCAACTCCTGGATGTTTTAGTTGCAGGATGTGTCATGGTTAGCAGCCAGAAGAACAAAAATTACAACATGTGGGGAGAATATTTCATGATATGTAGCTTGCTGTCATTCTTCAACTGCTCACCCCTCAATACAAGAGGACATCATTGTCATTCTGTGGTTTTATGAGTTCACAAACATTTTAATTCAAAAGTGAATCATTGGCCTGATGTGAGAAGTACTGTAGCTGACTTTGTCTCCCTCCTCATACTGGTGGTTTTAGAATGACTGAATTTTCGTCTATACAGCGTCAGCCCTGGGCGGACCCATTCCTCCAGTCGGTGTCTCAGTGGTATTACAAACCTGCCTCCAGCATAGGAGGTGATTTGCCGAACCAGCGTTGTTTGTTGTAGCACCGCTACAACACAAATGGTGTTCATATATATCAAGTTTGTCACATATTCTTTATATACTCAAAGTAACTGGGTTTACAAGAGAAAGAAGAGAAAAAGAGGAAGCAAGATGACAACACAAAAGCTGCTTTGTCAGTGGTACAAGTGAACTTTTACTGCATTACGCACAAGAAATAAAACAAACACACAGTGGATATGTTTCTGAACAAAAGGAGTGAAACAGCACAGTGCAGCTATGGTTTAGCAGATATTCCACTACACGAACCTAGATGTTCAGGTCAGATGTAGCTTATAAAATTACTTAACTTACATGTGTGGTCCGATGTATTATCTGTATACTGTAGACACATATTCTGTATTCAAATCTTTCATTGAATTATTAAGCCAAACCTTTGTGGGGCAGTCAGTCAGGGGGCCTGGTGTGAAGCTTTAGCTAAAATTCTCATGTGAAACAGAGGATGGTAATCCTCAAAAAATGAGCCACCAACTTGTCATTCAATAAAACTCTTTCAGGTTATGGCTGTGCAGTTGACCTCCATACATTCCTGTTTGCAATGGAGCTTTTTTTTTTTTTTAAACTAACTGGATGTTGAGTACAGCTAAAGGGCTGCAGCTGTGAAAACACAAACATGAACTCTTAGTGTTATTACAGCTGGAGCTAGTTGTCCAGTGCAGGATCAAATGAATGAAAAAGAGACTGCATTTATGGCGACTCCTTGGATGGTGCTATCACTGTCAATCTGTTTAAGTGTTGCCAGTATTTTTGGCTTTTTAGGCTACAGTGCACATTCATACACATTAATGCCCAATTTTGGAAGTGAAAGATTCTTTTTGCAGTAGAATATGATTTTCTGCCGTACTTCATTTTTTACAGAAAAATCTCTGCTTACCTGAATTCTTTTAACCTAAACATGACTCTCTGACTGAGAAACAAAGTCAAGTTTCTGTCAGGGCCTTTTCCTCCTACTGTACCATTCCTTCTTGAGCACCTTCAGGCCATCTGGAGCTTAAACAAATTAGATTTTGAGCACTTTGCCCCATTTTCTCTGTGAACCGTTTTTATTGGTGGAGCTTCTTGGGCCAGTGCAGTCTGGAAGTTTAAGCATTACAAGCTCAGTTCAAAGAGTTGAATCAGTAGAAATTGGTTCCTGTTACCTGCAATAACTTTCCTGGAGTCCCATGTCAGAGTTGAGAGTCAGGGACATGTCTTGTTCCCATTGCCCTCCACCCCATGGCCTGGCTGCTTATTTAACTGACCCTCATCCAGCTCGCCTTCACACTGTTCCCCTGCAGTTTGTTCTTCTTTTCCTCCCCTCATAGCAGATGTGATCTTCTCCCTGCAGCCCTAGAAACCTTCATTTTTTCCTGGTGAGGCACTTTGTTAAAACTTAAAATATCAAGTTTTGTGAGCAGTCATGCAAAAAAAAAAAACAACAACAAAAACAATATATTGCTGAGCAGCATTGCTTTAGAGCTGTGAAACAGGGCCCTACTTTATCATTTTGTGTTGACCACCTGAGTCATATGTCATCTATTTGAAATGAACCACCTGCAAACTGAAGCTACTGCTTGACCAATCTTTGTCATAGATAAGTTTAGTCTCACTGCCAGATAAAGTACCATTCATGCCGGTGGATTGTTGTTCTCTCAGTTTCAAGGTCATGCAGGTTTAACTCATGCTCTGCCTTTTGGAGGGTATGTGAAGATTGAATGAAGTGACAAAGTATCTGGTGATAACTTGGATATTCTTCACAAGTTATTTCCTCTGTCTTTGTGTGCATTTTTCCCCACTCCCCTGTCGGTAACACAGGTTGGGTGCTTTATGGTGGGGTGGGTTAAAGTTTAATGACTTTGTATTGGTGCATATTGAGAACCACAGCGAGCCTATTACCTATCAACTGCTGCAGATGAGAGACAAGCAGCACCAAAGCAAGCAGCCTGTTGCTGAGGCCCTGAGAGAAATCAGGTAAGACAGAGATTATTTATGTTTTGAAAGGTTCATTTTCAATTATTCAGTGTCTGTGGAAAATTAAATTTAAAGCAAGGATTCTTCCACGTTGTATTACCTCACAAATTTTCACTTTAACTTTTAATTGTTGAAGTAACTTTGTACTTAGAGATGTGAAGGCGGCGTGATTTTGTATAAATGGTTTGTGTACTGTAATGTGCGACAAATACTTTTTGCTGTGCAACTAAATCAATTCACTTGCCTGTTATGTAATCTGGTTTCATTCCTTTGACAAACCAAAAATCTGCATAACAACAGTAGGCTTTAGGGTTTGGAGGTATGAAGTTAAGCTAAAATACTCTGGCTTTTTCTTTTTGTCTTATTGGCTACAGCCAGGAGGATATACACTCATAGTCAGATCATCCCACATTACAAATCTGTTCTGCAGTATAATGTAGTTCAGACAATTTACTTTGTTAGCACAATAATGTAGGCATATTGTTGGCAGAGAACCTTAGTACACAGCAGTCGTAGCAGTTGACTGTACCAATATCTGTGTAACAGAGCAGTATAGTATGTTTACATCCTCCTATTTAATCTACCTTTATTTGTTAATTCTCCTTATGCCAAATAAAGGAAATAATTTTGCACAGTAACACCCTGTCCTTATTTACAGTATGTGACAATTAAACAGCTGTCATTAGGTTGTATTGAATGTTGCCTGTGAAAAAGTTTTCTGGATTTTAGTTTAGTAGTTATGCATCTGAAAATTCCTTTAAGAATATTATGTAGTTTTATGTACTATTTCTGTGTTCAATATAAACCTTTGAGGAAGTTTCATATTGTTTCAAAGTTATGGATTTTTATTGATTCAATTGATGATCCAGTATTAATGTGATACTGAATCCTTTATTGTATAACACGATGTGGAATTCTGAAGGTCTGAGTTTACAGAGGGTTTGCTTGTGCAATCAATTTTCATACATTTTAAGATACAAATAATATTTTCTCTTAACAGGCATTAAATTAATTATTTATTGTTCTGAAATATAAAAATGGCCAAGAAGACAATAATTGTGGCCCTGACGATGCTGCTTTTGTCAGCGGTCGCCACTTTTGTGGGTGTCTTCTTTGGTGTGGGGGGGAGGAGGCAACACGTGTACGTGAAGGCAGCTGTGGCAGCAGATGCTGGGCCGTGCTCAGAGGTCGGCAGGTGAGAGCTCGCTTCTACAACTGATTATACTGTAAACAGACTTATACGTGCATCCAAACATACAAAATAAACACAGATGCTTTTACATCGCTTGCATATAAAGCCATACCCATTCACACACACACTATTTCATTTATTTGTGTGCGTCACCTGTACAGGGACTTGGGATCTTAAGTGTAAAACCTAATCCTCCTCCCCATGTGTGTTTTAATTAATTTCACCACAGAGACATACTATTGAAAGGGGGATCTGCAGTAGATGCCTCTATAGCTGGTTTATTGTGTGTTGGACTTATGAACGCTCACAGCATGGGCATCGGAGGAGGACTTTTCTTCACCATCTACAACGCAGCGACTGGTACACCTTCACACACATATCCACCCCAAATTCCTCTTTTGTTTACTTTCCCACCGACACAACAAACCCATACAACTTCCTGATCCCAAACGTATTTCCTTATTTGTGCCTTATACGCAGGTAAAGTTGAGACCATTGATGCAAGGGAGACTGCACCACGCGGCTGGCAGAACATGTTTGGGAATTAACTGAATTATCCCAGAGGTAATGTTTAACCTTTGCTATCAGACATGGAAATGAGCCAAGGAGGCTGCAGTTAGCATTATTATGAAGAGGATGGCCTCACGATGGTGACAGACAAAAGAAGACTAGTGTTGAAATTATTATGTAGATTATGCAAACTCAAGCTCAGGTAGTAGAAATAAAACACTTTTGGGCAGAAATAATGCCAGTGCCCTAAAATAATGTCTGAGTAACCTTGAGGGCAATAATATAAGACACTGTTTCCTTGGTTTCTGTGGTGGGAGGTTGTCTATTGCTGTACCAGGGGAGATTCGGTATGAGATGGCCCACAAGCGACATGGTAAACTGCCTTGGAAGACATTCCAGCCAAGCATTGATCTTGCAGAAAAGGTTTTCCTGCAGGGCACTTACCTCTGCTGTCCAGACACAAAGGTACCATCATCAGTGACCAAGCTCTATGGTGAGAAACATCAACCTGAGGCAACTAGTGTTTGCAGTAAAAAAAATCAGTGTCTGTTGGTTTGAAAGTAACCTAAACGTTGTCATCACCATCTTAAATGATCCTCCTCTCTTTCAGTGAAGTGTTCATAGCCAGGAAAAATGGCGGCGTCCTAAAAGTAAATAGAAACCATTAAATTTACCAAGCTTGCAGAAACCTAGAAATAGCTGAACAGGGTCGAATGCTATGAGGACAACTGGCTCAGAACCTTGTGAAATATTCAGGCATGGGTAGGATTTTTATATATATATATATATCTGATCCTAAAAAATAACAGTCGCTTTTTGTTTAAATTAGGAAATGGATGAGCATACATTATATAGCAAATAATGTGAAATCACATAATATATACTGCAGAAAAGCTGATTTTCTTTGTCTTTGTAACTAGAAATAGCAAGTTTCCACTTTGTGATTTATGGTGAATTAGTTCCAAGTTGAGTCATCTTTTAATCTGAACTTTATAATCAAAACAGCTATTTGTGCAGATCAGATCATGTTTCTGTACCCACAAGCAAAGGATATTATCGTATCATTATTGCAACTGCCATTATCACTAAAGTCATTTTGCTGAAAGTACTTCAGGGTATATGATAAAATATATATACCTCTCTGCAAATCTAATTTCCATAGTGAGGAGGATTTGTATTTCCAGTTCTGTCAAGTATTGCATTACAGTGTTTGTCAATCTATGTTTAAGCGG
Organism: Lates japonicus; assembly: GCA_033238685.1. Classification (NCBI taxonomy): domain Eukaryota; kingdom Metazoa; phylum Chordata; class Actinopteri; family Centropomidae; genus Lates; species Lates japonicus. Next base: position 4,927,219 of record BRZM01000021.1, on the reverse strand, counting down.
TATCATCACAATGGAGGATCTGAGATTATGTGCCCTGTCTTGGATGAGAACCCTTTAAGGGTGAATAATGAAGTACACCATGGCTGTTTCCCAATGCCCCGCTAAGCCTGTCTCGCTGATATTAAACATCTTGAATAGTAGCTGATGCTTTGTCCAAAAACACCAGTGGGAGAGAATGTGCTTTAATGTGACTACCTTCACTTTTGATCCTTCTCACGAAAGGACTCCACTTTGAGCAACAGGATGATCTACTGTTCAGAAATATACTCTTAGAATAAAATCTGTGTTGAACCAAGTTACCTAGTAGCTTGAACTATGTTGACTTACTACATTTATCTGTCATATGACAACAACAGATATCATTGAGTTGTAAACAAAGGTTTTGAAACAATGTGCAAATAATATTCCACTGTCAGATACAAACTTTGTGGTCATGCAAACAATGACCTGTCACTCTTGTCAAATCGTCAATGTTGAGTAAGGTTCAGATCATGACCCCAAATCTTCTCCATCTTTTACCCAGGTAGGTCAGTTACACCAGGTTGAAATACCTTCACAGATATCCATATATCAATGATAGCATTCATTGTCCAGAGAGGATGAATATAATAGCTTCGTGATCCTACATTTTAGCATCACTAGCATGTCAAAATTTTTAAACTATCAATAAAAAAATCTCCACTCTACTGACTCTATAGTCACCAAGTTTGGTGCAGATACGCGGTTTCTAGATGAAGTATCCTAATGACTTGGTGGTACCCTGATATTTCATGTAGATGCCATAACAGGCTGAAATTTGTTTGCTCAGAGTGAGGAAATGTCTTGTGGCTGTTGGCTGTGTGCCGTGAAATTTGGTACAGACATTCAGTCACCACAGGATGAATAATTTGGTAATCACTTTGGTGATTCCTGGAGTTTCTGGTGCTATGAATCAAAATTTTTAACGTTGTCCTGTAAAGTTGGCTCATGCACAGGTATCTAAAACTTCGTTGTTAATGTGCTGTCGTTAACTAAGATGGTAAACATGGTAAGCATTACCAGCTAAACCTTGCGTTAGCATTGTGTTTATGAGCATGTTAGCATGCCTCTGACAACATTTAATTATATATATTCTATATATGCTATAGAAGTTCAAAAGAAAAGATCAAAAAAGCTCATATGAATAATGTTTTGTAACATAACATGGGTCATTTCTGAAGAGACTGACAAATTGACTGGATTGTTGCTGACACTAACAGATGACAGACTAAGATTTTCAATATGTCGTCGCCCATTATTTCTGTGTACACTGTTATCTGTCTGATTCAACTTTCTCCTGTGTTAGCTGGTTATAAATTTGTAACATAAATCCAAACTATCCATGCTGAAGACACTGTCTCTGCTCTTCAGCTTTTCAGTACAGTGACAGTGTCCTTACCCTGAAGTTAGGCGAAAACTTCCTTCTGGTAATTAATCTCCCTGAACCTTCCCTTTCGTCCTGACTGACCACCCACTCACTGTGCCCCCTGCCATACTAATCTCACAATTTACCTCTAGTGGACACAGTTGAGTGGTGGAAAGCTTCACACACACATTTCAGTGACCCAAACTTTCATCCCGCTAATTTACGTGACTCCTGTCTCTGTCGGACAGCTGAAACCCATCAAACAAAACTCTCCGATTCCTGAGCCCTTTTCCTCGGTTTCCTCTTGTGTCTGTCAGCTCAAGCTAATACCACAAAGTCTGGTCACAGCAGCTTTTAGACTAAATAAAAACACAAGAAACAGGCTGGGTCAAGTCCGTTTGGGTGTCACACCCTACCTGAACAACCATCTGAATGAAGACAGATGAATGAGGTATGGTTTTAAATCAAGTTACTGATGATTGCTAATATTTTTTTGGGGTACAGCTTGACGCGTCAGATAGTATGGAAACACAGAGAATAAAGATCTAACCTACCATCGCGTGTGGAGGTAACTTTCGTTTGCCCTATGCAAAGAGGACCTTACTTGGAGATCAAGTTTCTCAACGTACAGATGTAAGATCAACAACCAAAGGGATGGTTTTTAATTTCTGTGGAGTCACACAGTAACCTTTACCCTTGTTTTAAAGGGGGTGGCGAGTGCTGCCACACAGGCCACCAAGACAGGCATTCTCAAATTTGCTGTGAAACTTCACATAGTGGCTTTAAATAAATAGCACCCAGGTGAGAATAGTCACACAGCAGCTATTTGGCTGTTACCCCATGGATTGCCCAGTGGCTCGTAAGCACATTCTTTTTTTGCCAGGGATGTTTTCGTTTGAAAGAGTTGCTGCCTAGGATTATGTTCACTGGCAGCATTTTCTACAGTGATCATGGAAGTTGTATGAAGTGGAGGATGTAACCGCACAGAATACATGTGTTACATATTCAGCTGCTGTATGATGCAGTGTGTGTGGTAAGTAAGCTGCTACTTTAATCCATAGACATCAGTGACTTGTTCTAACCTTTGCCACCTGAAGACCCACAGAGAGAATAATTAAAAGCATGCAAGACTATGTCTATCTTTGGATAAGTTGAATAAATAATAATATTTCCAGAGAATGAATCAATACTTGATACTACTTGATTTTCATTTATTTTCATGTCAACTTTCTCCTCCAAAGCTGTCAGAATATGACTTCAAGTTCCTATCTTTTAATGGGCTCGTTATAAAGATCACCAGATGAAACCACACATCCATGAACCTACGAGCCAGGTTTACCTTCCTGAAAACAGGACTTGTCTGTCCGTGGTAGCAGAAGATGGGCTGGCATACCAGCACCATCAGCCAATAGTATGACCCCATGATGCTGCCATGATATATTTTACCATCAATACTTGGTTGTATGTGTCTCTAACTCCCTGATGTCTCAATGATTATTTATTCCTACAATTTGGGCTCGAAAGTCTGTCAAGATCAACTGGGATAATTATAACAATGGATAGACTGACTTCAGCTCCCACTTTGTCACAAAAGCGGCTTTGGGTGCTCCTTCACCGAACAACTTCATCAGGCCAGGTTGAATTAAACCAACACACATAGCTTATACACACAACAAACACATAAGGATCCTCAAAAAACAGTGTAATACAGACGGCTTATCAGCAGTAGGCTGATTAAAGGTCAAGTGTTAGTATGTTTAAGCTTTAGATCATGTTTTTGTGCGTGAGATTAAAATACAATTCAATCAAAAAGTATTTGACATTGTTTAAACTTACATTGCCATTCAATTCTATTAAAGGAAAAGGCCAATGTCTTCAATGTGTCCAACCATCTCTTTGATAAAAAACAACAAGTTGGATGGTGGTTGGAGGCTCAGGAAGGAACAAAATCACAACTATGGCACAGGTACAACAGCTGATGCAGTACTGTAAAAATCAGTGTATTGTACTGTGTTCTATATTAAGTATATTAACAATGTTACTCACTTCTTGACTGTTTTAAAATTATCATTAGCTGAAATGTTTGTTGTTTTGTAGAGGTGATTCTGAGCGCACTGTTCTTCAACTATGATCTGAAAAAAGCCGTTTCAGATCAAGGCTTCTGGCCAGCTGAGTCAAACACCACTGTGGCGAGCCTGGCTTTGACAATGTGAGTGTCACAAAGCAAATGTACTGATATAAATGACTAATAGCAGGGGCAGTGGTGTGTTGGAAATACCCACTGCAGACATGAACCTCTATACACTCAGTCGTGACTGACACCAGGGACAGTGTGTATTACATTTGCAACCAGGGATGTGCATGGTGATAGTATAATTGTGGTCTGGCAAAACATGTGCTTATACTGTATGTGGTTGCCTCTGATCACAATAAAGGCCAATACTGATTGATTAATTTATGACCTGTTAGAACAGTTTACATCCTGATATATCTTTCCCGTACATAAGCTTTCTAATCAGCTGCCATTGTTGCTCGAGAAAGATAAAGAATGCTAATAATTAACTCCTCTTGCTTCTCCCTGTACAGTAGATATCAGAGTTTCTGTTGACTGGTGAAGCTAACACAGCTTTATGATTGCATATGTTGTCTGATTCTAATGCAATGATTTTCATTATAGCCAAGAGCACTTTAGCCTGACTTTAAAAGTAATACCATCAATTTAGGAATCCACACATTCCACACATTTAAAGGTGGTATTTTTATGTTTTGCTATTGCTACATAGCCAACATTAGCATTAACAGCTGTTTACAAAAGGCAGACCCTGGTTTTTCAAAACCAATCCATGTTTTTTTGTCATGTTCTTTAAATACATTTCAGAACAAGCTTAGCATACCACATCTCCTCAGTTTCCTTGTTTTTGCATGGAGTCAGTGTATCTTCATATGCTCCTGTTTACAGAACGTCATGGATGGTTTGGCTTCAAAGAACCACGAGACAGAGTTTCTCAAATCAACAGGGGCCGTGGTGCAGGCGGTGGTTCGTCATGATGACGGACTCCACGCTCAGTCAGATCCGCGCAAATGGGCATATGCTGCAGTGTACTAAGACCATAAACACACTTCTGATTATGCAGAGAGACTGTAGCAGCGTGAACCTTGACTCCAGTGGTGCGAGCTGAGAGATTAGAGATTTACTAAGGAACCAGGAACCAGCGTCAGCTGTCTTGGGCACCAGCTGTTCTCTCATTACGTTAGAATAATGTTCATGTACTTTATAGCAACTCAGATAACCTGCTTGTGGACTAATGCTTATGAACTTGACAACAAAGTGCCTCAATTATTGAGACTACTGACTCTATGTCTGCTGTGTTCTGTGTCATCTCATTTTTATGTGAAGAATGAGGAGAAGTAAGGAATGCAGCAGCCATAGGATATTATTTAAGATTAAAAGTATAGCTTTACTGTCATTCAGGTTTTTTAAAGTTGAAACTGAAATAAGAAAATAGAGATACCTGTAAATGTTGAAATCATTACTCACTACAGAAACAGTGATTTGTTTACACTGTGTCACTCTTAATGTGTCTGATTTCTACCTATTTCTGAAGCACTTTTATAAATCATCAGCTGTGTGAAGCTGTTTCCTGTGATTGCTGCCCATTAAATACATGATATGTGACTTCTACAATAATTACTAATGACTGAACTCTTAATAAAGGAAGTTTACACATTAAAAAAATCAACCAAAACTAACAGGAAACTCAAATATCAAATTTCAGTCATTTAAAACTTCAACAGTCTGTGTTTCACTGAGACTATTCATGTGAGGTGACACCAAACAGAGCGAGCAGGAAAGAGCTGTATTAAAATAAAGGACCACTGTATAACACCTCAGGGACAAACAGTCCTACAGCACATACTTAATGACTTACAGCAATTTCCCACAACCCAGAGTGCAATGGCCTATAATGACCCCCATAATAACATTACAGCTGTTGCTGCTCACAGTCACCACTGGGATTCAGGGCTCTCCCTTTCTCAGCTGGGATGTTAATGTGTTACATAATTACTGAAATGCATTAAAGTGTAAAATTATAATGCCTTTATCAGCTTTTTGCCACAAATGAATGTGATAAAAACAGTGTTGTAATACACAGTGGTCTGATATTCACAGCACATACCAGACATATACTTATATTTAATTAAATGGTAATTTCCAGCATTAATGGTTTGTGATACTTTTGTCAGATTGGTACAGCACATGCTGCAAGTGTTTTTTTTGTTTTGTTTTTTTAAATATTTTTTTCTCACATAACCACACAGCAACTAAGCATACATACACTGCATGCGCCTTAGTTCCTTAGTCTACGAGGATGCCTGCAGAAGTAATATTAAAATAGTTTCAGTTGTGCTACCTTGTGTGGCTACAATCATTTTTAAGGAGAAGGAGACTGCAAAAGTCAGTAGTTAGGACTGGAATTTTCCTTTAAGGCCCAATTAAGCACAATCTCACTTCCACATAGTTATAATGGACTTCAGAGTTATGCAACTCAGACAGACCAATTTACTCACCCTCTAGGCATGAAAAAATATCAAGTCTCTATGTATATCAAAGTCTACATAGTTTAAATTCATCCCACTGCCTTGGATGGCATTATGATAGTTTTAAATAATGATGCACACATACAAAATGCATGTTTAATGACATCTAATAACTACTGTTGAGATAATTTTCTTCATCAAGGGACATTGTGGCTGAAAGTATGCTAACACTCGAAGTTAAGAGAGTCATCACAGGATTATGTAACAGCTTCTGCTTTGACTGAAAGACTCAACGGATAGACATTTTTTTTTACATACTTTAAATTGCAGCTCACTTTAAATGGCTGTTATTTATACAAAATGGGTAATATCATGACACTAAAGCTATGAAGTCATAACTTATCCACATGAACTCATTTATCGTACAACAAAGACAGTGGCGCTTCAGACAGAGCAAAATTTGCATGTTCTCATAACTCACATCTAGTGGCTCGAAGGAAAATGGAGCAGAATCCACTTAAGAAATCATTTCTAATTCATGAGTCTCTCCACTGAAATGTATCTCATTACTGCAGCTTTTGTTTCAGTTCAAAAGTTCTGCTTTGAAATAAGGCAAACAGGAATACATGAAGTAGATTATTGCAGATCATACTATACTAACAACAAGGAATAAACATTTAAAGAGCTGTAGTTCACAATAAAAAGCATATTGTAGGTGTTAGTTCAACCAGTGTTCATGGTCTTTGAAGACGAAGATGACAGACTGGTTTTATTTTGGACTCTTTTATTGTGACAACACATATATTCAAAGTTAACAATTGTAAAAAAACAAAACAAACAAAAACAAAACAAAAAAGGTGGAATTATTTTACATAACATTTCGACATACTAAAACACAGAGAAAATACGAAATGACATGCTGATAGTGTAAAAAATACACTTTTTGACATAGTTTTGTTCATTGTGAATCTACTGCTTGTTTCATTTAAAAATAAATTCTCCAGCATTTTCATAGTCTTTAAAGAAAGATCACAATATGCTGTAGAACCTGAATAAAGCCTTTTCACATTCAGCAAAGTCTTTAAAGTCACAGTAAAAATTTCCTGTTTGGGCAGCTGACAGCCTACAACAACCTTCAACTCATATCTCAGTCAGGATGTCACTGTGTACGGGTTACATGGCTCATCTACAGGAAACAGATCTTTTGTAGAATTACATAGTTCCGTCAGAAAACAAAACATTCATTGGTATTAATAGACTTATTAGTATTACACAGTGCCATGTTTGGTTTTGTTGGACTACAGTAGACTCTTTTATGCCTCGCTGTTGCAAACACATTACACTTTGGTCAGGAGTGTGTGATCCTACAGTACCTAAAAGCAGTAAGAGTAGCTGCCAGGCGGTGTACTAATTGTGTGTTAGTCTGCATCACTGAAATGGTGAGACTTCAGTGTGTGTATTTGTGTGTTTGACAACTGGATTGAAAATGCATATATAATGTATGGAGTGGTCCAATCAGCTAAAAGGACAATTCCAGTTGATTGTAACTCATTTTTCTAGTTTTTTCTAGTTTTGGCCCATTTCTTTAAATCACACTCAGCAAGATAATCGCTGATATCTCTTAAGATTAAGTAGTTTAGACAATCTGGTTTAGTAATCTGGTTTAGATAATCTGATCATGTTTCTTTCCTGACTTCTTTTGAGTCATGTTGCCAATTTCCAGAATCTCTGCAAATTACTATACTATACTGAGCATACTATATATTACTATAATAAACTGGAATTATCCTTTAAGATTAGTAGCTTCCTGTTGCTCTTCAGTTCTTTCTCAGAAAAAAAACCAGAGCTCCAAATTTCTCACATTTTGTTGTCAGGGATGTGGCACATTCACTGTTCTTAAGGCTAAAGGCTCAGTCAGTCTTAAGGATGGATTTTAGTGGGAAGGTGTTGCGTCCTAGTGGTCTGTATGGTCAGTATCCAGCTGAATTTCCCATCTTCCTTTTGTCCGATACCGCCACAATGCAGCCTTTCTCCTTTTCCACGGCATTGACCACATTGACGAAGAAATTCCAGTTACCAACTTTGTGTCCAAGATCCCTGAGGCCATTCATCACAGACTGAGGGCACACAACACACACACAAACACATTAACACGGCTTATTCCCACTTCAGATTTCAAAACCGATTAACAGGTAAATGAAATATCTTTGTAGGATTATGTCCTGATAATCTCCATCAGTATCCATGAACATAAATAGAAATTTTATTCTTTAGACAGACATCACAGTCTAGTGAATTTGAATTCCATTAATGGACAGTGAGGATGAAAATATGAATACTTCACCTTGTCAAAACCAGGCTCAAAATTCACATTGTTCTTTGAATCAACAAAGACTATACAAGCATCGATGGCATCTTCCAGACTCATCCCCAGCCACAGGTGATTTATTATAGACTGCATAGAACAAAAGAGAATCATGTAAGCAAACAAATAAGAGACTACACAAACAAGAATGCAACCAAAGCTAAATTGAGTTACCAAGGCCACTGCTGAGGTGATCATGCTTCCTCCCGATCCACCAATTATAAGAATTCCTCCAGACCCCAACTCCAGTATTACTGGAGTCATCGAGGAGGGAGGCTGTTCGCCTATGACAACAATTAGACTCCATATGAGACTGTAAAGAGACTAAATGTCTACACTAAGTAATGTCTTAAATTGAGTTGGCTCGGGTTGAAAGGCTATGTTTATGTCTGGGACTTTACCTGCCCTCACTGTGTCTGCTCTCCAACAAAAGTCAGACAGCTCATTGTTGAGGATGATGCCCGTTCGTGGAGAGTAAACACTTCCTCCAAATCTATAGAACAGAATACAACACAGTAGACTAAGGGGATTAATATTATATCATAGTATAATTTCCTAATTTTCCTAGTAAGACAGTGATGTACAAATCTTTTCTTTTTTTTGAGGGTCCTTCCTGCTCACAATTGGTTTATAGTGCTGGTGGCAGAGACAGCCAGTCCATCTTCATCCAGGACAGACACATGTGTCGTCCCAATGTGATCAGAGGAAGGTTTCATGTTGTTGTAGTAGGAGTTGTCGTGGGTGCGGTTTGAAGAAATCATCCCTCTGATGCGATTAATGAAGGAGGGATCAATCAAATGATCTGCACTCTGAAAGAAGAATGTCATGATGAGACAGCTCTGAAGCATCCTATATAGTGCTGGGTTAAGATATTATGCATACACTCTCACATGGCTGCTTTTTCCTTTCTCCTTAATTTTCTTTGGTTTTTGAAATTTGGTGATTCACTTTTTTGCCAAATCAGATTAGAAGACTGACACCACTTACATGTCAGTACTGACACAGTTATGTGCTGAACTATTTATTTGACTCGGACCAGTTGGTCAAGCAGTAGTCTGATACATAACTCCCATGCAAGTCCAACACTCACTCTGTTTTGCCTTCCACCCTGCAACCCTGCTACATAGAAATTAAGTCCATATACTACTAAACTCTTTTCCCAATTAAGTTGTGGTGGGAATGATTGTGGTTTTGGTCAAAAGGTTCTATGTGTGAGTAGTTAGTATGTTTCTTTTAGACTGATAAGTAAACAGCTGTTAACACTAAAGTTGGTTATGTACTGACAGCAAAAACTTACATATAGCACCTGTAAATGTAAATTAACATGTTGTCTCTGAAGTCACTGTGAACTTTTTCTGTAAAAAACCAGATCACAATCTTTCCCGAACCTTAACCAAGTGATGTGAGTACTTAAACATAACTACATAAGTGTTTGATAATGCTGTAGGCACAAGAAGTGGAAATTGATCTGCAAGACTGGATATTTTAGCAGAAAACAAACAATGTTGTCTGTGAACATATTACTGACACATTTGGTACTAAAAAATTTGGAACTAGCACAATACAGTAAAGATCATAAAACCAAAACAATGAGCTGAAAGTCGCTAAAATGCTCAACTGTAACATTAAACGGTAAACCAGATCCCAACCTTTTTGTTGTTAAATTCAGGATCAGTAATGCTCCTCCTTTGTCCATTAGCAAATTTAACTGCCTCTATGTAATGATGGTACATCTGAATTCTTTGGTCACCATGCACAGAGTTTGGAGTCAAGGAAAACCCTGCAAAAAAAGAGAACAACAACCAACGTTATAACTTTTTTGTTCTCCTTTTGAGTTTTCCACTCTTTTTGTAATCCACAGTAAATTATTAGATGCTAGAATTTAATTCAGTTGCAACAGTAGATCATTTCAAAGGATCATGAAAAAGTCATCACACAGTTCGTGAAACCTTTCATAAGTCCGAGAATGAAGGCAAGCAGGGCGCCCCCAGCAGGTGGTGGTGGGATGTGCATTTTAGCATCTCCTAAAGGAACTGTCCATGCATCCTGCACCCGCACCTTGAACGCCCTCAGATCCTCCATTGTCAATGTCCCGCCTAAAAGAATCATGTAGAATATAAAGACAGCTTATTTATCTTAAATTATACTTGCTTTTCAAAGTTTCTTTTTCAGTCTGTTTAAGTATACACCCCCAGCTTGCACGGCCTACAGCATGTTGTCATTGCACCAACCTGCAGCTTGTATGTCTTGGATTAAGTCTTGTCCTATCTTGCCATTGTAGAAGGCATCTGCCCCTTGCTCTGCAATGGTTTCCATGGTTTCAGCAAGTTTAGGAAACTTCAGGATGTCTCCTGTGCTCAGAACAGTTTTGTCGTTTTTGCATAAAACTTGCAGGGAACTGGAAAAAGTATCAAGGTAAGAGCACATATTACAACATGTTATAAACAATGAATACTGTCAAATATTGTGCAGGAATTTGTTTCTGCATCTGCACGCACACTTTTGCTAAAGCGGCCTGGAGCCAAATGCACTGTTTCGGGCTTTTCACATCACACTTAACCCCCAGCTCACCCCTTTTTAAACCTTGCATTTGGGGAAAGCAACATTTCACACACGTTTGTGAAGGAAGTGCCTCTGTTATCTGTGGGTCTGAAATGTTCTGCCGAGAACAACAGTGCGAACCTTTTTTTTTGCTGTTTTTTTGCTCATTTTTGCTTAATCCAAAATGTGCTCAAATGAGCATGTCGCCCAGGCTAAACTATTATGCAATGCAAAATCCTCAAAGTTAAATACTCTGAATTAATTGTTAACCAGGGGGGTTACATAAAACTAACATGAAATGACTTGCACAAAGGGATTTATGGGAGAGCCCTTTGTTCCATGATTCCTGCAGTGATATACAGATGAGAAAAGTGAGGGTCACAGTGAGGGTCACAGCCCCTTGTCATTTATCAGTGCCCTCAAACATTTCTTATCTGTTATTGGAGACCTTTAAAAACTTGCAGACACTACGCAATAAAATGAGAAGCTGTACCAGAGAGATGAGTTTTCCATGAGGCCTCTCACAAGCTTGTTGTTCAAGACCTTTCCCAGATAGTCTGGCACAGGGATGCCGTCCCTGGCCAGTCTGATTGTTGGCTGAAAAAGCTTGGCCCAGGGCAGCTTCCCATACTGTTTGTGAACTACCTGATAGCCCAGCAGCTCTCCAGGAACACCGATCCACTGGCTACCTGCAATGCACAGGTAGGAAAACAGTGCAGCTGCATTAAACAAATAATGTAAACCAGTGATGAAAACTTCAGGTGGACTGAGTGTGTATGTACGCTTGTTTCTAACAGCCTATAAGAGGACACCTCAATTACTGTATAAGGAAGTGTGTGGAGAAGATGTGTATTATCTGCGGCCACCCTGCCTACCTGTGGAAAACCTGAATGTGGTTGGACAGTCATTTAACAGGTTAGGCTTGAACGACTGTGGGACAGTCTCTCTGAAGTTGTAGACTTTAACTTTGCCTGAGAAGAGATCAACCATTAGAATAACAGGCCAAATCAATGATGATAATTTAAGAGAAGAGATAAAATTCAAGTTGCAAAAATGACAAAACCCACCTGTTTTATCTCTTATAGTGAATATAGATCCTCCTCCGATCCCCATGCTCTGAGGATTGACTAAAGATGTGCACAGAAGAGCTGCAATGGCGCCATCTACTGCCGACCCCCCCTGCTGGAGCATGTTCCTGGAAAACAGTCATTTTTCACTCCAGTTTTGGTAAACATGAGCACTCATGGTAAGTCACCAACATATTTACTCATGCTCAGACACACATTTACACATATTTTAACAGCTACATGACATGACAGTAGATCTAAGCGTCCTGAGTTTCAGGATATGAGTGCTGCCAAGAGACAAGTTTAAACCATGAGCTGGAAGTGGATATAGTGGTGGTTTCATTTCTTTCTTAATTTTTTTTTTTTACTTGACTCATGAGGTAAACAGTTTTCCTGAGAAATTACAACTCATTTGATTTAATTTGGCTTGTCCAACTTAATTTATACTACACAACAGAAACAAAAAATCTGAAACCTTTCTCAGAAAGCCCTGAATGGGTCTTTTCACTAAGAAGTTGGCATGGGGTCGTATGTGTTCACTGAGCGACAAGAGAAGGCAGTGTTGGGAATGTTTTGGCTCTATGTACTTTGGGTTGACCCAGAGTCCTGGAGTTTGGTGTAGTGTTTTTCCCTACATAAGAAAAGACATAAAACATTTGCATTTGTTGTAACATTTAGCTCTTCGGTTGTGAGAAAATAATAAAGTGAGGGTGAAATTGGATGATTTAGTTTTTTAGGTTTGACAGAGCAGGCTTTGTAAACTTTGTATATTTGTGTATTCTTTAAGACTTTATCTCAGTGCTCAACAGTAGAAGAAATGAACCTGATCAGCGCATTTAAGTCACAGGCTGCTGCTGAAAAGTGTCTTTCATCACTCAAACATGTTGCCTGCTGCCTCAGTGCATCTACCCCTATCACTGACGGAGCTCATATTCATTGTCTCTGCAGTGAACTGGGAAATGAACCCCTGACAAATCTTGGCAGGGGACAGATAAAACCTCTCTGCTGCTGTGAAAACAAAAGCCGGAAAACTTACATGAACATTCCAGAAAAAAAGGAGAAAAGCTCCACCTTTGTTCTATTTAAAGTTACTGGGGTGGCAGATTGATTGAGTTCACATTAGCCTCACCCCTGAATGAATAACTGCATCAGAGTATATTAGAGAAAGAGCCAAGTCTCTTCACTCATTAGAAAGACTGACACCAGTTAGTGGGTTTAACCCACCTAGTTTTCTCTTACAGTCTTGCATCAACAGGATAGTATGAAAACAAATCTGCACGAGGTGAGAGTGAATAGCATGTCCACACTCACTTCTTGCAGGTATTATCTCTATTCTTCAAACAGAGCCTACCAAATCTCTTAAACTGCTTATGCCATTGCTAAGTTCAGCTTTTTATCTGCACCCAGGAGAGCAGCGAGTATAACCTGATTGCCTATTGAGTTTTCAGAGAGTACAATTATTACTGTGAATAAAAAACCCCACACATGGTGAAAATATATGTATATTTCTAGTAACACACAGAGGCTTAACAGAACTGTCAAATTTCCAAAAAGAAAAAAAAAAACACTCCTTTTGTGAGGTTTTCGACGCTGTAAGTCGGGAACAGATCGTTTCCCCTCCTGTTGAGCAAAACTTTTCCCGTCAGAAAACCCACTTACCGGCCAATCTCTGAACAACGCTGAGAGTCCGCAGACACAGCCGCGCGCCCGAAGCTGCCGCTGGAACATCCTCTGTCCACGAGCGAGGCGATGCACAGGCAGATGAGGGCGACAGCACCGATCAGACATGATAGGATAAAGCAGCATACCTGCCAGGGCTTATATTTAGCCATTTAACTTTTCTTCTGTTGTGGAGACCCTTGTGTTGAGGAAACTGTTGCTGCCTCTCCGCGCGCGCACTCCTGCTCAGTGAATACTACTACACTCCTGCCTAATCCTCAATGTGCGTGTTCACCTCCTCCTCCTGTCTCCATCAGCCACTACCCTGAAGTGAAAGTAGCACTGCAGTGACAATACATATGTGTTACTCCACATCCTCTACACCCCCCGACACCCATACTTTGGAAATAATCATGACGCACGCGTATTCACATTTCGATGTCATTTATGTGAATATCAGACACACATCACTAAATAAGAGTCATGCTTTTAAGATAAAGGCTGCGTTATCATTTGGCAGAGCGCGTTTTTGAAGCGTTTAACAACTTATCGTTTTCATTGTTGTGCAACACTGGTGACGCTCTCTACTTCTTGCCCTTTTCGTGCAAATCCAACAATGATCGTTGTACTGAGAAACGCAGCCTGCTCCCCGTTCGACCATTATATTTGACGTGAACTCCGTGTCACTGACACAGCGGAGACTGGAGTCTTTAAACTGAGGCCTCACAGATGTTGAGACCACATCAGGCTGCTGTATATAACTTTGCCTGTAAAGTACTGTATCTTTGTTTCTTTATTCTTAACAGCAGAAGAAATGTTCAGATCATTTACTTAGGTAAAAGTACCAATACAGCAAAGGAATAATACTCCATTCTAAGTAAAATTACTGCATGAAAAATCCTACTTGAGTATAAGTACATAAGTAAAAGTAGTTTACTTTACTTCTAGTAATAAAGTAAAAGTATTGGTTTGGTCCCTCTGGCTGGCTGATACATTATTATGTGTGACACTATAAGATGAGTAATACTGAAGCATCAGTGTGTAAGCAGGATGTTACTTTTACAGCTGCTGGTGGTGGAGCTGGTTTGAAGTACTTTATACACAGTTTCAGGGACACCAGATGAATCTGAGGTGTTCAAAGTTCTTAGACACAAATAGGACTTTTTTTTATTTTTGGTGAGAAATTGGACCATTTGAACATTTACTGGAATGAAACCATGTGAGAGGTTTAGAGGGAAAGATATCTGTTTAATGGAGCTGTTAACAACTCACAGACATCTGAAATGTGACACCGACTACATGCTGCTTACAGACGTCAGAAGCCAAACAGTTTGGAGACCACTGGTTCAGTGTGATTTATTTCAAAAACTTGTTGTATTATCTAATCTAATCTTAATAGTAACTGGTAACTAATTAATTTAAATTATTAATTTAATAAATCTAATGACTAATAAATAATCTAAATGAATCTAAAATTTCAGGGAACTGTATCTTCTGTAGTAAAAATGTACAGAACAATGGTTTGTAATCAACGCCTCACAGAAACTTGAAAACTAAACTAAAAGTCAGCCAGAACCATTTCCAACTATTGCTTTGACTGTTTCCAGCTCTCAACAATTTCCAAAATAACATTTCAACTTTTCACCCCACAAAACCATTAAAACAACAACACTGGAAGCTGCAGTGCTCTGCTGATAGATATAATGTACCTATCCTCCCAAAATAATCTTGTTATAAAGTTATCGAGCTTAAACGCACCCAAGCCAGCAGCATTTTGGGTAAAAATAAAGGATGATATGAGTTAGAAAGAAGGTGCTTTTATGTGTGTGGGGTACCTGAAGTATGCAAAATGTGCCAGGAGCAATAAAAACAAAATGCACCTGTGCCTCTCACTACAGAGTCCTGATTGTATGGAAAGATTTAAGATCAAAATACAAATTTGAGTTTAAGCGAGTGCATTTTCAAAATTAGACCCATTTTTTCCCCGGTGGTTTGAAACTAACAGCAACAAAAGCATCACGGTTTAAACTGGTCCTGATTATTTCAATTAAAAAAAAAAGATTGAAATCTTTTTAATCCCGCCAGTCTGCAACATTTGAACTGACATGTCCTTGAAGTTTTTACCTCTCTGAGAGTAGATTAAATCTTTAGCACCATAGACACTTGTTTCTTGGTGAACTAGGGAACCAAAACAGATCTGAGAACGCGGAGGTGCTGTATAAAAAAAAACTGCTCTTACATGACAAAGAAAAATGTATCTCTCCCTGTCACACTGACCTCCTTATTTATTCATTCATGTTCAACTCATAACTCTCTTTTTACCTTTAAAGTAATGTTTGATTGAAATGTTGATGTGTTACTGTATTACTGGTGTGTCACAGGCACACTCATGAGGAGTCAGCAAAAGAAAGGCAGAAATTACTCAAATGAAGTTGGTGATGGGTGAGGGATTAATTAGATATAATGAAGTCATGACATCTGTAGCTGAACTGATCGATCAGTTTATGGATAGACAACAAAACACAATGAGCTTTCATTGTGTTTTTGATGTTGCAGCACACGTTGGCAAGCCCAAATCTTAAGATTCTCCAGATGGCCAAGTCTACCCTCAAGCTGCGTAAAGTGGCACAAGCCCAGACTGAGAACATGGGCTCTCATGAGGACAATGCCGCTGCCAACACCTCATCTATCTATCTCCGAACCTGAATCTTTTTTTTTTTTTTTTTTTTACCTCAGCTGGGAGGTGACCCAAAATAGCGGAGAACCAGTAAAGTTAGCAAAGAAACCACAAAGCTCCACCGACACATCTGAGTTTCAGCTCTGCAGATGGATGTGGCAGTGGGTGACAAGACTGAGCATGTGGGTTGGTAGATTACCAGGTCTGCAAGGGAAGAGGGAAGAAAGCCAATCTGATAATCCAAGCTAATTGCACACGATCCCATATATAGTTAGCCTGTGGGGGGAATCGACAAAGCCTTGTGATTTATTTGAATTATCTGGTAAAGGTGCTGTCAAATCCTGACCAACAATTTGCATCGGTGTGTTGCTGTTTCTGCTGGAATTCACACACCACACAAGCATTTATACTTCCTGAGGGTGTGTTAGGATCAAAGGACCTTTTGGCCTTAACCCAAATCCATTGTTTGCTTTTAATCGTCCTTCCTGTAATGCTGTATTATGACTCCTGTGCATTTCCCTTGTCATGACTGTAGCGCCCTCAGCTAAATGTGTGAAATGGTTGTGGTCACTGAGAGAATATGTGAATGTGTAGTGCTGTGTACTCCAAAGTGTGGAGTGAGACAGGGAGAGAATCTGGATGACTGATCCTAGAATCATCATGATATGGTCAGGCACCTCCAGAGTAACAACTGTTACAGTCTTGGTCTACCAGGACGCAGAACACAAGCAGCAGCCCAGGGCACAAACAAACAGGACATGAAAAACCCTGAGGGCATTCACACTAGTGCCCTCAGCATGCACTCTCCCTGGTGGCCAAGTGCGTTCTTCACTGACCAAGGTACTGAACGTGCTCTGGCAAAGCTGGCATCGCCTGTCGCTGTCCGGGGTGCTGACCCTCAGCTGAGGCAGATCCCCAGAGAAACATATGAGTCCAGTGCTGTGGGAGTGAGCACTGCCACTGCTATTTCTAGTAAGCATAAACATGATCTTGAATTGGATTCTACTTGATAGTAAGTTGTTTTGATATTGACTGCAATGCTAAGCTTACCTTTAACCTCAGCAGAATGTGTTTAGTTTTATTTTATTTTTTTCCCCTTTTATTATTTTGGGAGATTTTCCTTCTCTGAACCAGTGGTCTTAGGATAGAGTGGTTCGTATGTTATACAGATTATAACGCCAGCAAATTTGTTATTTTGGGCAATATAAATAATATCGAGGCCGATAGACAGATGAGTGACCAAAATATTTTTCTTTTTGTTTTTAGTGTAGATCACACAGCAGAAGTATATTACCAGGCCAGACAAGTGTGTCTACAGCATAAATATGTTTGCAATGTGCTGTGAATCAGTGATGCATACATTTTGTAAAATGTCATTTCAGTGCTGAAGGAGAGCACATTTATATGATTTTAATGCATTCTGTCCAATGTTGCCTATGGCCAGTTGAAACTCCAACACAAGGGGGAGATGGTGTGTGCATTTTCAGTTGTAAAGTTCTTGGCTCCTCTATAGGTTTGGTGGCACCTATAATTTCAATAGTTTGGTGAAATGGTGAGTCATTTAAACTGGGAATTGAAGTCTTAAAATTGCAAGTCGTAATATGAGATAAGATTAAACATTACAATTATTTAGACAAAACTACTCTTTTTCCATGAGTGCTTATAATGACATCTGCTGTAGCTGAGTTTGTAAACAGCAGGGATATTACAGTAACTAATGACCTTTACAAGAGCTGTAAACATAAAATCTAGCCAGAAAACACATGTATGTTTACGTTAATTAATGTTGCATTAGCTTAGTGTCACGGCAACATGATCTATTTTTTCATAACAGGGTGCAAATGCCCACAGCACTGCAATCACAGAAAGTTGAGTAATTTGGTTTATTTTCAATTATGAAGCCAATTAATCTCAATAAAATACAAGACACTGCATCATAATTAATATCTTCATAGGTGAAAAGCACACAGAGATGATGCAGGGGCATATTTTGCAAGGATACCATACTGTAGGTCGTTGTGTTCCTATAAATAGTGCATAGTTATTATTCTGCCCTCACTGCGTCATACCGACCCACCCAATGCCAGCCCCTGCTCACTCACATCCACCATCCTATGTGAGCGCTGCACCTTTTCAGCTCTCAGTCCACGGGCTCTTTCAGTCACAGTCACATTCTTTTCACTTCCTCTTGCAGTCTGTAACCTTTTTATTCTCCAGGAGAATGATTCATGATCCAGTCGCTCGTCTTGTCTTCGCTAATTTTGGATTATGTAATTACTAACATGCATTACACATCACTGGGAGGCTGATAGACAGATGAGTGACCAAAATATTTTATTTTTTTTCCCCCCTCTGAGGCATAAATAGTTCCAAAACAATTTTCATCTGGCTGAGTCACCCCTGAGGAGCGAAAAAGACAGGGTGAAATGTAACAGGGCAGCGGGGGCACGATGGAAGAGTACATTCAAGATAATTTGGATCACACACCGTTTTCACAGATACCGCATCATTCCCAAAATATACACTTCTGCCATGTCAATGCAGTGTCTTTATGCAGCTATATTTTTGTTGCTGTATGCTGAAAAAAGAGCCACAGACACAAATATATTAATCATAAAATGGACTACATTTCCATGCAAATTATTGATGTTACTTCACTATTTGCTGCTTTTTATCAAAGAAGTAAGAGAGTGTAAACCTTGCAGAAATGAAAGGAATAACCTTGAATTACTTTGAGATTTGTAAGTCAGAACTTTTTTTAAAAATATTATCGTAGAGTAATGAAGTAAAAATAAAAAGCTTTTTACTTTTTGTTGCTCATTGGTAAACATTCAGTAGTAAGTTAGGGAAGTCTTTATTTCCCTCCTTTTATCGACCACTTTCGAAGTGAAACACGCCTGCTGTGTCTGGTAACAGTAACACTGATTGAACTGCACCAGCCCTCCATTTACTGTAATGAAACCATTATTGGAGTGGGTGGAAATTAAGCAGTTTAAGCTCAAAAGGAATTAACACCTCCCTCGTCCAGCTGTGGCTGATTGGAAAGAAGTACATGAACACGACACCATGTCCTTTTTACCCACCCATCTAAAACAGTCATTTCAAGAAAATGGACACTTTGTTTCTGAGAGTTTTGTGCATCCAATGAGCTATCAGCTGTCAGACGACAAATGACTAAAAATTCTTTGAGTCTTGGGTGACACAGTTGTGTAAAAATCAGCTATTATACTATTCATCTTTTGGGTTACAGCTAATCTTAGAGCAGATGTTGTGTGTGTTTTAAAGGGTCAGTTTGTGTTTAGA
Organism: Lates japonicus; assembly: GCA_033238685.1. Classification (NCBI taxonomy): domain Eukaryota; kingdom Metazoa; phylum Chordata; class Actinopteri; family Centropomidae; genus Lates; species Lates japonicus. The sequence goes on along the minus strand of BRZM01000021.1, from coordinate 4,907,684 downwards.
ATTTGAAGCTGCTGCTGGTGCTTTCCCTTAATTTCCTTGTTTAGATTTCTTCTGATGAGGGTGTGGGTGTTTACAGACTTAAGCCCTTTATCAATACAGAGTATGTGAAGTTTACACTTGTGGATTTGCAATTGGGACAACAGTGTTTTTGCTGACATCACCTGTTTATACAAATAAAGGGCCAAGAATAAAAGAGGCATTAACTGTCCATTTGAAAAAATGAACCTCAGCTTGATCTTCAAACCAGTTTGGCAGCAACAAATATTACATTCAGTCTCTGAGATGATTAGAATCTTCCAAGCGATATTTCATCTGGATGTTAGTTTTAATTACCGAGGTGCTCGCTGAAATAAGACTTCTTGAGAGCTGGGCTGGTTGTAGCCGGGTTGCCAAGACCTCTTCACCAGCTTGCAAATTCTCAACTTCACATACTAATTTTTTTCTTGTAAAAAATCTGAAAAGGTAATTTGGTGACACAGCAACAGTCAGCCAAGTTAAAAGAACTGACAAAACTGGCTTTGAAGTTGGCGTGTGCTCGGGCCAGGACTGATGAGCACAGACAAGAATGCAGATTTAGAAAGGCCTTGTTGTTGATAGAAACCTCCCTCACCACCCATGGAACGAGGGTCCTCATATAATTCTCAGCATACGTGTTATAAATATTATGAATTTTGCTCATCCTTTCGAGTTTAAAGCTTCCTGTCATGGTTGGTCCAGTCCTCACTCTCAAGCCCTCATTCTTGTGTCGGTCATCTTAGAGGCTCAGGGAAAACAAATTTAAAAATGAATAAATAACAATAGTATTTATATTTGGTGAATGTTTTTTTTTTTATCCAGCTCATCATGTACAGACACAACTTGACCTCACTCCACTGTTACCTCCCTGCCTGCTCTTTGAAGAGCTTGCAGAGACTATGAGAGGTGGACCTCAACCAGGCCCATGTCAGTCCCCATGCAATTAATGTATTTCTAAAACCACTAAGAAATGTTATTTCTTGTTCTTATTGTGTTCTCTTTTATTTGTTTTTAATATCTACCAGGACTCCTTGGAAAACAGAATTGGTGAGATACAGTAAATGTCCACAATGGCTGGCATCAAACTTGTGCGATTTCCTTCCTTGTCACCCACACTGAGACTGTTTGTGACACAGCTCTGGTCTTGGGGCGGAAAACTGTGATCAACAGGCCTTGCCTACCATACAGGGTAAGCTGATAAAACCTTACATTGGCACCTCCTTGAAATGAAACAGTACCCAGATAAAAAAATTTGCCTCCTCTTCCTAGGAAGATTACAAAGAAAGGAAACCACTGTATCCACACAGATGAAAACAAAACACACATCTATAAAGCAACCTTTCTGTTACTATCTATCTACCATTGTGCCTGTAGTGACTAGTTGTCGGTATAAATATTGTGTTATGCTTCTATTTTATTTGGCATTGGAAAGAAAGCAAATAAAGCTCCTGCTATATCTTTTGCTGTGGTTTCATGAGAGGCACAACTGAGACTAATTTATAAAATACAAGCTGTGCGTCTGTCACAATGCAGTTTACTAACTGGGCTATAGCTGATGATAATGGTAATGGTGATGATGCCTCACTTGCTCTGTACACTGATTTACCACGCCTTGATAGTTACAATATACTAGAATGCTGTTTGTCTGAAATATTTTCATCATCCATCAAAAATATGTGGTGTTCCATTATTGTAGTTACATTAATGGTAGTTTAAGCATCTATCACAACATGGTCCGTGAGCTACATTGCAAGACACTATGATAGAAATTCCAAGTTTAAACTTCAAGTTTCAGGATTCAATTTAATTGAAAGTTAAGGTCAAGAGGAGTATTCAGTTAATTATCATATCAATCTATTGATGACAGCAAGTCTCTCATCTGAACTTGAAACTTTTGTCAAAGTAACAATTTCTAGGTTCCCTCTTGCTCCACGTGATCCTGCTTGGATTATTTCAATATTGATACTACATCCTACAGAAATGGTTCATTAGTTTAGTGGGGAAAATGTTGTGATTATTCAGGTGAAGGAGCCCTTTCTTCACCTTGTAGCCCCCCAGCTGCTGCGTGGTTAATTATTTACCTCGCTGATTAATCTTTCAGAAGTATCAAACTGCACTAGACGACAAGGTCAACAGGAATGCAAGATGTACTCTGGTATGAAATATGAAAGTGATGGGGAAAAAAATGAACAACACACAATTCAATATACTAATACTAATTCATTCATTCACACTCTCCTTTAATCTTTGATAATGTCCATCATATTTAAAATGACAAGTTTACATTACAATACATTTATTTGTGTATGACTCAGTATTTTCTCTAAGAATTTGCCTCAGTCTTTCCTTTTAGGTGTGTTAGGTGTAAGTGTGTAAGATTTCCAAAATGACTGCTCATATACATATTTTTTATAATGTATAATAAGGTTTCTCTTTTTTTTCTTCATATTCAGTTACGTTCTGTGCATCAAACATGTTGCAGTTCAGACAGTTAAGGGTCTCTTGCTCAGCTGGATCCCAGATATTTGGCACCGTTGATGCTGTGGTGCTCCAGTTTGGAATCATGCTCATTCTCAATATGAGATTTTAATAACTATTAATACAAGAGACAATAAAACTTGACCTTGACCTTTCAGTTCATTCTTGACCTGAGACAGCAGTTAAAAATCAATCTCATATCAAGTTCCCCTCTCTTGTTTATTCTGGGGCCTTGAAGACCATGTGATATGGTCAAAAGAGTATGTGTAAGTGGACCTTGAGGCTGTGTTTTCCCCTTTCTTTGTTAAATTCACCCAGGACATCAACCAAATACCAAAATATCCCTGGTAGTTCTGCTGTTTGTGAACACAGAGCAGCAGCTGTGTGCTTTGCAGCACTTGCCATGAAAGTTAGTTTGGTCATCTGACCCTGCTGAGAGTTGGAGTGGGTGACGTCGGGGTGGGAGGGGTTGGTGGGGAGAGGGGGATAAATGCAAAAATAGAATGTGACATGGCCCCAAAAAGAGTAAAAAAAACAAACATGCACTTTCATTTTTGGTTAGCCTTTTAAGTGACAGAATTTCAGTGTTGTGTTTTTAATTTTTTCTGCAGTTTTCCCCCCCAGATGTTTTGTTTTTGTTGAAATATGTGTTTATTTTTGTTTATTACTGCACACCGCATTTTCCTGTTGTTGTTGTTGTTTTTTCACTCTCTTTCTGTCTCTGTGGACATTAAATGGGCCATATTGCACCCTGAGGCTTGTATGTCCCCTGCTGCAGCCCAATGTCTACAGAAGGGGAGAGCGAGAAAGAGAGGGAGGGGCACATGAAGAGAAACATATAAAGAGAGAGCTAGACATTGAAATTTTGTTAATAAGTAAGACTCACACCTCTCATAGGAATGATGTTTTCCAAAAAACAGCACTGAGGTTGACATCAAAACATCAGATTTCTTTATAGATTACCATAAAAAGGAGAGGTTGTTGACATGGATGATGAAGCCAGCGGTGTAACTGATAGGGTTTCACCTGATAATGACAGTACAGAGTAACAGCGACTCAGCATTGGTGACACTAAGAGATGCACAGAGGATAAAAAAGGTAGCAGAGGAGTTAAAGCAGGCTGATATTGAAGCGGGGGGATGGGAGTGATGGAGTGAAGATACTTTGCCTCTCCCTGGAGCAGAGAAGACAGAGACACAGATGTCAGAGAACAAAAATTCCCCAGAGAGACGAGGGCAAAATCTGCTCATTTCTCAGCTTTAACACTGTGAAACACAGTTCGTGAGAGTTTGAGTATCTAATTGCCTTGGTATATTAACATCATTATGTACTTTTTGCCCTGCATCCCTGGACATCTGCTGCGAGAATTATGACCCTGGGTGTGCAGATGGGACGAGACCGAGGGATTGTCACGCTTTTATTTTCAGTGTTTTTCCTTTTGAACTTTGCTGTGATTATTTTGACTACAGTCAAATGTTCCATTATGTTCACGCCCTGGCAACGTAATTACACCCAATTTACGCACCCATGTTGTCAGTTTCTTGTTTTGTGTAGGCAAAAGTTGTAAAGTTAATTGAGGGTGAAGTTAGAATCAAATTATTGACATAAAAAAAGTTACATTAATGTGCACATAGAGGGAAAATGGCCCATTCATTACCTCTGGAAAGTTCCATAGGTTAGGATCCATATTTTGTGTTGAAATTTTACCTCTTGTAGGGAGATGTTAGATGATTTTCTTGAGAGATAGTGAATCTGAGAATTATTCTGACTATGAGAAATGAAGTCATCTGGAAGAATCTTTTCCTGATTTAAGTAATTTGGTCCAAAAACGCTGCCGTCCAACATGTTCACATCAAAAAACTTTATGTACTCCTTCCAAAATAATCATTTAGTTTGACCTCTGGTGATTTTCTGTTCTAATATTTTTCTGCTTTGTATGTCTCATTTCACTAGTTTGTTTATCCCAGTGCTGACTAATAAGTAACTGGTGCCTCAGTGTTAATTTCCAAAAGGTTATGTAACTATTAATAGCTTGAAATACTTACTAACTACTGAGGTGTGTAGTATGATCTCACTTTGTCATCCTTTTTGTGTGTAAGTTTTTTCTTTATTTTCACCTTCTTTTCTAGATTATTTTGCAGTGATCCAGTGCATTTTAAATATATTCAGTTTGTGAAAATATGAAGTTACATTTAAGTGATGCAGGACACAGAGCTGTCTGTCATGTCCTTGGGTAAAGACAACTGTCCACTGGCATTAATGTCACAGCAGCCACTTGTTGAGTTTTGAGTGGGTCCAAGACTTGTCCACTGATGCTGATGATATTAAGCATATGGAGACCTGTTAGTTTGCTGGTAATAGAGACGCTCAAACGATGATTCAGTTTGTAGTATAATCAAAAGGGAATGATGCTCATCAGGCGGCTCATTATGCGAGAGATCATCTGTAGTGACGTGGGTCTTACTGAACTTTGCGCGTGGACTGCGTGTGACACGCGGCCAGCGCAACACCGTGCTGTCATCCAAACTTAGCGGAGCCCCCATGTGAAGCGTCAGACTGACCGCCTGGCTGCCAGATCACCAGGCTCTCCACTTCACATCTTCTGCAGATGCTCGATCAGGTCGCTGCTGCTGCTGCTGCTGCTGCTCCAACTTCATCACCGCGGACTGTGCAGTGATGGTCGAGTGTGTGGATTAGAGAGAAAGAGAAGGGGGGTCCGACTGGCTGATGCTGAACACCTGCACGTGGCGGCGGAAGACAGCCTTCTTTTTCCTTTACTCGACCTCCAGCCGCCTGCAGACTCGCTCCGCCCGTCAAGCGAGAGAAAGCGAACGATGAGCGCCTCTCTCCCGAAAAGCGAGTCGACCACTTCTCTGCTGAGATCGTCGGGGCTCAACCGCAGGTCCGCGCACTCGGATCACGGTCCGCACGGTCACAGAAGTCACCGCGGCCACTGTCATCCCACCGGAGCTGGAGGCGGCGATGATGCGGGCTGGACGGAGGACTGCGAGCCGAGCGCGCGGAGACCTCTCTGCCAACCCAGACACGCCGACTCCCGAAATTTAGGTGATCATCACCGGGTGCAGAAAAGCCACGCTCACCGGCAAACCGGCCCGCAGGATGATGGTTACGCTCAGGAGGACGTGAGACACAGGACGAGTCGACATCAGAAAGAGCGCGGCAAGTCCTCCAGGTCCAAACACTCGCATCACCACCACGACTCCTCCCGAGGTGAGCTGCCTCCCGCAGAGCATCATCACCAGGGCGGCTCCCGGCAGGACAGGAGGACCTCTCCAACTCCGTCATATCCCCAAAACGCGGACGACGCGGCTTTCTTTTTCGAGCCCAGAGAAAGAGTCATCACCGGGTCGTCCTCCAGCCTCAGCTCCGACCCACCTGCGGCGAGTGCACCTGTCCAGCCCGCATCCAGCCGCACATCCAAAAGACTGAGCGCGACCTCTTCTGAATATGACTCTAGTCTTCATCCCATAGTGAAGTCAGTCTTTGGGCAGGTAAGGAGGCATGGAGAGGAAATTAAAACTTTTGGAAACGTCCTAAAAGTAGATTCAAAGCACAACCCAAGCTGCAGGGAACAGAAAATAACAAATTAACACATCAAAAAAGCTTTATTATACAGCTCACTTCCCCAAATCAACGTTTGTGCTATTCTTCCTAATGAAATGCAACAAAAAAAATCAGTTTAAACAGTGTCCAATCATCATCTTGCTCAAAGCTCAATAATGCACTGTTAAATGTGTGGGTGTTTTGTCGTGTAACACCATGCAAAGGGCAAGATTTCAAGCTGTAAAGTAAATAAATCATCATCAGCGGCATCATGAATCATGAATCAAGAATCCAGAGTCCGAGCGTTTGGTTGGAAGTGACCCAAAGTCTCAGTAATCTGTTAAAAATATCTGAAAGTCTCTTTTTGTCCAAGAAAAATACAATTGACACCTTTTATATGACACAAAGGCTAAAAAGTTACAAATATAACTGATGGGAATAAAATAGGTTCAGGTAATTATGGCAACATGGAGACTTTTGCCTCAATACAAATGCACTTATCAATATTTTACAGTCCAGTCACATGTATTTCATAGATACCATTTCAGTGGGTTTTTCAGCCTTATGAGCAATGATACCCAACCTAGCTTCTCTATATGAAGAACATTATCAAATGTGGAAGATTTGGGAGAGGGTACATTCAAAGATAGATCCCCCTCCACCAACAGCTGGGGGTGCAATTGGAGCCATAGGTGGGGAAATTACAACTAAAAAAGAGAGAGATGATTTACAGAGTGAATAAATCAAAGTAGAAGTCCAGTATCAATATAAAAGGAAAAAAAACAATCCAGTCCAATAATTTATCTTCACATTCATTCCAGTATAAAAGTGCCCAGATGTGGTGTTGATTTGAACTGAGCAAATGTTAATGATATTCTACTGCTTTATTGCAGTTTGCCAAATTGACTATAAACATGGATGCTTATTATCAGAGGTGCAGAGCTGGTAGTTGTCAGCAGGTGGAGGTTCACAGGTGAGGTGCAGGATCCTCTTAAGCCACATGTGACTGGACCTTCAGTCACCCTAGCAGGGCATATTAAATATGGATGCATGTTTTCAGTCCAAATCTGGCTTCTGCGTGTATCTGGTATCCATCACTTTCATGACAGGGGTGGTGGAGGGGGTGCAGTCTGTCATGCATCCCCAATATGAATACAGTCGCTTTCACTGTGGCTGTCACCTGAACAGCAGTGGTGGGGTTGGGGGGGATCATCTTACCCGGCTGTGTGGAAAACTTTTCAGTGATGTGAGCTTGTCACTCAAACACGCACACACATACACACACACACGGACACACAGGTAAGTGAACAATTAAACTATCACACATTCAGATTAGACGTTTTGATAAAACATAATCACCTTCAAGAACTTTTACTGACACTGTGATGAGTGAGGGTTAGTGGAAAATAAAGGGTCCATCTCTTTTTCCCTGCATCACCTGTTCACCCACTAACACATCGGTTTTCTACGGGAGCTCCACATTGTCACTCAGACAGAGCATGTGGCTGCACAGTACTCCCGTCTCTTTTTTTTTTTTTCTTGTTCCAGTGAAATCCTTCTTTCCGTGTTGATGATAAAAAGCTCAAGAGGAGACAATTACCTCCCTGTGTGCTAATGTGTTCCAGAAATAACTCCTCTCAATCCAGGCCAGAGCTTCAATCAGTCTTAGGGGTTCCAGCGAGGCAAAATCCATGCAGCAGTGTGCTATATAAAGTCTCCAGAGCTGCTGACGTGTGTGGAAATAGCAGTTTCTGTCATATGTATGACTGATCAGGTGAAAAGTTCTGATCATTTCTACCTGAAATTCTTGGATTTTCCAAGCAACAGAGAGCACTGTGCTGTGTTATTGTATATTTGAAGAGCAATGCTGCCTGCTGCAGCTCTGAATGTTTTTGTTAAGAGGAATGAGAAGTACAGATGAAATAAATAAGATTATTCATAGCAAAAGTTCACAACAAAGCGGCCGTGAATATATATTTTGTAACTGAATCATTGAGTTTGTGTGCGGGCAAGTTTGTGTATTTTCTGCGATGTTGTCACTGTGAAGATAAGTCATATCAGACACAGCTGTCAATAGTCAAAGAGGATTTATGAGTGGACAAGAGTTGGCCGTGCACATCAGTGTTTGTGTGCCGGGAAACAGTGTGTGAGTGACTGATGTATGTGTGAGAATGAAAAAGAAACAACACGATAAAAGAGCGAATAAAACTGAGACAGCTTGTGCACGCATGCTTTTGCACCTGCTCAGCATCTTACCCAAGCCATTTCATTCTAGTGACCGCACAGTCACACTAATGTGCTTTTAACGCCCCTCGAATATGTACTGTACGTGACAGCACAAAACCACCAGAGTGCAGGGTGAGATATTACACACTGCAAACTCTTTCATATCATATTTTTCTTATGTAACATCAAGATCTGCATACAATCCCAAAAGAACTCACTCGCTGCCTTCGGAAGGAGCTAAAAATAGCCCATCAAGACCTGATTATGAGAGACTGGAGGAGGGCAGAGTGTTTTTTTGTTTTTTTTTTTGTTTTTTTCTGTCTTGGTAAAAATATTCAAATCCTTTGGCAAACATGCTACCTGACAGAGCAAATTTGAGAAATAAAAGAGCATAAGGAGACATGTTTCTCCAAGCTACCAGTTTATAATCCACGCTTTCATATTCATAAGATGAATCATGATTACCAAAAAAGGCTAGTGTGGGGGTTAGAATAAGGACAAATGTGGTTTTTCTGCCTGAATGTGTTTTTATTGCAGCTCGATGGTTATAGATAGGTTGTGATCCAGTGATTCATTAGATTTTATTTAATGTGAAAATTTTATATTTTTAAAACAGGCATGCACCATTATTAATGTACATTCAACTATCCAGGTTACACCAGCCACATTCATCAAGGACAGAGTGTGAACAATTTTTCTTGTCCCAGTAGAAATTTTGTTTCTATTTTGAGAGATCTTCAACAATCACTGCATCCCTCAGATTTTGCGACCTTCACTGACCTTGTTCTACAAAAACACCCTCGCAGGAAATCTGAAAACGCGACACAGACCTGCTATAGAAAGAGGTCTGTTATCTGCTGGGGGGAAATTATTACAGAGGAGCTGACGATTTTCTTTTCAAATTAAATTTAGATGAACGGATATGTGTATTAACCAGCAGAGGGAGCAAGCACCGTTTGCACTAATAGGTTTGAACCCACAGGGTGTGTGTGAGTGAGAGGGAGAGAGAGGGGTGGGGGGGAATTAACAGTCGTCTGTGTGTCACATCAGTGAGCCAGGAAAAGTAAAAGGGCAGAAAGTGAGGGAAGCAGATAAATCAGGAGTTGGGCAAAGAATAAAACAGGACCAGGGTTCTGTTGCTGGAAGATCTGATGATTGTTGTGTAAGGCAAACACCCATCAGCTCTCACTTCCCTGCTCCCACCAGACAGCCATGAAGACAATGTGAGGAAAACGTCTTAAAACGCAGATTAGCTCCTCACTTCCTCAACTGGTTTTCCTGCTACTCATCTCACGCTCGCAGCCGCTGATGTTTCCTGCCTGTCGGTCCCTTTCTCTTTTTATTTGCCCTTACAAAATCTCTCTCTTCTTCCTCTCCCTCTTTCCTCTGCTGGGGGGTGGTGGGGGGGGGGGGGCTGACCTTGATGACATCTGAGTGGGAATGAAAAGGACAGAGGATGCATGCAGTACAAAAAAAAGACACTAAAAAAGGGCAAAATAGGGAGAAATCTGGGTGGAAATGAGAGGAAAAAGAGAGGAGCATCATCGTATTCACCACAGCATATGCCTTCAGTATGTCTAGAGTATGGCAGGCTATTTTTAGACACAGATGGATATTTTTATATCCGTGCTGGCAAAAGGAGGAGGTAGAAAATTCACTCTTTGGTTAAATCCCCTTTTGAGACGAGGATTAGGCGGTGAAATGTAAGAGCCTGTGAGCACAACTGCACATGCTGCAATGTTAAGTTACATGCGTGTGCGTGATGCTGCTAAATATTTATGGAGGACCTGAGGCTGGGAGGGAAAATCAGTGAGAGACACTGTGAGACAGAGGACAAGGGATAAATGAGTCAGAGGAAAAACAACAGAGGTTTAATTGACTGAAATGAGACTTGTCAATATTTCTTCCCCCTGCTGACGCACAAGACCTTTAACTAGAATAACAGCTGTTTGTACATGTGACACTATCCCAAATAAAACTGAAATACCGGAATAATCAGCATGAAAGTTGTAGGTTTTAGCATCTATTCTGATTTGAACGAATTAATCAACTGTAGGATTAAAGTGTGACGTCTCAGCCTGAGCAGAAGAAGATGACGCAAGTGTGCATTGTGCTGTATGTTTTCTCACAGATGTCTTCTGATGACGACAAAAATGTACGCACACGGACACACACAAAAAAACCCTCTCACACTCACTGTATTTATCCCTTTGTCTTCACATCCAGATACACTGAGATTTAACACTCAGTGGCTTTAAAGAAATGACTTGTTTGACCATGAAATGATCACATTTCATCTAAATTTGCAAATAAAGGGAAACATTCTGATTCTTGCCTCATTTTAGAAAAGAATGGCTCTGAGGATAAAAATAAGAGCTTGTTATTACATCAGTCCCTTCCTGCCCTCTTTTACATCTCCCAGCTCATTTAACACACATGATGGCAGTAGATGAAATGAGATTATGTTTGACCTCAAAATCTTCATTAAAAAGCAAAAGCAATTGTTAATATTTTCTCTTCGAATGAGCTCCCTGTCTAGTGCATGCACATAGATTCCTTTGCAAGAAATATGTTGTATAAAATCACACTGTTGTTACAAATCAGAACAGTGGCTTCACCTTACGAGTCCGTGAAATATGAGCCCCCCCACCCCAAAAAAGTCATCTGATATTCAGATAAGATTTTCTCCTGAGATGTTGTCGCCGTGCAAGCAGTTATGTAAATGTGTAAAGTAAATTGTGTGCATCCGAGTGAGAGAGCTTGTGAGGGAGAAAGCGAAGGATACAGCTAGAGAGAGAGGACGAGAGAGAGAGAGAGAGAGAGAGAGGAGAGAGATGGATCTCATGCCCGTGCACACTATGGTCTGACATTATGAGAGCTGACGGCTCCTGTGTCTGACGTCTGATGTGTTCTGAAGTTCACAATGAGCCTCCGGTGAGAGGCTGGATGAATCATCCGCAGAGCAGCACAGAGGAACCGCAGAGATATTGAATGGGAGCGAGATCTGAAACGACTTCGGCGTGAATGTGTTTATTAAAATAGCAGAGAATAGACAAGGTCGAACAGGAGAGGGAGATAAGGATATACATCAGTGTTGCAATGACTGCCACTAAAGTTACCTCAGGAGTGAACACTGCTGGTATAAACCCAAAAATGTGGGTTTGTTCTGGATGCTGTAGTTTGTCATTTTAGACAGTGGTGGAAGAAGTAGCCATTTCTTTAAAATCCCCATCCACTCAAAATTGGGTTTGGCTTATTGTTACTCCATGTGGATGTTTGGGCTTCACTGTGCAGAGTGATAAACTGTATGTGCAGAGTTTGAGGACTGTTTTTTCCGTTTATCTGCTGGAGGAGCAAAGTTTAAGCTGTGAATTTGTGAGCGTGATTTAAAAAACATCACAACTACAAATTTTGAAATGAGCAACATTTACATATTCATGGATGAGGGAGAATAAATGTGGGGTGTAAGAATCTTGTTTTTGTTTTTTTGGAAAAACCATATCAGACACAAATGTTATTCAAAGCAGAGAATCTTTATGTCTTAAAAAACATCCTGATAGGATCTTTAACTTTAGTAAAAGTAGCAATACTGCATTCAAAATGTTTTTTTTATATAAAAGTACACAAGTGTTATCAGAAAATTGTTTTTAAAGAAAGTAAAAATACTCTTTATGGAGAATAACTTCATTTAGTGCTTTATGATATTATATCCAACTCACTTAATAGGCGGACTCTGGTCTGGATCTAGAGAGAAATACAATCTAATTTTAACCCAAAGTGAAATTTCAATGCGACCTACACACATCTTTTAGCTGTAGCTGTAGTAGCTGAAGTTAGCAAGACCATTGTGAGACTTAAAAGGCCTAATTTAAAAAGTGGAAAGGCATGTTCAGAACAAGCCCAGGCAAGTAAAGATTGACTGTGAAAAACACATTTAAGCGTGAGCTGACTATGAAACGTGTGTTCATTTTACCTGCATGACACCATTTCACAGTCAAACAGTGACCATTTCCAAGAGTGCTAAAATGCATCTAACAAACATGTCCGTACTGCAGCGAACTCACCAACGAACACTTAGATCAGCATCTCTGCCTGGTTGTCGCACCTTTTGTGCCCACATTTAATGACAATGAAAATATCAGTTGCTTAGTTTATCTTCTCTGTGCCTGTGACACTGTCAAAGTTTGGGAAGTGGAGCTTCACGACCTATTGATCATTGTCACTGATGCATGGATGCAGCAAGACCCTATAGCTGTAAAATAAACGGAGCGATGTAAACATTTTCCCATATAACATTTCCCTCTGAGATGTAGCAGAGTAAAGTGTACAGTACCATAAAATGAAAATACTCAAAAAGCACAAATGCCTCTAAATTGTGTGTGTGTGTGTGCACGAAAGACTGAAAGAGAGCATTTATTTGCCTGCCTGTGTGTGTGTGTGTGTGTTTGCATTTGCACGTGTTGGGTTTGCATCCTCGGTGGTTCAGAATCCTTTGTCATTTCTTGCACATTTTGGCTTTGATCTGAATTCAAGCCCTTCAAGCTTAACATGACTTTGTGATGCTTCGACGTCTGTGTGTGTGTGTGTGTGTGTGTAGGAGACAGAGTGAGGGAGAGAGGGATGGATGCTGAGGGTAGAGTGGGGAGAGATATGGGAGTAGGGGGAAGAGAAAGCATGTGTTATATTTTTAGCTCCACAGCCCCACATCCATGTGTGTTTTAATCGAGTGTGTGTGTGTGTGTGTGTGTGTGTGTGTGTATGTGTGCGTGTGCGTGTTTGGATTAGTGTCTGCAGCATCTTGCTCAGGGGAAGGTAATATGCTTGTCCGAACGAGCTTCTTCAGTCACATTCGCATAGATGGTTTAAAACTGTGGAGTGAGCGAGAGTGGGGGAGAGGGTGAGGGAAAAAGAGCAAGAGACAGACAGACGGATAGAGAGAGAGAGGGAGAGAGGGAGAGAGAGGGAGAGAGGGTAAAGGGAAGGGAGGGAGGAAAGACACTGTAGGAGAGGGGATGGAATGAATAAGCAATCTTGCTTTTTCTACTCCTGGCGCTTGTACCTCACTCTGTTCACATGCATGCTTCCTCTCCCCTCGCTATCTTTGTGTTCTCCTGATCTGTCCTTTTGTTCTTGCTTACATATTCTCCTTTTGTCCTGAAAATTCCCTCCCTCGTACTCACCCAGCATCTCGGTTTCTAGGTCCTCCGTCCCTCCTCACCTCTATCTACCTCCTGAGATACCCTTGCTCCGCCCCCTGCTTTTCTTTACCTCCAAATGTCCTCTATATTAGCCAATGACCCACTGAACCCCTCTTCCCCTTCTGATCACTCCTATTCTTCCCATGCATGCCTGGAAACATATGCAAACACACATGCATACACGCACCCACATACAGGCACACACACAACACAGAGACAGTCAGAGAGAAAACATAAAACAAGGAAGGACTTTTTTTTTCTTTTTTTTTTTGGTAATGGCAACTCAAAGTCGCTTTTAAAATTTTCACCAAGAAGGTAAGGTCATCCGCTCTGAGGTTTTTCTTTGGATGTGATCCTTGAACCCTGCATGTTTGTCTCATGGTAAGCCCAACTAAAGGCTGTTTGACTGGACCTGTATTGACTGGACCACTGTGACCATCTGACTGGGTTTCTACCACCAAACTGTTCAGCTGTTGCCCTGTGTTGCGTGTGTCGCTGGATCCCAAACACACGGCAGGATAAATATTTCAGAGAAAAGCTTGTGTCTGGCGCTGTCATTTCAGTCAATATTTGCCAGCATAGGTTATTATAGTCTTGATTATTGACAGAGAGTTGACTTCCTTTAAAACCCATTCAGCATGTACCTCACGGATTGCACTGCAGCACACGTGACATTTGCATCCTATCATCTCCGTTTATCAGTACGGTTTCATTTCTGAAACCACATCTCAGCCTCTCAGGCAGGTTGGATAGGAGTTGGGTCGGTGCTGCTCGTGGCTTGACCCTGCTGGCTTGAGGAAGTTGCGAATTTGGATTGTGTCACCAAACCTTTAGAGTCAGTCATCAGATCTCTTCACAGCGATGCCACCTTACTCAGCTGCCAAGGAAGATTCTACCCTGTTGAGCGTGCACCCGCGGATGTGGGCTAAATAGCGGAAATGTTGCAAACAGGTGTTCTTTTGTTCCAGTTATATCAGATTCTGTCAGCTCCAATGTGCTGACCGACGCAAGTGTTTTTCTACGACAACCTAAATGCACACTTGAGTGGAGGACGTAGGAAGATCATTCAGAGCTGCCTCTCTAAAGCTCAAGACGAACACCATCGTTTGCACAATACATCTCTTGCATCTGCTGCCCTCATTGTATGCTTGAATAGACTCTGTAGCAGGCAGACTATCCCACAACAGATTTCCTTCATATCAGCAGCTGCACATCCTTGAGAGGCAATACATTGCCAACTGTTGATGCCATTCAGCAAATGGGGTTGGAAGTGCTGGAGAAGTTCTTTCTGACTATAGCCTTTCTCTCTAACACTGTTTTTTTCTTTCTTGGTTATATAACTGTTAGCTGCGGGCTTCATAGTACTTTTTCTGGCATCAAGAGTAATTCGCAGACAGCCCTGCTCCATCACTTGGTCAGATTACCCAGTGGGCATCCACCCCGCGTGTGGGGGACTGTAGAATGCACGAACTGGCATTAGGACTGGCATGGCAACAGATGGAGTGTGAAGGTCATTTGTAGAGCATATAAGACTGTGTGTATTTGCATGTAGTATGCGATGCATATTAAATTTTCATCTCAT
The DNA here is from genome assembly GCA_033238685.1 of Lates japonicus. Lineage (NCBI taxonomy): Eukaryota > Metazoa > Chordata > Actinopteri > Centropomidae > Lates > Lates japonicus. The sequence continues at coordinate 4,892,621 of BRZM01000021.1, read as the reverse complement.
ACACATGCAGATGTCTTATGTTTATTGTAATAACCATCTGAGGAGGGGTAGCTAGAGATTTAAAGCAGCAGCAAAAAGGTCCCTTTGGTAATTCGCTGTGACAGTGAGTCTACTCCACTTGCTTTTTAGCCTTCACTTTTCAGCCACCGGGTTGATGGTACACTGGGGTAATTGAAGACTCACTCAGAAATGATCATGTTTCATAAGCAGAAGAGATAGCTACTACTTTTAAACTCTATTATTTCTTCTTGGCAAGAATGTGCAGCAGCAATCGCAGATATTGAAAAACAGTCTTTTAGTAGTGTATAGTGTAGTAGTAATAGAAGTGTTCTGCATTTAGCCTCAGATTAGGCTGGGTTGCTCTTCAGTTCAAATATTAGTCAGAGAAATGGTTGGACCTTATTTGACTTTTTATTTAGAGGAGGCTTTTTGTCCACCGCAGGCAGCCTGTTTTAATTAACCTGTAGCTCCTGTAATTGGGATGACTACTGTGAGAACGACTTTTACCCCTGGTTGATTGGCTAATTGCCATTATTATCAAATGGCTGGCTGAACTTTAATCTTATCGTCTGACAAATTACAGTTATTTTGTAGCATGCACAAAAAACTAGGCATTCTTGGAAAAATTCCAGTAACCATCACCTTGTACTTACTTGTAACTACTATCATCAATCTTTTCAATTCTAACAGACACTGTGATTGTACCACCACTACCACTACTAATACATTAAGACTCATTATTTAGAATCATAATGCTGTTGCTAAAACCACATACACTCATGTGGGATTCTGTAGCTGAAATGCTACAACACACTGTAGGTAATAATTTTACCTTCATATTCTATTCCAATGAAGTCTGGCTACCTGGGGGCCTCTTTTAAAACTTGTATGATCATCTTCTAGATTTCAGCAGTTTTGTGAGTAAATTTCATCATAAGAGTTAGAAAGGAGGTGAAAATGGAAACTCAGACCCGACTTTTCAATGAACTGCAATTAGCCTTTATGATAAGAAAATATGCAGGTGAAGAAATGTATCAAACCTATCACAGAGCAGTTACATGAGGCTGTCAAATGTGTTTTTTACCATGAAAAGGGGCATTGCATTCAAGCTAACCAAGAACCCCTACTGACATCACCTATTACAAACAGTATGGAGGCTTAGTGCTGTTGTGCAGGATTGTGAGCAACAGGACAGCCGTTAGATGGCATCAGTTGCTTTGTAAGCCAGATATATTACACTGTCTTCCCTCTGATCGAGGTGCTTTCCTCCATGATGACTGACCAACCTCACACCTCACTACGACTGACCTCTGTTCATGCTTTTTGAACCCCCAACCCATCCTACCTCCATGTTGGCTCCCTGTTCACTCCATGCTGCTGCATTCTGAGTCACGGTCTCCACCCCTGTCTTTGCCCCCTGCTCCCATGTCTGGGATGCCCCGTCCGACCCAGGACCAGAAGAAGAACTACAAAGCAGTGCAGTCTCAGAGGAGGGGGGCTCTGGGGCCTATCTTGAGCCGCTAGTGGCCCTGGCCCAGAACGGAGCCAACATGCACAACGTACTGGGGCCTGCATGCATCTTTCTACGCAAGGGCTTCGCTGAGAGCCGGCAGGCTGTACGCAAGTCCAGAAAATATCATGTGCATGCATGCCAAGAGAGATTAGCACACAGTACAGTGCACACACAATAACTGACACTCATCATGAATGTGTGCTGTAATCACCTCTAACCGTAATGTCAGCACTGTGGTAGAACAGAGAAGATGGTATTTTGACAATATGACAACTTGAAATCTTTATAGTACGGAATCCTCTTGATAGCTAGAGTGCTGACTGGGAGTGTGTATGCATGTGTGTGTGCGTATATTTATGCATGAGGCTGCATTACTCACAAACATGGTGGACATTAGTAGCAGGATGGAGGATTATTAGATCAGGGTTATGGCGACGGCAGAAATGCTGCTCACCTGGTGATTATCTCTCTGTCTATTTCCAGCAGTGATGAGTCGAGGTCTCGCTATTAAAGAAAACAGGGATGCTGAAAACTGTGTAGACGACTGCTGCTTCACTGATTGTTCTCAGATTGTTTTGTTGTCTTAGTGGATGTAGGGGTTGACATAGAGTCATTTTAATTCAATGGACTGGCAAATACAAGAACTACTGCATACTTTCCATCTTTCCATTGTCTCTGCATATCCACACTTTCAGAAATGCAAGCAACATACCTAAAAAGAAAAAAAAAATCATTCTACGGACATAGTAAATGGTTCAGATTCCTTTCTACCATAAGAAATGCTATAAGATTTTGTACCTAACCTTGTTTCTGCTGTTTCACTTTTACTCCAATACCTAATTATGTGTTATTTTTTGATCGGGTGCTTCATGCTAAGAATCCGCATGTTTCTTCTCCCATCCAAACACTTCAGCAGGTGATCTCACTGATGCTCTTCCTGGCTGGAAGAAACCTGCAGGCTCTGGCACTGTGTGCACACCATAGCTCCGCCTATTTATTTTTTACAGGCCACGCTAAAGCAGAGGAATGCCAGACATGCAGATTTTAGAAATATCAGCAGTATTTGATCCTAACTTTGTACCAGGATCCTCCACAGGACCGAGAGTTGAGGCTAGAAGAAATGATGTACGTTGTATTTCAGGACAATAAAGAATACAAAATAAAATTGCAACTTAAAACCAAATTCTCAATTTTTTAAACATCTCTCTCATAGTTATTTTAATCCTCTGTTTCTCAGAGTTGCGTGAGGCTTTCAGGAGTTCGACAAAGTACAAGATGGGTTCATCGCTGTAAAGACCTGGGGAACTGCATATCCAGTGGCTACATGCCAACAGAAATGGAGCTATAGAACTTGAGCCAGCAGATCAACATGAACTGTGAGTAAACTACACTTGTGTGTGCATGTTTCACATTTAATCCACTTAAAACCGTGAATAAGCATCAATTATTTATCAGTATAGAGCGAAAGAGTAGATAGGATAGCCCTTTCGTTGTCTCGGCAAACCCTGAAAGTTAAACTGTCATTCTCTTCTCCTTCTGTCCAACAGTGGAGGACATGTTGACTTTTGAAGACTTTGTTGAACTCATGGGGGCCCAAACTACAGCTGAAACAGCAGACATGATTGGGGTGAAAGAGCTGAGGGATGTGTTCAAGGAGGTGAGGAAACCCATGAGGAAAAGCTCATGAACAGCAAAAAAAAAAAAAAAAAACCTCTAATGGGTTGAAATGAGTTGAAAATCAAGGAAATGTGTTAATTTATATGACTGAAGAGTTTAAACCTATATTCAGGTGTAACTTCATGGACTTTATGTCGATACCAGTGTCAATAATGTTGAGGGATGTTCACCAGGTATTTTTTGCAATTGAGTATTGTGATTAAATTGTAATTATTGCTTCTCTTTTCATTATTTGTCCTATTTTCTTAATTTCTGTGCCTAATAAACAAGATGGTGGCTGATCAGCACAGCACTCAGAGAAGCAATGAAAAACTTTAGGACAACAGGTACTGACTGAGCTGTTGGGAGAGTCTGTCCTCTCTAGCTACTATCAATCATTGTGTCTGTCTGAATCTTGTTCAACCTTGAGTTTGTGCCACCAAAGTTCACACCTTGATTCACCACAATCTGACTTCTTCAGGTTGGACACAGAGATCTGGAGGACATCCTACGAGACATAGATCTCAATGGGGGACGGACATGTAGACTTTGAAGGTAAAGAATCCCAAAGGTATGCGACAATTCGCCAATTTGCAATTCATATAGAGTAATGTATTTTACCAAGGTAGTCTTCTTCCTCCGGTCTTCCGTCTCGCCTAAACACACACGCTCCAAATCCCAACACAGTCTCACATATCCCAATACCATGCTGATAGTGAGGTGAGGGGATGAAGGCAGAGGTCTGTCTGTCAGATTATTTTGACACCGAGGGATTATGCTCACCTCACAGATTACCCACAGAGAAAAGATGCATGCGGGCTGACAGTGCTGCTGCTCTCAGTGCTACAACTGTTCTCACATCAACAAAAATTTACATTTTCTCTGTTCTATATACAATCCATCAGTATCATGCAACATCGAAAAAGAAAGTGTACTTGTGGAGTGCTAGAATACATGCAGATCATGGTTAACATGGTTTTGACTAATGTGGCTTTTGTAGATTGGATGTGCACTTCATATATTTTATATAGCAGGTGGTATGTAAAAACAATCCGCCCTTTTTCTTTTACCCACAGAATTTGAAATATGATGTCTCGATGAGTTTGCTGTGAGAACCAAGATGGATTTTGTTGGTAAGGGATGAATAGGAGTGAGACCACAGGAATACTGATGGATCTTGAACTTCTGCACTGTCAAGAACAAGAGAACAAAACATATCAACCCTGCCCTGAAACTGCCACGCCTGAAGCACAAAGGCTGACCACAGCAGCCTGAGTAACACATGTTGCCGCTTGTTTCTTAAGAGCATAAACTAAAACCAACAGCTGCATTTCTTGACCTTTACAAGTATATTTTAAAAAGCATATCTTTTAAGCAATGACATTTCTAATGCTGATGTGGTTGTTAACCCAATGGCATTTATTATGCTCAAACACTTTACTATTGTTGTTAATGAAAGTAGCAATCAAGAAGACGATGATCACAGCAGTATGCCAGCAAACACCCCACAAATACAACATAACTTTATTATGCTGAGAAGCACAAATACAATATGGCAATATGGAAATATTTCATGTGATCCGTCAGCTGTGTTTGTGCCTCAGTATACTGTTGCTTTCCACCCTATATACTGTAGAGTTATTATCTCCCTAAGACTATTGTCCAATCCTGGTAAAGGCAAAAGCCAATATTTGTTTTGTAATTATGTGTAATGTAGCACTGATGCAGTTCTTCTGACTTAAATAACATCTTACTGTGATATATACACATATGTAATTTCAGTGTATAAGATGAGCAGATTCCTTCAACTTGCATTTCTTGAAGGAAGTTCTTTCTAGGCCAGTGAGTTAACTTGACTACTGTGATAGGCCTTTTAATCATAGGATGTCAATAATTTGAATATTACTCTGCATGAATACCAGAATACAAACACTTTTGAGTTCGACAGATCATCTGCACCAACTCACAGTGGTAGGCATCACAGAGGTGAAACCTATAGATGAAAGATGAATTTTATTAATGCTTGACTACGGTCAGACAGCTCTGATAAGTGTATCACTTGTTCATTGGGGTTTTGTGAGTTCACTGAGTCTATAGAACAGTCCTTGAAGTGATTTTCACTTATACAACATTTTCACTTTTAACTCTTTACCAAAACTGTTCAGAACAATCAACCTCATCCATTAACTGCCCCTAGCATAATTCCATCAACTTTAGAAAGTCCTCTTACCTTCATTATCATTATTTATAAAGAAGCTTAAGCATTAGCTTCTTCTGAAAAGCCAAAGAAAGTTTACAAAATATGCATTATGTCATTCAGTGTATAAAATAAAAAGGTTTCTAGAAATGATACACTGGATATCAAAAATGGTTGCTTGAAATGCCCCGTGGACCCTGGGGCAGCTAAATTATTGGTTGACTGTTCATGAATGACATAGTATATGCATGCTTAAGTTAAGATATCTTCAAAGCAAACCTTACTTGTGATTTTACTTGTCTTAACTGTGTAAAACTATGTGCTAGAAAAACAACTATAATTTGTAGCAGAATATATAAAAAATAAAGATTTTATTAAGAGAACAGTGTGTGTGTTCAGGTGTGTGTTTCCCTCCTTGGTATTGGCCATTGGGGATATGAATTGTTTCACATTATGGAGACTAGTTCTGCCTACCTATTAAAAAGCTAGTCCTCACATACCGGGGCTTTTGACTGTCTTTTTCTTTCTTTTGTTTGTATGTTTTTACGATTAGGGTTAGGTTATCCCCTGAGAATTCTCAGCTCTGATTGAATGGTGGTGTGTTCATAACTCAGGTGTGACCATAGTAGTATTGGGCTGCTTTAAAAGTTGCTTAAAATATAAATCTAATTTCTCATTATTCATCAAAAAGGAATTACGACAGCTCCCTGCTCAATACCAGCCCATACATTTGTAGAAACAGAAAATGAGAATGGGTTCGACAAACAATCAGCCTACAGTTTGGTGGTATTTAATGACCATTAGTTTTGATCCAGTGACTGCACACAGCAAGCCAGCTAAGGAAGACACAGCATTTAATTAAAATTACTAAACCCATCAGAAAGCACATTTCCTTCCCCTACCCCTACCCCTTTAACTGCTTTCATGACAACCCATTCTGTTAACTGAAACAAACTGTTATAAATGATCTGTTACTAGTAAAAGTAATGGAGCTTTTAGTAGCTGCAGTAATAACTGTAATTGCTAAATTGCAACCTTGTAATCCTATCAACACTTTTTCAATACAGTGGTAACAAGACAGTTACACTTTTGGAGCTGTAAATGTTTGTTCTTGTAAACTGCAACAGGCTATAGACTAATGTAAATACACAGTATATAATACTTTTAATACTGTATGGCAATGCTTGATAAGGCAACCGGAACCCACAAAGTTGCCTCCTCTCACATTCAAAGTCTTTGTGGAGAGACCAAAATAAATGGACCCTCTTGACAATATTTTACTGTTATGGAAAATTAAGGGATTACCTGTGACTGTAAGCAGAGATTTACTGTCTGTGTATATGGCGATCATCTTGTTTTAGAGGTTATGTTAGCCCCTGTAGCTGTGAGTCACAGTTCTCATTTTATTGCTACATCATCTCTCGTTTGCTAGCTGTGTCCCACTACTATTATTGCCCCTTCGCATTATCCCCTGCATCCATCTCCACGATCCACCTCGTCCAGCCCACAGTGACAGTAGCCCTCATTAAACCTGCTGCTATGAAGACTCAAAACCAACTCAGCCTCCAGCAGTAGCACGCTACTAAAAGCAGGTAAAGCCATATCAGTGTGTCAGGAGATCCTCTGTCAGCCCTCGACTGTCCAGATGGAGAGCTACCTGACCGTCTGTCCTCAATTCTCCGACACAGGACTAACGTAATAGCGTTAAATCCGAGATGCGTAAGAGCTGTTAGCTTTGTGTTGTAGCTAACACAGTAATGGTTGCCGTTAGCTGTTGGCTGGGGTCAAAGCGAGCTTTGCAACCATTAGCAGATCACCTCTAAAAATAACATGACATGAACCAAACTCTGTTTTGAACTCTTGATATAATGTACGTGTAGCCTTCTGAAGGAAAGAGACGTGGAGTTGAAGGTGTCCTCCCACACAGGATGCTAAGTCTGGTGATGTAGCAAAGCACCGAAAATTAATTATTTTCTGTAATTCAAGTTTGGTTCGTAACGTTTTATAACAATATTTAGCTAAAGCGTCGTTTCTAGATATCAGTGAATCTACATAATGGCCCCTCACTGAACTTAATGAACTAAATTAGGCGCTTTTCAGTGATAACTTATAACTATTAATCACATACATTTAGGTAGTTACTAGAAATTGGTCATTTAAGTGTATTATTAACAATAAAAACAATACGTTTTACATTTTTATTCTTTTTTAAATTTGTAGCATATAGAGAACACAATGGAAGATTGATGCATTTAATATAATAAAATATACTATAATACAACACAATACAATATGATATAATATAATCATACTGCCAGTAATACTGACCAGGAGAGGGGCATTCAGGAAGTACCAATATATCAATATATAAGCTGTAGCCCAGGATTATAGAATATATCAGTGGCATGTCAGTATGATAATACAGAAACATTTTTTCTATTAGTGATAATATGTGGCTGAAAATCTACCTTATACATTGGCAATCTGCAGTACAGGATATTCTGCAAAAGATCATTTAAAGTCAATCGCAATGTAGAACAAGTCACCTGAAATGGAACTATGGGAAGTATAAAGTTTGCTCTTCTTCTGACTGTTGTTGATATTTTGTGCTGTCTTTGTCCAACACAGATAATGAGCTTTACCTGATTTACATGTCACTGTCGGCTTCAGACACAGAGGCCTCAAACAGACCAGAAGGCTCGCCATAAAGCTGAGGGGTTCAGTGTTGTGAGCAGTCTCGTTGTCCTCTGCGTCGCCTCGGCTGTTAACATGACTTGGTCTACATTTCCTGTTGACAGCCTGCTGTGCAGGTGTCTTGGCATCTCCATCACTGTGTGGTGGACTCTTCTGTTCGTCTTCATAATCGTACCAGCTGTGTTTGGAGTCTCTTTTGGTATGCGCAGATTCTACATGAGGACACTTCTCAAAATCTTTGAGGTGAGCTTTGGGCCTGTTTAATGCACAATATGTTGAGAGGGTCACACAATTAAATACATTTGTATTCTGATGTTATTGAACCGGGGATTTGGTGAATTGAAAGGGTTATTTTGGAACAAATATCTTCACTATCTCTAAACTGCTACAGTGATATAGTACAGCCCTGGCGTTATTAGTCTATTTGGTACAAAATGTTCCTGCAGTGTTAATCTCACTTATTTGTTAAAAATGTATTCTTTGCTGGATGGGACCCCTGGGGAGCTCAGAGAAGCTGTTAGAAGCACAGGGCATGTTGCTGCATCCTTGTCCTCAGAGACTTAGGCTTTAGGACAGACCCCTGGGAAGAACAAGCTTTTAGCCATGGGACTACCATCTGGGGAGGTGTAGATACTGCAGGGAGCTCAGACTCCTGGGATGAAGTTTATTGGCATTTTTTTCTAAGAATTATTTTGGGGCATTTTGCAAAATAGTTTCTCACTTTCCAAAAGGCAGCTGTTGTAATCCAGTTGTCCTGCCCTTGGAGTTGGTTCTCAGGGCTCAGGATGAGGCTCTGTTTGAGCCCCCGGAGCTGGTCGGCCCAAAGCGGCTCTCAGGTGTGTCATTGTGGTGCTTTATTTGGCGTGCCGATTGTTCTTTAAACGTCCTCTCTCCAGGAGTAGGTGGCGCAGAGGTCTGATCCGTCAAAATTGTGACCTACTTATGTTTGAGTAAGAGAGACAAAGGGTGGAGGATTGTATGTGTTGAATGTTTCTGTAATATCTGTGTGTTGTTTTCTCAGCTGCAGGCTTCTCAGAAAAGCAGAGCTGCAGTCCCCAAGGATAATGCTGCCTAATATTATCACTTTGATCATATCACAGTCTGTGTTGCCCATATTCACTTTGAATTATTATTAATTTGGAGGCCTGCAATGTTTATTGCTGCTTATTCAGCATCATATTTGCTGGTCAGTAATAGTACATCTCTCTTATGTTGCTGCATATGAAACAGTACAATTAATAGATTTCTGATTTAGTTATCTTGATGTTTTTTCTCTTAAATTAGTGGGCAATGCTACGAATGGAGATGGGAGCAAAGGAAAAGAATCAAGAACTCTATAAGCCATATAGCAATGGTAAACAAGTAATATTTGTATATTTCTCAGTCATGAATGTCTATCATCGTTTTTTAACCATTATCTCAAATGCATGTTTTTTTTCTTCTTGTTCTCATTGCAGGTATCATAGCCAAAGAGCCACCATCTTCTTTGCAGCAGGAGATGCAGGAGCTCCGTGGTTCAGCAGGCTGCCTACGCTCAGAGCCTGAGTTTGAGATGGCAGACATCTTCTACTTCTGCCGGAGAGGCGTGGAGAGCATCGTGGATGACGAGGTGACCAAGTGCTTCTCGGCCCAGGAGCTGGAGAGCTGGAACTTGCTGACTCGAAGCAACTACAACTTCCGTCACATAAGTCTCAGAGTCACCGTCCTGTGGGGGCTCGGGGTCCTCGTCCGCTACGGCGTCCTGCTGCCTCTCAGGTCAGGGTCACAGGCAGGCAGATTAATCTCATGGTGCACAAGCTGTGAATGGGTAAACAACTGCTTCAGTCTTTAGTCAACTATATGTTCTCTTTCCTGCAGGGTCACTCTTGCAGTCACTGGCATTAGTTTGCTCCTAGTCCTGACGACCTTGGTGGGCTTTTTGCCAAATAGAGAGTAAGTTTCCCCTGATTCCCATAACAGTTAAAAGTGTGCATGTGAAGGTGGGACTCTTAAGTTTGGCTACAAGACTGTCAAGTGTAATCACACGTACACTGCACCACACACATTTTAGCCAATCAGGTTTAAAATAACATTTATTTCCTGAGGGATTGTTCTCCTGCTTTAAAAACAAAGCAAGCTGTTTGATAGACCTTGAAGTGTGCATCAGTAAAGGGACTGGAGTGATTGTCACTGTATAATGTTGTATGTCTTCAGGCTGAGGTCCTTCCTGAGTGAGAAGGTTCATCTGATGTGTTACCGCATCTGTGTTAGAGCTCTCACAGCAATCATCACTTATCATAACAGGTACAGGGTATTTAATATTCAGCAACAATATCAGCTTCCTTATTATCAGAACAGTGGCATTCATAAGCATGGTGGCGTTACATTATGTTTTTTTCAATGTCTCCAAATAATATAATGACAAGAAAAACATTGACAAAACCTTAATACACATAGTGATAGTTGTTCTACATCTGTGGCATTAAGTTTTATGTCTGTGTCTTAAATAAACTTGTTTAATTGCAGGGAGAACAAACCACAGAATGGCGGTATCTGTGTGGCCAATCATACAACACCCATTGATGTCATCATCTTGGCCAATGATGGCTGCTACTCTTTGGTAGAAAAGTTTGTGTGTCTCTGCATACTTTGTGTGTTTCTCTGAATAGAGATGCTGTTTCTGAGCTGAACTTGAGTTGAACTTGTCTTTCAGGTTGGCCAGGCGCATGGAGGGTTGATGGGAATGATCCAAAGAGCCATGGTCAAATCCTCTCCTCACATCTGGTTTGAAAGATCAGAAGTCAAAGACAGACACCTAGTGGCCAAAAGGTAGCACTGCGGCATCTCAGTGTTACTGCTCTCGTCTCCCATTACATTAGTGTTACTGCTGAGCACCCAATAATCATCTGGGATGTTCATTTGGATAAGTAATATGGCTGATGAACACGAGTGAGTTTCACAGAGGGGATGGTCAGGCACATACAATTAAGGGATTATTTCAGTGGAGCATATTACTTTGTCATTCACCCCTGTGTGTTTCTTATTCTGATTTTAATTTTAATTAAAACATCAGTCTCTCTTGATTGCCATCAAGCAATTCACTTGACAGTGGACATAGTCTAACATAAAGGAGGTTGCAGATCAGTCTTAGTCTGACTTGGCAGCTTTGTGTTTAAAAGCATTTAAAACACAGTATATACTGCATTTCATGTAATAAGCACCCAAGTTATTGTTCAGCTTTTCATAGACCATATCTCATCTCAAAATTCAGCAGTCATTGCTTTACAGATTTGGCTCCTGTAACATCTGAGTCCACTGTAATGATTTGGTCTTGATCATTGCTATAATAGCAGTTGCTCAGATTGAGTTTTCAGAGAACCAGGGTTTAAGCTACAGTATAGAAATATTGTTTAAGTGGCTGGATTTTTTTTTAAATATTTGGATTACTGTATCTGCTTTGTCATTTTAGGCTTGGCGATCATGTTGCTGATAAAACCAAACAGCCCATCCTCATCTTCCCTGAAGGTGTGTATCATGATGCTGATACTTTTAAACACTTGTGCAGATCGCATAAGGTTTGTTGTTGCTGAGATCTTCACACTATGTCATCACCAGGTACTTGCATCAATAACACATCAGTGATGATGTTCAAAAAAGGCAGCTTTGAAATAGCCTGTACTGTCTATCCAGTTGCCATAAAGGTAGGACCTTTTTGTTTGTTTTTGTTCCTCTTCCTGCTCATGTTGCTCTTACGTAGGCTTGATGTGACCTTATTTCCACCTTGCAGTATGATCCTCGGTTTGGAGATGCCTTCTGGAACAGCAGTAAGTTTGGCATGGTGAATTATCTGTTGAGGATGATGAGCAGCTGGGCCATTGTCTGCAGCGTTTGGTATCTGCCGCCAATGAACAGAGAGGTGAAACTAATCATTGATATAACTTCTAGACTGCTGTATTTTTTCCACCTTTTCTCAGCCTGCTCTTTTTTACTGTCCTCTGGTAGGAAGGGGAGGATGCGGTGCAGTTTGCTAACAGAGTGAAAGCGGCCATAGCTGCACAAGGAGGCTTAGTGGATCTCATTTGGTGAGTCAGTGTTGTATTTAAATGTCATGATATATATCAGTAAAACTTGATGCGTTAGTGGTTGTTAGAAAGGGGGAGGTTGTCAGTGTCACAAAACGCATTATTATTAGCTTTTCAGCTTTAACGGGAACTGTGCAGTATTACGCCCTGAATCTAATTCATGGGGGGCAATCTTAGTTCTTCCTTTCAGGATTTGTGGAAACAGTAACTAATGACACAGTGCTGAGTGTGTGTGATACCCCTTTCCTTTCTTACCTGTGTGCTCTCAGGGATGGAGGGCTGAAACGAACAAAAGTGAAAGATGCTTTTAAAGAAGAGCAGCAGAAACTCTACAGCCAAGTTCTTGTGGGTGAGCAGGACCAGGAGGACCAAAGTGGTGACAGACAATTAGAGGAGGAAAATCCAGAGGGGGATAAAAACAACCAAGATTCAAGCAAAGGACAGTGAGGACACAGTGAATGTATGACATATTTTTCTTGTACAGACTTTTACATCCTATACTGTGACATCTTACACATGGTAAATGTCAAGTACCAATATAGGACTTTATATTGTGTGTAATTTTTACCTGGCTCAGAACCAAAGACAAGTATGTTATATTGTGTTTTGTTTGATATTTATGTCTCTATCTGTGTTGAATTTATATTTATTTAATGTGTTATGTGTTGTGACATTAGCAGAATGGTTACACTTACTTTTTAAAAATATTTATACAGCAAAACCCTATATTGCCCTGTGAGTCTGTTGTATTATCTCATTAAAATATTTTTTGTGAATGATAAAGACGTAATTTAGTATGGAAGATAATCCTTGGTGGTGCACAGCTATTTATAAAGCTGCACCTATTTAAAGTGTCTCGTACTACAGGTGTTACATCACAGTCAGACAGACACTTCGGTGGTGCCAAAACTTGTGCGTCAGTCTGCTAATTGGCTCAAGGCTCCACATGTGTCTTCAGCTTTAATCTTTGCTGGGCATTGTGAACCAGAGGGAGTGAGGTAAAACATGTTCAGACCTTGTGCTAAGTGTTAGCCATGATACTATAGGTTTTCAGTTTGTTTGTCTCAAGTTGTAAGAGACGTCTTTCTTTGGAGAGGTGAAACAAACTGACTTGACTGGAAAATTCTCAATCCTTTTTTAAACAGCAGGAGTCAGTGTTTAGACATGAACCATCTTGCAGTAAAAGTGCATATCAATGTATAGACAGATTTAAACTGTTGTAGAACTGTTTAAAGTTTTCCATACCCACCCTATACTAGCCAATCAGGCTCATGGAGATTATTAGCCTTTATGTATTAAGCAGAAAGGGAATCAACTCTGGACAGGTTGTCAGTCCATCAATGGGCTAAAACAGGCAAGCAAATTAACACATTCAAAGTATTTCAGAGCCTTCAGTCCGTCTGATCTGCAAGTGGAAGGAAATCCATGTCAACACTGGCACTGCAGCCTGATTAAGATTCAAACTGGAGCTGTATGTGAAACTGAACCCAACCATATGAACCCTATCAGCTGTCAGGGGCTTGTCAGGTATCCTGCCCTCTCTCTCTAAGCCTTAGAATTATTAGAGCAGAGAGGTCTCGTGTTTTTACGCGCCATAAGTGTTGAGGCAGGAGCAGATGGCAGTGTGGCTGCTGATTATTACAGAACACGAGCCTTGACTGAAAATACTAATGGTTGTCTTTAATGATGGCGCACTCGACTTAGAGTGATATTAAAACGTGTCGAGGAAGCACCTAGATCAGTCAATCAGCTGATGTCGGATGATGCTGATGCACTCTGGCAGGTGTCAAAGAGGATCAGGTGTGGCCTATTGTCTCCAGTCAGTGATTGTTATGGTGTGAATGGACACGACATACCAAGCAGTGTGTCCAGTTCGTCTCAAAAGCCTTTAACCTGTTAATCTGTGGGAGTGTCTCGTCTTAAACCAGGGCCCATTCTCGGTATAACCACGCCCAATCAGCTGTTTCCTCAACTTCAGCGAAGCTCACGGGAAAACTTCTCCCCGCCTGTGACCAGTGTCAGCGGTGAGCCGATGGTAGGCACCGCTGCGTTCTGGTTTTTGGATTGAACTCTTTCTACCGCGATAATCCAGCAACAAGTGGCGTCGACATGTCCCTGGCGGACCAGCAGTGGTGTCCCACAAGCGTCCAGGTAACGGTGCTCCAAGCCAGGGGCCTGAGGATAAAGGGGAAAAGCGGCACCAACGATGCGTACGCAGTCATGCAAGTGGGCAAGGAGAAGTACCAGACCTCAGTGGTGGAGAAGACCGTAGCTCCGGTGTGGAAGGAGGAGGCCTCTTTCGACCTGCCGCCGCTGCATCAGACCGGGGGAGGTGGAGGAGAGCGGGGCACGCTGCATGTCTGCGTCTCTCACCGGGCCCTGGTGGGTCCAGACAAACAGCTGGGACAGGCTGTCGTCAACCTGCTGCAGCTCAGTGAGGACAAAAGCCGCAATAAGACCGAGTAAGTGCACACAACAGGGAGAGACAGAGTATCACAATCAAAATACTCACCCATTATGCAGAATGGTCAATTTCAGCATTCTGAGGGCTGTATTATATTATGGGATTATAATTATTAATGCATGTGTTGCATCTGGTGAAGGTTGGGCTACTTAATTACTTTATGTACAGTTGGGTAGCTCGTAAAGTAGAAAGCATTGTCCAAACAACAATCCAAAAACCAAAAGATATTCAGTTCATCATCATAGAAGACCATGAAAACCGAATAAAATTCACATTTAAGAAGTTAATTTTAACAAAAATAGTTTCAGGTGAAGTGTAACTGATCAATTAATCAATCAGTGGACTTGAAGCTTTTTACCAAACAAATAACATTAACTCTAATTTCAAGGAAGCAGCATTGAGCTTGGTCCCCTGGAGTGGTTAAAACAAATCATCCTGCTGAAGGTCTTTGTGCGATCAAATGAGTCTTGCTCTTCAGCTGACCCTCTGCCCCCCCCCCCAGAGACAGGAAGTGCTGATTTGTCCTCTCAACCAACATGACCACTGTATTTTGAAGGCATCAAAGCTTCTCCACAGACTGAGTGACTTTGATTTTCATCTGCACCACAGGGGGACAACTCCTGGTTGCTGCTTCTGTCAGTCATGCTAGGCTTTGTGGTATTGCTGGACAAAACTCCATAATCCCTGTTAAATCCCTTATAATTACAAACCATGTTTTTTTCTGTTTTTTTAACACAAAAATTATGCAGCGTCTGTGATAACTGTGGATTAGTTTTGCCGTATGAATTTGTTTTGCTTAATTTGTGCATCTCTACAGACTCTTTGGAGGTGAGTATGAGTTCCCTCTATAATATTTGTACCTTTTTTTTTCTACAGAGGTGAGATATTCAGGCACACATGCGCACACACATATAACCATGCATCACTACACAGGCCTGTTCCGTTGGGTTTGACTTATGAATGTTGCCCACTCGCTCCACCGCAGCTTAAGGGATTTGCTCCCTCGCCTGCAGCCTTCAAGGATGCCAATCAGCATTACTTACTCAGGCGAATGAAGTGAGTCAAAAGATTCACTCTTTCACTGACTGAACTGGACAATGACAGAGAGATTGCCCCAAAGAAGAACCCGAACGTCACCTCACTGAAGCTCAGTGAAGCACGTTTTCATAAGGTTCCCAAGATTAAAAGCATCAGGCGTTCTGATTGGAATTCACATTACACACATGAGCTAAGGAGGTGAAGTAATTACATGAACTGATTACTTTCTATTGTGCTAAATATTCACACCCATCTCTCCTGTGTTTGTGGTAATAGTGGCAGTGATCAGGTTTTACAGGCCTTGCTGGTGCAACTGTACAGTCTCAGTAACGATTATACCTGCCCCTTCATGCAACAAATATGCTCTTTGCATGGTCAAAGAAAAGGTTTAATATTTTAATTCTTTTCCTCCTTTTTAAAATTTGAAATGCAAGATTAATCTTCCCGTCGCAGTTGGACGTCTGCAGTTCAGTACGAATGGAAAACTTTTGTTGTGCTAAGCTGTTTCTAGGCATTTTAGTCCACCGCCGTGTGACTGGTATTATACAAAAGAAGGCTGCATACCAGCCTCAATGCACAAACACACACACACACACACACACACTTCCTTCTCCTACACTCTCTACATTTGTTTGGTGTTGTTTGGGTCTGTCTGTGCTGTTGTCAGCGCATGTCTTAGGGATCATTGTTTGAATTATAATACAGTCCGTACCAAGGTTAGATTCAACGTTGTGACTCATTTCTGCTCCTGTTTTGTTCATCATAAAACCATATGCTCGTATTATGGCAGATCTTTCATGAAACAGAGCAAAGGGGAAACCTTCTTAGAAGCTGTGACTGTCACAGTGAAAAATCCATACTTGAATTAGATTTGAGAGCATGAAATGAGATGTGACTTATGCAACATGTCACAAAACGTCTCATACTCTTCAGCCTTCTTCTTTGGTTTGGCTGGTGTCCAACTATCGTCTTCTGACCTGGTGTCAAGCTGAGCCTCACCTGGCTACGTGCTACATGTTTAATCGTGCATGGTTCTGGGTTTCATGGCTTTAGCGTCTCTGTCTGCTCACATCTGCCCCTTTTTGGCAGCGTGTCCTTGAACAATCATTTTCCCTTCAGCACTGCTGCATGTTGACACGTGCATAGAGTTTCATGAGGACTTCTTACACTGCTTTTTTATTTTATTTTTTGTTAAAGCAGCAAACATGCTCTAGCTGGTCTTGAGTTATTGCACCGCTTGGTCTCTGTTGATCTTTTCTGTGCACCTTTGCCTCTGAGGTTTAAATCCAGCTTTAGCTTCACATTCCTGACAGTTTTATCAACCAAAAACAAACAGTGATGGCATCGGGGACAGTCTAGCAAGGTCAGTCTTACTGAAGAAAACTACTGTGGCTGCACTAACCCCCTGACAGACAAACAGTGTAACATGTTCCAGCAGCTGCCAGTACAACAGCTCTACTGTTTCAGATGCATCATGTTTTCAGATTCTGTGAGGCAATAATTGATATTTTTATAAACGCATTCTTAACACTGTTAGGTCTGCATTAGTACTTCTTTTTGATGTGCTTGATAAGTATTGTGTCAGTAGTCTGATGGTGGTGGCGTTTTGATGCTTATCACTGACCATTATTTTTTAACTTTAAAAGCAAAGTCTGTGGACAAAGCAGAGCCATGGCTGTTTCAATCAGCTTTCTGTCGCATCTAATTATCGTATCAGACTGTAACTGTTTTGGTTTCACAGGGATGGGACAGAAATGTTATATCAGTAAGAAAAACAATGTAAGCACGTTGATAGAGGCTGCTCAAGTAAAAAAAAAAAAAAAAGGTTGACTCTAATGTGTGGTTGTCAAAGGCCCTTTTCCCTGCAGACATTTTAACTTGTTACAGTTGGAAAGACATTTGTTAATAATCACATCAACACTGGCTCTGTTCTATTCCAAAAGTCATGACAGTTTGATAAAAAACTAGGACCCTGGAACTGAAATGGCTGATTTAAATTCAGCCATTGTGACTTTTATCATTTACACCTGTACTTTTCCCACTGAGACATGTCAAAATGTCTTCACATGTCTGAGAAGGACTGTTTTCTAACTTCGAGGTCATTATAACACCCACGTCTGTGAGGCTAATGACACACTGAATTATGTGGACTGTATTCTAGTGCCTACACGATTACCAAAATCTGCTGGTCAGGTCTAAGAGCACCTGTGCCTCAAACCCCAGATAGAGAAGAACAGCCTCCTAGCATCTTTAGAGGCATTGTAGCTAAAGGATATTTAGAAACCGACAGTAAAGAAAGTCTCTGTTACGGGCTCCGTCCAGAAAAGTGTGTGCTCTAGTATTGATTTTAGTTTAAAAATAGCATGAGGTTCAACCAGTGGTTTGTGACACCCATGGGAGAGGGAATTTCTTTTCAGCTTCACTCTGGTTCCTTTGTGCGGATCTTCAGTTTGGCTTTTCTGACTTATGGATGTGGACTGATCCGATAAGCCCTGGACAGTTTAGGTCCTTGGACTTTATCACTGTTGAGCTGTTTTACTCACTCAGCTCTTCTCCCACTCGCGCAGCTGTGTTCTGTGATAAGAGAGGCTTGAGGCACTCGGGGCATTGTCTTATCAGTTGTTCAGGCTTCATGAGGAAGGATGTGTGTGTGCAGAAAGTAGAATACATTTACAAAATGTGGAGTCATGTATTATCCTCCTCTGGTTCTGTCTGTACAGCAGAGCAGCACACTTTCTACTATTCACAGGGGTGTGGGATTACTGAGTTTAAGGGCATCATCATTATCAAGGCATTGTTTAGTGAAAGCCTCTTTTAATTCCTCCTCCTGTACACTGCTTACTACCCTAACCAGCTAACGCCCAAACACTTTTGCAACTTCCCCTCTGATTTAACTGAAGTAGCTCTGTCCTTCTCTTTTTTACATGTGGATGTATTTGTGTTAGTGGCTTCTGTAGGCATCAGTGAAGTGCAGTATTTTTAAAGACTAGGCTTGTGGATTAAACCTACTGTAATATACTATTAGTACTATTACCATTCTGTACTAATCCTAAAGTATTGCTATTACTGTACTAATGCTAATATTATGCTATCTCACAAATACTGTACTATACTAATGCTACTCACAGTCATTCATACTAATGCTATTCCTGTACAATACTGTAGTCTACAAATGCTAACACTCAAGCCAATACTATATGTGCTATGCTGTGCTATACTACATTACACTATTAGCTACTGTACTGCTACAGTAATGATATTATATTAGAATTACACTACTATACTATAGGGCTGGATGGAATGGTTCAGTTCATTATCACAAATGTTTACAAAATCATGTATAAAACTAGAGTGGTCCTCAGTAGAGTACATACCTCAGCCATGGCCAAAATGTTGAAAAATACCCTATTTTGCAATGTTAAGGAGCAGGATAAGAAATTCCTGGATCTGCCTCTTTAACTGGATCCACACCAAAACTTCTTTCCTGGCTCATGCCCGTCCTTCCACCAAGTTTGGTACAAGTCATCTGTACTTTTTGCCTAAACCGTGAAAAACAAACAAACAGACACGGGTGAAAGCATAACCTCTGTGGTGGAGGCAATAATCTAACAGATGACATATAGCACTCCATATGCATAAAACAAAACAAAGCAAAAAGATATTTATTAATTTCATATTCACCAGACTGCTTAATGCAGGGGGGAAAATGAAATGTGTGAGATGATACAACATAAAATATTATCATGATATGAAAGTTCTTCTGAAAGTTGAGAAACAATAACAGTGACTCATGTCTCGCCTGTAGAAACTATGCTACACTACCATCAGCTTTCCTTTTCTAAAATACTATGTTAAGATTGAGTGGAATTGTAAAAGTGCTTTGACAGTGAAACTATTCAAAAGGATGCTACAATACTACAGAGGGACTCGATAAAATATTCTTTTTCATAACTTTGTGCCACATATAAATACGTCACTGTGCACGGGAGTAAGAACATAACTGCTGCAGAATACTGTTTGCATTTACATGATAAATATTTACATTATCTGTCTAGTGGTGTTCTGCTGATGGATATTCACCAGGCAAATCATAACGAAGCCTAACAGTGAAATATTTATAATGTTGAGGCCTGAAATTTTAAAATCCTATCCCATTACTCATCAGCACTGGGAGGCAGGGGAACTGTGACAGCAGTCTCGCCCATTTCACAAATTCCAGGAAAAGATGTTTCCCTCCTTAGTTTGTTTGTGCCATACATCTGAAGCACTCCTGAGACAGCAGGAGGAGGGTGAATCTCGACAAGATATCTGATTCAGGACCAATGAGAGGAAATAACTGTATTCAGCTGGGTCTATTTTATACATCAGTGGCATCTCAGGGGGAGGTGTTATGTAAACTGTGGGGGAAAAAAAAACAGTTTATGGCACATAGCCACACACATACACAAAACATCATGATATATTTATATAATAATGTGTAATGCTTCCACATGTTTCTGTAAAACGTTTGTGAGCTCAATCTGTTAAATTTGAGGGCTACTTTTGTGTTTCACATTATGAAAAAGATGATAAACCACAGCCACAGCACAGAAACGTGTTCTTTGCACACACACACACACACACACATGCACACACAGCCCCTTCCTCATTTCCTCAGGAATTCAGATTTCAGTTGGAGTTGTTTGTTCAGTGGTGAGCTGACCTCAGCACTTTTTATGCTGACTTTTCCCTTTTGTTGTTCTGTTAAATTATCCTGCTCATTCTGAGACCGTTCTGTCAGTGCTGGACCATGACACAGGTGCAGACGCAGCGCAGAGCTGACACTCTCAGTCTTACTGAGTCTGTCTGGGCTTTTCTATGTTTTATTACAAGACTTAGATTTTAAGTTGCTACTCCAAGGTTGTTACCTCTTTTTATATTTGGTTCCTCGACTGTCATCCTTCTATTCCACATGTGGGTGTTGTATCTAAAGTAACAGATCAAGGAAGTGACCCTGCTCGGTTGTTGTTGGCGCTGATTCTTGCTCTGTGTCACCAGCCTGCAGTAAGGTGATGATGAGGTTAATAGCAGATTGGTTCCCTGTGAACCTGACTAGTTTCAGTTTTGTGAGAGGCAGAGACTTCTTAGAATCTCCTTAGATTAAAAACGTCCTTCTCCGGGCGACCTGGCCTGTTGACTGTCTGCACTCCATGTTTAGGAACATATTGATGCATGTAGTCAAGGGCATAGTGGGTCACAAGCTTTCACTGAGTATACATCTGTGCTACATGTCAGGGTGGAAAAGTGTTATGAGTGGCTGCGGTATATAACAGAATCCTGATGTAGTCTTTTTGATCGTGAGAGGAAAAGGGAAGGTTGTCAAATATTGATGCAAAAAATCTACAGACCCACAGTGCAAGCATTCATAAATTCTTCCCCTTTAGAGGCTGCCACTGACAGGACATTATTATTATTTTTAAAAACTTTCCTTCATGGTCAATTTGTTGGTTGTGCTTAGATCACCACAGACTTTCCAAAAACATTCAAGTTGCTGCTGAGTCACTTTCCGTTTGCTACAGGATTAATCATAGTTTCCACAAAGAAATTGACAAGGCCTGAACATTAACACACTGCACTGAATCGCAGCTTCAGTTTTGATGATTCCGTTAACCATTCAGTACTTTATAGTGAGTAACAGTTGGCACCTTGTTCATACAGACAGTGAATGAGGTGTTAGATCTTAAAGGTACAGGGTGAATGGAAACACTCAGCAGACAGTGTTTTAATCATGCATGAACACAGGACCCTGCTAGAACTGGATAATTAACTTACTATGATTGTGTCTTGGCTTTTAATCATATCATGATCATACTGTGTTATCTTTTACAAACACCTGTCATCCAAATAAGTAATTCTGAGTAATTTCTAATTTAAAAACTAACTTAATCAGACACTGACAAGTTTGTTTTACACATTTGAAAAGTTTTGTCTGAAGTAATGCTGAACAGATCAGTTTAATTACACTGTGATGTATACTGTACATGGATATCAGATCAAATATTCTTACTGAAATTGTGATATAGATTTCAACCATATAGCTCAGCCCCAGATGGAGATGGTTAATAAGTAATGGTCACTTGCCTGTGAGTTTCATATCTTGAAGATCTTATTACACTGCCTAACTTTTTTTCACTTTACTTACTTTCCACAATGACCCCTAAAGTAGGTATATGGACATAATTAAACATTAAAAAATAGATTAAAGAAATAGAAAAGAAGTAAATAAAGACACTTGTTGCCCAGAAATGGCCAAATACAATAAAATAAAGAAGAAAGTGTGAGGTAAATGTACAAATGAACGAAAAACACATACTCTATAACAGTACATTAAAGCATCAAAAACCATATTTGTTACTATAGTTGTTTGGCTGTTCTGACGTTCTGTAGCTGCAGCTTTACTGTTTTGGCAAACAGATTTGCCATATCGATTTTAAGGGTGATATCAGTGTTGTTCATAACTTGTTTCTCCTGCCCCCAGGTGGGCAAAAAATCTGGTGTTAGCCTAAGAATGTTTTTAACCTTTAGAGAGCCAACATGAAAATAAGAAATGAATGACATCCAGAATTATCTATGGAATGTGTTCTTTTCTGAAAGCTTATGTCTATAGTACTGTTTGCACAATTAACTAAATATTTGGGTATGTCATTCTAATAGCATGTCTCTCTTTAACAGGTGGTTTAAGTTGCTGGATAAGAATGGCAAAGCAGACAAAGACAGAGGAGAGGTGCTTCTGGACATCCAGTTCATGCGAAACAACATGACAGCCAGCATGTTCGATCTCTCAGCCGCCGGCAAGTCCCGGTCTCGCTTGGGCAAGTTCAAGGACAAAGTTCGTGGCAAGAAGAAGGAATCGGACACCGCGTCCAGCGTGGTGCCATCCATCACTCAGGTTCTGACAGACAGCGAGGAGGAGGCGGCGGCGAACGGGGATGGGGAGCTAGCCGCAGGGAAGGATGAGAAGAAGAAGAAACATAAAATTAAGTCTTTATTTTCTCCCAAGTCCAACCTGCAGAAGAACATGTCTCAGTCCATGTCCGTTCTGCCTGTGAAGAACTCCTCACTGAGCGGCAGCCAATCGTCTGGTCTGAATGTGGATTCATCTGAGGGTCAGGAGCAACAGTTTTTAATTCACTCAATTACCCTCACTCCTTTTTATTCACTATTGTCTACTTTTTAATTAAACGCATGTTCATTTTCCAATGTCCTTTCAGGTAAAAAGAAGTTCAAGTTCAAGATACATAAACGCTCAGGCTCAGACAGCAAAGATTCATCCTCAGGCCACCAAAAACATGGCAGTGTTGAACAGAGTAACCTGTGCATCAATGGCAGTCATGTGTACTGTGAAGAGCCACCGCCTCGGACCTCTCGCATCGGATCAAACTTCAGTCTGGCAAGCTCAGGCCATGGATCCATGGAAGATGTCCCTGAAAGCTCCCCTCCATCTGTTGATTCACTCAGGGCAGTGAGACAGTATTCACCCTGGACGGAGGAGGAGGAGGAGGATGAAGAGGAGACAGCTGAAGCAGCAAATAAAGCAGAAGATGTGGATGAACGTAGAAGGGAGGAGGAGGAGGAAAGGAGGAGAAAAATAGAGGAGGAGGAGGAGGAAGAGAGGCTGAAGAGGCAAGAAGCGCTCGAGAGGTTGGCTGAGGAGAGGAGGAGACAAGAGGAGGAGGAAAGAAGAAGGATTGAAGAAGAAGAAAGAGTTAGAAGGGAGGAAGAGGAAAGGATTCGGAGGGAGGAAGAGAGGAGGAGACAGGAGGAAGAGGAGAGGGTTAGGAGAGAGGAAGAAGAGAGGGAAAGGTTAGCAGAGGAAAAGAGACTAGAGGAACAAGAAAGAAAGAGAGTTGAGGAGGAAGAAAAAAGACAAAGAGAGGAAGAGGAAAGGATTAGGGCGGAGGAGGAAAGGGCTCAGGAGCAGAGGAGGAGACAAGAGGAAGAGGAGAGGATTAGGAGAGACGAAGAACAAGAGCGTGAAAGGTTAGCAGAGGAAAAGATGAGAATAGAAGAACAAGAAAGATGGAGAATGGAGGAGGAAGAAAGAAGACAACGAGAGGAAGAGGAAAGGATCAGGGTGGAGGAGGAAAGGATTCAGGAAGAAAGGAGGAGACATGAGGAAGAGGAGAGGATTAGGAGAGAAGAAGAGCAGAAATTAGAGGAAAAGAGGAGACTGGAAGAAGAAAGGAGGATTGAAGAGGTGCAAGCTAGAAAGGAAGAGGAGGAGAGGATAAGGAGGGAAGAAGAGAGGGCTGAGGAAGAGCGGAGAAGAAAAGAGGAAGAGGAGAGGGCTAGGAAGGAAAAGGAAGAATATGAGAGATTGGTAGAGGAAAAGAGGAAACTAGAGGAGGAAGAAAGGGAAAGGATTGAGGCTGAAGAGAAAATTAGAAGGGAGGAAGAGGAAAGGATTAGGATGGAGGAGGAGAGAAGGGGGAAAGAAGAAGAAGCGGAGAGGGCTAGGAGGAAAGAAGAGGAGCGGGAGGAAAAGAGGAGGCTGGAGGAGCAGGAAAGGATGAGAACTGAGGAAGAAGAAAAAAGGCAGAGGGAGGAGGAGGAAAAGATTAGGAAAGACGAGGAGAGGAGACAAGAGGAGGAGGAGAGGGCTAGGAAGGAAAAAGAAGAATGTGAGAGATTGGAAGAAGAAAAGAGGAGACTGGAAGAACAAGAGCGAAGACAGAAAGAGGAAGAGGAGAGAATTAGGATGGAGGAGGAGAGGAGGAGACAAGAGGAGGAAGAGAGGGCTAAAAAGGAAAAGGAAGAAATGGAAAGGTTAGCAGAGGAAAAGAGGATACGAGAGGAACAAGAGAAGAGGAGGATTGAGGAAGAAGAGAAAATTAAAAGGGAGGAAGAGGAGAGGATTAGGAGGGTGGAGGAAGCTGAAAGGGAGAGGAAAGAAGAGGAGGCCAGGAAGCTGGAGAACGAAAAGTTAACAGCTGATAAAGAAGAAAGGAAGAAAAGAGAAAATAAAACAAAAGATGGACACAAAGCTGCTGGGCAGAAATCTAAAGTAGCTGTGGAAAGCCTAGCAGAAGTTACATCTACTAATCCGTTTGATGAAAACTTTTCATATAATCCCTTTGAGGAGATTCCCAACTCAGCTGCTGAACTTGAAAGCAGCACAACCAAAGTGTCGGATGTCCAACAAGGGTTAGTTCAAGTTATCTGCATGAATCACAAACATTATTATACATAAAGTCTGTTAATCCCATAACAATATACGAAATATTAGATTGTGAGGCCATGCATAATGATGCTTTGAGCTAAATGCTAACATCAGCATGCTAGCATGCTCATAACAATCTGTGTGTGAGTGTTTAGCAGGTAAAATGTTTACCATGTTCACCATCATGTAGCGTGTTAGCATGCCGACATAACTGCACTTAACACAAAGTGCTGCTGAGAGTCATGGATATGTCATTAGTTCAGCAGGTATTTGGTCTTAAACCAAAGTGTTTGAAATTTTTTTTATTTTTTATTTTGACCTGATGAGGAAAAGCTAAGTGGTCGCAAAAGTTATCACAAATCATCCTGAGGGGAGATGAAATTTCATAGCAGTCATTCTAATAGTTGTTGAGGCATCAAAACCAATAATGTTAACCTCATGGTGGTGCTACAGGAAAAGTCAGTGGATACCCAAAGTCATTAGGATTCACCCTCTGGGGACCATGAATGTCTGTACTAAATTTCTTGGCAGTCCATCAGATGCTTGTTGAGATGTTTCAGTCTGGACCAAAGTGCTGGCTAGACCAACATCATCATCCATAAATCCACACCACAAGTGCAACTAAAAAGATACATAATAGCTACTTCTAGGCTGTTTCAATCTCATCAATGACACTCACTCTGTGAAGGTTGTAGTTGTTGCACAGCAAGGTTTAACTAGTTGTTATCAGTAACACAACAAGATGAGGAACACGCTGCCAAAAGAGGCACTGAAACTTAATTTGAATGTCAGATGAAAATGATATAAAGCCAGAGTCTTTTATCTGTACAAAAAGTGTGGGCTGAATGTTCAGTTGTTACTTTATCTCCTGTTTTACAGCCAGTGAAGCCACAGCAACTTCTCATTTAAAAGCAACCTAAAGCTGACACCATCATGAAAATTGCATAGCTCTGCGCTCGTTCACCTGTGTTGGTATGAGCGTGCAGACACATCAAGTACGTGTGTGTTGGCAAGGATACGTTTCGTTTGTCAGCTGAGATTGGGAGTTCATTGCACAGTCTTACCTCATTGTATCGGATGTCATATGAACAGGGAGTGAAAATGACTCGAAACTTTGGGTAATTAATCTGAGTTTGACAGTGGTGGATGGTATTTTCACAGAATTCTCTGGAGTTTTGCTTGGCATATTAAAATCAGTTTTTTGTTATTACATAAATACGTCTTGCCATATTACACTGCTTTCACACTGCTTTTTCAAATGAGGATACTTGGCATTTCTTCTGTGACATGTTTTTTTTTTTTTGTATGTTCACAACATTTAATAGCTTTAATCCTTTTTGTTCAACATACTTCATGACTTCTTTTAGATGTTCTTATATCTGGTTTCCAGACTCTTTCATTTCACTCCTAAGTATGCTGAAACGTCACGTAGTCTGTCTCTATTCCAGATCTGCTGTCTCATCTGCGGGAGGCAAGACCATTTCCACCGATGAAAAGGATCTCATCAGTGCTCAACGGGAGAAGCGACCAGCTCCTCAACCTCCAGGAAGGAGTCAAGCCGAGAGTCGGGGGGAGCAGGATGTATCCACGCGACATCTGGCACAAATTAACAAGCAGGGTAACGACAAAGACGTCAAAACCGACAGTGTTCTCCCTCAGTGCTCGGTGAAAATGATTGCTCCTCTGAGTCAGCCTCTCACAGACACGAAGAACACCCAGAGCTTGGAGCAAACAAGTACCACCAAAGGAGCAGCAAGTGCACGCTTACACAGTAAACGTCCTGCCCCATCTAGACCTCGCTCTGTGGAAGAGTCATCTGAGCCCAAAACAGCTTTGTCTTCCAATGACAACATTTCCCAGAGAGGTGTTTCAGAGACAAAACAAGTGCCTGTTGTTTATGGCTTAAATCCGTTTGAAGACGATGAAGATGAACTCACAGCCCAAGATGACACAATTGATGCAATCCAATGGCCTCCAGCTGTGTCCCAAGATGCCGCCTCTCAAGCAAAACTCAAATCCTCAAAGATGGCCCACGCTCCTGCACCTCCTGCAAAGAAAGCTCCCACACCAAGCACTTTAAACCACCAAAACACTGACGGAGACCACGTTACAGATGATACTGCCCAGAAGACTTCACTAAAAGAGCCCCCCAAGCTTGCGAGAGCACAGAGCACCGGAGAAGAGGCAAGTGTGAAGAAGGAAGTGCCTCCTGTACCTTCACGCAGGTGAGACAGCTCAGTTCCTCAACAGAGGGGCAAAAGAATATTTATACAATTCATCCATCTCATCTTAAATTATAGATCAGACACAATATCATGCCATAATTTCATTAATTTTCATAAAATGAAGAAGATTACTTGCGCTGCACAAATCTCTAATGTAGAGTCTTCTATGATTCATCCTCATTTATATTTCATCATTTATATCTTTATATCTATTTATATCTTTTGTCAATCATCTTTCTTTGTATTATTAATGGTGATGTATCTGCTAAGGTTGGTGTGGACATATTAATACAGACCATATTCTCTTGACTAGTGATTGTTAAATAGGTTACGCTTTGATGTCATAGAAATTGATACACCTCACAAACAGATTTATAACAGAGTCATACTTGCACATCAGTGCTCCCATTTGCTTTTACTGCCATCCAGACAGTGCTTTCATCTTTCTCTCTTTTTGTTTGCATTGCAGGCTTCAACCTGTAAAACCCCTTAATCCCCAAGAACAGCAGTCTGTCTCCATTGTGCAAGGAGGAAAAGATAACAAATCCACAAGAATCCCTGGTGAAGTTCAAGAGAAAACAAAGGTATCTTTTTTTTTTTTTTTTATCAAAACTTTTTAGGGTGGCTTAAAGATTTCCCACCATGATTCTCAAAAGAAATGAACGAAGGAAAGTTTCTGTCCTGGTTCTTTAAATAGGATCAACATTTGAAATTTGAATTGACAACATATTCTCTGTGGTCTGAATTCCCTCACAGGTAAATGACACTGGGCTGAAAGGGCCGTACTCCCAGCTGACTCGAGAGGAACTCATCTCTCTGGTGCTGAAACAGGAGAACCAGCTGTCTGAGAGAGACAAAAAGATATCAGAGCTGGAGCAGTACATTGACAACTTACTTGTGCGCGTCATGGAAGAGCAACCCAGTATCCTGATGTCCATGAGCTGTTTGAAGAAGGCTGTCTAGGTGGATTCACTTTATTCCTGCTGTACCCTAATCAGTGCAGACTCCAATTCGCAATGGTTCTGCAACAGAAACTTCACTTTGAAATACTTGAGGATTATATTATGAGAGGTTACTGGAGTAAATGTTTAGGCTTACGAGGTTTGAACAGTTCAACATATTGGCAAATGAATAATGATAAAGACTAATATCTTTTGCAAAATTTATTTTGCAGAGGCTGTTGCACTTTCAGCCAGGGGCCTTTAAAATGGGGGATTATATCAAATTATATCAAAGATGTTAAAGAGCACAAAGAAATTCTACATTTTTCTAAGCATTTAGTAATATTTTTGAGACTTTGCTACAGTATTTACATGTCTGACTTTTGGTCTATTTGTAATGATTATTTTTATGTTGAGCATAAAATCTGTTGAGCTATAATT
The DNA here is from genome assembly GCA_033238685.1 of Lates japonicus. NCBI lineage: Eukaryota > Metazoa > Chordata > Actinopteri > Centropomidae > Lates > Lates japonicus. The sequence continues at coordinate 4,864,192 of BRZM01000021.1, read as the reverse complement.
TTGATATATGTTTAATTCTGCCTACATGACGACTTATTATATTTCATGGCAAAAAATGACACATTCTGTGTGTTTTTCTATTGTCGGTTTGCTTGCTGTTCACTGGTGACATGTCCAGTTTAAAGAAGAGCCTCATTTTGCTGTTAATATGCACTAATTATGTAGATAAAGTTTCCTGCTCTTGAACTGAATGTCAGAAGTTTACATGATTGTACTAACCCCAAAAAAGCACTTTAATTAAGCTTACACTATTAACATGATATACACTGAATTACTATACTGTACTGAGGTTACTGCTTTGTGGCATTAAAATATGAGAAAACAAAATAAACACTTGAATAAATGACTCAGTCTTTTTTCTTTCTCTCTTCAAGGTGTCAAGAAAGGTACATTTATTTTTATTACCTAATAAAATCTGTCTCTTTCTTGGATTTCTGCGACAATACTTTGGATGTCTGTGTCACTGGTGTGATTTTCCTGAAAAACTAATTGCACACTCAAATTAACATCAAATTTTCTTGTTTTGTGTTAACAGTTCATAATACCTACCACCTGCCTTTACTATCTATGGAGATTATAGCCTTTTGTATTCACTAATTTAGAATTTAATCTAAAATATGTCTAGAAGAGTTTCTAGTGTTGCACTGTACGTTAATTGCTTAGTTACATAATATATGAGGATATCTGGGGAAATAACATTTTGTAACCAAGCGTGAAAGCAGCAAGCGGAACCTATGACGCCCCGAACATTGTATATACCCGGACATATTTTACTCGCCCCCTCCAGACCGGCGATAGCAACGTTCATTGGTCGATTAGCTGCAGCTGTTTACGGTCCACATGGGCCTCGAAAGTGTTCAGAGTGTGTAAATGTCAATGTAGTGTTTAAGAAATACTCATGTTCAGACTTAATTAACAACCGTTTTATTATTTTGTTGTCTTTAATTAGCCGTCTCTCCGCTGAGCGCGCGTTGTGGACGTTTATTTACTTATTTAGAAAATGTCTCGTCCGGGTTTGAGCTGCCCGGGCTGCGGCTCGTCAAACATCGTAGAGGATGACCTGTACGCTCAGCAGCAGCTGGTGTGTGTGGACTGTGGCTCCGTGGTGTCCGAGGGAGCGCTGGCCAATGACCCAGTGGGAGGTTCAGGTATGAACAGTGATGATACGGAAGCCTGTTGGTCACAACTCCTCAAGAGTCGGTCTTTCCCTCTCCATATTACTGTTTTTTCATATTTTGAGATATAATTATCTGACATTTCATTTTGGTTGTGGTACTCTCAGTATTGAATTACATTTTTAAAAAATCCGGAGCATCTAATTTTGTCAAACATTGTTAAGAACTCCACTGTGAATAAAATCTGACAGACAACGTCAGTTTGCAGTTTATTAGGGACTCCTATCTAAGACTAATGCAGTCTGATACAACAATAAATTCCACATTTCTGTTGAAGTTGTTAGTTCAGAGGCTACAGTTTGTGTTGCTGTTAAATTATATTGCTTTATGGACACAGGTGTTTCTATTATTTTGTCCTCCCCATTTATATCAATGAGGATATAGTAAATAACAGAAACACTTCTCTGTTTCATGCAATACTGTCCAACAGCACTACAAACTGCAACCTCCAAACTAATCCTACAGTTGAATTAACACATCTGTAAGACAGTTTAAACACAAACTATTAGATTAGTCATTGTTCTATTCAACTGCATTAATTATAGCTAGAAGCACCTACAAAACAGCCTAATAAAAACTGAGTGTAGATATCCTTTTTAAATGCTAGGCAGTATGGCCAGACTGATACTGGATTTCGTCCTGGTTAAGCTGCGTATCTCATAAAGTGACATCCATGTTGGGGACCTATCGCACCCCTGCTCAAAAAAAAAGAAAAAAGAAAGATTTGAACAAGAATTCAGTTATGATATGTCAGCCAATGGTATTTTGTAGCATGAAATAATAACATAATAAACAAAAAATCTTGATGCAAACCCCTTTAATTATTTATTTATTTTTCTGAAGTTGTGTAAGTAAGTTATGTGATTCCAAAACGTGAACTCCGATTAGGTTGCTGGTTGTGCAGTGCAACCAGACTCTACGTTGATTGTTTTTGGCTAGAAGAACAATTCACTACAATACTGGAAAACACCAGAACCACAGCATTGGATCTGGTGCCCCCCACTTTTAAAGAATCAGGTTTGTTTTGAAGGACAAACCTGACCAGTTTGGTTCATCTTCACTGCATTGCAAGTCCACATCAATTTGCATGCCAGCACTCACTCTTCATCAGCCAGTCTAGTCTTAGAGGACCAGCCTAGACTGGCGATTGGGTAAGGCTTTTTTCTCTTTTTTCCCCCAAGTTGTTTGTGTTCTATGTGCATTTATTTTGATTCTCTGTTTTATCGCCACTATATTCACTATTTATTTTGTGAGAATTATTTTTTGCTGTGCCACCTTTGAACTTGGCAATGATATCTAAGAAGACAACTACGCAGCATCACTAATTCTTTGTAGATTTTCTTTTGACTGCAAAGGAGTTAACTGTCCAGAGTCAGATAATCATGTCCTCAGTGTACCCTGTCCCTGCAGCAGGATCATCATAGATCAAAACTTGGCCAGATTAACTCACAAGGGGGGCTGTGGGCCCACATGTACCTCGCTGTTAATGGTAATGTGGTGAAACACACGCTAATTTAGGTATTCAAATTAGATTTTGACAATGATTCCCTCTAGAAGACCGGTAATAACGCAAGACCTGCCTTAAGGTCCATATCATTTGAGCTGATATATTGTGCTGTGATGTTGCATATTCCAAACAAATGTACAATGAATTAAATCTCCTCAAGGCAGCTGACACACAGGGTCAGTTGTCGTGACGTGATATGTAATCCAGCCATGTGCCAAAAGGAAAATTCAAAATGCTGCTCTTCTTGGGTAGCATTAAGTTGTTTACTGTTCTACAATAATAATGGTACAGAATGTGCTGTATGTTTAAAAGTAAAGGTGATGACCATTGATGCTTCTAGTTGAAATTAACAGCTGTACAGTGACAAGGTTTTTCATGTCTGTTACAGTCTCACAGCCTTTATGAGACATGGTGTCTGGTGTGTCTTGGAGTTAAGGGGGGAAATGTAAATCACATGGTGAAATCTCATGGCTGCAACAGTTATTTTTTTTATTGATTCATCTGCTAATTGTTTAAATAGTTAATTGTTTAGTTTATCAGACAGTGAAAAATGTCTGTTTCATTATCCTATAATACAAGGAGACATCCTAAAATGTCTTGTTTATTCCAATTAATAGTCCAAAATCCTAAATTATTAAAATGTACTATAATGTAAGACCAAGAGAAGCAGCAAACTCTCATGTTTGAGAACCTAGAAACATCAAATGTTTGGCATTTTAGCATTTCAATGGCACTGATAATACCGAAGAAAACACATTCCCTACACAAGGTTGTACAGAAAAATGTGCAAAAAGTGTTAATGTTTTGGTACATAGCATGGCAGTTGGTGTATTGGAATCGTTAAGCCCAAGCCTCTGATACTTCCATTTAATCACATTTTCTGTGCTTTGACTCTTCTCTCTTCTTTTTGCAGAGGTCAGCTACAGCAGAACCACAGCTGTGGCCAAAAAGCCATGTATGAACCTAATAAAAGGTGAGATCTTCTTTATAAATGGGGCTCTTGCTGGGTACAGATGTCTTTACATAGAAACTTCCCTATATAGTTGAACCCGCTGCTCTCACATTGCCATGCTCATACCCCTTTGATTATATGTTTCTATAGGTCTACAACGTGTAAAAGCCTTATGTCGGACTCTCAGAGTCAACAGTGAAATCGAGGATCTTTCACAGACTTATTACAACCAGGCCTATCAGCATAAAAGTTTCATCAAAGTGAGCCTCAACAAGAAAGAAGTTCTGGCTGGTTGCTGTGTGCTTGTAAGCTGCAGACTGCTCAACTGGCCCATTACCATGGGAACCATTAGCTGCCTGCTGGATGCCGACTTGATGGTGGTGGGAGCAGTTTATGAAGAGATGGTTAAGATTCTCAACATCAAAGCTCCAATTATTAACGTTACTGATGTAATGGAGGCTCACAGTCAGGAGTAAGTGAAGGATGATGGTCTTAATGTTTTTTTGGAGTACTCAATAATATAGCATAGTTAAACAGGTGATTTAAAAAGACTAATTTCTTACATTGTAGAATAGAGACAGATGAATACCAACTAATTACAACCTGTCCAAACATTTGCATCCATTCTCATTTTTTCATTTTTTCATTTTCACAGATGATTCACACTTTATACAGAAGACTGACTGACAGTTAAACTAATGTTACAGGCTGCTGTATATTTTTTATGACTCAGGCCTTCAATAAATTGTCCTTGATTGTTATCATCTAAAATGTACTGAAGATGTTTTTCTTTGTCAGGTACAAAATTAGCTCTGTCCATGTTCCTGAAGAATTGGCTGAGAACTCCAAGGACTTGACCAAACGAGCCGTGCCTCTCGTGGAGCTGGCAGCAGATTCCTGGATTGTGACTGGCCGTAAGCCCATCCCCATCATGATGGCAGCCATCTATTTGGCTTGGCAGTCCTTGAAACCCACCAAGCAGCGGCTCAAATTCTCTCTGGACAAATTCTGTCAGATTTCCAAAGTGAATAAGCACAAGCCTGCTCTGAAGAGAATAACTGAGATGAAGGAGGTGCTGTGTAAGCTGGGTAAGGAAATTCCCTGGGTTAAGGAACCAGTGACTTCAGATAATGTTGTTCGGCTGATGGAGGATATTCTGCAGCACAGGGACGCCCTGCTTAGGAGGGCTCTGAGAACCCACGAGGATGCTCTGCTGGCGGATTGTCAGGCCAGCTGTGAGGACTCTCTAATTGAGGAAACTGCTCCATCCCAAATATCAGAGGTTGTAGAGCAGACTCCAAACTTATCCTCTGTGGAACTATGTGAATCGAATGCTGAAAGGGCCAAGCAACCGGGAGATGGAGATGATAATCAGTGTGCAGCATCTGAGCAACACAGTTACACTCAGGGTAGTCAAGATTCAGCACAAAACTGGGGGAAGAGAGTGCTGTTTGCTCCCCCGTGTGTGATTCATGCCAAGAAAAGGAGAGTGGAGCAGCCAGAGCCAAAGGATGTAACTGGTGACGAGGAGATCTCTGACAGTGAAATTGACTCATATATCCGCTCTCCTAGAGAAGCTAGAGACTTCGCTCTGGCGCAGAAGATGTTTTCCATGTCTGAAAGTGAGAAATCATAGCTGGATATGTGTGGAGACCAGTGTGTACCTTTTTGGTTATTGGTTATACAAAATAAAATATATTTTAAAGCTTGAATGCAACAGTTTTTTTTTTTATTAGACTGGGTTGATAATGAGATCTTCCCCAAACCTTTTTAATGTAGTTTTATCCAGTCAAAACAGATTTTGTCTGTTTATTATTTTGCTGCTTATACTTGGCTCACTTTCAAATAAAGCTTGAAGTTGTTGAAAAAAATCTAGTTATTGGATCCATCACATGATGTGCAACCAAGGGAAACTGGCTGTGAAATGCTTTTCTTTCAAAGGATATGGCTTTGCACATTTATAACAACTCTTTCCTTTGAATAAGCTTTTTTGACATGTTATGCAAGGAAAAGCACAGTTGTAAATAATAAATCTAATAATGGTGGAATTCAATTTAACTGCCTCAGTCTCAGGGTGCTGGTATTGTGCATGCTGGTTCATTGTCACACTATCAAGGCTCACTGGGATACTTGAATAGAACAGTGTCTTTGTTAATGTTATTAGTTCCACCTTTGCTTTTCCTACTTTGACAAGTCAAAATGTCTGCTGTGTAAAAGGCCTATTATGCCAAATCTCAAATGAAAGCATTCATTGTATTGATTGATTGTCTAGTTAGTAAGGAGTACTTTCACTCCACCTAAAAAAGTTTACTACTCTGCTATCAGTTCACTGAAAGTGTTAGCATTTCAGAATATAAGTTGTGATTGATTACACTGTTAAGCTCAATCTTTTCAGAGTGAAAAAAAATATTGCCATGGTACATGATACATTTTTTTAAGTCTTCACAGAAAAGGGCAACATTCTTTTCTTTTGTCTTTGATTCACATCAGCCCTTGGTTTTTGTTAAGTTTAATATTTTATTCTGTTTCTGCAAGCGCTAAACTATTTTGAAATATAATGTAGGATACCAGATCGTGATTTGATGTTAGCAACTGTAGTGCACAAGTCCATTTAATATATCTCTGGAACACGGGATGTTATATACAGTGGACCCCACATTCAGGTCCAAAGTAAAATACTAAAAGTGACATAAGGTTTTGTAGCGATGCGCACATTTTTGGATCAGAACTTCAGATGTAAGTAACAGAAATACAGTTGTGCTAAACTGGTCTTATTTCACAGGATGTGTCACTAAAGAATAAACACCATTCAACTACAGGAAGTGTATGTCATTGTTGGCAGGCACCAACTATGCTGGCATGAAGGTCGATTAATAAATTCTCACATTGTCGCAATGTCCTAAACAGGCCTAGTTGATATGCAGAAAACACCTCTGTCCTCCCCATTATTTAATTAGTAAATTCAGCTGCGCAAGTGCACTCTAACCAAGTTGGTTGTAATTTCATTCCATCTTCTACCATCATGCCGTTAGATTGATCTGAAGCACAGAAGTCATTTGGTCTCTGCATTTTTATTTACAATTTTCCACAATGTGTGATAGCACAGGCTATACATCAGAGTATACCTTTTTTTTGCAGGTAACACCAAAACCATATACATAATTTACAAACACTTTTGTGGTCATTTTAAGTGCGTCACATATGTATCCAGTCATTCAGTCACTGAATGAATGATGACGGGCACTTCAAACTTGCTGACTATATTGAGACAAATATGTGTACAAAGAATACAGAAAAGAGAACACAAAACCAAACACCATACTACAATGGTTTCATTTTTTACAGCCATTAGTCAAAGCTATCAGAAATAATTTGATAAATTATGCAGTAAGGTGCATATTCATCAACTACAGCCTTTGAGAAAATTAAAGCCCAGGGGAGCAAGTTCATGAATTTAATATATTCCACAGGGCTCCAAGGAGGAGCACCACACAAGGATTAGACCTGACATCAGTGCCCTGGTAGAAACAATCACATCTGCAGTGACCATTTCCAAACACAATCTGAACTGATGGTCTCATTTGCTCCTCATATCCAATAAAGCTTCACTTTTTTCATCATGCGCAGCCCTTATCTGGCTTTTTCTAGGTCATTTTAGATTATCGTCATGTAGTATCCTCATTCATTTGTTAAAAGAAAGTGGACAGCCCTAGGGTTTAATTTCTTCTATATCACAAGGTCATTGTCTCCTTACAAATATTATAAAGGAAGTCCTCATCATTCTATACAGGTTAAATGTACCGGATATACGCACTGTATTACATCAAATATTGAGGAGCAGTTTTAGATATTTCCAGCATTTACCTCACCACAGTTCTCTCTCACAGCTTGGAATATATCATCAATAATCAAAGAGCGTATACCTTTAGCTGCTTGGCCCTTGCACCAAGGGTTGACCCAAATAGTGTTGGCCCCAGAATGGCCAGTGTTGGTCAGACTGTCCATCTGTTCATCCAACACTTCCAGACAAAGATATCTTGACAATAGCAGGCCTGGTTGCCTTGAAGCTGGGTGTGGATTTTCATAGTTTCCAGGGGGTAATCCCAAAGTGGCTCTCTACACCTTCTTTTGATTACTCCTGATTTAATTGACCACCTAGCCTGTCATCCACTAATGGACTGATTTCCAGAAAATCTGCTGCTGATATTCATGATCCCCAAAGGATAGACCATAATGACACACAGTAGTGACAGCATGTACCCTTGTACAGAAGAAATATCAAAATCCAATTTGCAGATTTTGATTAAATTTATTGGGCATACTCTAACCCTTACTAGGTTGGACTCTGCATGATCTTTCTCCTAGCAACAACCTCAGGTCAAATTGTCAACTTTTTTACACAAGATGTAAATTGCAATGATATTTGTGGCTATTCATGGACAATGAATATACTGATGGTGTCAACCAGTTGATCCTCCTTATCTTTGTATGCAACATGATAGTGACTGGATTGCCAAGAAAAGTTTGTGTGGATATCACTAGTGGTCACAGAATGTACTCCCATTTATTTGGTGTCACAACAAAGTTTTAAATCACCTACTTACACTAACTTACACTTAAATAACAACAGAGGATGCTCTTCAGTAGGTGATTACAAGACCACACTGGCAGCACAGTGATTGGCGGGCACTCCAATGCGATGATTGCACTTGAACATCTTCCGTAACTCAGCTCGGAAGCGGTCATGTAGCCATGCATAGAGGAAGGGGTTACAACAAGACGAGCTCATGGCACACAGGTGGCACAGCAGTTGTATGAGTAAAAAGTAGCGCTTATTAATGAGATGAATGTCTATGTCTCGCAGCACATTGAACACATGAATAGGAAGCCAGCACACTGCAAAGGCAGACACCAAAAGTGCGACCAAGCGAAAGATCTTTCTCTTACGAGCTTGTTGAGCACCTGCCTGGTCCTGTGTCCTGTGGCCTGGTGCAACACATTTCCTCAGTTTGACGGTGATGCAGAGATAAGAGACAAAGACAGCTGACAGCGGCAGGACGTACGTGACCAGCAGAGTACTGTACGCATAAGCACGTCTCTCTTTCTCTTGTCCCAACCAGAACTCCTCACAGATGGTGAAGCCTTCCTCTTTGAATTCTACGTGGTAGGTGTGAGTCACTGCCGGAGCAACCAGCCCACAGGACAGCAGCCAGATGCCAGAGAGGACAGAAGCACAAGTAGCTACAGAGGTACGCTTCTTCAAGGGATGAACTGTTGCATAATATCTGCAATGAAAATGAAAAAGAAACAGTGTAGTACTTCATAATAAGTTCGCTAAAAGTAATGCTTAATTAATGCATGATTAATCATGATCCAATGTATGAATAATAATGAAGTCCTGCAGCATAATTTTATTACTATTAGTTCATGCCATTACTTAATTAATGAATATTTAATCAGTTAATTTTTTCCAAATCAGTTACTATACTATGCAAAAATGCAGCACAATGTACTTTACAAAAAAAACAAAGTAGAAAATTTGACCAGTACAATCCAAGAAGGAAAAAAGGAAAATAATTTAAATGCATGGTAAAACAACAGCGGTCATAGTAGATTCTCTGTGAAAGCGTAGCCAAGGTGAGTTTTCAACTGGCTTTTAAAATCCTCATTTGATCCTCAGCTCCAGCAGGAGAGAAATCAACAGTTGTCAGTGCAAAAGGAAGCTTTGAATTTTCACAGTGAGCAGCAAATAGTTTGTGGATCTCAAGAGTCTAACAGGGGGGACATGTCTTTAAACATACCTGATTCTTCTTTCAAAGCATAGATACAGATAATTGGATTTTGGTCTGGTCCCACCAGGAACATACTGCTGCAAGCCCAAACTCTTTTACATTTAATGTTATAGGTCATGAATGGATTCACAAGCTTGCCAAACCACAAAACTCATGTCAACATTTTACTCATGCAGCTATACTCAATGTTAATTCATTTATGTCAATTAAAGCTCCATCACATGAGATAATAAAGGCCTGATCATTGATTAATATTACAGCGTGTTACATCACGTATTAAGGCACATGCTGAATCATAATGAGTCTTAATCATGCATTTATTAAACATGAGTGGTGAATCTTTAATGTTAAAGTGCCACTGTTTAAAGTGAGTGAGCACTCATTAATCAGTCTCCCCATAAATCTAACTAATTTTTAGAAGAACATAAATGATGATGGGTAATGACTGCATTTCCTGCAATTATACTGCACTCTCACTTAGATTATATAGAGAAGGAATTCATTTATGTTTTTTTTGGCCTCTTGGGATTTTTTTGGGGGGGATTTTAAGTTTTTCAAGGTCAAAATGGCAGCACAGTTATGCTACACAAACAAGCACAAGCACTTAACTGCGAAGAGGATTAAAAGGAGGGACAACAGCAGAAAAAAACTTTAAGAAGAGTTCAAAATTGCACTTGTGATCTCACTGGCAGAATTCCTGCAGCGCAGAGAGATCCACCCACCTGTCAACAGCAATAGCAGTGAGTGTGAAGACTGAAACGTAGACTGTGACAGGCTGGATGAGGAACACCAGATAGCACATTGAGCGGCCAAAAACCCAACCATGTGGATTGAAGGCGTAGGCGAGAGTAAAAGGGACGCAAGTCACACACATGAGCATGTCAGAGAAGGCCAGGTTTCCGATAAAGAAGTTGGTGACATTGTGCATCTTGCGGGTCCGGCAGATGACATAGAGGAGCAAGTAATTCCCAAAAACGCCCACCACCACCACGAGCGCATAACAGGGGATGATGAGAGGCTTAAACTTTTGCAGCAGGGCCACATCTGCGAACTGGGAGCTGCGATTGGTGGAGTTACTCTGAACCGCGACCTCATAAATGTGTCCCTCTGTCTGCTCTCCTGACACAGACGGCTGTGTGCTTCCAGCCCAGCCACTGTGATTACCCTCCATGGCGTCTGTCAGTACCCACACTGTTCAAAATACAGTAAAACAGGTTCACAGCTGTTAAAACAGAACATGAACAACTTTCCTTAAGGTCAAATGTCAAATTGGTGTATTCAATCCAAGGATGCATGCAAAAATGTTAAACATTATAATGAAAACAGGTCATGACATTTACAAAATGGAAGACCATTACTGAATAACCATGCTTTTACCAACACCAACACATTTTTGCACCGAGTGGCGAAAAGCACATTGTTAAAAGGCTTTATAATTATGAAGGCATTTGAATGTGAATAGCTAAGATGAGCAGCACGTCATGCATCCTCCACTGAAATGTGCATATAGAAAATGTCAAATCACAGGGTTCTGTCAGCAGTTAGAAATCATACTGTTCTGTTTTAGTGTCATTACTAACCAGCCGACTGTGTTTAGCACTTTACAGCATCAATACAATTTTCAACATTACTCAGATGCTTAATTTTTATGCATTTTATTAAACAGTAAACATATTTTACTTTTTACTTGATCTTCATTGTCACACGCATTTCGTGGAGACTGTTTAATGCAGAAAATGAGATGAAGGATGTCTGTAACATAATATTCCCTTTGGCTTGAGATTTCTAAATATTGAATCTCTGGTGCTAAATCACTTCAAAGCTTGAGGTTGATTTTCCACCCAGCTTGCTGATGCAATGTCTGGAATTTGACAGTTAGGTCTTATCACAGGAGAATGGCAGCTGTTTAAGAATGTGTTGCCTCAGCTGCAATGGATGTTATTGGTTATTATCTGTAGGATCTCTTTCATTAACCCAATCTATGGGTTGATGGGTGAATGTAGAATATGTGTTACTTTTAAGACATATCAGCATTTTTACAGCCCCTGATCTAGTGAAATATGGTGCTCTTATAATGTTTCACTCATATAAAACTCCTATCAAATCTAATTTGTTTAAACTACATGTTGTGGATGAAACAATATAAACACTTTGCAGCATAATACCCTGAAGTTAAAATCAGTTTTATCATGATTTTTTTTCCATATGAAACTAATTTATGCTACAGTTGATGCAAAGACTTACCACTGACAGCTAATCATGATATTCATGAAGGGTGTGGAAGAGAGATTTTACTAAAATGTAACCACAAATTTTGTTTTCTGCATGCTGGGTTTTTTTTAGTCATCCCAGTTGGTTAAAAGTCGCAGCACTTAAGACAAGCTCTGATGTTCAACATCTCCTATATGAGCATTTTTCCAAATGAATGATAAAATTTGTAATAGTAAACTTTATTTATATAGCATTTTCATACAGGGAGTGTAGCTCAAAGTACTTTACAACAAAGTAAAGAAACAGGAGAATAAAAGCAGGAAAATTAAAACGTGTGAATACTGCACCATAAAATCAAACAATCAAATAAATAACATACTAAAGAAGCAGCATGCAACAACATATGTGAAGGTTAGAAATAAAACAAAGGAAGGTATAAGAACAATAAGTAATGAATTAGCATATAAATTGACATATACAGTGCAGTAAGTACAGAATTCTGTAAGACTCAGATGTATTTGCTGTATATGACTTAAGAACTTGAAAAGGAAATGAATTATGTGTTACCATGTATGAAAGGGCTTTGACTTACATGTAGAGAGTATACAGTAATCTTTTGATGCATACCTATTGGATGAATATGGACTTTGTTGTGCTCATGTTATAGACTGACCACTGCTACTTATGAGTGGAACAGTTCTATTTTAACTGTAATTCAAAGGTTCATATCTGCCAAAATGAAACATTCAGATATTCAGACAGTTCAAACTAAATGGTGCAGTATTTTATCAACTTTGATGTAATAGAGCACAAAAAAGTGATTAAAAAAATAAACATATATTTTTCCCCCCATCATATTAATTGTATTTTTATTATTATTTTATTTTGTTGGATAGATATGTTCACATTCACAGATACTGTGCCATCTTCAATCATTTGAAGACCATATCTGAAACCTTTTCCACACATTTATCTCCCACACGAATATTTGCATAGTCCGACTTTATTATTGAAGTCTAGTTATTGGTCTCTGGATTATAATGTCAAGGAGTCTTATATAACAGAGTTCTGGCACGTAACTTCTACCAATTTATACCTCAATACACATTTAAATACCAGAGAAAAAATGCATTTTTTAAACAAATATGCAAATCTTGGGTATGAACATAAATCCATGCATTACATAGTATGAGCCCTAGCAATGTTGCCTGCATCACAAATGAAAACTCATGAAATTCAAAAACAGTGTGACCTTTTTGATGTGTGAATATTTCTCTCATTAGCATTTGACAATGTGAAAAGTATGCGTTTTATTACAACTCTCAAGAATATTTTCACTACTTTTGAGAGTAGAATTGTAATCAAGTGATCATATTTCTATTGTATTGCTTTGTATTGTATTGTATTGTACTTTATTTAGTTGTTTTGTTATGCCACTAATACCTACAACAAGAGGCAAGCAGATAATAAATTAATAAACATACAAAGAAATGCAGATAAAAATCACCCAGTAACTTACCTGTGTCTCTGTTTCCCACTGTAAGGATTAGTTGAGAGTGAGAATATGATGAACGGACCTTCCTTAAGCACCTCTCCACAGAGAGTGAGCTGAAGCTGCTGCTGGTTTAGAAAGAGAGAGAGAGAGAGAGAGAGAGAGAGAGAGGCAGAGAATCACATAGAGAGGGAAAGAGATGTCTGTGGAAATGAAAGTAAGCCAATAAGATGTCAGAGACCCAAAAAGATTAAAGTCTGGGTTGGACTTAACAATGACGTTTAATCTTGAACTGATTAGTTAGTGGTCAGTATAGATGGATGTCAGGATGCAGAAAGTGAGGGTTATTATTGATTGTTTGTTTGTTGATGTGTTCCCAGGTGCAGTGCCAATAGTCTTCTGATTTAACACCATATTACTGTGCTGTTAGTGCACTGTGTTCAGGAATTTAGCATTTATCACTCATCGCAGCTGGTGAAATTTTTAATTTGAATGTTGTGTTTTCAAACAAGCTTTGGCAAATAAAGAACATCATCATTTGTCCTTTATGGAAGCTGAAAAAGCCATTAACTATTTCGATAAATTTTTAAAATGCCATTATCTCAAAATAAAAAGCTTGTTTTCACATGGCCAAGGGTTAATTTATTTTGTTATCTCAATAAAACAAAAGGATGATTTTTTGAGATAACAACATAAATTGACCCATTATCACTAGAAAACATGCTCTTTACCTCAAGATAATGAAATAATGAAGTTGTAATCATGAGATTGAGATTACATTTAAAAATTAACTGCCAGTATAGCCGTTCTTGGCTTCCATAGTCCTTTGATGTTTCTACTTTCTATTCACTGACTTAAATGCCTGTTAAGCTCACTAAAAGATGGTACGTGCATCATGTACAGAACATGCCAATCACAACTCATTTGTGGTAGAACTAAAAATTTGCACCCCTCATAGTAATTTGATGACTGTCTCTTCATCAAAACCTTGTTTCCAACAAAAATATGTTCTAATTGAAGTGAGCAGGGACACAGTGTGGAGCTTCTTGCTTTTTAAAAAAAATGATAAATGTCTCATTTGACATCATACCTAAACTCCCACCTAGATAAGTGAGTGCTTGCTGTGATTCCACTGTCACAAGCCTTCCCCCGATAAAAGGTTTTGATGCAGTGTGATTCACAGTTACTTGTTCTTCAGTTGCAAATGGCAAAAGTAAGGCTAAGCCATTCCATTTCTTTTTGCTGACCCTTTTCATTGTTTAAGGAGGATGAATGGTGGAAGTAAGGCTGTAGTTATGCCTCCACTGTTCTTCCTTCCTCTTCATGATAATTGGCATGGACTTTAGTAAGCACTCACAACATTAGTCTGTCATTTCAGTTTTGTAGCACTGAGCTGTTGGAAATTTGTACAAAATGTCCAGGAAAAAGCCACAGATGAAAAGATAAGCCATCGTAGACACAGTGGGACCCATTTGGCCACTTTCAGAGCTACAGTAGGGCTTTCTGGGCTGACAAACTCTGTCAACAGTAAATGGTAAATGGACATAGTGCTTTTCTCCCTTAACAGACAGCTAGTGCCTCACCCACTCCACCCGACAGCAGCTGAGCTGCCATGTAAAGCAGCTGGCCTGTCGACTTTGTAACATCTCTGGGTTCCAGTGCCTTGCTCCAAGGCACTTTGCCTTACCTTCCCAGTAACTGTGAAGAAATATGATCACAGATCCTTTGCATGTAACCAGATATAGTTTGGAAAATAGGGCTTTATTGTCTCTATTCTGCCTGTTCATATCAGGACCAAGACTGTGAAAACATCCATACTTCGCCCACTATGTCACTGTAATGACAGTACTGTCTTCTTGTATTGCCAAGGTTGCAAATCAGTGAGACACTGGAAGAGAGAGAAAAAAAAGTTTTCAGTTTGTTTCTCAAGGGGCCAGAAGGAAATCTGCTAAGCAGTCACATCATTACCACAGATTTAGAAGATGACGTGCGGAAGCAACAAGTTTATCTGGCAGTGCAATTACTTTCACCCAGCTTATGCCTGTGGCGCGCCAATAAAAGACACAAACCAGATGGAGTTATCTGCGTAAGTGGGAGTATTTCAAAATAAGGTGAAACTGCCATTAAAAAGATGCTAAAATATGTTAATGTGTTGTTGATGCAAATACGTCAGTGTGGAGTGATCAGTAGTCAAGGAGATGATTTTTAAGTTGTTTTCATGTTTCAAGTGTGACTCAAATAGCGCAAATGAGAATACAAAGTGCATAAACTTCAATGTTTATAATGATCTTAAGTTTAATTTAAGCAGGTATAATGTAGGAGCTCTTCTCATTGCCTTGGGCAGGTAATGTCTTGGGAAGTAAATACTAAAGCTGTATTAGCTCCAACAGGGCCTTTTTGGTTAAACTCTATTGAGTTCTGCGTGTCTGTGAAGCACCTGAGTACCTGTGTGCTTTTAAAAAGTGCCATATAAATGAATCTTTACTTACCAAGCTGTAGATCAAAGATGAATATATTCTGTTGTTAGAATTTTAACATCTGTGTCATTTCTTTGATGCCATTAGGCATCATTATACACTCTAAACTTAAAGGCAGCCTCATCTTGAGGAGAGAAAGGCAATGACAGTTCACCCTGCAATGGCACTGTTTGAGCATCACTGCCAGTTGGCTTCAACTGATAGCAGCCTGGTAGCTCAGTGTAACACTGGAGTCTAAGGCACAGCTAATGAGCTTCATTTAAGGCACTACAAGGGGCTGCTTAGACTTAACACCGGCAGATTCGTAACAATTGCTCCGCTGAAAAGCTTTGATCCTCTGGAACTTCTCATCAAGGTGGAGTCTTGATGATCCAGAGTGCTATTCTGTTCAGTAGACAAATCCCTCCAGGACAAAGATCTCCATTGCATCTCCTGAGTGGTGGTCGTCACTTCATGTGACTCATAGGACTCACAAACTCTTTCTTCATGACAAGAACACAAAACTCATTCTGACACCTGAGTCTTGGTGAAGTCCAATGTAAACAAGCACAGTATGGGGCTGCTGACTGCCGGACCCAAGAGTACTGATGTAGGAAAGGCAAGAAAAGACCAGAGGGATGGTGATTTCCATATCTTTTGCTTTTCATGACATTGGTTCCACCAAATTTCAAAACTAATTTCTCATCATGTGCCTTTGGTCATATCATGAGACAAAGTGTCAATCCACTGATTTACACGTAATTTCTCATTCAAGCAGTACTGCTCAGTCACTGTAAACGCTTGTATGATGTCTTCTGAGGCTGTAATAGATGTAGAACTAATTAAAGTCTAATTTAGACTTGCTGATGGCAGTTTAATATGACTGATTGGTTAATGAATCCAGTATAGATGGGTGTCAGGATGCAGAAAGTGAGGTTAATACAATGATTGTTTGTTTGTTTAGTCTTGGTGTTGTGTCTTCAGTTGCTCTATTACTGTGTATTGGTGCACTGTTCAGAATTTAGCATTTGTCCTGGTAATTTAATTTGAAATCTCTTTCAAATGACTTTGTCATCATTTCTATGACTAATAATAACTGTTTGATCATTACTAAGTATCTCAAATAACTTGTTTCTAAGCCAGGGATTCATTTATTTTAGTATCTAATAAAACAAAGGATGATTTTTTGAATACCCTTTTAGTCAGCCCATATCTAAAACATATACACTCAAGATAATGAAAACCAATGAGTTGTAATCAGTTGTGATTGCTAAGGTAACTGCCAGTATGGTTCAGCTACTGTCTTTGATGTTTCTGCTTGTATTCACTGACTTAATGCCTATTGCTACTAAGATGGTCACGTATATTATTACACCTGCATTGTCTTAATCACAACTCATTTGTGGTAGAACTAAAAATTTGCACCCCTCATAGTAATTTGATGACTGTCTCTTCATCAAAACCTTGTTTCCAACAAAAATATGTTCTAATTGCAAGTGACAGGGACACAGTGTGGAGCTTCTTGCTTTTTAAAAAAAATGATGAAAATGTCTCCATTTAAAGCATCATACCCTAAACTCCCACCTAGATAAGTGAGTGCTTGCTGTAATTCCACTGTCCACAAACCTTCCCCGATAAAAAGGTTTTAAAGTGCAGTGTGATTCACAGTTACTTGTTCTTCAGTTGCAAATGGCAAAGTAAGGCTAAGCCATTCAATTTCTTTTGCTGACCTTTTCATTGTTTAAGGAGGATGAATGGTGGAAGTAAGGCTGTAGTTATGCCTCCACTGTTCTTCCTTCCTCTTCTTATTAATTGGCATGGACTTTAAGTAAGCACTCCACACAACATTAGTCTGTCATTTCAGTTTTGTAGCACTGAGCACAAGCTGGAAATTTGTACAAAATGTCAGAAAAAGCCACAGATGAAAAAGATAAGCCATCGTAGACACAGTGGGACCCATTTTGGCCACTTTCAGAGCTACGAGTAGGGCTTTCTGGAAGCGGCAAACTCTGTCAACAGTAAATGGTAAATGGACTGCATAGTGCTTTTCTCCCTTAACAGACAGCTAGTGCCTCACCCACTCACACCCCGACAGCAGCTGAGCTGCCATGTAAGGCGCTGGCCTGTCGACTTTGTAACATCTCTGGGTTCAGTGCCTTGCTCAGGAGCACTTTGCCATACCTTCCCAGTAACTATGTGAAGAAATATGATCACAGATCGCTGCATGTAACCAGATATAGTTTGGAAAATAGGGGCTTTATTGTCTCTATTCTGCCTGTTCATATCAGGACCAAGACTGTGAAAACATCCATGCTTCATACATATGTCACTGTAATGACAGTACTGTCTTCTTGTATTGCCAAGGTTGCAAATCAGTGAGACACTGGAAAGAGAGAAAAAAAAGTTTTCAGTTTATTTCTCAAGGGGCCAGAAGAAATCTACTGACAGTCACATCATTACCACAGATTTAGAAGATGACATTATAGGAAGCAACAAGTTTATCTGGCAGTGCAGTGCTTTCACCCAGAGAAGCATGCCTGTGGCTGCTTTTCAATAAAAGACACAAACCAGATGGAGTTATCTGCGTAAGTGGGAGTATTTCAAAATAAGGTGAAACTGCCCATTAAAAGATGCTAAAATATGTTAATGTGTTGTTGATGCAAATACGTCCAGTGTGGAGTGATCAGTAGTCAAGGAGATGATTTTCAAGTTTGTTTTCATGTTTTCAAGTGTGACTCAAATGACGCAAATGAGGAATACAAAGTGCATAAACTTCAATGTTTGTATGTAATGATCTTAAGTTTAATTTAAAACGAGTATAATGTAGGAGCTCTTCTCATTGCAGCAGGCAGGTAATGTCTTGGGAGAGTAAATACTAAAAGCTGTGGCTCCAACAGGGCCTTTTTGGTTAAACTCTGTGGGTTGCGTGTCTGTGAAGCACCTGGTACCTGTGTGCTTTTAAAAAAGTGCCATATAAATGAATCTTTACTTACTTACCAAGCTGTAAGATCAAAGATGAATATATTCTGTTGCATTTGAGAATTTCTAACATCTGTGTCATTTCTTTGATGCCATTAGGCATCATTATACACTCTAAACTTAAAGGCAGCCTCATCTTGAGGAGAGAAAAGGCAATGACAGTTCACCTTTCTGTGTACTGTTTGAGCATCACTGCCAGTTGGCTTCAACTGATAGCAGCCTGGTAGCTCAGTGTAACACTGAGTCTAAGGCACAGCTAATGAACGCCCATTTGAGCACTACAAGAGGCTGCTTGAACTTAACACCAAAGCAGATTCATATAGTGCTCCGCTGAGAAAGCTTTGATCCCTCTGGAACTTCTCATCAAGGTGGAGTCTTGATGATCAGAGTGCTGTTCTGTTCAATGTGAACAAATCCCTCCAGGACAAAGATCTCCACATTGCATCTCCTGAGTGGTGGATCGTCACTTCATGTGACTCATGAGACTCACAAACTCTTTCTTCATGACAAGAACACAAAACTCATTCTGACACCTGGAGTCTTGGTGAAGTCCAATGTAAACAAGCACAGTATGGGGCTGCTGACTGCCGGACCCAAGAGTACTGATGTAGGAAAGGCAGAAAAGACCAGAGGGGATGGTGTGATTTCCATATGCTTTTGCTTTTCATGACATTTGGTTCCACCAAATTTCAAAGGAAAAACTAATTTCTCATCATGTGCCTTTGGTCGTATCTCATGGAGACCCAAAGTGTCCAATCCACTGATTTTACACATGAAGTTTACTCATTACAAGCAGTACTGCTCAGTCACTGTAAACGCTTGTATGATGTCTTCTGAGGCTGTGGAGGGAGCAACCCTGATTATGTTGTCAGGGTATCTCAGCTTGAGCTTGTGACTATAATCAATATATACAATGAATCACATGACTAGTGTTGCCCCAAATGACAATCCCACAGAGAATTATCACTGGACTCTTTCAGCTCATTGTTTTGGTTTGGTTCTCACTCGCTGCTCTCATATCTTCTTTTTTAACTGTAGTAGGCAGCTGTAGCTCTAAGACTACCTGCTCAGCATGTAACAGCAGACAGTCAGATGTCTCAGACTTTGGGCATATATAATCAAACCTATCTGCATGGTCAGACACCAGCAGAGGTTAGTGAGAAAATGTGCTTTGCATTGAAACAGCACTGTCCTGTCCATTGAGTCCCGTTCTGTCAATCTTTCTCATGCATTTAGAATGAAGATATGTGTATGTGCAGACTTCACATTAGCATGTAGTTGTGTGTCTCTGTGCGTCATATTAATGGATTCCACGTGTCTGCTGCTGGGTGTTGTCTTTGAATGTCAGTGTGTCCTAACAGTTGTCTCTGGATTTCTTTCATTCTCTCGTCATCTACATATAGCTGGTACAATGTCTGTATTCCAGTTCACTCTACCTGCAGTTACATGTACAAATAGCAACAGTCAAGCTTTGGATTTCATTGTATTCAACTTCATGACAATAGCTTTGCCCTGTTCCATATTAATGGGTGTGTTATCAGTAGTCCTTTGACCATCAGTCAGTCAAGGGCTGAACGTCTCTCTGGGGGACGACCCTTATTCTGACCTTGATATGGCTCACAGTGTCTCCCTCTCTCCCTCAATCACGACTCAAGTTCATCTTTTAAATTTTTTATTCTCCTGTGGAAATGGAAGTTTCTTATTTTCTATTTTCTGTGTTGCCCGCTGGCTATGCCCATAGCCTCCAACGTGGACTATCTACATGATAATTCACAGCTTAAATGAATGATCAAATGTGCACTAAATACTGATTACATTTCAGTTCAAGTTATGAGAACTGATCATGAGAAATGAAGTTTACAGATTGGAATAAATATTTCTGGAAAAGCTGAGGCTGATCGGAAATGATTATTATTCTACAAACGAGGACCCGATCTGAGCCGCTGACAGAGGCTCATTTACATAGAAAGAGCTGCAATTTCAAAGAAAAGACAGTTTCAACAGTAATGGCTGTCAAAAGATTCTGCATCTGTATACTGAGTGCATTTTAAAATCCCATCTGCCATCTCACTTTTCTTTGCACAGGGGACTCCCTTCCACCTGCCTGTGTCACTGATGTGTTACTGCATTATGCACATTTCTGCATAATCTCTCAGTGGTCAAACATAATAAGCATTTTGTTTGGCTGGTTGTGTAAATTATGAGCTAAATTGTAGTTGCTACAGATATATGCACTTCAAATGTGATCTTCAGACATATTTTTGTGTGTGTGTCTAGATGTTTGTGCATCCAGACACAATGTATGATTTATTTTCTTGTCATGTATTGTAGAAAAAAATATGTTGTCAAAAAGGTTTTCTGATTAGCCGAGTTTTAAGTAATTCATAAATAATTCCAGTCTGTGACGTGATCAGATTAAAAACAGTGAATAATAATGACCCACATGGTCTAGACTGTGTCTCAGATAGCATAATACCATCTATTCTTCCTTATATAAAGCTTATGATAATAAAACTGTACTTACAATATATATAATTGATTATAATCATTTTCATCAAAACCAGGGGCCCATCTTGTCCCTTTAATGAAATTTCTATCTTTCTTTTTTGCTAATTTTTCTGGGTGTTTTGACACCAGGAAAGTCATGTCCCTTTCTTCTTCTGTTTACAACTGAAAGTGCAGCATTTGTTTGCCATGCTGCTCAAAATGTCAAATCAGAGCGTGAGGTGTGCTTGTTTACACCACATCATTTATACATTTCCTTCAGCTTACCCTTTAGCCGGATATGTACCCTGAATATAACATGACCAGGGCACCGAGGCTGACCTCTTACTGAGAAAAAGGAAAAATATTTACTTGGTTCCACATGTTGATGCTGCCTATCATCCTTTGAAGCTTTACCATTGTTGTCCATGGTGAAGGTTAATGTTTGCTTTTCAGTGGTTTTGAGTTTCAGGGTTTGCTTCCTCTGCATTTACCAACAGTCAGTGCTTTACTGCAAAAAGCAGTAGATTACCAGAGAAAGAATTTTGACCTTGATCAATGATTGAAACAAACAGTCGGCTGCCTCTCTCTCCTCCAACCTTCCCTCTTGCGGACTCTCTGAGTTTCCACTGCAGGCTTCACTCGACTCTCACCACCTTCCCTTGTCCCCTGTGATTAGAACAAAGGCCTTCCCTTTGTCTGACGCTATCTTTCTAGTGGTCTGTCCACCTTCCACATGCACCCCCCTCCTCACACACACACACCGCCCTCATGTACGGGTTTCATCCTGTAGATCTTGTCACATATTTCAGCACCTGAGTTTTTCCTCTTTGTGATAGTGTTCCAGACAGAAACCCCAGACTGTGTGTGGAGCAGAAAATTACAGCGTTAGTGTTGATGTTTTGTAGGAGCAATTAAAATGAGACAGTCTGTTCCTTCTCTGCTTGACTTTGCATTGAAAAGTTTCTTTTTTCAAGCAGCAAAGACAATCTGGTATGATTTTTCTTTAAGAAATGAACTAGACTATTATAATGATATTTGATTTGCCTTGCAAGCTCACAGTGACAACAGGCCTCCATGAAGTCAGTGTTCCCAAAGACATAGTCTCTCTAAAACTGAGAACTATTGTTTTTACTCCTTGTGTTTTGCAAAAACTAAATAAATCTACGATCTAGCTCTAAAGCTTTAGACATGCCAGAAGGTGGATTTTGTTTGGACAGAGCCAGGCTTGATATTTCCAGTCTTTGTGCTAAGCTAAGCTAACTATCCTCTGGTTGTAGCTTAACCAAAGTAAGAACTGATTTCAAGCTACACAGACATGATGCATGATGATAATTCAGCATTATTGTTTATTCTCTCTCTCTCCATATAATCATAAAAGAGATCTTTTATCAAAATGTCTTGGTCCAGAGTTCTCATATATTTTTTGATAAGAATAAAGAATGCTAAAATGACAAAACTAAAGCTAAAACTGACTCACTGAATAAATTTTGTTGGGCCAAAACATTTTGGAGAATATAAACAGTTGAAAATAACTTGAAAATAATAACGTAGGCTGTGAATAGTTTTAGTTTTAACTTTCAAGCAGCTTTTTTCATTAATTCTGCTTCACATTTCTATATTTCTATCTTCGTGTATTGTAATGCTGAAACTAGACCAGGGTTGAACAGTCAACTGAAAGTTGCATTACTTCGACTCGACCGTGTAGGAGCTGTTGTTGCAGCTTTTTTCATGTAGTAAGTAGCTTTACCTCCTACGTACTGTATGCCAGTAGTCAGAGGGTTGAGTGCACAACATACATTAGGACATGTCTCCTTTGCCAGCATCTTATTTCTGTTTCCATGGTAATGTTGACAGTATTGTGTCTATTCACTTACTCAGGATCAGTACAGGGTATGTACAATGCTGTGAAAGTGGATATGAACAAACTGCCTCCCAGTGTGACTTAATGTTCAGTACATTCCTGGAGTTATTAAGTGTGCTTCTCATTTTCCTGCCCCCCACTTTCTTACACCTTCTTACACTGCCTCGGTTGTTATACCTGATAGGACTTTCTTACATTTATCAAGGATTTCCTGCACGTCTCAACCCTCAATGAACAACATGTTGTTGTTTTTTTCTTTTAATCAAAAGTGAGTGTACAGACATATTAAACCTTGGCTGTCTGTTCTCTTCAAATCAAGGATAGTTGATAGAGAAAGTTGTTTCCTTCACAGGTTACAGGTCTGGTTCATCAACATCATTCATATTTGCCCTATTGAAATGTTCTTTTCAAATGGTCTTGAAAGCGTTTTTGCTTTGATTACATCATGTTTTATAGTACACAATGAAAAAAAGAAATCCTTTTTATGTGTAATGAGCACACTTCAAACCTTGTATTCAAATAAATGAAGGTGCTTATAAAAAGATTTATACTGAACACAGTAAAGGAGGCGTTTAAGGTTGAAAGCATTTCCTTTGATTCATAAACTAATACTATTCTCTTGTTTTAATGTCAAGTATTTGAAGGTATGGTTATATATCAAAGTCTGTATACAACAGATGCCAGATTTAATAGAAAGGAGTAAGGCTAATGGACTCCAGGGACATTAGAAGAACTTGCTGTATGGAGTTTTTCTTATAAAGAAAACTGAAAATGAGTCCTACGTTGCAGCTAAATGAAAAACATGACATTGAGCGCTGTACTATTCAAAAACTCATTCATCACCTGTACTACTGAGCTCCTAGCTGCTACAAACAAACTTTATGGGGATTGTTTTGGTTCCACCTAGTGGTCACCTTGAGTACAACCACTTCACATTATTTCCCAGGCTCATTGCTCTGTGATGGAGCTGTAAGTTTGTATGAGCTATGGGACATTCTCCTTAACTTGATTAAAGCTCACTTTATTGCCTGCCCAAATAAAGCTAGCATCCCATTAATGTAATTGAGTCAAACGACGCAGGGCTGACTCAACAAATGAAGACTTGCGACCAATTAAGCAAATGGACTTCACTGACTGAGACAGTGATGAAAATATTGCGCTGTAACAAGACGCCAATAACATTAATCTTTTATGCTTTTTAAGACGTGGAGAGAATATATCCATCTCTCTAACTAATACCATAAATTAATCCTTAACATATGATCAATAACAAAAACACAGATGCGTGTAAAAGGTCACTGGTCTTTGGTTTAATTGATATTACAAACAGTAAAACAAGGCACTGTGGTCAATCAGTGTAATATGAAGGCCATAGAAGAAAAAACAATACAGAGACATGATCAACAAAAAAAAAAGCTCAGAATGTGGTCTGCAGAATAAAGACAGAGTTAGTTGCTCTGATGTTTCTTTTTACTCGCCTCCACACAGCTCCAGCAAGATTTTGCGGTAGTCACCAGATGTGTCTCCCTACGCAGTGAAGAGAAAGATGTGTGAGACTTCAAAGGGCCGGTGCTGGGAATAACTGCAACCGTGCTCATCAAAGAACCGAAATTATAATAAACTCTGTGACATTTTTATTCAGGTATTTGAAAAACCAGATAACATTACTGTTTCTTAAGGATGAACATTTGGCCAATCAAATGCAGTGAAAGCAGTGGTATATTACAGTGTAGTGACAGTTCAAAGCTACATTAAAGCAGAGTTGACGTATTGCAAAGCCTTTGCTGACTAAAATGTCTCCACGCCCCTTGTATCCGGTGCTCACCTTGATGAAGGAGTAGAGAGTCTTGCCATACATCTTCAGGAACTGCGCCTTAATGTCCAACATGTCAATCTCAGCCCTAGCAACCATTGTTCTGATGAGGACACTATCTGTGGTGCCCAGCCCCTGACAAGAGAGAGAGACTGCGTTTACACTGGGCTAAACCTTGCGTCATTAAGTATGATAACATCATGTGCTTTTCTCATTCCTGATGTTCAGTAACTACTGTAATTATGTATATCCATAACTCTAATTGCTTGTAAATTCAACTGTGCAGAGTAAAAGTAAGAATCAACGTAATGAAAGCCTGTTTGTGATGTAGGGGAGGGTATGACGACATTAAGTAGAAAATAGCACTTCTATCACATGGACACAGAGAAATACACGAAGATATATAGTTCTGACTGAAAACATCTTGTTTACCATATAAAAGGTTTATTAATGGCTACACAGCTAGCATAGTAGCTCCATTACAAGCATGAAATATTCACCTTCATTGATTTGTATAATCGCTCTGCAAAGAACGCTGGCTTGCTCCTCATGCATTTCACTGCAAAGCAAAAACAAATTCCAGTACATAAGATGCAACACCTTTGTATTGTATATAGTATAGTGTGACCTGAAATGTCTGGTCCCCTGTTTTGACATAAAGGTCTAGTGACATAACTCTTCACAATAAAAGGAACACACCACCAACTGAAGGCTCAAGTAATTTCCACAGAGTTAACATACCTCTATGACACAGAGTCAACAAAAGCCGAATAGCAGCTTCAAAATATTAGTATTTATTGTGTGGGTTTATTTTGATGACCTTCGCTAAATTTCCCTCAGACCATTGAACCAGCGGCAACTACTATACTGTATCTATAAATGGTATTTCCATTCATTTTCTGGGTTCTGGCTTCTCCTCTATCTGTGCTCATTTGAACTTGAATGTTAACAGCTGCCACTGACAAGTTTGAATTTCTATATCATTGGTATCTATTTGTAGGAGCAAGTCATAGAGGAGACAGACCTATGGCCAGGAAGACGTCCTCCAGACAGCCAGACATCTCCCTCTTAATGCTGTCCTCAATGTCTCTTCCAGAAATCTTCTGATACTCCTCAAACACTGGAAGAAGGAAACAATAAGATACAGGTAAATAGAATACAGTTACATAAGGAATTAAAGAGTAAATTTATTCCGTCATGACAATACACACACAACATGAATGAATGGTGTTTCAACAAAAGAGTAGGTTTATGCCTGGGAAACTCCCACAAGGGTCAGTAAAACTCTGAGTCTCTATATGACTTCTGTACCCGCTTTGGGTAAAGGGAAGTATAATCACATGATACAACATTAACAAACACAAGGATATTAGGTCTGCAGATCTGAAACATAATGTTTGTCAATAATATACAGTAAGAGCACTCGCAACAGATGGTTTCCTGGTTCCTCACAAAGCACAGTGAGGAATTTAACCTCGTCCGTGCCCCATCTAGCCTCACACTCAGCCCTATAGATTTCCTGCAATCACAAGAATGTACAAAAATCAGGGAGTATACAGGAGTCAGAAATCAAACACAGCCTTCATCCACAGACCAGAACCTTACCTTTGCATCTTGAACAGCCTGGGCCTCGTCCACTTTATCAAGCTTTCGTCCTGGTCCAGCCTACATAGTAGAAAACAGAGTGCTTTTGCTGCTAAAACAAATGTAGTATTGCTTAATGAGGAGACAGAAAAAAAAGAAAGAAGAAAATGGTGTTTATGACACAGAAGAGACTACTATTCTTTTAACAAACAGAGGTTGGGAAAAGTTTCACATCTTCCATGTGTCCAGACGAATTTCAAAATACCTAATTTCTGCAAATCAAGTGAAAAGAAAATTGATCTACTGAAACACTGATGTTTAGAAGATACAAAGAAATGAATGCATTATGTTTCATTTGAATTCTCATTCTTTTTAAAAAATCAAACAGGAATTTAAATTTAAATGTGCCACTGAACATTTGCATTGGCCCAAGCCCAGAGAGAAGTTATAGGCTGATGTTTGCTTACCGTGAGTAAAGAGACCAAACTCTGAAACATCCCAGATGTCTCCACACATCGTCTTCCAGGTCTTTCCCATATTCTGCCACAAAATACATAACAAAATTAGAATATGGAACGTGTAAACCAATACAGGAAATCAAACAAGCTGACAGCCACCACATGCTACATGATGATGGATATACAGTGAGTAGTCACAACATTAAAAACCAGTAACCTGGTTCATTTTAATGGCTTATGCTGTTAGGAAATAGTTACCAGTTCGGGAGAATCCAACATGTTAGACCAGATCTTTTATGAGATTAGTAAAAAGCATGAGGTTCCATTATCAATTACGTTGTGAACTAAATTCACCAACTAGGATACTCTGTAAGAAACATGTACATGTAACCAAGCTACTAAAAGCCACTTGAAAATATGTGCCAACTACTGTCAGTGCAACCACAGAGGAACAAATACAAACAATAACCGCCACATACAGAGTAACAATGGCTTTTTATGAATAATTTATTCCACCCACTGTTTCTAATAATGCATAGTCACTGGTACATGATATCGATGTCACATAGCACATAGGTATCTGCGGACGCTGAGATATACCATGACCTGATGTCAGAAATTCTATCTACAGAAATTGTACAGTTACTTTTCTTGTAGAAGGCATTGATGGTTTTTATTTCAGATTTGACCTGAGGAGAATATCGATGAGATGTTTCTTCTGTTCAGCCTGTGATGACACATAGTACACGCATGTTAAAACAGATATGAACACATGAGATGGTGATGCTTTTGACTGAATACACAAGATGTTTATCAATAGAAGGAGAATTTGCTTAAAGGATAAGGCTGGTGATATTCTTTATTGTTGTTATTGCTCACAAATCCCCTCAAAACCAACATTGAGTGAGTCACTCTCTCAATACCTCCCAGTGTCCACAACCTTTCTGTGGCACACAGCTCCAACCCTATTCATTCCTACATGCACTGAGGACATATCACAAATAAAAACAACAACAACAACAACAACAAATCAACAAAAACAACCTAAATAATTTTCTTAATCAGCTGGGGACTGTAGTTTTTAGAAAATGTTACTCAAACAGTTGTAAACTATGTTTTGGGGACTATTTTCAGCTGCGGATTAATATAAGTTTTGTAAATAACAGTATCAAGGGGAGCAGGACAGTGGATGTGGGATTGATTCAAAATAAACTACAGTGCCCAGGTTCATTGTATTGAGGAAACATGTCATACAATGCCACAGTATGGCTCACGCAAGCGTTTTTAATAGTTTCTGGACAACAATGGAGCTCTGTGGCACAATCTAATTTTGTTATAGCTACACAGACAATACTTGCTCATCGTCAGTTCTGGTCTTTTCAGATGATTTCATGGCAATAGGAAAAATCTAATATATCACCAAACTTATCCTTTAAAAACAGGACAAATGGATGACGAATACTGACCTTCATTGCATTTTTCAGCTCGTAGGCATCGTACACTGGTGCCAGCATCAGCAGACCTAGAACAACACTCCTGAAGTTCCCACTCAGCTCTGAGGACAGGTCATCTGCCAGGTCCTGCAGGGAGGGGCAGGAACAGATGGATTAGCAGGAAAAGAGCCAAATCATATATATATATATATATATATATATACATATACATATACATATAAAATAAAATAATCTGGGATGAAATCTAATTAACTGTAACATTAAATATCCGTTAACAGTGGCTTCATGTTGAGGTTTTGTGCTGCCAGCGTGGACATTCACACATTCCAGCAACAAGACTTGAGTCTCCGCTAGAGGGTGTGGTTTTCTGGACACTGTTTTCTTGTGAACAGAAAAGCTGTTCCACATAACCGGCCTGTGTGACCACATGTGGGCGTCACCGTGTGCAACATGACTCAGTCTTTCTGCCTGCGAGGATTCCACTCACAATCTTTGCTTTTTCTGCAACTCCCTAAGTGGAACTTACAGATAACTTTACTGACCTCTTACCAGACACTATGTGGTGAGCTGGTCATTAACTCATTATGTCAAAACAATAAACATCCCAGACTTCCCTGTTAGTTAATATATTGATCCACATAGTAACAAAACAAACAAAAAAAAGCTTAGCAGCATAGGTCTGTGGGTAAAGTTTCTATAGGAGTAAAAATTCCCCTTTCCAGAATACAAAGCCATGTCTATCCTGGTCTTTGTTTATATAGTTGGTACTCATTTCTGCTTTATAGTCAATAGTTAACTTGCACATTATCAGTGCAGTTAGCTCAGTCAAACTCCACCTAATGTACAATGATGAGAGAGTACACAATGGAATAAGAGGCTAAGAGATGACACATCTACCACAGCTGCCAGTAGCCTCTTAAGGCTGGTTTTTAAATTCTTCTGGCGTTCTACCTCTCATTTCTCTGCTTTCTCTGCTTCATGCACAGTTATTCATTATGACAACACACAGTGTCATTCACAATTAGACTTTGTTTGCTGCCTTTATGTACAGCTCTTTCAAAACTCTCACCTTCCCAATCGCTTGTTTGTAGGCCTCTTTGATGCGCTGCCTCTGGGCAATAGTACGGTGTGCTAAGACTTCAATGACTGCTGCCTCATCGGTGCCTGCAAGAAATATAAAAATGCTGAATCTAATAACCTTGGTCGCTATCAGTTTTAAATGTTTAAAATTGTAAGGATCACGGATTCCAATATTCCTACTCAGCTTAAGAGCAGTGTGTAGGACACAGAATCGGACACCAGCGCTGCATCCCTGGAGATGATCCTAACACACATTGTTTGTTGGCAACAGCATAGAAACCATCTGTTTGTAATAGAGCTCAAACTAGAGTCAGGGGAAGATGATTACGCTTGCAAACCCTAACAGCATCAACATTCCACCCAATGATATTTGTTGATAGAGAGAAAAATGTGATTGTTACACACTCCTGAATGTTTGTTAGGATGTACCTCTTTGAGCTGTACATACCTGCTAACATGGTTTCAGAGCAGGGCGACCCATAATGAGATTAGCTCGCTACTACTACTTCCTGCATGATCAGTAAAGTCGAGATTAATTTACCCTCCATATCAGGAGTGAGGAGAAAGCTTTACAACACATTGTGTAATGGTGAGGCAAAGTGCGAGGACACATCCAGCAGAGTGGATGGACTACAGCAAATTTCAAGCTGCCATGACAACATGAGCACTAAGCAATTCTGAATTTAGTTTTCAAACTTTCCTGGAGAGGAAGAAGAGAGTAATTATATTTTTCTTCCATGGAGACCTCGTCTTAAGGGCGCAGGAAGACATATCTTTAGCTAATGATGGTTTCTGGATGACAGAGGCTGGATCACTCACCCGCTCCCTTCATGGCTCCTCTAAGCCTCTGGACATCTGCCTCTGGGTCGAAACCGGCCGCCTCAGTCACTGTTCCACGGTTTCCAATCTGGTCACACATTTAAAATTACATCATTACAGTTATTTAACTGTAAAACAAAGAAACAGACACAAAGTATCTGTGTGGAGGGGAGGTGTTTAGCTTCACTGTGCTATTCTCACATTAATCTGCTAAAGTGAGAAAGTTTCTCTGTGCTTGCCTTATGTATGAGTTCAAGACTTGTTCAACTAGCTTTGAATCTAATCATTGTACAATGTGCATTTCAGGACTTTTCAGTCATGAAGGAGACATCTTGTGCCCAGCAGGTAAATTTGTATTGTATGTATAAAAATATGCATGCACACAGATTTGAGATTTTTTTGTGAGTAAGATGGAGAGGGTGTGCTTTTAGGAATTTAAAGTAGTTTATTTTTTTAAAGCTAAATAGCATCAGTTATGGTAAAGTGTAAGGCAAATGTGTCACACTGTAAATGTTCTCATCTATTCATGTGACAGAATGGGATGTATTTCGTCATTTCAGGCATGCAGGAAAAAATTTGAGAGCTGTGAAATCTATCTCTGAGGAATTTACTATGAACCTTTATACATGTATCAGGAAAATAATTTCTACAACTAAAGCTGGGCGACCAAAAAGATTTTTTACACAATCGATATATTATATGATGACTTTTTGAATTACCTGAAGAGATTAAATCACTGTCAACTGCACTGAACTGCAAGGTACTATCATGACTGACTTTAAGAGCAAATGCAAATTTAAAGTGATATTAATTAAACTTTTATAGCACAGTCTGTGTTTATGTTCAGTATATAATAAAAATGACATCAGACCTACGACTTTACTTTGCATCATGGGCCTGCAATAGTTGTTTTGTATCACAGTAGCAGTATAATAATAAAATTCAAAATTAGAATATCTAATTGCCCTACAGCCTTATTCAAAACAAGGACCAATGAAACAGTCTATTGTCCAGAGCAGACTTTCTTCTAGAGAGGCAAATAAATGTAAATGCGGCTATATACATGTGCACAGGTGGGGCAGCAGCTATGGGACTGGCTTACCGCTGCCATTGTAGAAAGAGTGTGGATTTCCAAACTGGAGGTGCAGAAAGCTACAAAAGAACAAATAAGTACCATGTTATGTGCATGTCAATTGCACAAGTACCTGTGTAAAACACACGAAGAAGAAATGCACTGCAGCATCAGGTTTAGGGGCAGTAAACTGTCTCTGTTTTGAACATGACCCACATTAACCTCTGATCAATATTGTATGCTGTTCATCATCTCAGAGAGGGCCTCCGTCACACACATTTGGTCATGGGCTCTCCTGTGTCCCACGTCTGCGCTGGCGTCCCCAAAGGTAATCTCATTAAGCTAGCGTTTGTTTGGACACACCTGTAATTACTCCTCCGACAGGAAAGATAGTGGTGTTTCACTCCTCTTTGTTTTCCTGCCTGTAAGGATAAACTTACCCACACCATATGTCTATCAAAATCCATTCAGTTAAAAAGATATTGAGAAGACCCAGTTAGTTTACAAGCCATTGTGCTGCAGAAAGTGTATATCCACAGCCGAGATTTTAATTAAAATACCTTCTTCCTATTTCCAGTCAATCACAATTTAAGTTTGAATTACTAATCAGACAAAAACAGGACTCCAGCTGACGGCAGAGACATATACTAAAACACAATGACCTGAACTGTGTGTGTAGGTCAGTAGCCATGCTTGAGTGGTGTGTTATGTAAATACAGGGCATGTGACTCAAAACCATTCACATTGCTTCATGTGTATGGAGCATAGATTGTAATGACCGAGTTATTCCTGCTGTTTAACGTTGCGAGTAACTACTATGTAACCTTCTGCAAACAAAGTCACAACTTGTATCAACAATAACACTGTGTCAGTGCTTGGAGTAGTCATTTTCAAGCACCTGTCAAACTTTAAGGTACCTCACGTCTTCCGGTTGATGGTAATTATAAAACGCCTATTCAATATAGCCTATTGAAGTTCTCAGTAGACCTCCAACGTCAGCCAATTCCCTGGAAATTGAGCAATAGTAGGAAAGCGATATTCCTCCTCTACTGTACGTTAAAAGCAACGACTGAACAAGGTTGACACTACAATTAAAGCTCCAAAGTTATTATTGCAACTCATATGTATTCTGCAAAGCCGTAGAAATCTGGACTCTAATGAGCTTGGTTAAGATAATAAAGTGCAAATAAAAAGTCGTTTAAAAGTGAATCAGGAAGCGAAGCACTTTGCGGGTTAACAGCTAACTTGGTATGAAGTTAATGGGCACACCCTGCAGACAGAGAACCAGCCGCCTGTCTGAGCTGTACTCAATTACTCAATTGTACTCAATTCATATACCGCAAAAACACCTCGAAAAGATGAATGCCCGTGAACTAAACTACACCTTACCTGTCCTGGAGACTATTAACTCAGTCTGGAGCCCGACGGGAAGTTGGAGCGTCTCTTTACCCAGTAAAAGACAGTAAAAGCTTATAAAGTCACAGCTGCTCTGACGTCCCACCCACTAGGATGCAATTTTTTTTAAGGATCCTCCTCTTGCGTGTACGTTCGAGCACGCGCAGGTGCATTCAAGGATTGTCGGCAAAATGAGGAAAACGGAAAACCTCCCTTCACGCACTACTAGTTACTTAATATAAATAGCTTAAATTAGCTATTTTTCGTGTTACACATTTGACGAGAAACAAGTGAAACCGGCTATAAACATAGTATATGTAGTTTGTCTTTTAATTAGCCGAATTACAGTTGATATTGAATTTTACTTCGATGTCAAATCGCTAGTGATGATGGCTTTGCGGCCATTTTGTCGCTGTTTTGTTGACTCCTCTGTAGTTCTTCTCACCAAGTGGGAAATACCGAAACTCTCGGGAATTCCTGATATATATGTATAGATCTACAGAACTGAAACTGAGGCTGAAGTAAACTATTCCCTATGGTTCTTGAACGCGGCATGTGACCACATACGCGAGGGGGGAGCTGTGGGAGGGGGTGGGCTGCAGCTGCGCTCCGAACTACAACACCCATAATTCCGTCCGCGCGTCAACAGCAACAGCTAGGATGTTGCGATATCGCTGGCAGCCAAAGATTGCTGTGGTTGCAGAGATTAGGCTGCTGGGTTGAAACCTCTGCCTTGTGTTCGGGTAGATGTCAAATTCCGTGGTTTTGCAGCCACAGTTGCAGCAGACGGAGGCTTCAGTTTCCTACCGACTCCGCGCTTGTTTGTGTTGAAGAGAGGCTGCATCGCGCTAATGCGTTAGCTCACAAAAAATCACAGTTTTATTGTAAACGGGAGCAATTAAATAGCAAGACGGGCAGCTATGTGGCAACAAACGGTGGCTTCACTTGAATGAGGATGGAAACATTTTTTCGGGCAACGCTATTGCACAAGTTACACGTCGGATACATCGCACTCGGGGACATTATCTTCAGAGGATAACCTGGATAACCTTACACGAAATGTCATAGCGCGTAAGTAGCTAGCACTTAGCTAGCTTGGTAATGGCTGGACGAGATGGAGAAGGACCTAATGTTATCATCATCAGCAGCCGACCATGAACAGCTGGATGGATAGCTAAAGAAATACTTTCTCCGGAGATGCTTTAGCCTCCTGGGTGGTGTAATTCACTTACATAACAGCTAGTCGCAACCGCTCTAGCTATCACCAACTGGCTTGTGTTGGCAAGCAAATGGGAAATTTGCCACCAAAAATCTGGGTTGTCTCAACATCATCATAAGTGACAAAGGCATCACTTGCATGTTTTGAGGCTGCAAATAAGACTTCGCCCGAAGCGTCAGATTCGTTAGGTTTTACAAACCACATTCGCGTTATCTATCAGTGCAATAATTCAGTGCACAGGAAACAAGCAGCTCGTCTGTGCGTCTCTTGTCTGAATCCGCAAATACTCATCCTGTCATTTCGACAACATGAGGAAGTTCTTTGATTCTCGTCGGGAGTTGGTCAGCTCCGGGCCTGGTTCTGGAGGAGGAGGTGGCAGCTCCGGGTCCAGTCATGCAGGCGGAAATTTCATTGGACGAGCCTTTACTGTCGGGCGACACCAAGTCACTGTTGAGGAGATTATTGCTGAAGGTGAGAAGGGGTTGCACAGACCAAATTTTACATTTCCATTCATGTTGTTGATGCAAGAGTATAATGTGTGTTCCTGCATGCTCAAACCAAATGCACATATCAGTACAGGGATGTATCCTTTCACCATCCCAACAGGAATGATGGAGCTTTGCATCTAACATATGTAACCTGGATACATAAATGCAAAACAGGCCTGCTGCTTTCTTTCAGCTGTACTCTGACTAACACAACAGTTTCCTATTGGCTGTTTTTGGATTCAGACGTGTAATTCAAGGGAGATGGAAACCTACTTGGCACTGGACAGTTAGTGCAGTTACTTGACCAAATGAATGAGTGAAGGGCTAGACAAGCTGTAGATCACACAATTGTTAGATTTCTATATAGATACCAGTGGCAGGGACTTTGTAAGACTGTTAGAGATCAGTACAACATTACTGTTGCAGACTTAGAGGCCTGTACTTGACCAAATCAAAGTAATTCATCATTTTGAACCTGTTTCTTTCAATTCAGTCTTCATGTCATTCCTGTATATCCAGTGTTTTAAATAATAGTTTATTGAGCATCATGTGTGAGAACAGGCTCAGTACATCCTAATACAACTATTGCATATGAATTAAATGAGAGACTATTGCAGTGATTTATGTATGAGGTAATGTACTTTGAGTGACTGTTGTCGAACTCAGACATTCTTCAACGCCATTGACTATTGATTGAACATTAGCTACCCCATCTACTCTTATTTTTCCTGACTACAGACTGTGGTAATTATGTCTGCGTTACAGTATGAATCAGTGCGTCAGGCTGCCAGCCAGTGAAGATTTTCAAAGCCAGTGTCCAGTTTTTCAGTAATGTAGGAAGACAGTGTTGGACAACTGATCAGAATGTCTGCACCTACTGTACTAAAACATTTGCATCAGAGGGTGGATGCAGACCCTCAGCTTGCACCTATGTTCATAGGCATCTCGACCACAGAGCCATACAATACCACATCGCATGTGTCAAGTTGAGGATGCAGTATAAAGCCACAGTGTTTGCCTGAAATTGATGATGCTGTCACAACTAAACTCGGCAAAGTGAATTTGTGGTCTGAGCTATACCAGATGGTTAGGCCACAATGTAGGCCTCTACGTAAACCCTGCAGCAATGACATGACTAATACATAACGCTATAAGGCTGCACCATTTGGTCCTGGTCGTCCGTATTGATGTAAGGCTGCACAGACACAAAATTGCAACAGTTGTTGAAGTGATTGGGTGTAAAAATGAGCATGTCATGTCATGTGAGAGAGGTGTGATGCTAGGTTTTCACCTTATTTTGTATTGATCATAAGTGTGTGGCAACAAGCATGCTTTTTCTAGGTTTCTGTCCGACTGTTCACTGTCAAGGTTTTGCTGATAATGTCTATCACCTCTTAGACGGCTGACAGTTTAATTTGGTATCTTTCTCAAACCTGCAGGTGGCTTTGCAATTGTGTTCCTCGTGCGAACAAATCAAGGGGTGCGTTGCGCCCTGAAGAGGATGTATGTCAACAATGAGCATGATCTGCAGGTGTGCAAACGCGAGATTCAAATAATGGTGAGTCGCTGGGATTAAACATTCATCTGCTTATTCTCGCTCTGAGCTCGTGGTTTTGTATGCTGGATAAAACCACATATGAGGGTGACAAGGAAACAAATGTCTCTGAAACTCAAACTGTGCTTGTAAATTTCCTTATGCCTTACTCTGTTCAGAACAAGTGTTTAATTCAGTACACAGACAGCCTGCAGCGGTGTTGTTGAGACAGTTGTTATTTATTTATTCATCTGGCTCTTGTTGGGCTTTGTTTTTGTTTTTATAGTATTTCCTTGCATATTCATAATGAATAAACAATTAATAGTAAATGATATCCGTTTGCTAATATAACATAAAACTAAACCGAACATGGTCCTGGTATAAACTCACTGTACATAAGAATCATATACTTGTAAATGTGACTATTCTGGCACTGTCAGACCTCTTGACCTGGTAAAATACAAGAGCAGAACTGAGACTGATTTACTCTATAAACAGAGGTTTATGTCATGGTAGTCTAAAACTAAATGTAATTTTTCTATCAGTCTTGGAAAGCATTTTTGTAGCATTCACTGAGTTCAGGTTCTGTGCACAGAACTCATTCTTTTCTGTCTGAAGGAATACCCAGGAAGGAAGGAAGGAAGCAATAGATGGTCAGATTTAAAAAAAAAAAAAAGTGGCATATTGTAGAAACACTGGACAGAATTACAAACAGCACATTGTAACAACTTGGGGCCTTGTTTTGCTTTTGAAACCAACACTGACATTTGGTTTAAAGATGATGTCTAGAGTCATTCCTGCTGTGTCCTTTACCTCTCAATCATTCTCATTCTCTCTCTCTCGTTCTCTGTCCCTCACACTGGCAGGTATAGACTGACAGTCCTTCACCTCAGCAGTAGTACTTGACATTTTTTCATTACCTAATAGATCCCTGATTACAGCTCTCCATCACAACTCCCTCTGCAGGCGATGGCCTCACACTGCATCTCATCTCACACCAACCATATTGAATGAAGGGCTTATGCCATTAAAATTTTTGATGCAGGCTTTGCAGCAGAATATGGAAAACATTTCTTCCCTTTCCCACGTTTTCCTGATGTCCCAGACTGTTTTACCTAACCAGTCACTTCACCCACAGCCACATAGTATATGCACACATTGCAGCACCTTCCAGTAGCTGCCTGTTTCGGTGCAAACTTTAAGCACAGAGATTTGTTAATGCAGTTGAACTTGTGTTTGCGTTCTTGCAGAAAGACCTTGTCGGTCACAAGAACATTGTTGGTTATCTGGACTCCAGTATCACGGCTATGGGATCGAGGGATGTATGGGAGGTTCTCATACTTATGGACTACTGCAAAGGTGAGTGCTGTCGGGGGCACGTGGGGTGTGGCTGCAACCACATACTGTGATTATTGTAATTATTAGAGTTTGAGCAACACTTGCAGTTTCAGAATGGGTTTGTGTCAGAGAATATTTGACAAAAACAAACAGTTATTACACATTCAAGTCTAAACAATATCAGTGTTACAATAGAAAAACACACACAAGTTAACATTCAGTCATATACCACTGAGGTTAATTGCCCATGTTGTTTGTGCTGCTGTATAATTGGATGTTATTTTACAGGAGGGCAGGTGGTCAATTTGATGAATCAGAGGCTGCAGACTGGTTTCACTGAGGCTGAGGTGCTGCAGATCTTCTGTGACACCTGTGATGCTGTTTCTCGCCTGCACCAGCGCAAGACACCTATCATCCACAGAGACCTTAAGGTGACACATTTTGCCACTTTGATTCTATTCTGTGGAATGCTTTGTAGTGTGCAGGATAGCACAGGCAGCCTGTTCTCTGTTAAAGCAGGGGCAGCACCTACTGTAAATCACCATGCTGTGACGTCTTTTGAAGATTGATATGTTTGTGTAGAGCTGAAGCTGTGTTTAATTATGAATAGCTCTAATAGGAAGACAGAAGAGATTGTCAGTTGTCGAAATACTTAAAATACTGCAGAGCCCAGTGAACTACAGCATGGTTGTCACATCAATTTTAGGTTACCGTCACTCAATAGTTTTAATCCACATGGAAACATGACTTTTTTATTGCAGTGCAGATCTCTTAATTTACATTTAAAAAATCTTAAACTTGATAGGAGTGTTTGTCAGAGAGTGTTAGAGCATGATGAAAGGAGCGTGCCAATTTCTGGCTTAAATCTGCAGGTTGTAATATGAAGGTGGCTGCACCTTGATATTTGTATTCATCATTCAACTCAAATGCACGTTTCAGGAGGCAAGCATCTCCAATGTTTGACTTTGCAGAGCAGGTCAATTACTGCACCACCTCCTGGCATTTAAAGTCCAAACTGGGATGTCGTTATGTATAATCACACTGACCAAAGCAGCTCCACGTCTCTGTGACAGTCTCATCTCTTTCCTCATCTACAGGTGGAGAACATCCTCCTGCACGACAAGGGTCATTATGTGCTGTGTGACTTTGGCAGCGCCACTAACAAGTTCCAGAGTCCACAGACTGAAGGAGTGGCCGCCGTGGAGGAAGAGATCAAAAAGTTTGTGCCTCGTTTCATCTGCTTTTGTGATATCTTCAGCTTTCATTCATTATCACTTCTTTAAGGAAATGCTTTGTTGTTTTTAATAGGGTGATTGAAAAGAAAAAAAAAAGTTCCCCTCATCCTCATATGTATCACATACGAACAGTTCTTTGCTGCTAAAAATACAATGCTTGGGGTGCAAAGGAGGTTTTGGTTGATGCACAATGTAATTATCAAGAGTTAAAATCCCTTCTTTCATTAGGATATATGCACATTTATGAGTACATATTACAGCGTAGGCTGATTTATTTCACTGTCATATTAAAAGCAGGTCGTTTTCTTACTAATTTGTTCCTGTCTTCTCTCAGGTACACCACTTTATCATATCGTGCCCCTGAAATGGTGAACCTTTACAACAACAAGATTATCACCACCAAAGCAGATATCTGGGTGAGTGAAGAGGACAAGTTCAATTTCAGTAATATGCTCTAAAATGTTTAATTATAGTATATTTTGTGAAACTAATACCTGTGCAGAGTAACTGGTTTTCCAGTTGAACCCAGTTCATTGTTAGTATATTACATATTACAGAGACTTTTAAAGTAAAAGATGTATGAGTTTTAGGGATTGTTTGTACTTAAAAAAGACAAGTTAAAAGTTGGTTAAGTTGTATTTGCCTAAAAGTCAGAAACTTTTGACTCTGTGTTATGACTGAATACTTTTAATAATGTTCTACCTGCTGGTTTTTAATTATTCATGTGTGACTTGCTGTGCATTATGGGTATTCTTGTTAAATCTTCTCCTCTCCTCTCCTCTCGTCTCCTTGTTTGTGTTTGGTGTGATGGGGCATGCATGTGATTGTCTTCTCCAGGCACTGGGTTGTTTGCTGTACAAGTTGTGCTTCTTCACTCTGCCCTTTGGTGAAAGCCAGGTGGCCATCTGTGATGGCAGTTTCACCATTCCAGATAACTCGCGCTACTCTTATGATCTTCACTGCCTCATTCGTTAGTCCCACTTAAACATTAATTCAACATCAAATTCAGTTTTCACAAAGGCATGCTCATGTGATTTAAGTGTAAATTCACTGACTCTCCATTTTTTGAGTCTCACTCGTGTTTCCTCATGGTGTCTTTTAGGGTACATGCTGGAGCCGGATCCAGACAAAAGACCAGATATCTACCAGGTGTCCCACTTTGCTTTTAAATTAGCTCAGCGGACATGCCCTGTTCAGAATGTGAAGGTCAGTCTCTCTCAGCACCAGGGTCAGCTGAAATATTTGGATTTGCTTTCTCTCATGAGGGATTGATTTTCTTGTATTCAGTGGAATCTGCCATGGGTTCTCTGCCTGACCTACATAAACAGACATGTTAGTTGTCACACTGTGGGAGGAAAATCTGCACTAAGTCATCATTCGCATGGAGTAGAAAATACTTAGCCATGATGATATTCTTCTATAGTAACAGAGCTGCCAACTTCAAGGATCAGAAGTTTCTATTGTACAGTTTGTCTGTGTGCTGCTGTCATTGATACTTCTGTCTTGTGGAATTTTGTCTAAGTTTTTGCATTTTTTTTTCCATAATCCAGAATTCTCCAATTCCCTCCAAACTTCCTGAGCCAGTCAAAGCGAGTGAAGCTGCAGCAGCAAAGAAGAGCCAGACTAAGCCCAGGCAAGCATGACCTGCTTACACTGTATTACCATCAAAGCTGTAGTAACACTACATTTTGTGGAAGTAATTAGGTACAGGCAGTATTCTGATACTCATTAAATAATTATGTTAACACTGTTTGCCATGATTAACGAGAAGCCCAACATCCTCCCTTTGTTGCCAGACTGACAGATCCAATTCCCACCACTGAAACCTCCATCACCCCTCGCCAGAGGCCCAAAGCAGCCCATACCCAGCCTGCTGCTGGCATCCTACCCATCCAGCCTGCTGCTCTCACCCCTCGCAAGCGGGCTAATCTCCCTGGTGGTGCAGCTCAGCCTGTGGGTACGTACAACACTCTGTCCCTGTCCTTATTATCCTATCTGTCACAGAAAAGAAAACCCAAGATTTTGAATAAAGATGTGCATAAAGACGGGAATCCCTCTAATCCTTTGTGCACACTTTGAATCCTGCAGTTCTCGACAGGAACAGATCAAGTACGCAGGTTAAGACTCAAGCAAATTAAAGCAATCTAACCACAGACTCAAAGTGATTATGAAGTTATTTTCTCCACTCTGCCACTTGAAATGCTGCTTCACTTGATATCAGCTTTGTACCTGTTACAGATCACTTAGATTTTTTTTAAAATCAGCATTCAACAGATTATATAATCCTCTTTAATACATTTTGTCGGAGATGAATATTAACACAAATGCTCCTATAAACCTATTTAGGTTGCTTGGATTTTCACATTGTTCTGCATCTATATAAGTATTAAGATTAAAATATTGTCATGCTCTCCCAGGAGTAATGTGTGGTCTGTGTTCTTTTTAACATCCCACAGGAGTCAGCTTAGACCTCTCTCAGCCAGCTGCAGCTCTGCAGTCACAGAAGGCGCAGACTTCAGCTCTGCCTCTCATCCAGTCACAAAACAATGCCAGTCAGGCTGCGGCTCAGCAGAAGCAGGTACATACTGACTAAATACACTGAACAGCCAAAAGAGATTTTTTTTTTCCTAAAGTGTATGCAAATGTAAAAAAATGACAGAAGCAAACTGCTTCAGTAGAGCACAGTACATGCTGCGTGTGTAAGGGCGGACATACACGGGTCTTTGCACTAGTGCTGAAACAGATACACTCTATTAGTTGATTTATAGAAAATCAATCAGCAACAGGTTTGATAATAGTTTGTCATTTATGTAGAAAAAAATAGTGGTTTCATTTTCTTTAAATGTGAGTATTTGCTGATTTTCTCCATTTTAAACTGTATATTTCTGGGATTTGTTCTGTTTTTCAAACTATTTCAAGACATAGCCTCAGTTTCTGGGAAATAGTCCTGGACATTTTTCACTATTTTCTGACATTATGGATTTAATGGTGAATCAATATAAGTGACAGCAGATAAAGTAGTCTGTGTCTGTGTGACAGGCTGTGCAGCCAGTTACAGCTACAGGAGCAGAGACTACAGCAGCAGCAGCGGTGTCACCAGTGACCAAGGCTGACGTCCAACCACAAGCACAGCCAACAGTCCAGCAACAGACCACACCTCCCTCTGTTGTCAGCTCCACCTCCCAGCAGGCAGCACCGACTCCGTCCAGCCCAGCCCCACCTCAGCGCCCAGCTCGACGCAAGCAGGCTAGCCAGGCTCAGCAGCCAGCGGCCCAGCCTTCGCCCAGCAAACCGGTCCCTGGTCAGCCGCCTGTATCTCAGCAGCAGCAGCAGATAACTCAGCCAGCAGCTGCTCAGCCTGTGTCCACTGAGATCAGCCAAAAATCAGATGAGACTGTGAGTGGCATGCTGCTCACCATCTAACATTAATAGCATCATTATAGAGTTGACATAGTTAATTATTTTTCCATCCTTTTTTATGATTTCACTGCACGTCTCTTTTGATCAGACTCCACCTGCTTCTCCAAAGACAACTGAAGAACGAGGCCACCAACACATCCCAAGTGAGACTGCAGCGAGCAGTGTTGCTGCGGTTCCAGTTAGTGATTCACAGCAGCTGCAGGGAGCTAATGGAGATGCTTCCCAGTAAGTGGTATATATACTGGAATAAACCTGAAGAGCAGTTAAATTTCAGGTCTTATTATATCTATGATATTTTTTTCGTTTTTCTCTCCAGATCACTTACATCTCTGCCAAGCACTACCCAACCTGTTCAGCTCGGTGCTGGAGATGCAGTCCAGGACCAAAGCAAAGCTGGGCCTGCTGTCCCTGCCTCCAGTGGTGCCACCAACACCCCCACACAGCCCGCATGGAACCCCTTCGATGATGACAACTTCTCCAACCTCACAGCTGAGGAATTCAAAACAGAAGACAAAAAGGCTAATGGTAAAGTTTGTGTTCGTATGTGTGTAGTATTTTAAATAACTAATAAATAGATGTCTAACTTTTCTTTCTTTCTTTCTTTTTTTTTACTAGACCAACCTTCAGATGCTGAGACATCATCTTCTGAAGAGTTGATACCAGGCCTGCAGGCCTCAACTCTGGAAAATGAACCCCAAGAAACTGGTATGTCACACTTTTCCCTACACACAGTGTTTTTCCTCTTGTCTTTCTTACACATGGACCTGAACCCATTATACTCCACAGACCGTTCAGTGCCATCATTACAAAATCACGCTGTCTTAGAAACATGGGATGACGCTACATCCTGAGTTATCATACACAGCACATACACAGCAGCTACAGAAATCTTTTCTGTCCAGTGTAGTTCCACCA
The DNA here is from genome assembly GCA_033238685.1 of Lates japonicus. NCBI lineage: Eukaryota > Metazoa > Chordata > Actinopteri > Centropomidae > Lates > Lates japonicus. The sequence goes on along the minus strand of BRZM01000021.1, from coordinate 4,821,456 downwards.
TTAAAAATGGTGTAGTAAATGTGATAAAATGGAACAAGAATATGAAGGTGATTTTATTAAACTGTCCAAAAGTATTAAATATGAACTTTTTAGTTTTTAGGAGAAAACAACAGCAGTTAGCATGAGTTAGCATGGACTTGCTAATAGCTTGTGGACATCAGAACAAAGCAAATTTAAAGATTGATTCATGTCTTTGGTAAGGTCACTCAGACTGAGATTTACAGTAAAGTATCTGGATAAGTTGTTCCCCACTTTAATACCTCAGTGCTGTTCTGATGCCACATAATGCGTTGTACTGTATAAGTCTGAAGGAGTTCAATATAATGTCAAACCAAGAAGTAAGCCTCTTAATGCACCTGATCCATTAATCTCATAGCTTTATGAAGCTTTCAAAGGCAAAGACTGCCCATGTGCACCACATAAATAAAATAAAGGGTTTAGTCAGAATGAAAGAAATGCCAACATTTAATGACTTTTAATGTGAAGAGTCCTGGCAGGACTGCTGCTGTACCTAGCAAATGTAGCCACTCATGGTTTATGAGCTACCCTTAACAAGACAGAAAAGTGTGGGTTTAATTTACTCATATACTGAATGAGGTAATACTGTAGCTTAGAGTCTGAAGTGGTTCAAAACATGAGGGAGAATTACTAAGTTTCCTTATGTGGTTTGCTCGACTAATTAAAAGAAGAGTGAGTAGCTTAACTTAGCAGCTGGTTACACAGGAGGAGGCAGCTAGCCTGGCTCTGTTCAAAGGTAACACCACTTTCACATCTAACTCTTGTGAAAGCAAGCATATTTCCCAAAATGTTGAACTGCTCCTTTAAAATGCACAAAAAGAATTGTAAATATCCTTAGCTGTTGTAACTCCCGTAAATTCTTAAAGTTTGAAGCATTAGTATTGAAGCTCTCCATGCATTTATTTTTAGTCTTCATTACACATCTTTGTATAACATTGTTTTGTTTCTCAGCTGAAAGACCATCAGCCATTGTTGACGTGGATTCAGGAGCCTCACTGTTGGCTGTCCCAGATCCTTTCCATACCCTCGAACTGTCAGATGCACCAGGTAAAAATCTCTGCTGATGGATCCATGCTGTATGTTGTTTTTGTTACTGTCTCATAACATACACTTGACCTGAAAACTCAGTTATCTGTTTAGATAGTTTTACCATTCATGAAAAGCCTTTGTCTTCAAGAAAGAAATCTAGACACATGTTATTTGAGAAATCTTAATGTCCTGAATACCTGAAAAAACAATGTGTTGCTTGTCCAAAAATATCCTTAGTAAAATGAAATGCATGATTATAAAAAATGAATACTAACATGAATAAATGATGATCTAAACATTATGTAGATGAGGAGCCAGTACGCCTGTTTATACAACAGCTACTGTTCTTGAATGGCTTTGTTCTCTTCTGTTGTTATGGAAATTTCTTTATTTGACCCCTGCTACATTTTCCACTACATGTGAAGGAGTATGCTTGTGAACAGTGTATGTATTTATCTGTCTGTTAGTCAGACTGGTAATATTTTTCTATTAGCCCTTTTACATGTTGTGCTCCAGCTGATACAGTTTTTGTGCTTGGTTCAAGTATATCTCCCTGCCCTTTATCTCTGGCCTTTAGAAAAGCTGATTGAAGGACTCAAATCTCCAGACACGTCTTCACTCATGCTTCCTGACCTATTGTCATTGTCTGATCCCTTCGGTGGCTCTGTGGAAGAGTCTGCAAAAGGTGTGTGTGTGTGTGTGTGTGCGTGTGCTCCTCTACAAGCAGGCTTGTGTTTTTCAGCCAAAAAAGCTCCAAAAACTCACTGTACACTACCCATGCAGGTTTAAGAACTTGAACTATTATAGTTTGTAAGTAGCAGAAGGAACCGTAGTCACAGGATTAGCGTATGCATCTGTGTCCTTGTCCATAACAAAATCTTACCCTCTTTTCTGTCTAACTTTGCCTTCTCCTGACCTGTCGCAGACCCCCTCACTGCAGAGGACTCTCTCCTTGGCTGCTCTCTGATCTCTGGTCCGTCCGCCCCTCCAGCGGTGAGCAGCGCCACCTCCTCCGTCTCCTCTGCCCCCACCTCTGCTGCCTCTGCTTTGGATGATTTCAGTCTGTTGTCTGGAGACTCCGCACAGCTTAAAGCAGGTAGGCTGTAAGAATCTCACAAAAGAAGGCAGTGAATTCATTGTTTATTTATCTGCAACTTATTTGCAGCACAGCGCTTTTGAGCAACCTGTAAATTTTTACCACTGGGTGGCAGCAGAAGTGCATCTATCACACCTTAACAGATTCATCTAATTCAAATTCGTTGTGACAGTCTGTGTAATGTTTATCTTCATAACTTCATAAACTTCTAACTTTAAATAAAAGTGCTTCTTTTGGATGGAATCATCTATAAAACCGCTCTGTGTGTCCCAGATTGAGAGCTCCACAGCTGTGGTTGAGTTGTTCGCTCTTGGCTGGCAAACGAAGGCATTTGACTGTTGTTGACAGTGCCAACTCTGAATCACAGCCTAAATGCATGCACCAGCTGCATGATCCTAATTACTACTAATCTCTCCTCATAATATCTTATCAAACTGCCTTTTGAGCACGGGAGAGCAGTGGATGTGTTTTTGCAGTAGCTGTGCTGATGTACTCGTACTTTTTTTTTTTGGTCTTTTTCTTATGTTTCCACCCCTTCATCTGGCACAATTAGGCTTGTATACTGTTACATCAAATACCCACTCTTCCTCTATTCTCTGCAGACTCATCTCTCCTGATCTCAGACTTTGAGCCCCAACAAGCCAGTGGAGAGGCCGGCACAGAAGATGAGTTTGATCCTATTCCTGTCACAGGCCGAAAGAACTCCCAAGGTAAGTCTTTACAGTCTCTGCAAGGAAGCACAGGTGGGTCAAGATTGTGTTTGTGTTTAATCCAGGGGTGTTGTCTAGGTTCAGTGGCATGCTAATTTGCTAATTAATCAGTGACCGTCAAACCTGCTGATAACAGGATCAGGTGCCTGCGCTGTTTTTACATCCTCAGTTAAAAATGTTTGAAAACCAGTAGAGGTAATTGGGTAAATTCTGCCCTCTTTTTCTCTCCTCTCTCTCTCTTTCTTGAACTCTCTCCCCCTCTCTTTGACTGCTGTGTTTGCTCGTTGTGATCCCCACTCCTCTGCTTCTCCCTCCCTTCTGTTTGCCTGTACTCCCCCCCTTGTCTCTCCGGCCAGTTTCAGGAGGCCACTCGCGCAGTAACAGTGGCGGCTCTGAATCCAGCCTGCCCAGCTTGGCCCGCTCCCTGCTGCTGGTGGACCAGCTCATCGACTTGTAGGCGGCCCTCCCTCCCCTGTAGAAGCTGTAACACTGGATTATAGACTGGCATAGCATAACTGCAATCAACACTGTTGTCATAGCTAGCTTCCTGCTCCCCCTGGCTGTCATCTTCATTGTAGTTCCAACAGTAGAAATGTCCTTCGCCTTTCAGTGCTTCTTCATTCCCGCCTCTCTCCGCCATATCGACTGCATTATCTGGCCTCTCTTCACCTCTTATCTCTCACCCTCTCACTCACATTTTCTCTACGTTGTAGTCTCTGCGCATCATGTATTGTCCATTGGTTCAAGAGCTGCCAGTACACTAACATTATCCTTTCGAAAGATTAACCATTACATCTTTCTGTCAATCAGGATATAATATTGCTATCCAGTTTGTTTTAACAATATTGCATTATGTCTAATAGCAAACAATAGAAGATCATTGTTGTAATGTACAATAGGCATAGTTATAAGTGGTTGTAGTTATTATCGTGCACAAGTGAATTTGTCGTTGTTTGCCTTTTAAATTCTCTTCCCCAGATTTATTTGCACATTTTAAAGTAAAACCATGGAAAAGTTAAATGACTATTTGTTCAAATAAGGTCAGTTTACTTCTTCTACAAAGGGAAACTTATTTGAAACTTCGTCATGTAGCCTGATTTTGCACAGTAGCATAAGTGTTACCTCTATCAGCCTCGGGCTGTTGGATGGAATATCTTAAATATTTAAAGCTGCTATAGATTAGACTGAAAAATCAAATCATGTCACAATCTGGAAACAAAACAGCCATAACCACACGTCGTCCTCCTCTCTCTCTGCCGCTGCAGCACAAGCACCATAATAAGTTATTGTGATGAAGAGAAAAACAGGACACAAAAAGTTTCCCCAATCAGACTAAACAGTGAAGTGCCATAAAATAATCTGTGAAGCAAACCACTGACTGGAAGAGTCCTGAAAGTGTACAGTATCTGCTAAACTCTAAATATAACTACTTAAAAAACATCTTAAAAATTATGTCATCAATCCAACGCAAACTTGTTTTACAGACAAAGTGTACTTTTAAAACAAGGACCTGTTACCATTTGATGTTAGCTTATTTGTAAGTTCATCCTTGATGCGAGCAATAGGTTGTTTTGGATTTAAATGACACATCACGGTTATTTAACAGTGTTTATAGCAGTGTGCCATACGTATAGGAAATGCATGAAATCATGAAAATAATTTGAATAATCAACAGTAATAGGAAACAGTAGAATACAGTAGCTGTTATATATAGAGAGAGCATTCATGACTATTCAGGTAATTTTTTGGCACTAACAGAAACAACCTAATGGCATTTTAAAAATGATCTTCGAACACTCACATTTTATTTTTAATATCAACACAAACATTAATTCCACATCGAGCAATCCTTCCTACATTCCTGTCATTTGTTTACTCCTAATTTATGTAAATAGATATCTTCTGCACCCCCTGCAGGCTCTTATCCAGACCATAGAATTGGTTATTCTTCCCATGTATATATGAAGTCATTGTCATAAAGCTTTACTTGTGGAAAACATATTGCTTTACTTGTGAAATCTCTCATATATATAAATATATATATATATATATATATGTATGTATATTTATATACATGACATGACATTGTTTTCCTGTTAATAAATGTTAATATGAATAGAGTGTTAGAGAATGAATGTAAGAAATAAATATTAGTCTATAATAAAATAAAAAATATCTATAATTCTTAACACCATAATCACTGAATAATATTGAAGAATACTCTATAAATATTTCATTCCTCTTTGTGGAATTGTGTGTTGAGAAAGTTTTTTTTTCTTGGTTATATCTACTCAATAACTGTCAGTACATTAAAATGTATAGATGATAATCCTAGTCTTTGTTCGACCTGGAAGATTAGGCTAAATCCCATGTCTTATCCCACCTTTGTGAAAAGAAAGTGAGCCTGTGTAATGTTTGTTTACATGGACTGATGAAGGATCATACAGTATTTTTATTCCAAACAGTCGACAGTTTTCTGGAGAGTGGGAGCTTAACCTCTTGAATCTTAGTCCTGTTTCATTTCATCGCTAAACTAGAACTTTTTTCTGAAATTGTGCTTTGTAAAGCTTTGTTTTGCTTTACTGGATTTAGTGATCACAGAATTCATATCAAAAAAGCATGGCAGTGTTGTTGAATGTTATGTTCATGTGTGTTGGTATACAGTGTTATGATAAGTATGTATGTGTGTGTGGAGTCAGACTTGTTGGATGTGTTTTCCAGTAGCCTACTTGTGTTGTTGTTTGCTGCAAACATGGCGACGGATCACGTTGTCATTAAAATCTCTTCTGAAAGCACATGCCCCCCTAAATTCTCTCAGGTAGTTAGAGTTACATGACTCTTTCTGAGGGTTGGATAACGTATTGGCTTTCCGCTCCCCGGTCTCGCTGTCCTCTGGAAGTCTGCGCTCCATATTACAGTTAAGAGAATTTGTCTGATATGTAACGTGTGAGGGGCTCTGTGAAGTGTGAGAAAAGATGTCATCTGCCAGTTTTACAGTGAAGATAAAACACTGTCGCTGTAGCAGTGGTTTGATTATCAGACAGCATTAAGTCAGCTGTCCAGGGTTTGAAAAATCAGCTCCAATCAGCAATATAAATGTCTCTGTAGGATCAAACAAGGTCACTTTGCTTCCCATGCATGATTACAGTGGGAAGACTACCTCCACCTCCTCTTTTCAATTTTGTCATTTAGAAAATGATTTTAAATAGCATATACTGTATGTTACAGTATGTTTTTGTGAGATCTACTGAAAATACTCCATTCTTGAAGAGGGCAAGACACGTGTAAACGACCAGGATTAATTATGTAATCATTATTCAACATTTAAACGCCCTTTAAATGTTATGCTGATATATTCCACTTACATACATGTACTACGGAGTAAAATGTCGCTACCTATTCATTGGCTGTTGAAAAGTTAAGGTGGCAGTAGAAAATAAATCACACGTCACCTCACTACTTTGAATCTTAAATCTTAAAATCTAGAATCCAAGAGTAGTGCCAAAATTATGCTGCAAAGTATTCAGATGTTCTTTGATTATAAAAAATGATTCGTGATGATGGGTTTAAACATTGGTTTCAATGTTATCCCTTTGCCCAGACTTTTGAGAGTATTTTGAGCAGAACTCACTGATTTAAAATTTGAATCACATCCTGTAATCGTCAAGGAGAGGCTGGTTTCAAAGCAACAGCCTCTTTTGGGTGTATTTACTGTAGGTACTGCATGTACAACTGAAGGCTTATGTTGTTAAATCATCATCTTTCTGATCCTTGGACTGAACAGCTCAGTCATTTGCAGTTAACTGTTTGAACCTATGCAACTCCCGAGCTTTCTCCCTGTAGCCGCCTGTGTGCTGTTGTAATCGGTAAAGCCAAGCAGGTAGTGAGATTAGTCCTTGATGTGAAAAACAGGAGCCCCTCGTTCTCTCTGTTGTTTTGCCAAAAATGAAATCTGATACTATTGAGTGTTTTGAGACGCCTCTTGTCTGTATGGCCCAAACCTGCGTCAGAGCTGTGGTATCGTGTGCTCCTTCTATTTTTGTGAGATAATTAAAGAATTATAAAGGGATGGCAAATAAAATACAAATGTGAATGTCAATGTGTTGAGTGTTGATTGTCAGATTTTCCTATGTCATCACTGTTGTTGAGATTATTGGTTAATATAACTCAACAGAAGTTCATGATATTTATACAAAATTATGGGCTGATAATTATTTGTCAGTAAAAGGGGGAAAAAATAAGCATTTGTAATTTTATTCCACATTTTAAACAACTTCTTTTTAAACTTAGGCCAATTTTTATGTGTTATTCCTAAGTCTGCCACCACTGCTAACCTAACACCTGACTGAGGAGTAGGTGGTCGAGTTGCCTTATGACTAATTTCGAGTTTACCAGTTTTTGACAAAATAGAAAAATGTGTAGAATAGAAAAAGATGATATCACTGGTTCAGCTGCATTGATTTTGATGCTTTTACATTTTTTTTAAAGTGTTTTGTGCAATGATAAATCAGTGGCATTGTCTTTTAATTGTTTCTCATCAGACTTGCATGCAAAAATATGTGCATGAATTACTTTAGGTGGGAGACTAAGGGCTTAAATTACAAAGTAAATGATTTGTTAAATTGGAGCGTAATAAAGCAGGGCTGGTTTAACTGTGTAATGCACTAATCATCGTCTTATTTTACTTGGATAGCAGGTTAAGTCTTCTCAGGTAAGAGCAAACATCAGCTTCATGCCCCATTAAAATCTCAATCCATCTGTGGTTTTTATATTTTTCTGACTATGCCTTTGTCTTCAGAAAGATAATCATATCTCACTTTCCCAAACACAACAGAGTTAGGAATGATGATTGGTTGATTGGCTCAGGATGATTTCATACTAGAGCCTGACCGACTGACATATTGCCGTAATTTAGCTAATCAAGGATGGAACTTTATTCATTGACCCATAAGTAACAGTATTGCAGTAAAGAAATGACAAAGATGTGCTTTAGATGTGTGACAGTGAACAATGGGATGCTAAAAATAACTCAACATTTTATTTTTTACTATAAAATGTCCCATTCAGTATAAATCCTGGTCATACTTATTTAATAGCCAGATTTAACAGTTTCATTTTAAAATGTGTAATAATAGGAAAAGGGGGAAAGTATTAGATTTTTCAACTCTTAGATAGTTATTATCACTGAGGACATGTTGACATGTCGCAGTAGGAAAAGCACAGATGATATGAAGAGATGAGATGAAATGATAAAATTATTGATGTCTGGATTTCATTTAGCTGCTTTGGTTTCGTGGGTCCAGGTGCTGTGCATGCTGACTCACCAACACACTGTCATGGATAATTGAGACACTTAAATAGATCAGAGACATTGTTAAGGTGCTTTTCTCCCTATTGGCCTCAAAATCCTGTCTCGATCAGACTATATTTCACACCACCCATCTGAGCTCACTGATGAACAACACATACTCAACATGGCATTTAAAAACACAGCAGTACGCAGTATTTTCTCACTAAAACTATACACTATTTCCCCTTGATCACTTTGTGTCACTGGGCTTTGAACTATTTGATTACATTAATTTCTTTATATTTGATATCACTGATAGAAAAAGATGCTATTTAATGAATATGCAAGAGAGTCAAGAGCTAAATTTGACTTTGTTTAAAAGTCAAAGCTCCTAAGCATGTGTCTTCATGTTTCTCCAATTTCTTCCACATACAGACCTGCAGAGGGAGCTCAACAGTAACGTGCTGCGAGGCTCCGGGACTGTGGCTTCTGTGCAGGAGAAGCAAAGACCAAGGATCCAGCACACAGCTGCATGTGACTATAATAAACACATGCTGCAATCAGATGAGAGGAGCATGCAACACCATATGATTTCAACTCCTTCCACCAGTTTTCACTTCATGCCTGTCAACCAAGTACCCCAGTCCCAGTCTCCAAACAGCCCAGTCACCTCTGATGTCTTCCAGCTGGCCCCTTTTAAGACACCAGGAAAAGAAAGCAAGATGGCATTCAGTGGCTCCTCCTTTTCTGCATCTCATAAACCTGTTGAGGCGTCTGATGTTTTCCTCCAGGCACCGTTTGGAAAGAGGCAGGAAACCGCCAAAGCTAACGCTCCTGTATTTAAGTCTGTCAAACAGCAAATTCAAACCAGCAAACAGTGTCAACCGGTCCCAGTATCATCTCTCCCTGCTCCTCAGTCTCTTGGTATCCGGGCCCCTCGTCAGCCTCTGCTCCAGCAGCCGGTGGCGGTGCACAGGGTCGTGTCCAGGATCGGTCAGCAGGCCGCTGTGGGTTCTGTGGCTGTGGGGCCTCTGCATTCCTGGACCATAGGGGGAAGAGCTCTGGATGACCCCTTTACTGCTGCACCTTTTCAGCCAAGATTCTCTCAGGAGAAACCTTGATTATATAATCGTCTCTTAAAAATGCCAAGTCAGAGCTTTTTCTGCAACAAATGAAGGAATATAAACACACAAAGTATAGCATAAAGTATAAATAAGTTGCAGTATTACCCATTTTCTAAAGTAGTTTTACTATGGTCATTATTGCTGCAGTATTAAAATGACTAAATTATCCCTATACCAAGTATGTACTTGTTAAAAATTAATGTTCTACCTCAGTTATCTGATTTGCAACAGTCTGAACTTAGACTGATAAGTTATTAGGATGAACTTCAGTGGATAGATCCTCGACTCAATTTAAAACTCTACTTAGGACATTGAAAAGGGTTTTGTTAAAGGCCCAAACTGTCATTTCTTAAAATGTAAATGTAAGTTTTATTCAGTTTTTCAGTATTTACCATGTCTCTCAGTGTGACCTATTTTACTGAAATCTTCACAAACATTTCTTTTGTGAGGACAAATATTCACAGCATCAGAAAATATCAATACCTAAGATGTAAAGAAGCTGCTTTCAGTTTTATTCTGCGTATTTTAAAAAACTGTCAGTCATTAAGTTTTAAATCTTTCTAGTTGTTTATCCTTTTTGTTCATATTTCCATTACGGATTGTGCCTTTAATATCAGTGTTGTAGCATTAGCGCTACAAAAGATACCAAACGTTTTGCTACAAGCTAAAGAAAATCCAGAGAAGTCAAATGTAATGGTGTGAAACATTTTCACACAGTTGAAGGAGGGAAAGTACTTTTGCAGCTGTTACTTTCACATTAACTGTTATGTTAAAGCACTGTGAATTTTTACAAATATTTACAGAAAAGACAGGCGACATACAAAAAAATCCCAAATGGCTGGTTTAAGACTTCAATGATTTCAAGCTCAATTTACCTGCTTTACTGCTTAATAATTGTTCACAGATTGCTGCTGCCATTTCCCCACAAACTACACCAGTGTTCTGAGACCTTTCTTGAAAGGAGTTTGATTTTGTTGAACCTGTTAATGTTGTTTGTCTTTGATCTTTGTATTTTGCATGAAACATATCATGTCGGTGGTTCAGATCCACTGATGTCTTACAGTTTAAGGTTATACAGTAGGTTAGACGGCATTCTCGAGAGCTGCTAAAGACAAAGGAAACACAACATCATCTCTGCTGAGCCGAGTTTTTAATAGTTTCTCTTAAACTGATAAGATTTTCAATAATTTATATGTATTTTGCCTTGTACTTTGGCAGAGATAAGGACTTTTTGTAAACCATGCTGCCTTTGCTTCATGCATAGTATTTTTCATTTATATTATCTGAATATTAATACTGGACGTTAGGAAAACTTCAACGTGTTTTATTAAAGCTTTGTGAACATAACAGCATCCTAATTTTACAGTCATGTTGTATTTCTCCCTCTTTAGCCTGATAATAATTTGGTGGTACTGTGTGTCAAGGTAGATGCCTACGTGTTTCACACCAGGGGACCCAGGCCTTCATGGCCTCTACCTGCCATGAAACATAATGACAAATGTCTGTTTGAATTTTAGCCAGATGACAGCAATGAGAGTGTTGAAGAGGCTAAGATGTTTTTTCATTCCTATAATGGTGCTAGTGGCATGTTTGGCATCTTTATTGTGTTGATTGCTGAGGTTTGCTTGAAGTGAATAATGACTCCCTGTCTTCTGAGTCTGAATAAGTGCAGCAGGATGTTGTTGCTCCGCAGCGTTAGTGTCACACTCCTGTCTTTATAAAATATACAACTTGGAGAAATTTCACTCAGGGCACAGAGGCCAAAGGTATTGTTTTTCCAAGAAGGTTTCTCTTGTATTTTTGTTTTTATTAATACCAGATTATGCAGATTAAACAGCACGCAGAGGCGAAATGGAAATGGAAAGATAAAAACTGGATGATCCAAAAAAGACTATAAACACCATAAAACTATGTCTGCTATTTCATGAGTACTTTTCATGTCAGGCCGAGTCCCCAATAAACCAGGACAAAAACAAATGAGTTACAGCTCAGACCTCTTCAGCAGGGAGGAAAAGTGAGTTGAGCTTGTGTGAAAAATGAGCCACTTGTTTTTGTTCAACAATGCGCAAAAAATGTCATGTGACGTTTTTGTGCGAGATTCACTTTCCTGAACTTAGAACGAGCAGAGCACAATGGAAAAAAAAACAGTGGAGGGTGAGTAAATGGAAATAGATAAATCTGGGGGTTTTTATTGGAAATTGGTTCAAGGTTGTGTGGAAGCTACACTGGTTCATAAACTCGCATGACTGTAGAGCTGATTAGCTGTGTAACGTCTGTGATTGCAGTTGTTAGTGCGGCCAAGGTGGACTGTGACACTGGGCCAAGCTGAGGCCACTGCTGAGCATATTTTTACATTCTCTTCAAACCTGTTTCAAGTTATATTTACTTTCCTTTCTGTTGTTTCAAACACAGAAATTTGTCAGGGGAGATTAGGAAGGGGACTTGATTTGATCAGTCATATATTACTGATATATACTGATACTTACATAAATACGGAAACATTCCGGGGGGATCAAAACAGAACTAGAAACTAGCTCAGACTCATGCACACCACATTAACACTGCTGGCAATTATGGAGAGACAAGTTTTGCATTCCTGTCCTTTTTTTTAATGTTAGGCTTCAATATCATATATTTTCCTCGTGGCACATACACCGCTGGAAAGAGCCAAGAGAAAGAAACAGTGCTCAAGTTACCCAACATTAAGTATACATTTTTTTTTGTCCTCAGCAATGGTGGGCTCTGTAAAAGTGTTAAGCTGTGTAAATACTTCTTCCAGATCTCCATGGCGTCATAGTTGGATTTTGATTTTTATTGTGTGCCTTTAATCCAACTGCCTGCCTCTGCTCCTGGCGGTTTTCTTTAAGACACGCCTCCATGAGCTCACTGCCCACAGGACTGCAAGACCGACTGCGTGCATCTGCGAAAGCATTCCCAAATGAAGAAAGAACTGAAACTAAGGAAAAAGCACATGGAAAAGGGTATTTGGGTTTATTTTAGTAGATCTGAGGGGAATAAGACTGGGCGGCTGTTCCATGGCTTATTGCATAATCCCAAACTCGACATTTTTTGCATTTAGAGAGACTCTATACGCGTCTTCCCACAAATAGAAACAATTTACTCTGAACAGTTCGGATAATTGTTGTAAATAAAGTGAATGATTCCATGTTATTCGTCTTTCTAACCATTCATCCACACTCTAGCTGCATATTTCCTGCAGTGCCAGCCAGGAAAGCAGAGCAAAGCAGCCCAGATTTGCTTATTTCCAGGAAACTCCTCCAGATTTTCCACAAGTATCCAGAGGTGCCCAAAGTATCTTCATGGTGCCCAGTCATCTTCAAGACATCGGGGGCATCTTTACCAGCTGTAACAACCACCTCAAATGCCACTCAACTCCTCTTCTCCTGATGACGATGACATGAGGTCAGTCACTCAGCAAAGAAACCTGGTGGTTTGTATCCACTTCCTCATTCTCTTGAAAACTAACACATTATTCTTGACAGACAATTCAGTGCTTTTTTCTCTAAAGTGAATTTTTGACATAATCAGGGGCCTGATTTACAACCAGGCCTATACATACTGTATAATCTTTAGTCTCATTGTGAGGACAGAGCAGTTGTTTTTAAAGTTGAATACACATGCTTGTGTTTTCAGCTCCTCTCTGTGATTAGATCTTTACTCAGGATGAAAACAGATGGAGCTGTGCTGAGGATGGGTCCAAACTTTATGTAGTATTAAATGCACTTCCCTGTTTACTAGGTGCAGCACTGAAATAATCAAACATTCCCACAATAGGCCTTTTTCACAGCAGGAAAGTCAGGGAGATCTATACACACCTGCAGAACCCTGAGAGGACGCCTTAATTTAATCAGTCAAACATCTGTGGAGGTGAACCATACGTGCACAGGGCCTGTGGTTGTAAAGTAAACTCAAAGTCTTAGTCAAAGTCTTGAACTTTTATCACTGACGACCATCAATCTGGCCACCTGTGATTGAGCTCAGTATGAAAAAAACATCTTGCGTCACAGTGAGTACATTTATCATATTTCTGAAGTTTGGCCTCTGACACTGACTGGAGCACAAAAGAGAAAAAGATACTTTTTACTGCTGCTACAGCACATATATTAGTATGAACAAATTTGATCAGAGGACTGAAAAACTGCAGTCTACCATTCTGGCCACCAAATCAGTGTCAGGGTGATTTTCCAGATGTCACTTTTGTCAGCGCTACAAAACACAAATAGTTCATAGCAGTCAACGTTAAACACTGCCAAAGATTTAACTCCTGTGTTTTAAGAGTTTCTTGCTGACAGCTTTACAGATTAAAGTCTCTGGTTTCTAGCTTTAAAATTATTTTCCATGTTGATCATTGTTGATGAAATGTTCAAGATGACAGGAATGTTTTATTCCATTAAATCATCTCACTAATTGCATTTAGAAGACTAGTCTCTTTGCAGGCATCTCCTCTGAGATGTGTATGGCACTGATGCACATAACAAAAGAAGTTTGACATTATTCATTCTCTTCAATACCACTCTCATGTCTGTACAATGAATGTGAAGCTTGAACCGGAAGGTGATTAGTCTAGCTTAGTATGGGGAAACAGTTAGCAAGAAATCTGCCTATAATAACTTCTTGTAAATTATAAATTTGCCAGCATCCACGAGAAGCAGACATCAAATACACATATTTATATATATATTTTCTACACATATATTTTTGCGATTTAATGAATATTAATTCACAAAATATACATTTTTTAAGACAGCGCTTGCCAAACAGACTTGCATGTATAAAACACATGACGCAGTTGCCGAGTCACTGGATTTTCTGCGGTTTAAACTTGCGATTATTGTTTTTCACTGTGCAAAGCAGTGAAAGATTAGTTCAGATCAATAAAACTAATTCATACCAGGCAAAGGCTAAAATGCAAGTTTATACAACTCCATAGCACATTGTGATACTCAACCAGTTTGGCTGATTTGATGTTGGGAGGAAATGTTGTTAACATTGACTAAATTGCTTAGCTACAAAAGCATTTAATAGCCAAAGCTGTGCTCGCTACACTAAATATTCAATTTATAGACTTAAAAAAAGTCATAGTTCATGGCACATCATGCGTGAGCCACTTGTTTAGGAAAACAGACATAATTGTTGAAGGTTTTCACTGTGCGTGTGTTGAATCACCAGCTACAGCCTCAAAAGGCAACATTCACTTTACAGTCACTTTAATTCTTGTTCTGTTTGGACGTATTTAAACAGAGGCACAGTAAAAAGGTCTTTTCAGGTTTCCATCCTGAGCTTAGATCCTGCTCCTCAGCTTCCTCATCCTCCATAATCATCAGTGGTTCTCATGATTGGGGCGTGGAGGGGGGCGCGACGGGGGAGGCGCTCTGCAGGGAGGTGGACCCTGAGGTGGGGGCGGCAAAGAGCCGGTCGGAGACGGGGGCGCAGAGACGGGGCTGGGGTTGGCTGGCGGCAGGGCTCTGTTTGGAGGTGGTGTGTACATGGGAGGGGTGGTGGAGGACGGGGGAGGAGAGGATGGCAGAGGGGGCAGTGTTGAGGTCGGCGAGGGGGGCAAATTGAGGAACTGGCTGCCCTCTGATGGACGCCGCTGGTAGGCGTGGGGCAAAGTGTAGACGGGCGTGGATGGATGGTTGTAAATGGGGTAGCGAGGAGCAGGGTAGGATTTGCTTCGGGTGAAGTTGATGCACTTGCCCTGTAGTAAACAATATGAAATTGCTTCAGCATAAAAAGGAATCACTGGTCACTGTAGAGGCCTGTTTTGTTTATGAACTTGTACAACACAATATGTAAAGAAAACCCAACTTATAAAGACAAGACACTGCAGTGTAATGAAAATTTCCTGAATCTACTTCTGCTGGCACAGCGCTTGGCAGGTTCAGAGTGATAAAGCTTTCAACAGACAGAAAGAGGAAATTCCTCTGTTAGTGTCTTGGAAGAAAACAGCGTTCCTACCAGCCCAGCCGTGCTGACGCTGAGAGCTGGAGGAGGCAGCCAGCTTCTACTCTTGATGATTTCTCCAGACAAGAGCGTTCCTCCGGACAATACTGCAGTTGTTTTTACCTTTGTGTGCTCACTATGCCACTTGAGGGCTTCCTTGAAGTCTGTATTCTTATGATTTGAAGCAGATTTGACTTTTTAAGAATGTGTAGTCCACGGAATAACTGCAGTTAATGTCAAGCAGATAAGATTCCACTCTTTCTACTGTTGCTCTTTGATGCTTTGAGCTGGAGGCCTTCGATCTGAACTCCCCTTATCCCTCACTTCCAGAGGTCATGAATTTAAACTGGCACATTCCTAAACACCTGCCTGCCAAAAGTTGACTTAGTTGGTTTGCAATCTTTTCAGCTGCTTTGTTTTGGATGCATGTGTGCTTATCTCAAAGCAGTAAAGAGGTGATGCTGTTTTTCATTACACCAGAGAGGAAATCACAGCGTCACGCTTTGACTTTTCCATTATTCTGTTATCTCTGGTGTGTTAATACATCTCACCTTGTCTCCAGGATGAGGTCGCATCACAGACACTCTGTCATAGCCTTTCCTCAGGAATACACACAGAGCATCCAGCTTTCCCTGTAGAAAGATTATCATAAATGACTATACATTTTTGTATGTTAAACCAATGATATCTGATCACAACAAGGAGATTAATATGATTAGTATGTATTGGCCAGGAGTGCAGCAAGAACAATCATTCAAAAGACAAGCAACAAGCTACAGTAATGAAATAAGTTGGCCTGTTTATTTGTGTCTCTGCCAGGCTGTCCCTGCTCCACTTTTTGCTCCAGATGTCTCTCTTTGATTCTTACATAGGAAGCTTTATATGGTATGGAGATAGGAGATAGGAGAGATAAATAAAGAATGTATTTTGTTAGGAATAACACCCACTCAACAGATTCCATATTCAGAGGTTAGCTCAGTTCATGTCTGGTTCCTATTACTATCCATTCAGCTGACTAATATGCAAGGAAACAAGTTTTATTAACTATTTCCTGGTACCACATCATTCCCAGAAACTCTAAAAATTTGTAGGTTATGGTGGATAGACACTATCATAAGGAAGAGGTCTTAATGTCAGAACTAGTTTTAAAACATCTGGCCTCATAGTGTATATTACATATGTTCACATTATGTGATCCATGTCTTGAGATACATTCAGTGACAGTAATACAGCTTGATGACAACTGAACAAACAGAGGAAGACCGTGAGATATGGTTGAAAAAGCTGGTAAACTAGTAAGATATTACATTTAAAAAGTCAAATCCATGCCCATACATTCCCCGTGAATGAATGAAAAGAGTGAATAAGAACCTTGATGGGGGAATACCACTTCTGGGGGCGGACAGATTTATGCATGTTGTAGTAAGGCCTTGGTGGAGGTGCTTCAAACTCCTGTTCAGGCATCACAACTCGAGCATTTTTGGCTTTTTCCAGTTTGGCTCCCTCTTCAGTGGAGCCTTTATCTCCCCAACGGACCTGGAAAAAGAAACAGAAGCTTAGAGTAAAAATGGTTTAAAATGGGAATATGGCTGACAAACCGACCATCACATTTTGTTTACATGTTTGGTTACATCTGCTACAAAGGCTGAGAGCAGAAGAGCTTTTGCCATCATTTCTAGCCAGGCTTGCAGTGTTGCTCTAGTGATGGGAATGTTGATTTGTCGGTGTTCTGGTCCAATCGCTCTGCTCCAGACTGAAATATCTCAAAATCTGCTGGATGCATTTCCAGTAAATTTTGTACAGTCATTGTTCACAGACCATGAATGCTACTGACTTTGGTGATCCACTGACTTTTACTCTTGTGCTACCACCAGCTTGAAATTTTTGCTTTTTAGTGAAATGTCTCAACAACCATTGGATTGACTGGTACAGATACCCACAGTCTTCAGGGGATGGTTTGTTGTAACTTTTGGTGACTTGGAGATGATGACTTTTCCTCTAGCTCCGTGGTATTTGTACACAATCCCACAAGATCATGTTTATATATTCCCATCTGCCTCAGATGTATTTATTGCTTTGCATTTATTGCTAACTGGAAAATGTTAGCATGCTAAAATGCTAAATTAAGATGGAGAGCATGGTAAACATTTATCTGATTGTTAGTGTTGTCATAGTGAGCATTGGAGCATGTTAGCATGCTGATTTTTAGAAAGTACATTAAGTACAGCCTCTGATCAGCTGTTCCCTGTAGACTCTGATTCTTGTAATGATGCTAAATTGTTATTTTAAGAGAACAAGAAAATTTTATCACATCACTACGCATTGATGTTGCAATCTGACTTGAGCTGATAATGTCAGATCCAGGAGAACCCATTTTTACCAGTGCCTCTGCGTCTACTTCACTGTAAAACATGAGTCTTTACTTGCATAACCAGATGTTTATAGCATATGTACATGGAATTTAATTTAACTGAAAACCGCAAGAAAACAGAGGTTGGCCCCCTCACCACTCACAAAGTTTAACTGTGTCATTATATGCAAAGCTTCAGATTTGAGACTTACTTTTGAAGCTGTTTTATGGCATAAAACCTCAAAATTCAACAAGAGAGCCACTGCCACAGGTAAACTGCATCCTCATGGGCAAAGAATGTCACTTAACAACTAAAAGCTTTTCTTCTAATTTTTTTCTTTTCTCCCCAGATTATGACCTTGACCCTCAGAGCGCCACTAAAAAGCTAAAGCAAAATGTCAAGAATGATTCGGCACAGCAAGAGTGAAACCAGCACTGTCAAAGCAACCTTGGAAGTTCATTACTCAAATTTACTCCCTTGCAGCTGCCAGAGACAAGCCATGAAGGCTTTAACTTGGCAGGGAAAGCAGTTAAATGAAGCTATGCATATTTTCCACAGCTCTGTTTGGAATCTGTGCCACTTCAAGGCAAATTCACAGCACAGACTCCTCAGACTTGCACAACCAGTCAGTGAAGCACTTCACACTGAGAGTGATCTGTCTCCCTGACCTTCCTTTGACAACAGACACATCTGGTCCCTCTTGACCTGAAGACGTGTCAGTCTCCTTTGTGTTGTTCGCTTCTCTCAGGTATCATGTTGCACAGGGCCCAGATGATCTGTCTCTTCTTATCCTAAAAATAAATCTCTTGAATCCGAACTTTTGTACCTTTTCCTTGATGATTCTTTCCTTTTACCATTTCTTGCTGAACCCCAGCCTTTTCCCCAAAAAATTCACAACCAAACCTTTATTTCGCCTGAGCACACTGCAGAAAATCAGACACATTTGCCTGCAGTGCAACAACCACAAACAAATCATGCAAGCTTGCATGATTCGGTTTCTAACAGAATGTGCATCGTGGCCTCTGGGCCTCAAACTCCGCAGTTTACTGGCCAGATG
Source organism: Lates japonicus (assembly GCA_033238685.1). Lineage (NCBI taxonomy): Eukaryota > Metazoa > Chordata > Actinopteri > Centropomidae > Lates > Lates japonicus. The sequence continues at coordinate 4,802,817 of BRZM01000021.1, read as the reverse complement.
GCCTCATCCTAACCCTCACTGACTCTCTGAACGAGTTATAACAACAAAGTGACTCAGTCTCTTGCAGCATAAACTTGCACACTCATCTCTTTTAAGGAATGAGTCCCTTCCTGCTTCTCTTTTATTCCTGCTGTATTTGTGTTTGATCTCACTCCCACATCTCAACAATTCCAAAAAAGCTGAGTCATAGATTCAAGCTTGCCACGTGTATCGTCTATATACCTGAAGCCGGTTGATAGATACAAATAGTCAAGTCAAGTCAAATTTTATTTATATAGCGCCAATTCACAACAGAAGTTATCTCGAGGCACTGTACATATAGAGCAGGTCTAGACCATACTCTTTATCTTATAAAATTTACAGAGAAAACCCAACAGATCCCACCATGAGCAAGCACAGCAAATACAGAGTAGATTCTTATTTTAATAATTTAATATTGAATTCAGTTACAGTATCAAAGCGTTTTGACATGATGGTTTAGTGTTACTTCAATGTCTGATCCAGACAATTTGTTAAATACAGTCTTAGATCCTTAGACACTTATACAGACTTAAATTTCATGCAGTCATCTGTGGTGTGTAATTATACTGCACAGTATGAATATTTATCATATCATATAAACATATCATAACTGCTAATGTTTACATATTAATCCAATTGCACTTTGCTATCTGGGTTACCTCCATTCTCTTGATGCCTCCAACTCCACGTCCCCCATAGTACGAGGCGTCCACAGTTGGCCACCTCTTCTTGGGAAAACCGTCCTCATCATCCTAAACAGTAAAAAAAAAAAAAAAAAAAAATAGTTGAGACTCTTGTTGAGGGGCAGATGTGTTTGTCTTGATCAACACTCACTGTTAAACTGTAAAAAAGTACAAATTGTATCTCAGCATCATTAAAGCAGTGGTGTCTGTCCCATAAGGGCATGATTTTGCTATGTTGGGTACTGTCAGTCATTATGCTCATTATGTATATTGTTTTTATGTGTGCATGTGTTGCTGTGACAAAAAAGGTAATCATTATTGTAAAGAAATGAATATGGCTGCCAAGAATTCTATACACTTTTGTCATTCCAAGGTGAGGAAAAAATAAAACCACTTACAGATTCGTCCTCTATTACTGGAGGAGGTGGCTCGTGAATGACCTGTAAGGGAGAGAAAGAAAGAAAGAAAGAAAGAAAGAAAGAAAGAAAGAAAGAAAGAGAGAGTACCGTAAGCCTCAAATGATAGCTGGGGTGTCATAACGAGCATAATTGCCATTGTATGTTCTTCACTGCCTGTCATACCACAGTGCAGCAGAGAGGCCAAAACCACCACAGCAGGAGGATGGTGAGCAGGAGCAGTAGGATGAGTAGAGCTATGGCCACAAAGGTCCCATCAGACTAGAAGGGGAAAAAGATGAGGAACATAACCTGTGTGAGTAGAAATCACTTATTTCTATGACTGAGATATGCATTTGTTATCACATATACATAACCTTACTGAACCTTGTGTTACTTTGTTAAAATATTATGTTTAACTTTTGTGTGTGTTGCAATTATTTATAAAGAAATTTCTTACTTAATGATATTTTATATTGATACAACTTTCATTTTCAACCAGAACTACATAGAAAAGGTAACTGGATAACGAGTCATCATATAGATTACCTCTTCCATGTCCTTTCAACCATGCTTAACAACGTGTATATACCACGGGTAGTTGCAGAGGGCATTATGAATTACTTTCAAATTTGAAAACATTTGTCAGTGTCAAGGCCACAAATGAAATCTAAAAAAGTGAGAAGGAGGGACGAGCTGCTGCAGCTGCGGATGTTTCTTTAAAGATAAACGGCTGATGCGTACAAGAACTAAGTTTTTCTGTGATGCTATGATTCTATACGGCCAACAATACAAAAATATGTCATTTTCCTTTAGCTGTGGAAAAAAAAAATCTAGATCCTTTAGCCAAGTCACAAAATGACAAGTCAAAATCTAGACTGAGGTTCATAATCATGTGTGACTTTGTTGTGCATTGTACTTACACAGGTGACTGCAGTTATGGTGACAGAGCTGGATATGAAGCTCAGGCCATTATTCATGCTGACGTGGAGAGTGGCAGACCTGTAGAAATGGTAAGAGAGTAAATGAGAGTGATTTTCTGACAGTGAGTGTGCCTCTAACTTAGACTGTGATTGTAGTTATAAATGAAAAATGAAAAAACACTTGTTTAGTCTCTATTCCATGTTAAGATCTTACACAATAAAAATGCAAGGATCCTCAGTTATGAGTAAAAACCTTGCCATGCAGAATAGGATCTTGAAAAACCCATGATGCTGACATGAAGTTACTATTTTAGTGAGAGGTTCCTGTTTCAGTCTCTTTGATGTAATATGACTCAGACAACCTTGTCTGTGAATAGTAATGGTAATCACTTACGTTCCCTCTTTTTCCAGAACAGGAGCTGGGCACAAGAGGTAGGTATCCCTCACCACCAAGGGTCTTTTCACTGTGGAAGAATTTATATTATATATATGACACTATAAATACAAAGGTACCTTACAAGATAAGACAGTAGTGAAAGAGAAAGAAAGGTGATGCAAAGGAAAAGTTTACTTCACATTTTCTACCAGCCCTGAAACTTAATAAGATTCAAGCCTCAAAATATTCTTTTTGTTATTAAATTCCTGGACTTCCTCTCCTCATGGAAAATGAAGCAAATGAGGGAGCGTTGTGGTTTATTTACCCTGGCTGAGTGAGTGTCTAGTATGTGCAAAGACAGTGCTCGTCCCTGATGAGATCCACATTCCCCTTTAGACATCCGAGAAGCGTTGAGCGTTTTACCAGCTGATTCAAAGGAGAGGAAGATGGTGCTGATGGTTTTCGGGGAGGATGGGGATTTAAATCATTGTGAGCCACAAAGAGCTGCTCTCCCCCACCCCAGCCCCGTCTGTATGGCCAAAATAAACTTGGCGTGATGGCATAAATGGCTGCTGTGCGGAGTCCCAAATACTGCTGCTTTGCTATTCTGTCTATTAATAGTTGGATGAATTTTATGCAATGTTTGGATTCACACACCTACACAAGTGTTACTGTCTGTCAATCACGTCTCAATATAATGTGGAGGACAGAGGGAGGATGATACATAGTCCTTCTATTCACTCACACATTAACATTCTTGTATTAGAATAAATACTTAATCCACCTACTGTGCCAATTTCCTACCTTAGGAATTACATAATATAGCCTATACTGTAAGATGACTTCCACAGGTTCCTCCTCCCTCTAATGTCTTTTATTCCCCACTAAAACAGAAACATGTTCTCCTTCACTAAATCATATGTTACCTTTTGGACAGCAGCAGGCTGTTTCCCCCTGTTTCTAGTCTTTGTGCTAAGCTAAGCGGCTGCTGGCTCCAACTGCATATTTACCATACAGGCATGCTAGTGGTGTCAAGCAAAAAAGTAAATAAGCCTAGTTTGCAAAATGTTAAAGTGTTCCTCTAAGTATATTTACACACTTCGGCTCTACAATTCACTTAAATACGTTTTCACAGTTTGATGTACTTTAACACTATACTGTAATTTGACCTTTCCTTCAGGTCCAAACAAGTTTACCAATGATTTGGTTTGGTTTTAATGATATTGTGTGTTGCAATTAAGAAACTCTGAGCTACTTAAAGCTGCGCTACTGAGTTTTTTTGGTTTTTTTTGTGGGGGGGTTTAAACATATTATTGGCTTATAAAGTTGATTCATTTGCCTATTTATACACTCAATAGAAACACCGCAACATTGGCATTAATCTGAAGTCATGTGTCTGACAAATAGATGAATGTCCAATGTTCGCTCTTCATTTAGCTGTTTTTAGTCTTTACTAACTCCTGAGGGAAATATCTGGCTCTTTAGCTGCTAATGCTGACTTTATTCACCAGCTGACCGCTGGCTTTTTCTGTCGCTCGTTTGGTAGTGAGCTGGCAGAGCGAAGTTGTCAAACCAAAATAATGAGCTAAAAGATGCTAAATACTTCACACTTTATATACCGTAAATTAAAGTTTGTGAATGAAAACCTTGAGCAGATACTTACTCAAAGTAACTGTGTCGTTGATGCGGAAACTGCAGAGAACTTTCTGTATCTCTGCGTGAAGGAACCGCTTTCCTTTGACTACAACCTGAAGGATTCTAAATGAGATTAAAAGACCATTTATATTTTTGTCCTTATGTAATAATGTGCAGCATCTTTAAAGAAGTCTAGGTAGACATTAATGTAATGTGACTGACTAATGTGCTCTATGCAACACTGAGTTAAGCAATATTAAGTCTGACCGTATGTTTTTGTGGTTTGTTCTTTACCTCCTTCACAGATGCTGACGGCTCTACAGCCAGGATCTCAATGCATGATCTTTCAGGATCTGGTGTTGCAAAATGATCATTAAAAGGCTGAACTAAAGGTTGATTAAATGTGTGTGAGAGTTATTGAACCAAGAATATGCATCTTTCTGTGATATTAAAGCATGTGCTTGTGTCTTCGTATCGAGTCAATGACCCTTGTAGGGCCTGAAACCCATCATTCACAGGGAAGACATGGTCCTTACTGTCATTGTTGAAAGCTGCCAAGAAATGAGACTGAGTGATTAATCATGTCTGATGTGGTTTGCTGCATTGATTGTTTCATTAATTTATTCACTAGTTTCCCAGCCTAGTGGCTAATCATTAGTTTCATTTGGGTTTCATTGAGTCTTTCACCCCACACAGTACACACAGTGGTACCCAACTGGCGTGTTCTGCTGGCCTGAATTAAACAAGATATTAAACAGACAAGTAAGCTACAGTAAATGACGGATGTCATGCTGCTGCTTATGGGCTGAAACTGAAAAGCTTGTTCCTCTTGTATTATCAGCCTCCATCACTGATGTCAAATACTGATGGTGTTATGCCACTTGAAAGCTGTAGGAAAACACCTGGTGTGACCTCACTCAGAGGGAGGACCTAAGATGTCTAATTCATACTATTTTCAACTAACACAATGAGGGCAATATACAAAGGATGTGTTAGTACACATGAAGTTAAATATATGTATTCTTATTATTATTATTGGCTTTTGTGGAGGTTTGAGAAGATAATAATTTCATTGAAATCGACTCATTAATTTTGTTATTACAGTGTTTAAATTATTTCATTTTAGTGTGAAACCCAGTGGGTTTTATGTCACCTCTCACCTCTTTGTGCCAAGTCAAACTGATTTTCTCCTCAGTTCACCATCTGTCAGGGTACGATGACACTACGTCCGGTAACCTGAGAGTAAGAGCCAGATTGAGAAAAAGAAACATTGTGAGATCATTTTTATTGTATTTTTAAAAGTAAGAATCAAAGGAACAAATATTTTGGACATAATTACGCGTGATCGAAAGAGCAGCTGTGTTTTTGTTGTTGTTTCTTTGTTTAATGATTCTACCATGTGCTTGAATAGGCTCCCCAAGAATGATAAAAAGCATTTCTATGATTATGCTAAAAGGAAAATGCTCTACTCACCATCTCCAGTGCTATAGTATATTTGCTCACCGGCCTGGAGAGAGGTTTTGAGGCGCCAGAGGCTATAAACTAAATGGGCTCATTTAATGAGTAAGATGCTATACTGGGAAAACAGATCAGTTTCATTGACTTAACAGATGACTTACTCTTTGAAAACCTCTGCATAAGTAGTGTCTCCGCCTGGCTGCACCATGCGAGCTCCTCCAGCCCGCCCGAATCTGTTCTCTGATCATGGATGGCTCCAGGGAATAAAAACTGTACCAATTTAAACACGATGACACAGGACAGAAGACTAAAAATGCAAGAAAGTGAGACATTTGTGTGAGGTGGTTGTACTACCTGTCTTCTGTTAGTGCTAAGGAGAGTCCTTCCTCTGTTGAAAATACAATAAAAAGACATCCGCAGCTGAGGACTGGAAAAAAGAAGAGACGCTTTATGTTCTATTGTTTTCCTTTCCTCTTATTCTTGAATCTCAGCTGTTTCTGTGTGACCCAATTTGATAAACTTATGCTGTGGGTGGTCACCAAAGTAATATATCTCATTCCAGTAATGTTGTACACTGCCAGACCTGAGAGGAAGGGATAACAACTATCTATATTGTATGATCAAGACTCTTATGAAGATAGCTGGAAACAAATAATAAATCAAAACATGTACATGAGTTGTTACTATGGAAAACGATGGGAACCAATTTCTGTCAATGTGATTAAAAAATAAAGACTTAGTGTCTCAAAATAATGAGAAATGTTCTCGAAATTTGCATAGGCCTGTTTCCTCATGTGCACCAAAGAAAATCATTATATTGAGAAAGTTTTTCTTTTTTTGAGATACAATGTCATTATTTAAATAAAGTCTCTTTTTACGATGACTTGCAAGATTGTTTCGTCATGACATTGGCAGAAATGAGCTTTCATATAAAACACTGCACTTTACATCAAGTCTATACTTAAAAAATACTTAAAAGAATTGTTCACTTACTGAACAAAACATGACGCAGCAGGCTGTGTTGTTTTGTCGAATAGAAGAAACAGTCTAAACCCAAATATACCTGAAGTTATCTATCATCTTCATCGAGAGGCTGGAACTGGCAATTTCTGCCAGCTTTTGCTTGAAAAAGACTGTATGGAAAACTGATTATCAAAATTCTTTGCCCATAATTTCGCATGAGAAACTATTCAATTGTTTCCACCTCTAGTATGATACAACCCAAACTAAAATATTTGAGTCTGTACATTTAGCCTGGGTTGGTTTTGTTGTTGTGTACAGTCTTCTTTAGACTCAGAATCTAATGATTTGTTATGATGCATCTGCTTTTGCATATTTGTTTTGCTATTGTCTTTGTGCCATGAGTTGTTAGCATCTTAAGTATAGGCTACTACAAATATACAGGTATTGTATGAGCCATCTATGTATTCAGCACAGGAAACTTCACAAAGACTTTAAGGCTTCGGTTTTAGCCTTGTATTTCCTTCTGAATGCGTTGATGTTTAACATTTCCACTGTTTGTCATGTGACCACACAGACGATTTTTTTAATGCCAACAGTAACTGGAGTGCCACGTCATGCCTGAGCTTAGCATTATAACAGGTCCTGATTTGCAGCAGGTGCAGACTCGATAAAACAATCAGCAGAAGAACGAGTTTAAAGCTGTGGTCGCAATTGAAGAGAATTGTGTAAGGGCCATGCATAACCTCTACAGCCCCTTCCTCACGCCTGCACCGCTCTCTTCTCTTCCCTCGCTTATGTTTTCATTTATCCCAGATGTGAGTCCCAGTGCAGAGACAGCTAAGAAAACTTTGGGATCTTTTGGAACATCTGGCCTAATGGAGAAAGGGTTCTTGCAGACTGAAGCACAGGGAGCTGAAGCTAGAGTAGATGTGGGCTGCTCCTGTCTGCGAAGTGTGGCCACAGTTTGACAACAGGAGTCCTCAGCAGTGCATTTTATCATCAAAGTAACATAAACACTGCAACGAAGATGTCATTGTGTAAACATACTCTTGTCAAATCTTAAGTCATTCATACACCATGCTGATTGCAAAAACAGCTAACACAGCTGTAGTGTATTTTCAGGAAATGTATGAATGTATGAATTACAACACTGCGTTTTCATCCATGGTATGACCATATGACCTGCCAACAAAACAACACTGAACTGACACATGACTTGATATGACTCTGTTCAGGAGTGTCACATTAGTTCCGTGACAGATTATTAGACAGTGTAATTCAGCCCTCATGTCAGCCTTGCAGGCACAGTCCCTAGAAATCTGCTTCTGTGTTTGTTAAATAAACAATACAGTACAGCAAACAAAATGTAATAGCAACTATTTGATAATCACTTAATCACTTAGCCTTTAAGAAAAATGCCAACCGCTATCTGGCCTTAGTTTCTAATGTGATGATTTGTTGCTTTTCTCTGTTTTAAATCATTGGAACCAATATCTTTGGGGGTTTTAATTGTTGATCAGACATAACAATACACATGAAGACGCCACCTTGACCTGGGAACTCCAGGGTATTTTTCACTGTTCTCTGACATTTTATGTAACAGCTCAAACCACAGATCACTTCATCTAGAAAATAACTGGCAGATTAATCGAGGATGAAAATAATCATTTGTTGCAGGCCAAATGACAATTAATTTATTCCTGACAAGTGTAGCTTACTCATCTGTGCCAACAAGGGAAAATAATGAAGTTTTAATACATTGTGGTAAAAGAGCACAGTACGAATCACAAGAGATCATCAGATATGACTGAATTTAAGTTTTAGAAAGCCTCTAACATGCCACTTGAAATAGAAAGTGCTGCGAGGTGACATTTCAAACAAGTATTATATCCACATCTGTGCCAGCTGGGTTGACTTTGACTTGAGCTTTGTTTTTGACAGTTATGACTCCAACACTTCTACATATGATTCTCTTTGTCTCTACAGAGCCTCAAACTTCTGGACCCATTTTCACTTTACACCATGGATAAACACTGGGAGACTAATACCATCAGCAATTGTAATAAAACTCAGTTACAGAGCAGTAGCACATTCATGCAAGTTGTGGGCTATTAATGCCTGGGGATAGCCATGAATGATGTTTAACCTGTGTCTTGTTGAGAAACAGTCCAGTCTCCTCAGATGAGCCATGCACCAAAGATCAAAATCCTCCGTGATGGAGTAAAAGTGAAAGCACTCACTTGTCCACAGTAGAGGTCAACCTCCATAGCAGGATGACCCAGCCTCCTCCTGTCATGGATCTGTCCCGCCAAGCCGGCCACCAGAAATGAGCTTTCATATAAAACACTGCACTTTACATCAAGTCTATACTTTAAAAATACTTAAAAGAATTGTTCACTTTACTGAACAAAAACATGACGCAGCAGGCTGTGTTGTTTTGTCAGAATAGAAGAAACAGTTCAAAACCCAAATATACTCAGTTATCTATCATCTTCACATTTGAGAGGCTGGAACTGGCAATTTCTGTTGTATTTTTGCTTGGAAAATGACTTGTACGGAAAACTGATTATCAAAATTTTTGCCCATAATTTCGTGTTGAGAAACTATTCAACTAATTGTTTCACCTCTAGTATGATACAACCCAAACTAAAATATTTGAGTCTGTACATTTAGCCTGCTGGTTTTAAGTTGCTGGTGTACAGTTCTTTAGACTCCAGAATCTAATGATTTGTTATGATGCATCTGCTTTTTGCATATTTGTTTTGCTATTGTCTTTGTGCCATGAGTTGTTAGCATCTTTGCTATAGGCTACTACAAATATACAGGTATTGTATGAGCCCATCTATGTATTCAGCACAGTGAAACTTCACAAAGACTTTAAGGCTTTGGTTTTAGCCTTTGTATTTCCTTCTGAATGCTGATGCTTAACATTTCCACTGTTTGTCATGTGACCACACAGACGATTTTTTAATGCCAAACAGTAACTGGAGTGCCACGTCATGCCTGAGCTTAGCATTATATCAGGTCCTGATTTTGCAGCAGGTGCAGACTCGACAAAACAATCAGCAGAAGAACGCAGAGTTTAAAGCGGTGGTCGGCAATTAAAGAGAATTGTGTGGCAAATATGCATAACCTCTACAGCCCCTTCTCACGCTGCACTGCCTCTCTTCTCTTCCCTCGCTTATGTTTTCATTTATCCTGTGATGTGAGTCCCAGTGCAGAGACAGCCAAGAAAACTTGGGATCTTTGGAACATCTGGCTCTAATGGAGAAAGGGTTCTGCAGACTGAAGCACAGGGAGCTGAAGCTAGGGAGTAGATGTGGGCTGCTCCTGTCTGCGAAGTGTGGCCACAGTTTGACAACAGGAGTCCCTGCAGTGCATTTTATCATCAAAGTGAATACATAAACACACTGCAAACGAAGATGTCATTGTGTAAACATACTCTGTCAAATCTTAAGTCATTCATATTGACTATGCTGATTGCAAAAAACAGCTAACACAGCTGTAGTGTATTTTTCAGAAATGTATGAATGTATGAATTACAACACTGCAGTTTTCATCCAGGAAAGTATGACTATATGACCTGGCCAACAAAACAACACTGAACTGACACATGACTTGATATGACCTGTTCAGGAGTGTCACATTAGTTCCGTGACAGATTAATAGACAGTGTAATTCAGCCCTCATGTCAGCTCTCACAGGGCACAGTCCCTAGAAATCTGCTTCTGTGTTTGTTAAATAAAACAATACAGTACAGCAAACAGAAAATGTAATAGCAACTATTTGGATAATCACTTAATCATTTCAGTCTTTTTTAAGAAAAATGCCAACCGCTATCTGGCTCCAGTTTCTCTAATGTGATGATTTGCTGCTTTTCTCTGTTTTAAATCATTGGAAACTCAATATCTTTGGGGGGTTTTTAACTGTTGATCAGACATAACAATACACATGAAGACGTCACCTTGGACTCTGGGAAACTCCAGTGGGTATTTTTCACTGTTCTCTGACATTTTATGCAATAGCCCAAACCACAGATCACTTCATCTAGAAAATAATCAGCAGATTAATCGAGGATGAAAATAATCATTTGTTGCAGGCCAAAATGACAATTAATTTATTCCTGACAAGTGTAGTTTACTCATCTGTGTCAACAAGTGGAAAATAATGAAGCTTTAATACATTGTGGTAAAAGAGCACAGCATACTTAACCACAAGAGATCATCAGATATGACTGAATTTAAGTTTTAGAAAGCCTCTCTAACATGCCACTTGAAACAGAAAGTGCTGCGCAGGTGACATTTCAAAACAAGCATACATTATATCCACATCTGTGCCAGCTGGGCTGACTTGACTTGAGCTTTGTTTTGACAGTTATGACTCCAACACTTTCACATATGATTCTCTTTGTCTCTACAGAGCCCCCAAACCCTGACCCATTTTCACTTTACACCACAGGATAAACACTGGGGAGACTAATACTCATCAGCAATTGGTAATAAAACCTGCTAGTTACAGAGCAGTAGCACATTCATGCAAGTTGTAGGCTATTAATGCCTGGGGATAACATGAATGATGTTTGCACCTGTGTCTTTGTTGAGAAACAGTCTCAGTCTCTCAGATGAGTCATGCACCAAAGATCAAAATCCCTCCTGTGATGGAGTAAAAGTGAAAGCACTCACTTGTCCAACACAAAGTAGAGGTCAAATCCTCCATAGCAGGATGACCCAGCCTCCCTCCTGTCATGGATCTGTCCCGCGCTGCCGGCCACCAGGACCGCCACCAGCACGCCAAGCTCCACGCTGAGCAGGACCTGCCTGCACCAGCACTGGGACATCAGTCCAAACTTAAGAGAAAGCATTAGTTTAACCTCAAAGAAGGTCAACATAAACAAAATCTCCTCCTGTTGGGAGTTTTCCTTTCACCCTCTCTCTCACGACACTGTGACGCGGCAAACCATGCTGTGAGGACTGATCTCCAAGGCATGAAGTGCTCCTCTCTGGATCAGTCTCCCCATCTCCTCAGCAGCAGATGTGTGCTGGCAGAGGAGGAGTGAAGCTGCTGGAACAGAGTCCTCGGGGACAAGCGCCCCCCCCCCCCCCCCCCCCCCCCAGCACTCAATCGTTTTAGCACATGGTGCCATGAAATGAAACACATGTCTTACTGTGCGATTTACTTTCTTTCATCTGTGTATTAATGACCCTACAGTTTTCATGTCACATTTATTCTTTTTCACACTGTTTTTCTCTTTCTTCTTCTCTTGTAGGTCAATTCTACATCTTGTCTATCAGTGCCACTTAGTGGTAAACAAATGCATCACATGGTTCACTGCACTTGAACATACAAATGTCACTCAGTTTATTTTCATTTACATATCTTAATTTATATTTTATTCCAAGGGAGTGCCAATCACAGAACTTCAAACTTTAAACTGTAAAAACCTTCACCAATTCACAAAAGAAAAGAAATGCCGCAGGTTGTTAGAGAGATACAGGTGTTCTGCCCTCCTTCTTCTTTCATGCCCTTTCTGGTTTCCAAGCCTGTGTGTATTTGTGTATGTTATTCCTCACCTGTCCACCAGGTGTCCCCTGTCTGCTCCCCTTGCTTTTCACACCAGCATCTCATCTCCAATCATCAACCGCCGGCCCTCCCAGCTGCTGCTCATCTCCAATTAGGTCCTGTGTGTATATAAAGACGACAGTTTTCGTGGTTTGTTTTGCCAAATTCTGTGTGTTGCGTAGTTCCTGTAGTGGAGCTGTTCTCGGTTTCCTGTTTACAGAATAAGCTGCAGAGTGAACCTTTGTCCTTGAGTTAACATCGCTGACACGTACTGAACTTTCAGTTGTCAGGGAGTCTTGTAAACCTCAACAGACCTGCAGTGGCCTAAATAATTTCTGTTGATTGGAAGTCAAACAACAAAAAGAAGTTGGATCTTCCATTTGACACAATTCAAAGTGCCAAAATGTATGTGAGGAAACCAGAGCAGGAGCATGAACGCTGCGGAAATATGCTGACAGAACAAACAGAACAAGGCCCAAGATACAGACCTAAGATTTTCTTTACAGTTTTCAGCACTATACCACATGTGCTACCTTATCGGTTTAAAGAAATATTTTAGTTTAAAGAAAATACGCTTACTTGCAGATGAAAGCTATAGAGCTTAAAAGCTTCAGAGCAGCTGGTAGTCATATTTTTTACCTTTTGAACAGAAGCAAACTGTTACCAGTTTTTATGCTAAGCTATCAGACTGGTGGTGGTAGCTTCATGTTTAAATGACAGATGTAAGAGTGGTATTGATCTTCTTCCTACAACAAGAAATCAAATAAGCCTATTTCCTCACATGGTCTTGATATTAAGAACTTGAACTAGAGACCTGAGTGCTGCATCAGACTGAAGACAGTTAGAAAACTGGAATAATCTCAAAGCAACGGGGTCTGCTCTTACAGAGAGATCCTTTGACACACAACAAATTAAACTGAAGTGACAGTAGTTGGACATTTCACCCCCAAAAAAATCATGGCAGCGTTCCTGTCTGTCTGGGTCAGCATAACCAGTAGTTCATAGAGGAGGCAGAATCCTCTCTTGCCATCACTGTGGCAGCAAACTAGCTCCGATGAGGAGCAGAAGACCGGATTTATCATGTTTATAAAGCAACGTTTTGCCTAATCAAAGTGAGCAAACTAAATGCAGCAGTTTATATTTTGGTTTAAATGTGGCATCCACAGATGAGCTCTCAGGGGAACCGGCTGAGGCAGAATGTTTCGCTCCTCAAACTCAGTAAGTGAATCCTTTTCTTTCTTAAATTGTTCTTTAAAATTGAACTTCAAGCATGTGCCAGGTCCTGCACTTATTGATGAGTCAGTGTCAGCATTTTCAAGAGGTGTGTGTGTGTGTGTGTGTGTGGATTGGGCCCAGCAGCCTGCAGGTGGTGTATAGGGTCAGGAATTGACACCTACTGAGAAGGACTGAGGCATCAGGCTGTAGAGAACCTGGGGATTTTATTGGAATAAGAACTGGCCTATCTCATCTAACTGATCATTTAAATTGATGTCTGGACTTTAAAAATATATTGTCAGTAAACCGTGTTAGTGTGCACGTGAATATTACATGGCAGGAGCTAAAAACTGCAGTTTTTCTATGTATCCCTCTTGTTTTTCAGCTCATGAGCTTTACCCCATGTTCCTTTCTAGTCTAACAAAACTAAACTAGAATTAAATTAATTTAATGAAAAAGAAAGAAAGCAGGAAACAGTAAATGCAGTGTAACACTTACGTCCACCCTTATATAAATGTGTATAACCACTGTGACTCCAGGTGAAGTACCTCTTTGCTGCATGGATGTGTGTTCTGCTGTGAACTGTGTGAGCTCTGCTCTCTTTCCTGTATGTCAGTGAATGACTGCAGCAGCATGGAGACGTGAGAAAACAGCGCTGTGTTTATAAATCGAGGAACTTTTTTTGCGCTCTTTTCTCTTCCTTTGATCACGAACGCTCATTAACGTTACCTCTTATATATTTGCTCCTAAGTAATGGCAGTCCGAGCGCCTACATTTTTGCTCCTGCTGTGCGGTCTGTGCGTTTCTCTGGCGGTTGATTGGGAGTTTGTGGACACCAATTTTACCCACCTCGGTGATGCAATCGACTACAAGGATCCCTGTAAAGCTGGTACAGTGCATTTTATCTCCTCTGCGCATTTATTGATTTTTTTTGCATTTCCAGTTGGTGTATATGTATGATGTCCTTTGACCGTTACCCATAGTTATTTACTCCCTAATCACTGTGAGCTGGTGATGGAAAAAACGCTAAAACCATTAAAAGGTAAATGTAGCTCCCAATGGTTTAGATGTGAAGAGGAATATAGGCTTAAATGTAGGCAAATGCAAATATTTAAATGCAAAAAATAACCCCCACATTTTCATTTTGTGGTGGTATAATTAATTGATGACTGTTACTGATTCAAGAACATAGATATGATAGTATTAAGATTTTTTTTTTTTTACTTAAATATAAGTAGCAGAAATACTGCATCACCTGTAAAAGTCATGTGTTTAAAAAAGTATGAGCTGCAAAGTGTAGTAAAGTAAATAAATAATAATAATCATATTTTATAGACTTGGATCATGTATTTTGTATGTAATATCTTGATATTCAAAGTGATCATTAACTAAAGCTGTCAAAAAATGTTAAGTAAAAATTACAATATTTGCATGTGTGTGAATACTGAAGCAAAAAACAAGATCAAAATTGAACATGTCCATAATTTGACCCTCCAGCAAGAGCCCTAGAACAGCACTAATCTGAGGGCAATGTTTTCTTGACACAGCAGACAGTAGAGTTATGACTGATAAAAGCAGATCAGATTGATGCAGTGCAGATTCAGTTTTAGCTGAATAATGACATGAAGTTGACATGATGTACTGCAGGGAGCACCTGCATGAGATGTTAATGCAAAATCAATATTTTATAGTCAAACCTGTGTTCTGTTGATAAGTAATTCTTTCCTTGTGAATTTGTTTTATGTTGGATTTAACTTGTTGGTAAAACAAGTATATTGTATCCTCAGTTATCGAGCTGCTTTCAAGTGATTAAGTTTTAGGTAATACCACTGTGTCAAAATACTTCAAAATAAGCGATGGTCTTGCATTGATAATTTTCCTTGAGTAAATGTGTAGCTGCAGGTATTAGCAGCAAAATGTGTTCACTTATCAAAAGCAAAGTACTCATTAGGCGACAGATTGCCCAGTTGTATAAAGTTGTATTAGTTTATGAGCTGGTCATACAGTATGTTTTGATCTTAAAAGTAACCAGTGACTACAGCTGTCAAATACATCCAGTGGAGTAAACAGTACAGGTATAAAGTAGCTTAAAAGGGAAGTAGTCAAGTAAGGTACAAATACCTCAGAATTATACTTAAGTACTAGAGTAAATGTACTTAGTGACAAGTTTGACCTGAAGGAGATCATGTGTACAGTAGGTTTAAAGCAAGTCATGTTAACATGTTAGTAAAATGATAATAATAGTCTAATCTGAAAAAAGAAAACATTCTGTAAAACACACTGTATTGATAAGATACGTAGGGTCCTGATTATATTTAAATCATGCGTTATGAATGAGAAGTCAAATGGAAAAACACTGGCACAAAGCTGCCAGCGTGTCTCTGATTGGTTGAATGGCTGCCTTGCCTTTGTTATGAGCTTTCTCAAGTGAAAAAAGAAAATATATCTGTTTTTTTCCATGATCTAACATGCTAAACAGTTTGGTTATTAGGAGGCCTCCAGCTGGTTGGGGTTCCTTTTTCACTTGTGACTTCTGAAACTTCCAAAACACACCGTTCTTCTAGTCCGAGGCAGTTGCCTGGAGACTAGAGGTCATTGAGGCCGTGCCAGCGCTGTCCTCGGCTGGACGCCGGTGAAATCCCTCTGGCTTCAGGGCATGGGGTGCACACTGCAGGGGTGACAGTCATTTACAGTCACCCTTTGCATGAGTGAATTCACTTCAAAGGCTGACACAGGGCCCGCTATGTCTTTTCATTTGGACTTTCAAAGGCTGTTACATCACATGGCTAAATGAGGTATTTAATGGGAAAGACTCTGTTGAGCTGTTCTGCTGGAATAGTACAATATGAGATCCTGACTCACGCAGGATGTAAGGTTTAAATGATGGAGACAGAATGTCAGTCCCATAAAAGAGGAGGAAAGTTTCAGAAAGGACGTGTTGAAGCCTGGATGTGGATTTATCACCGAGTGCCTTTCAAGAGGCATCATCGAGATGCACATTAGAGGATGTGAAATTAGCTATAAAGACTTCTGAAAAACATGTATTTACTTTGTACTTTCAGGACAGAAGTTGAGGGTTTTCCCACATTTCAACACAGTCTGTTGGAGCCAGCAACCCAACTTCAGTCCAGTTTTCTGTCTCAGTCTGTCACCCCTGCTTCTGGCATGTTTGATTTCATGATTGCGCCTCTTTCTCTCCTGATTCTCTGCTACTGAAGCTGAATTAAGTAAAATCTACAAGGAACCATCTTTTCAGCTATTTGTTTTCAACAAAACAGTGGTTAAAGAGACGATGTTAAGAGTTTACCATTTTAAAAATCTCCATTTGCTACTTAGACTGTTGATGCTCAGTCAGTGTGTGCAACAAAGGGGAAAAATCAGGTCATGACTGCTGTTTTGATCATTCTCATGTGCATCGCAATCCTCGCTTGGCTTTTGATGCCACTGTAGAAAATGTGAAGCGTGACATTACGATCACTTCGTAAAAGATGATCAGGAATTACTTTGGGCCTCATACAAAAGATAAAGTCAGTGTTTGGGAACTCCATGCTGCTGAACACACACACAAAACAAACCTGAAGTGCACAGTAGATATTCATGGTCCAGCTGGTTGGTCACAAGTGCATAATTTTTTTGAGGAAAAACAAAAAAAACCTCTCATGATGATTTAACAGGAAGAGAAATATGTTTCATCCATGTAGTAAAGCTGTTAAATAATATCTTACTTCACCTTATCAGGCACGCAAAGGTCTTTGCTCTGATGTTCATGACTTCACTCACAGGTTAATCAGTTGCTCAGGCAGGTTGCTGCAGGAAATCTGCAACAGAAACACTGCATTTAAAGAAAAGATACTAGTGTCACATTAACAACTTTGATGACAAATGTGTGTATTTCAGTGCACCCCTACTTATCTACCAAGGCTACTACATTAAAACAGAATTATATTAAGTTGGACTTGCTTAGGTAAATTGCGCACATTATCTGTAGGGCATTCATAAAAAGCTCCTGCAACAATAGAACAGCCACTGTACAAAATGGTGATTTGTATGTCGCCACATTGTAAAACCCGGGCACAGTGTGATCGCAGTCCTGTAAAGTATTCATTGCACATCTTCAACCTTTTAAAGCTGGACAGTGCTCCAATACAGTGTGTTTCAGTTTGAGTGCGGTGCAGACTGTATTACAGAAGCGGTGTTTGCTGATCAAACAGACACACGGAGTCCTGTTCAGGATGTGCACTAGCAGAGATGGTAAAGCCTTCACTGAAAATGTCACCGTTCAGAGATAAAGTCATTTTAAAAATCAGTGGTGTTTCAGTCTGTATGGCAGCATTAGATTTATTGATTTTGTGTTCATAAATAGGTTCTGAGTTTATAGTATGGAACAATAGGAGATTGAGGATTGTCATAAATATTTTTCTTTAATTATTCATTTAATTTTAGTCTCCTTTTTCCAGTTAAGGGCGCGTGCTTCCAAAACACTGCAGTGAAAGGAGCAGGGAGCAGTTTATTTTGGGAAATAACACTTTGCTTTCTTGCCAAGAATAAGATGAGAGGATTGATACTACTCTAATGTCTGGCCTTTAAATAACAAGTTAGCTTAACTCAGCATAAAGACTGGAAACAAGGAAAGTGCTTGCCTGGCTCTATTCAATGGTTAAAAAATCCACCTCCCCTTCTAAAATAAACTACTTGACACATTATCTAGCCACGCACATAATCCTCTGTAAAACCACCGCACGTCTTTTTGAAACACTGCTTGTACAAATAAAACAAATGACTGTAGAGTTGCTATTAGGTGGGTTACTTTACCTTTGGACTAAGCAAGGCTAGCTTTTCCTCCCTGTTTCCAGTCTTCATGCTAAGCTAAGCTAACCTTCTCAGTAAACCGACATAAGAGCAGTTTTAATCCTGTAGCTCTCAGGGGGAGCAAATAAGCGTGTCTCTCAAAATGTCAAACTCTGTGTGTTTTCATCTGTCTGCACCAGCTGCCTTTTTGGGAGACATTGCACTGGATGAAGATGACCTCCGCATGTTCAAAGAGGCCCACAGCACTGACAATGAACAGCACACTATCCAGACCAACCAAACAGACTCAGGTATCAAAGCAAGAATGAGTTTATTAATCTGTGAATATTTGTTCTTCAAAGTAGAATTTGAATGAGGTTAAATAAAGGGATGGTAATCAACACAGGTTTCCTATTCGCTTGTCAACAGTTAACAGTTCCACCTCCAATGAGAGTGTCAGGAGTAAAGGATCTGCAAGCAAACAGAGTCTCCATCGTCTGAGGAGAGCAGCCACCTCCAGACCTGAACGAGTGTGGCCAGACGGCATCATACCGTATGTGATCAGTGGGAATTTTAGTGGTGAGTTCTGAATTAAAACAATAGACGTTTCAGCTGTTCATACAGGGAAGTTGTCTGCCATACTGTGCAGCCAGCATGTGCTTGTTGCCATGTGTGGTTTTGAAATCCTGGAGCTGTCAAATTCTAATTCAGAGTTTCCTTTCAGGCAGTCAGCGAGCCATTTTCCGACAGGCCATGCGTCACTGGGAGAAACACACTTGTGTAACATTCACTGAGAGGACGACTGAAGAAAGCTACATTGTTTTCACCTATCGTCCATGTGGGTGAGTCGGGAGCTTCATTAACCATTTTCAAATAGTTTTTTTCCCCTGCTAGAGCTATGTATTTGTGAATTCATTAATAGATTTGCATAATGTCTTTGCCTACAGGACAGAATGATTGTCATCAAACCAAACTCTATTTAAGTGACCATTAAGTGCATTTGCATGTTTTAGCCCATTTGCTACACTACAAATCAAATACTTTTACATCACAGCAAACTATTTGGCAACCCATGCTGTATGTTTAAGACAAGTAAATGGATTTTTGTACTGTCACAGGTATCAGATGGTTTCTGTTCATTTCTGTAGAGTGTGAGAATCAATTATCAAACTCTATCATCTTTCTTACATTGAGACTCTGCGTTCCATTACAGTAATGATCAAGTCTGCTTTCATTTTCGTCAGTCTTACATTATCCTCATGAGGTGATGAGAGCAGACTTTTCAGTCTGTGCCCAAACACAGTCATAGCTACTGCATTATTTTTATATCAACAATCGATCAAATGACAGCTGACGTTGCAGTTCCCTTCACCTCCACAGAGCATTTTTGGTTCACCCTCTCTGCTCATTTCCAGTAGGCAGCTGTTTTAAGTTCTAAAAGCCCCAATATATGTTACTTGCCCAGCATCTAATGACGGACAAAATTAGCGACTAGCTGGAAAAGCGCAGTACAAGTACGCAAGCAAGATTCAAGTCATCTAACTGACTATTAACCCACAGAAATAAATGCAAGGCAAAGCTAAAGCTAAAACTTTATAACCTACAAACAAAAACAAGCTGCAGTTATGGACCTCAAACTTACAAACACATCTTTATTTATCTCTATGTTCACAAGCAGCAGAGTCAGTTTGTTCTGCAGATGCTGCAGGATGTGGACCTGAACAGTGTCGCCTCCTGCAGGTGCTGCTCCTACGTGGGGAGGAGAGGCGGAGGCCCTCAGGCCATCTCCATAGGGAAGAACTGCGATAAGTTTGGCATTGTGGTGCATGAACTCGGCCACGTGATCGGCTTCTGGCACGAGCACACGCGTCCGGACCGTGATGAGCATGTAAGCATCATCAGAGACAACATCCAGCCAGGTACTGTTACTGCATGTGTGTTGACATGAATAAGTGCGAATGGACGCGTGTGCTCACTGACGCCTCCAGATGTTGTTTCTTCGCATTTAATATAGTGACTATCTGTGTGTGAGTAGGACAGGAGTATAACTTCCTGAAGATGGAGCCAGGCGAGGTCGACTCACTCGGGGAAGTATACGACTTTGGCAGCATCATGCATTATGCAAGGAATACATTTTCCAGGTTGGTGTGTGATGCTTTGGTGTCCTTCACATTTTCAAGTTTAGCTTTGTGCAAGGATTTTATTTTCTTTTATTTCCCACTTAGGAGTTTCCTGAGAATGCATACTTTATTTTTAGCTCTACTCTGGTTCACATTAACAGGCCATGGAACAGCTCCACTGGGGCAATTTGTGGATAAATGCCTTGCTCAAGAGTGTAATTGTGGAGCACTAATGATTCACTCTGTCCACCCTCATGTATATTTGAACTGGCAATGCACAGTGCATCAACCTGTGTCTCTATCCAGGCTATTATCACCACTACCTTGCTTGTGATGTGCTTAATCAGTGATTAAACACCTACATTTCTGAAACTTAGAGTTTGAAATGACAGCATATTTCACAATAAGAGTTCTGACTTGTTATTTAAAGCAGCGTTTAAAGTCATTTGGAGAAGCCAACATCAAGTCCAGCCCAAACCATATGAAAAAATCCCTAACTGCCACTAATATCATGCTGCATTATCAGCTGAGCTACTACACTGACCTGGTGTTTGTCCCTTTATTCAGCTCTGCTAAACAAGCTCCATAGGAAACCTCAGGGATTTGGTCCTTTATTGTCACAGAAATGGTTTCACACTAGTCTCCTTTTCATTTCTGTCTCGTGCATGTTGTTGCCCCGTTGCTTTTCTCTGTGCTTTGGTTTTTTACCTCCATCACCGCTTTGCTGGTCTGGGTCATGGAGGCAAGCCAAGCTAAATAAAGGCCTGGCAGTTCAGGCTTTGTTGAACAATTTGGGCTGGAGTGGCCTTTTTCTCTGGCATTCAGGAGTGGGCTCCACTGAGCCGGCTGGCACCGGCAAAAGGCCCCATTCAGAGCGCTCTGTTTGCACATGCCTGTCATTCATGGGTGCATCACCATGGGAACTGAGCAAGAGTGAGCTCCAAACCCAGTGAGAGATTATCAGAATCAATAAAGTATCAAGGTGTTGAACAGGAGTCGGATCTGGACAAAAGAAAATCCTGCTCTCTGATCAGTCTTTCTGTTTGAGCTGCTGAAAACCAGTTTCCTGCACATCAGTGTGGTTAGAAGATGTTCCTTTTCTGTTTTTTTTTTTTTTTTTTTTGTGCTATAATTGATTTTTGAATTGTCAGTTGCGCTGATTTTCTCTGAGAATGAACTCCTCAGGTTTAAAATGTGTCTGAAACAGAGGAATCTTCTTAGACACAATTTTGCCCCGTTACGATGTCAATGGAGCCAGGCCACCTATTGGACAGAGGACCAGGCTTAGCAAAGGGGACATTGCACAAGCACGCAAACTCTACAAATGTGCAAGTAAGATACATTTGATGTGTAGAAAATAGAATAATCTAATGATCATATCTGTAAAATGGAATCATACCTTGATTTTTAGACTTAATAATTTCCAAAATCAGTTATATTTTGCCTCATGACTGAATGTGTACTAACTAAAGTTAAACCTGTCAAACAGGAAAAAAAAGCTCTGTTCATCACTCTGGGATTTGAATGCTATTTTTTTCTCGGTAGTGATCGTAGCAGAGCCATGTTAACGTTACGGTGTGTTGTTGTGACAGGGTGTGGGGAAAGCCTGCAGGAGAGTGCTGGAAACTTCTCCTCTCCTGGTTTCCCCAACGGGTACTCGGCATACGCTCACTGTATCTGGAGGATTTCTGTCACTCCTGGGGAGAAGGTGAACGACAACGTTGCTGTATTATATTTTGTATTATATATTGGTCATGATAATGTAATTAAGTAGGACAGATGGGAATGAACCTACATGAGAAAGAAAATGTCATCCACTGATCATGCATTGTACTACATTCATTGTTAATGAGGTAAATGTGACAATTGATTGCAGTCATGGATTTTTATCATATTACTGCTTGGTAAACATGTCATCTTCAGATTATTTCATTTCTCACACCCTTAGTTGCATTTGCTCAGTATTTTTATGTACACGCAACTAACACTAATTACTGTAAATAAAGAAAACGACTGAATGCATAAAAACAGTTGTTTGACACAGTACAAGACAATTAGTTGCTTTGCTGAATTGTTCAGTAATCAGTACGTGGCCAGCTCTATGTCAGGCTGTAAGTGTCAGAACATTTCTTGTTTTCATAGTGACTTACTGGTAACCACCCAACCTCCATCTGTCTCTTCATCCCTGTGTATCACTGTGTTTCTCACAGATTGTTCTGAATTTTACTTCCATGGACCTCTTCAGGAGTCACTTGTGTTGGTATGACCACGTGGAGGTCCGAGACGGGTTCTGGAGAAAAGCTCCACTGAAAGGTCTTTAACTGATACAGTTTCATACCTCTGTTATATACACAGTACTGAGTGCTGTGAAGTTCTTACTGACAGGCAATGTCATTATTTTCTCATGTGCTTTGGCAGGCCGTTTTTGTGGAGACACACTTCCAGATCCAATCATCTCTACCGACAGTCAGCTGTGGATTGAATTCAGAAGCAGCAGCAGCTGGGTGGGCAAAGGCTTTTCAGCTGTTTATGAAGGTATGTCATCAATCTTTTGGTGATTTTAATACACACCTCATGTATGCTACATCCTCATGTGAATCATCAGCCATTTGTTGCAGGTTTTCCAGGTTTTCCATTTGATTTCACTGTACACTGTGCAGCAACTGAAGGTAGAAATGGAGAACAGAAGTTGCTGAACAAAACAAACTCCCATTATACTCACTTCTCACCTCCTGTGCAGCCATTTGTGGGGGAGAGGTGAAGAGAGACAGTGGCCAGATCCAGTCTCCCAATTATCCTGATGACTACCAGTCCAATAAAATGTGTGTGTGGAAAATCACAGTAGCAGAGGGTTTCAACGTTGGCCTCTCCTTCCAGTCGTTTGAGGTAAACTCACCTGTATTGTTACTGGTCAAACTGGAGCAATAGAAAGGCACTGAAATAGCTAGAAGATAAAGATAGCTTAGCCATTTCTAGATCTTCTGAGGATCTTCCCTCAAGTACCTTAACACTTTTTTTTTGTCAGTGCTTATTTTCATTTCCACTGCCTTGACATACAAGGGCAAGAGGAGGCTTGTTAAAACATAATAAACCTTGATATCATCTGCTGTAATGTCTCTTTGTAAACTTCTCTGTCCTTGCTTTGACCGCAGATTGAGAGACATGACAGCTGCGCTTACGACTACGTGGAGGTGAGGGATGGCAATTCAGAAAGCAGCCCGCTTCTCGGCCATTTCTGTGGCTATGACAAACCAGACGATATCAAAAGCAGCTCCAACCAGCTGTGGCTGAAGTTTGTATCTGACGGATCGGTCAACAAAGCTGGGTTTGCAGCCAACTTTTTTAAAGGTTCGTAGGTCATTTTAGTTGCCAGCGCTGAGACAGACTTTGTTGACACATGTGGCAGATGATGCATTTCAGAAAACTAATTTTGTCGAGTTTTCATCTGCCAGAGATGGACGAGTGCTCCAGACCTGACAACGGTCACTGCGAGCAGCGCTGTCTGAACACACTGGGCAGCTACAGATGTGCCTGCGACCCTGGATATGAGCTGGCAGCTGACAGACGCAGCTGTGAGAGTGAGTGCAGGGCACGACTCCACAAACTAACATACTACTCATGCCTAACAGCAGAGTGCTATTACTTCAAAATCTGAAGCCAAGCCTGCAAGCTAGTCCGCTGCTACCCTCACATGGCATACTCCTCTCAGTGCAACATATTTTCATCGTCATTCTGCTGCATGCCTGCTGCCACACCACTCACCCAAAAGCTGTCAATCACTATTAATGCCACCATCACCACTGCAGTTGTTCATATAGCAATTCAAAAAGCCCCATTTCCACCTCAGCATCCACCTGTAGGCTCTAAGACTGCCCTCCTCCTAGGAGATAAGTTATCCCCACTGCTGTATGTTTATTTGTAGAGAGTGATAAGGTCAGAGCCTACACACCAAATATCAGCACTGTACATACTCCAGATTCACATCTGAAATTACTTAATGACATGCAAAAGTATAACACTGTGCATAGATATTGTTTCTCTGGGATGAAATTGGAAAAATAAACAAGAGTTTCTCATTGAGAAAATGAAGCCAATGAGAACGCAAGCTGATTCATTCTCAGGCCTGTCTGACTGAATGAGGCCCAATCAACAGGCTCTGGATCCGCTGAATTGAGTTCTTGGCTCTGTCAGACGGGCCTGCAGCTGGGAAGAATCAACCCAGGATACACGAATACTGAGAGATATATATATGTCATTTCATTTGCTGCATTAATGTACGTCAAGTGCTGCTTCTACAAGTGTTTGTGATGATTTTTTTTTTTTTTTAAGTCATCTTTTTTGCCCATTCGAGGCTTGAGTCCCTGGGAATTTCCTCTTTTACCACAAGAAGGCACTGCTCTCATGTTGCAACTTCTCTGTGAGGCTTGACAGTCACCCAGTAGATTCATCCAAACAATGTAAAATGGGAATTACATTTTTGTCCAACAGAATTTGGTACTCTCCCTTTTTTTTTTTTTTTACAAAAGCAATCAGAATTTTATTCCACAGCCTTTTAATTTACAGGCTATAATTACTGGGCAATTCCAGCACCACAGTTTCCTATTACTATTACCTTTTATGTGATTTTTACTATTCTTGACGTTCCTTTGTCTTAATGCCCATAATTTAAAATGGTCATCTTTTCCTGCAATTAAAGGATTAAAGAAAAGGTTAAAGAGCTCAAAAAGTCACACATGGGTTTGTGTAATTTATGTTTCGCAAGTATTTTTATTTCACACATCTACCACTAAAATAAGTGCTTTCTCCCACCAGCAGCTGCCTGTGGTGGGTTCATCACCAAGCTGAACGGCTCCCTCACCACCCCCGGCTGGCCCAAAGAATATCCACCAAACAAGAACTGTGTGTGGCAGCTGGTGGCGCCCATTCAGTATCGCATTACTCTGGTGTTCGATGTGTTTGAGACCGAAGGGAATGATGTGAGTTAACAATCTCAATGATTTCTTTGTTATTCTGTTCATATAAGATATATCACAGTATTTTTATTTGACAACTGGTTAAACTCATTTCACAATTTCACAAGCCATTTCTTCTTTTGTCCTTGGTAGTAAGTAAAATCTTCTAGTGTTTACCATCAGGTGTGTAAATATGATTATGTGGAGGTGCGCAGTGGGTTGAGTTCAGACTCAAAGCTTCACGGGAAGTTTTGTGGAGCAGAGAAACCAGAGGTCATCACCTCCCAGCAAAACAACATGAGGATTGAGTTCAAATCGGACAACACTGTGTCCAAGAGGGGCTTCAAGGCTCACTTCTTCTCTGGTAAGTCTTGAAGAGTTAAGTATTTAGGAAGTGTTGAGGAAGTGGTAACATGGACAAATACTCACACCCCCATCCTACTTCAAGAATAATGCAGGCAGCGGTCTTCAATTTCTCCACAAGAATGAAAGCAGTGTAGTTTGACTTTATGTAATGCTTAGATTTAAATGTACATACCTAATAGTTAATGCTGTATGTTTAATTCAAATTAATTTCCTGTTTACTTTCACATTTGTAGTCACATTCCTATTTGCACTATTTACATTTATTCTATACATTATTTTAAAGGTGCCATATGTAAGTTTTTGCTATCGCTACATAGCCAACACTAGCAATAACAGCTAGCCAGCCTAGAACAAACAAGTTCAGCATCAAATTCTTGTTTTGCTTCTATTTTTATCACTTTTTTTCCTCCTACTGAAGTTAGCATGCTAACTAGCTAGCTCCAACCTGTCCCGTCTCATAATAACACTTTGCAATAGTGAGCCACTGTAGCATCCAGTTTGTCCTCAGTCCAAAAGGAGACGGTGAAGAAGTAGAGCTGCCCAGAGGGTGCATTTTCTTGTAAACGTAACGATGGCTGAAACTCTTGGTAAGTAAATAGCTAGTAATGCTAATGTTGGTTATGTACCAATAGCAAACACTTACATGTAGGACCAGTATTTTTTCCTGTACATATTGTGATGAATATCTGATTGGAAAAAAGTAAGTTAATATAGAGATTACTCTGTGTTGGATATAAAATTTTATTCCATTTCTAGTTCAAAAACTTTTCTCAAAAGTCACATCCACACTCATGGATATATCTGGCATCTTTTTCACCTTCCATTCTCACTGAACCAGCATCTCTAACAGCCTTCAAAACTGGTGTAAACTTTCATTCAGTTTGTTATGTGGACAGGAAAAGCACTTTTTCAAAAACACTAACATGAATAATACGCAGGAGATGTTTTTGCTGTGATATGATCCAGGATTGTTTGTGTTTCATACAGCAGATTCTCCCCTGTTGAAGAATACAGAAATCCTTTGTGCCTGCACTCAGCAGCAGATCCTAGAATGCCTAAAATGTTAACTCAATATGATCTGCAAGTTCTCTGCAGCCTATTGTGACAGATTCACATGTTGCGCATAGGAATTCTGAATTAAAATTGCTTAAATGTCAACAGATATAGATGAATGCTCCAAAGAAAATGGAGGCTGCCAGCATGAGTGTGTGAACACCTTTGGGAGCTACAGCTGTCAGTGTCGCAGCGGCTTCATGCTTCATGATAATAAGCACGACTGCAAAGAAGGTACAGTATGTGTCTCTGCTGTCCCTCACCTGCATGATTTAAAGGGTCAGTTCACCTAAATTATAAAAAGAAAAATGATGACTTTTCCTCCAGTACTTTGAGTCAATCACTTTGTCCTACGTCAGCTTGTGAGAGTCAGCTGACCCCAGCTGGAGCCATTTTGGGCTGAGTATAAAGCCAAGATGGGACAGAAGGTGGGATCGAGAGTCCTTGCTTTCTCCCATGTGGCCACATTTCACTCACGTTCTTATTTATAAATATTGATTTTCTTGAATAATTCCATATCACTATAGACCTCACTGTGGAGGATCTTCACAGGAACTACTTATAGCCATTTACAGTCTCTCAGTTCCAATGAACATTGCTCAGAGATGGAAAATCCCCAGTATGTTTTTAGTGTGAAAAGCTTGCGTTCACTTTGCTGTTCTTTTTCTGTTGCCTTTTCCAAGGACGCTTGTGTTGAAAATGAGGAAATGATGTGAGTGTTCAACCTTCATTGTTGTGTTTTTTTCAGCCGGTTGTGATCATGTTGTAAATAGTGTGTCAGGCATAATCAGCAGCCCCAACTGGCCTGACAAGTATCCCAGCAAAAAGGCCTGCACTTGGTCTCTGTCCACTACCCCGGGCCATCGAATCAAACTTGTATGTCAATAGATGTTTTTTTCCTTTTAAAAATTATGTTATGATCCAAATATTAAAGACTTTAAAAGCAGCCAGGAACTTATCATGATCATCTTTTTAAAATGACTTTCAGATTTTCAACGAGATCGATATGGAGGCTCATTTGGAGTGTGCTTACGACCACCTGGAGATCTATGACGGGCGAGACGCCCGTGCCCCGAGCCTAGGGCGCTTTTGTGGCACCAAGAAGCCGTCTCCAGTCATTTCTAGTGGCAACAAAATGTTCCTGCGTTTTTTCTCTGACAACTCTGTGCAGAAGAGAGGCTTTGAGGTTTCATACAGCGCAGGTGGGCTGTTAAGTTATTGTTCTTCTCCTGAAAAAAATAGTCTGGAAATGTATTAAAATGGTTCCCTGGAGAAAGAATAGAATAGCAAAAATGTAACATTTCAACTATGGGTTTGTTTTCTGTTGTGTTTAGAAAGCTGCATTCTTTCCTGAATTTTACGAGTTCTTCTCTTTGACCCTCTAATTTTGTGGTTGCGAATTCCCAGAATGTGGAGGAAGCCTTAAAGCCGAGGTCAAGACAAAAGATCTGTACTCTCATGCACAGTTTGGAGATAACAACTACCCTGGTGGCTCTGACTGTCTGTGGGTGGTCACTGCTGAGAAGGGTTACGGAGTGGAGATCATCTTCCAAGTGTTTGAGATAGAAGAGGAGGCAGACTGCGGGTACGATTACGTGGAGCTGTATGACGGCGCTGACATCAAGTCTCCGAGGCTGGGACGATATTGTGGATCTGGGGTAAGGCTAAAGGAATCAGTCGTCTGTACTATATGCTGCCGAAAAACAAACCTTTGCCTCAAAAACCATGTCTTTTTGTCTGTATCTTTTCCTTAGGCTCCAGAGGAGGTCTACTCAGCTGGAGACGCCATAGTTTTAAAGTTTCACTCAGACGACAGCATAAGTAAAAAAGGCTTTCATGTACACTACACAAGTACAAAGTTCCAGGACACGTTACACGCAAGCAAGTGACTCTCTAAACCTACCCCAAACCTAAATGGAGACTTCACCCCTAACATTTGGTCGTACACGCCCTTTTCCAGGCGAGGAGTGAATGCATGGACTGATACCACAAACACCAACCCACATACTTTACATTCACATCTGCTAGAAAGAGTGAAGCCATGCAGACAAATTACATCTTTACTCTTCCTCATTATATAGCTATATAGAGTGAAAGGCAACAACTAAGTTTGAAGTCATTTTCATTCACACCGCCTGTAATGAGCTGATTACGTCGTAACACTGTGCTAAGATGCAAAATGTACATTTTGTGATATAGTTTACCTTTTTTTAAAAAGATCATGATCTCAATTATGTCACTTTTTACTGTTGAGGTTGAGAGGTTGATCACTTCTAATGAACGTAATGCACTTAGTTGGATGGTATCACTTTACAAATGCATAATTATGGGAGAAAGGCTTGTGTCGAAAGTTTAAGTATTTAATTTTTTCTGACGTGCCTTTAGTTTTTGAATTTCCTTGCAGTACATTAGCATTCCCTCACAGTACATTTTCAGTCCCCTTTTTTCCCTGACATTTTTTGCATTTCTTTTAAACCGCTATTGTCTCCACACGTGTGCTATTAGTGCACTATGACATCACTGTTGGGTGTGGCTACAGGTGCAAGAGACAAAGCCTCTTACACACCAAACCACACCCATCAGTGGTGGTGTGTCAGGTCAAGGGAGCAGCCTTTAGGTTTAAAACAGAGAGGGCTGTGAAACGCTGGTATTAAAGGTGCCCTGTCGAGTTTCCCTGTAAACAAACAAAGCTGTGTTTATATTCAGTGTTACTCCCCAAAACAAATTGCGTGTTTCCTAATAAGTCTAACAAATGTGGTCAATGTCTTCTGCATAAAACACAGCTTTAAACATTTAAAATGAGGCTTTGTTTACTAGTGCAGAGTTTTCTTCACTGCCTTTTTTTGGTGTTTTGCTGCATTTCTTTGAATGTTAGCAACACCAGTGAGTCAAAAAGCAAGAAACTAACCATTATGTATGTATCGTGTCACTCGCTGGCCTGTGCATGTGCATCCTCAAGTAAGCGCTTCACAAACAGAACAAGGATCCACTCGTTAAAACACTGCTCCATAGGGTTGCTAGTAGCCAAAAACCCCACAGGGCACCTTTAATTTACACAACATCTACAGTATGTAATGAACTGACACTTTTGTTTTATTTATTTTACTGCTGGAATAATAAGCACACTTTGGAAAATAATTTTCAAGAAATACTTTTATTAAAATATTACCCATATAACTGTGTGATACTGTAACACTTTACAAGTATCAGGCTCTGGATCAACAAGGGCAAACAGCTGGTGCCCTAAATTCATCTAGCACAGAAAGTACAAAGTAAATATCCAAAATTATAACCGCTTGTTCACATAAAACAGACTATTACACTGAAGCTCCTTTTATGTGTGTCTTATTACCCTGCTTCTACCAGCTCTAATCAAAAAGCTTAACATTTCCCAAACCCCCTGAAAGCA